>JBBGZY010000579.1:5812500-6420000 GCA_037952925.1 Lithobates clamitans
CGGCCGGACAGGAATAGGGGTGGGGGACGAGCGGGCGCCCCCCCCCCCCTCCTGAACCGTACCAGGCCGCATGCCCTCAACATGGGGGGTTGGTGTCTTGGGGGAGGGGGGCGCGCTGCGGCCCCCCCACCCCAAAGCACCTTGTCCCCATGTTGATGAGGACAAGGGCCTCTTCCCGACAACCCTGGCCGTTGGTTGTCGGGGTCTGCGGGCGGAGGGCTTATCGTCACAGCCTTATGCCGTCACAGTCCCTGGGCATGCTGGGACTGTGATGTTTTAGGGGGCGTGGTCATCACCCGATGACCACGCCCCCTTATGTCGTCATAGTCCCAGCATGCCCAGGGACTGTGACGGCAGAAGGGGGCGGGGTCACCGCCTATATAAGTCAGAGCAGAGCGCACAGAGAGCATTCTAGCCGGAGAGAGCGTCGTGTCAACATCAGAAGAAGAGAAGAGAGCAGAAGATTGAAGACCGGGCTCCTCCGCTTTAGCAAAAGAGCGGCAAAAGAGCAGAAGAGAGCGGAGGAGCCCGGCAGAAGACCCGGAGAGCGCGGAGAAGAACCGGAGAGACCCCCGAAGTCGGAAGAAGACCCCCGGAGCTGTCTAATAAAATACTTTAAAAATCTGTGTAGTTTTTTTTTTAAATTGACACTTTCTCCCTAGGTGAATGGGTAGGTGTACGATGTACCCCATACTCATTCACATAGGGTGGGGGGCCGGGATCTGGGGGCCCCCTTATTAAAGGGGGCCCCCTCTGGGATTCCGATAAGCCCTCCGCCCGCAGACCCCGACAACCAACGGCCAGGGTTGTCGGGAAGAGGCCCTTGTCCTCATCAACATGGGGACAAGGTGCTTTGGGGGGGGGGCCGCAACGCGCCCCCTCTCCCAAGGCACTAACCCCCCATGTTGAGGGCATGCGGCCTGGTACGATTCAGGAGGGGGGGGGGCGCTCGCTCGTCCCCACCCCCATTCCTGTCCGGCCGGGCTGCGTGCTCGGATAAGGGTCTGGTATGGATTGGGGGGGACCCCCCACGCCGTTTTTTCGGCGTAGGGGGTTCCCCTCAAGGTCCATACCAGACCCAAGGGCCTGGTATGCTCCTGGAGAGGGAACCCATGCCGGTTTTTTATTTAGAATTTGGCGCAGAGTTCCCCCTAAAGATTCATACCAAACACAGTGGCGGGGATCCAAGTCGGATCCCCGTTCATTGGAAGTCGGGCACATGTCGCAGGGCAAAGTCAGATCCACAAGTCGTGTTGAAGTCGTGTTGCCCCTGTGTGAATCGAGCCTAAGAGTAGAGGGGACAAGGGAGTAAGGAATACAGAGATTAAGAGAAAGAGATTCCACTCTGGTCACACAGTTGCCTTGGTGGAATCCTCTGTAGCCCATGAAATAAATTCCGCAGAATAGCGGAAGATAGACCACGAGGTCCAGGTCTTGGAAAATTGTTCCTCCTTACCCGTTTCTTGCGACAACATCCGTTCCAGTCTATTAATTTGGTCCACTTCAATTGCCCAATCCCCCAGGGAAGGCATGCTTGTCGACTTCCAATGTCTGGGCAGAACCGTTCTAGCTGCCGCCAGAAAGTGACGCAGAACGTCTTTTTTGACCGATTTAAGCGGGCCAGGGAGCATAGATAGCAAGGCTACCTCAGGAGAGGATGCAACCGAGGTCGCCATGAGTCTGCAGTACAAGTCGAGGATCTTTTGCCAGAACCTCCGCACAGGGGGGCACTCCCACCAAATGTGGAGTAAGGTTCCCTTTGATGACAAACAACGCCAGCAGGTATCTGGGAGCGCCGGGTTTATGCAGCGTAATGTCGAGGGGCATCTATACCAACGGGTCAGTAATTTGAATCCCTTTTCTTGCGATTTGGAGGCTAAGGATATTTTATGAGTCAGAATGAAGCACTTTTGCCAATCTACAGGTGAGATGGGGTGACCCAAATCTTCCCTCTAGGCCTGTGTGTATGGGGGGAGGTCAGGATTATAGACCATATGTATGAGAGAGTATAGTTGAGAGACCACATGCGTAGGAGGGTCAATCTGGAGCAGCATGTTCTCCAAGTCTGTTGTGTCAGTAAGTACATCAGGTAATGATGGGAAGGTTCGAACGCAACTACGTTTTGCACCATGAAGATGTGATGGTATGATTCATACCACTAAATACAATTGTAAAGCATTCTCTGCACATTTGAGGTTCAAGACAATGTGCAGAACAGTGTGATCGGATCCAGAGTGATTTTTGTATTACCATATTTTACCAGCAGAAGGCACTGCTGTCTCGGGAATCATGGAATTTTCCTCTAGTAGTTACATTCTCACCCAGTACATCTGCTATGGGACTTGGGGCCATACTGATGAATTACATAGTCTACACTCAAATGTTGATGTAAACCATAACTGAATAACATTTAGTAAGCTACAACACTGTTTATTATAAGCTATTGCTATTTTCTTCAAATAAAAAAAAACTTGCTGTCACCTTTTTTTTTCATTCTTTTTTTGCTTTTCGGTATTGCTGAACACCTACGGCCTCGTTTGCAGCCACTTCCTGTCTACATGCACTCCAGTGATGGCTGCATGGCACTTCTCAGAGCAGGTTTCCTGAAGTTGACAACAGTGGCCATATCTGCACAATGATTGTTGGGGCAGACACTTGTAGACTCTATTGGGAGATCATGTGATATGGTGACAACACAAGAGAACAATTTGTAGACCAGGAGAAAGTGTTGTCACCCTATAGCAGGACGTGACTGCACAATGACCTTCACGGAAGGATGACTAGATATGCATTTATTTAAAGCCCAACTGGGGAAACTTTTTTAAATGATCCTTTGCAGTGGGGTTGCACCTGTACTGCAAGAGTTACCTTGTTTTGTCTAAAGCAGGGGTCTCTAAACTATTGTCCTCCAGCAGTTGAGGAACTACAAGTCCCAGCATGGCTCTGCCACTGGGAGTCATGCTTGCGGCTCTCTGAGTCTTGCTATGCATTATGGGACTTGCAGTTCCTCAACAGCTGGAGGGCTGTAGTTTGGAGACCCCTGGTCTAGAGGAGAGGAGAAGAGCTTTTACTCCCTGACAAGCGGCACTCCCCTGTGCTTCAACAGTAGGCTGTGCCTCGGCATCCTCATGTCTAGTGCAGGACTATGGGCCCTGCAATGATCTTGATGACCTCGGGAGCTTACATCGCTGGAGCATAGTGAAGAAGGGGCTGCATCTCTGAAAAATGGCCAAGAAATCATAAAATTCTGCCAGGGTATGTAAACTTATGAGCACAACTGTGTGTGTAATTTTAATGCTCGGTTTATTTTAACAGTGAGAGACAGAATAGCAACAAAAATATCCAGAAAAACGCATTACAAAAAAGTTATAAATTGATTTGCATTTTTAATGGGTGAAATAAGTATTTGACCCCTTCGCAAAACATGACCTATTACTTGGTGGCAAAACCCTTGTTGGCAATCACAGAGGTCAGACGTTTTTTGTATTTGGCCACCAGGTTTGCACACATCTCAGGAGGGATTTTGTCCCACTCCTCTTTGCAGATCCTCTCCAACTCATTAAAGTGGGGTTCCACCCAAAAAAACAAACATATCTAAAAAATTCTAAAAAAAAAAACAAAAAAACATTTGGATATTTTTTTTTTTTTTTTTACTCACCTCTAAATGCCTGTTGCTAGGTGGTCCCTCGTAGTCTGCCTCTTCCATTGCCTGGGCTGGTGACATCACTTCCCCCTGGCACAGGAAGGGCTCGGCTCTTCTCCCTCCCTCCTGTCAATCATCTGGGACCCATTACAGGTCCCAGGTGATTGAGCGGCCAATCACGGCGCGCGGCGCCGCTCGCGCATGCTCAGTGGGTGCCAGGCTGTGAAGCCACAGCCCGGCGCCCACAGTTGAAATGCCGGCGCCAACGAGCGGAGGAGGGGACGAGCGGGGCTTCTATCCCCCGCATCGCTGGACCCAGGGACAGGTAAGTGTCCAATTAAAAGTCAGCAGCTGCAGTATTTGTAGCTGCTGACTTTTAATTTTTTTTTTTTTAATGGCCCCCCTGGGTGGAACTCCTCTTTAAGGTTTCGAGGCTGATTTTTGGTAACTCAAACCTTCACCTCCCTCCACATATTTTCTATGGGATGAAGGTCTGGAGACTGGCTAGGCCACTCCAGGATCTTAATGTGCTTCTTCTTGAGCCACTCCTTTTTTTGAAACGAAAAGGTAATCTTTAATAACATTCAATATATATATACAATATGACTTGTGTAGCAATTGTATTTGCGAAAGAAGAGTTGCTCTTTAAATCTAGGGGGAGGTGGGATGTAGATATACTTATGTAAAATCTGACCAGTAATGGAGATTTATTTATTTTTTTTTCTAAACACGGTCCAATAAAAACAGTAAAATCAGTAAAAAAAATGCCAGAACGCCTAAAAAAAAAAGTGGGCTTTTTGGTGCCTGTGTGCTGAAGCCCCACACTCTGCACCATCTTGATATTTATGGGGGGGGGGGTTTGTCCACCCCATAGTAACATTCCAATAAGCCCTATGTGATCACGGTCCCTGGGCGGGCTCCTCCACATAGCTATACACACATTGGTCCTCGCACATACCATCCCAGTTTCTCTGGAAATCCCCATTATAAAGCTGTGACAGCCATAGATAAAGGTGGCAGCTGTGTTTTATTAGGTGCATTGTGTGCCCGTCTCCTGTCATTTGTCCAGCACCTCTGATAGACGTGTCCTACACCAAGTCCCATCCGGTCACCCAGGAGCCTCACTGTGTGCTGAGGCTGGTTCCTCCTCACAATCACTGCAGGTAACATAGTTACTAATCGGCATTTTACTCTGGAATGTCGGGGATCTTTACATTTTTTTCAAACAGAAGATTTTACAGTTACGTCTGAAACATGTAAGAACATACAGGAGATGTTATTAATGCCTCTGTGAGCCAGGAGCTTCCACCTGGACTGCTGGATAATGGCAGAACCTCATCATCCGTCCTGGACAGGCGCCACATGCCCCGCAGTTACATAGCTGCATTACAAATCAGTTTGAAGGAGGCAGAAAACCGGTTTTCCATGGACAGAGCTTTAAATCTAGATCTAGGTAGAATTGTGTGTGCTCTGCTCATTGACTTAATTGGTCTGAAGTAGTAAAATAATGGGGCCATCCAGACCTGAACTTGTTCATGTGAGTTGCAGCTTGCACCCTGTTGTCTTGAAACAATATACAATGGGTATAGAAAAGAATTACCCCCTCCCCCCCCTTTTAAAATAATCACATTTTGTTGCTTTGCAGCCTGAAATCAAGACAGACACAGTTTTTGTTTTATCCAGCTGTATTTACTCGGTGCAACTTATAACATCCAAGTGAGAGATATAACACCAACATGTCAGGGGAACAAAAATCAAAAACAGAATCACTGAGTTGCAAAAAGGGATCACCCCCTTGTGTCAGTATTCTATTGGACCACCTTTTGCTTTAATTACAGCATTTAGTCTGTTGGGATCTGTCTCTACTAACTTTGGACATCTAGACTTTGCAATATTTGCCCGCTCTGTGTTTTTCAGAACTGCTCAATTTCAGTTAAATTTGATGGTGACAGTTTGTGGACTGCAGTCTTCAAGTCATTCCACAGATTTTCAATGGGGTTTAAGTCTGGGCTCTGATTAGGCCATGCAAGGGCATTCACCTTTTTTCTCCTTCAACCACTATGTGGTAATTTTTGCTGTGTGCTTTGGGTCATTTTCATGTTGGAAGGTAAACCTTCTTCCCATTGACAACGTTCTGGCAGAGGGCAGCAGATTTTCCTCAAGATTTATGCCGCGTACACACGAGCGGACTTTACGGCAGACTTTGCCCAGCGGCCGTTTCGACGGACTTTTCGACGGACTTTCTGAATGAACGGACTTGCCTACACACAATCCACCAAAGTCCGTCGAGTTCGTATGTGATGACGTACGACCGGACTAAAATAAGGAAGTTCATAGCCAGTAGCCAATAGCTGCCTTAGCGTGGCTTTTTGTCCGTCGAACTAGCATACAGACGAGCGGACTTTTCGACCGGACTCGATTTCGACGGATAGATTTGAAACATGTTTCAAATCTAATGCCACGTACACACGAGCGGACTTTACGGCAGACTTTGCCCGGCGGACGGGATTTCATCAGACAATTCGATCGTGTGTGGGCTCCAACGGACTTTGTTTTCTCAATAGTTGGACGGACTTAGATTTGAAACATGTTTTAAATCAATCCGTTGAAATCGAGTCCGGTTGAAAAGTCCGCCGTCTGTATGCTAGTTCGACGGACAAAAAGCCACGCTAGGGCAGCTATTGGCTACTGGCTATGAACTTCCTTATTTTAGTCCGGTCGTACATCATCACGTACAAATTCGACGGACTTTGGTGGATTGTGTGTAGGCAAGTCCGTTCATTCAGAAAGTCCGTCGTAAAGTCCGCTCGTGTGTACGCGGCATTAGTCCGTCCAACTTTTGAGAAAACAAAGTCCGCTGGAGCCCACAGACGATCGAATTGTCCGACGAAATCCCGTCCGCCGGGCAAACTCTGCCGTAAAGTCCGCTCGTGTGTACGCGGCATTGGTATTTTACCCCATCCTTTTTAACTCATCGTCTGAAAAACGTTTTCACTATTTTGACTTTTTTTTTTTTTTCTCTTCTTTTTTATTTTCCTTTTTATCTTTATTTTAGCGCAACTTTTATATTAAATTATTTTTGGTACTGTGTGTCTCACAGGAGAGTTGCTGCTGTAGTGTTCCATGTTGAATAGCGCAGTTTTTTTATTATTTTGTTATTAAGCTGTATGGACTGTTCGACTGGCATCATGGGGCATCATGGCTGCTATGTATAGCAGCATTTGAGGGGTTGGCCAGGATATTTGGAGTCAGTTCAACTTTTCATTTGTTGTGAAAAGATGAACCCTTTTAGGAAATTTTGACAATTGACTCAACCACATACGGGTCTTCTTTTATTTAAAGTGGTATTTATTTTTTATTATTTTTTTTTAATAACAAACATGTTATACTTACCTGCTCTGTGCATTGGTTCTGCACAGAGCAGCTCTGATCCTCTTCTTTTTGGGTCCCCCGCTGGCACTCCTGGCTCCTCCCCCTCTAGCACCCGTCCATAAGACACATAGAGCCACGGCTCGGCTCTCCTCCTGCTCTCTTCTCATTGCCCACTGGCTGTGATTAACAGCAGGGGCAGTAAATGGGCTCCCCCTGCTGTCTCAGCCAATAAGGAGGGAGAGTCCTGGACAGCTGAGGCTCTCGTGAACACAGCTGGATCAGAGGGGGCTCGGGTAAGGATTGGGGAAGGGGCGTTTTTTTACCTTCATGCGTGAATTCTATGAAGGTAAAAAATAATTTAAGCCTTTAGAACCACTTTAAAGGGTTAGTGCACCTTAAAACAAAGTGGACTTACCCTTTTTGCTCCCTTCCTCTAATCTAATCATTCATTAGATCCTCCATAGATGCATACTTAACTTTATCCAATGGCCAATGTGATCCAATATGAAACCAAAATCAAGAACAAGGGGACATGACTTCAAAATAACTGGAGGAGTTCAAAACTAATCTTAGAAAGTATTATTTTACTGAAAGGGTAGTTGATGCTTGGAATACATTTTCAGCAGAGGTAGTGAGACAGTCAACGATAAATGGCTTCAAACATGCTTGGGACAAACATATATCTATACTATAAATAAAGAAAATGGGCAGACTTGACGGACTGCTTGGTGTATTTTTCTGCCGTCACTTTTCTATGTTTCTAACGGCCACGGTTGCTTTCCCTTTTTTTTTTTTTTTTTTTTTTTTTTTGCAATGAGGACTTGTGGCACTGGATTTACAGTGTAACCATGGACGTTGGATTAAGGAAAGTATGGATCTGTGGTGGTCCAGGCTGAGTTAAAGAAAAACTCCATCTTTCCCTATACTTTACATAGTTTGTTTCGGCCAAGCTGGCCGAAACTAATTATGTCCCTTACTCACCTGTAAGGCCTCTGGATGTGCGGTATAAACTGTGTGTAGCAGCGGCAGCATACCGCACTGTGTTCCGGGTGCGAGCCGAGACTTCCTGTCTCATACCCGGAACACAGAGTTGCTCAGTGCAAGCAATGTATTTTATTATTATTATTATTATTATTATTATTATTATTATTATTATTATTATTATAATACAGGAGTAGTAGTATTATACAGGATTTAAATAGCACCAACAGTTCGCGCAGCGCTTTACAACATAAATGACAACAATACATCAACAGTACAATTAAAAATACAAGGGGGTTAGAGGGGTCCTGCTCCTGCGAGTTTACAATCTAAGAGGGAGGGGCTGGTGAAACAAAAGGTAGGGACTGTGAGGGATGAACTGATGAGGGGAGTAGAAGATTTGGTTGTTAGCTGGAGGCAGGATAGGCCTCCCTAAAGAGATGAGTTTTCAGGGATCGCCTAAAAGTGGACAGAGTAGGAGATAGCCAGACAGATTGGGGTAGTTGATTCCAGAGGATGGGAGAGGCTCTGGAGAAGTCCTGGAGACGAGCATGGGAGGAGGAGACAAAGGAGCTAGACAACAGAAGGTCTTGGGAGGAGCGGAGAGGATGGTTTGGGTGATATTTGGAGAGAAGATTGGTCATGTAGCTTGGGGCAGAATTGTAAATGGTTTTGTATGTTATTCTTAGTGTTTTGAATTTTATTCTTTGGGCAATGGGAAGCCAGTGGAGGGATTGGCAGAGAGGAGCGGCAGACACTGAACGGTTGGAAAGGTGGATGACTCTGGCAGCGGCATTTCATGATAGACTGAAGAGGGGATAGCTTGCGGATAAGTAGGCCAATAAGGAGGGAGTTACAATAGTCAAGCGAGAGATAACAAGGGAGTGAATAAATTGCTTAGTGCTGTCAACGGTTAGAAAGGGGTGTATTTTGGAGATGTTTCGGAGGTGAAGTCTGCATGATTTGGACAGTGATTGGATTTGGGGCTGAAAGGACAGGTCAGAGTCTAGGATTACACCTAGTACCTGTGCATGAGGGGAGGGACTGATGGTTGTATTATTGATCTTGATGGAGAAGTCGGGGGTGGGGGGCACGGGCTGGAGGAAAAATAATGAGCTCAGTTTTTAGAGAGATTGAGTTTGAGGAGATGGTGTGACATCCATACTGATATGTCGGTTAGTAAGTTAGTGATGCGAGTGAAGATTGAAGTAGTAAGGTGTGGCGTAGAGAGATAGATTTGTGTGTCGTCATCTTAGAGGTGGTACTGGAAGCCATGGGAGTTTATTAACCACTTGACATCCCGCCCATAGTCAAATGACGTCCGCAGGAGGGATCTTCCTTCCTGGGCCGGCGTCATATGACGTCCTGGGCTTCCCAGCCGTCTAGGGGTCGCGCACGCGCCCACCGCGTCACTCAGGAGCCGGTGCGTGTGCCTGGTGGCCGAGGTGTCCACCGGGCACCTGTGATTGCCCGATAACAGAGCAGGACCGTGGATCTGTGTGTGTAAACACACAGATCCACGTCCTGTCAGGGGAGAGGAGACCGATCTGTGTTCCCAGTACAGAGGAACACCGATCGGTCTCGTCCCCTTGTGAGTCCTCTCCCCCTACAGTTAGAATCACTCCCTAGGTAACACATTTAACCCCTTGATCGCCTTCCCTGCCACTGGCAGGTATTCAAATACCACCAAAAGAAGAAATCTCTATTTGTGGGGTGGAAAAAAATAAAAATTTCATTTGGGTACAGTGTTGCATGACCGCGTAATTGTCATTCAAAATGCGACAGGGCTGAAAATTGGCCTGGGCAGGAAGGGGGTGAAAATGCCCTGTATTGAAGTGGTTAACAGACCTAGGGAGGAGGGTCCGAGGACAGAACTTTGAGGTACCCTTACAGAAAGAGGAAGTGTTTTCAATCTCTTTTTATTAATTTTAAAACACTTATATATATACACACATACATATATCTCTATCTCTATCTCTATCTCTATCATCTCTATCTCTATCATCTCTAGCTTTATCTCTATCATCTCTAGCTCTATCTCTATCATCTCTAGCTCTATCTCTATCATCTCTATCTCTATCATCTCTATCTCTATCATCTCTATCTCTATCTCTATCATCTCTATCTCTATCATCTCTATCATCTCTATCTCTATCATCTCTATCTCTATCATCTCTATCATCTCTATCTCTATCTCTATCATCTCTATCTCTATCTCTATCATCTCTATCTCTATCATCTCTATCTCTATCATCTCTATCTCTATCATCTCTATCTCTATCATCTCTATCTCTATCATCTCTATCTCTCCGATTGGGAATACCTGTATCCCATAATACTTTCTGCTCTTCGTTTCTATTTCTATCTTAAAGGGGTTGTAAACCCTCATGTTTTTTCACCTTAATGTATCTGGGGGTGTTCAGGGCATGTTTTAGAGGGGGCAGAGGGAGAGATTGAATAAGTGAGTGAGGAAGCATAGGATAGAAAAAGAGGGTGACCATAGTGGATGTGAGGGAACAGGATCCAGGGGACAGGTGGTAAGGCGGGCTTCTGAGAATACTTTTAGAGACCTTTTCAGTAATAGAAAGATCAAACTAGGAGAGTGAGAGTGGATTTGTACAGGGTATGTTAAGTGGGTTAGATGTCTGTGCAGTGGCGATGGTCCCATGAATTGCATCAATCTTAGAAAGTAAAGGGGAAATCTCCAAAATGGGAACCCAGACAGCAATAAATCCTGGCATGAGTTTTGAAAGAGAGCCTGTCATAGGAGAAATATGGAAGCCACCATAGCTGACCTCCTTCACTTGCCAGGCTGTCTGCTGCCTATGCTTTAAGAAGCTGACCAAGAACAACAAGGCAAATCAAGGAAGTTGGAATAAGGTCATAAATTTTGTTCTCCATACTTGGTCTGGGTCAGTGATTCTAAGCTTGTAGGCAGATCATGGCAACCAGGCAATAGGCATCTAGTTAGGTTATTCAGTAATGGTAGCCCTTGTGTTCCTTATGACCGGTCAGTTTCACGTTTTCTGTAAACAGATGTAGACAAGGAATTGACATTGACATGGTTGTGAACAAGCAAGCTATCGCTTGTGAAACGTCTACCATTGCCTGTATCTGTCTGACCCTTTTTTGACAATAAAGATGACATCGAGATAATTTGGAGCTCCAGCGTGCGACCAATTCCTTGTCTTGTTCAAGGAATTGACATTCCCAGTAGAAAAGTCAGCAACCATACTTACTGATTTACATCTTTGTGTAGTAGTTATGTGTGCTTTGATTTTGAATGGCACTCCAGTGCACAGCCACACACCATAGGGTCCACTTTTCGAGACGTTTCGATATTCAGCCCATTCGTTTTAATGGGTTGCCTTAACGCAACTGTGTTTAACACACAACATAGCACACTTTAATGCACTGCCAAAAGCAAAATGGCCCTTAGTTTTGTTTTCTGTTGAAAAATTTACAGCAAGGGTCACACTTTAGACTTGTGTCCCCACTTCCATCATTGTATATATGACAGATTACTAAAAGACCAGCATTAATCATCACTACATCGCTTGTTGAAATCGCTTCCGATGACAACCGCGATAAGAGGATACAACATGCAGTTATTTTAAAAATCTCCAAGCTAATGTCGGCTTTAATTTGTGGTCGTCTATATGAGGTGATGACTAACCGCAAGGCCTGGGCGGTAAGGTACTTGTTAGAGTGTCCTATAAACAACTGACATTTTTGCTGCTGATGGATTGCGCAGGTGAATCATTGACGTTCAATTCTGTGTTGTGATTCCATGTAGAAGTGTGGAAAGGCTCACACTATGTATGTGTTTGATGCTTCGAGTCTCGGAGTTTGAAGGATTGGTAGAAAGAGTTTGGACTTGTATTCCGAACGCCTGGCTCACCTTTTGCAGTGTAGCTGTCAATGCTGAATATTTGAGTGGCAGCTGCTGAAACTTATGAAGTGCGGTGCTTGAGGTGTAGCGTGACTCCGTATTCCTGGGGTCAGGGTCACCGCCGCACATCTTTCTGAGTTGCCCTTACTGTACACCATCTGCAACTCTGCAATTATTTGTTCAAGGTTGAATGAATCCTACACGGTGGAGTCATTGGGGTTGATTTAAACTTTATATATAATGGTATTTGTATGAGGGAAAAATCTAATTAAAATGACATATCTTTCATCCACCAACTATATCATAATAATGTTCTTCTACCTTTACAAACCTTGTTGAAGGAATATCACTTGTCTAAACACTTTGTTCCAGTACCTGCAACTCTGACATGCCTTGTAGATGCAATCTCATACTGCCCCTTTAATGTGGAATTCGTTATGCATCCATGGTGGCCTCTGCAAACCTGTCCAAAAAGGGATTGACAGGTTATTATCTTTACTCTGCCCTAATGATAACATCCTGTTCTATGATTCAACTGTGTTGTGGCAAGGGATGGAGACAAAATCTAGAACACCATGGGGTTGATGTACTAAAACTGGAGAGTTCAAAATCTGGTGCAACTTCCAGGTTTGTGTTTTTTTTTTTTTTGTACTTGGGGTGTTTTTTTTTTTTTTTGTCAAAGCTTAAAGCGGATCTTCACCCGTTTTTTAATCAGCATCTCGGTGGCTTCTAAAAGCAACACCGAGTGCCATATGGAGCTTTTTTTTTTTTTTTTTTTTTTTTTTCCTACCTTACGGTATTTGTCTTTCTTTGTTTCTGTCCCTGCGGCTGTGGGCGTGGACTTTGCGGGTATTGACGTCATATCCTTCGTTCCCGCAATGTCTCCTGGGATCTCATTGTCTTTCATCCCAGGAGACATTGCGGATAACCTCCGCAAAATCTTGCGAGACTGCAGGACTGACGTCATTACGTCCGCCACGTTTGGAGGGCGTTTCCATCACAACAGGGCGGGAACTTCCGACGCCGACGCCCGTTGTCATGGCAACACAGAAACAAACGGCGATGACACTGGGCATGCGCGGGAACGAGCGGTGAATGCTTGGAGGACAGCATTCACCGCATCCCGGAAATACATCCTTGTGGGTTTCAAATGCCCACAATGAAGATGGGAACCGCCGTCTTTCATTTTTAAAAGTTATTATTTTCAAAGAAATCGGCCACAATCGGACTTACTTCGCAGAACAGGTGAGTACATTTTCATGATTTGAAAAGACTATGAATGAACTCCTAAAAAAAAAAAATATTAAATAGGTGCACACCCGCTTTAACTGAACAAGCTGAAGTTAGAAGCTGATTGGCTACCATGCACAACTGTACCAGGTTTTGCACTCTCCAGTTTTAGTAAATCTACCCCATCTGAACCTGCAGCCTCTGCTGTTTCTGGCAGTATCGATTCTTGCTGAGACGCTGGATAGCTTCCTGGACAATTCCTTGGATAGTCTTGCCTTGAACTTTGTTTCTGGTGAACCTTGGCCTCCCATTAAAGCGGCGTTCCACCCAAAAATTGAACTTCTGCTTTTCGGATCCTCCCCCCCGGTGTCACATTTGGCACCTTTCAGGGGGGAGCATATACCTGTATAATCCATGTATTTGCTCCCACTTCCGGGCATAGATCACCGCAGGCTCCATGGTAATCTACGCCATGTCCAGCCCCTCCCCAAACCCCCCCGCTGTCTTCTGGAGACACACAGGTCCCAGAAGACAGCAGGGACCAGTAAGGACACGCAGCGCGACTCACTCAATATCTCACTCATCACTCCTACTGCCATCCGTATCTTCGCTACCACTTGTTACTGATTTTTGGCTTGTTCCTTGACTATGCTTTCCACTTAATCCCAACCTGCAACCATTTGTTACTGACCTTTTGGCTTGTTTACTGACTATGCTTCTGCTTGATTCCTACCTGTTAACCACTTAAGGACCGCCTCACGCCGATGTACGTCGGCAAGGCGGCACGGGCAGGCAAAATCACGTACATGTACGTGATTTGCCTCCCGCGGGTGGGGGGTCCGATCGGACCGCCGCCCGAGGCGGTCCCGTTTTGTCCCCCGGCGATCGGAGACGAGGGGGAGGCCATCCGATCGTGGCCCCCCCCTCGCGATCGCCGCCGGCCAATAGGAACACTCCTTTGCTGCTGTATGCTAAACAGCAGCAAAGGAAGTGATGTCATCTCCCCTCGGGTCGGTATTTTCCGTTCCGGCCCGAGGAGAGACGACATGTGAGTGAGTGCACCAACACTACACACACAGTAGAACATGCCAGGCACACTAAACACCCCGATCCCCCCCCCCGATCGCCCCCCGATCCCCCCCCGATCACCCCCCCCCCCCCCCCCCCCCCCCCGTCACAAACTGACACCAGCCGTTTTTTTTTTTTTTTTTTTTTTTTTTTTTTCTGATTACTGCTGCTGTCAGTTTGTGACAGTTACTGTGTTAGCACAGTTACTGTTACCCCCCTGTAGGTCTAGGGTACCCCCCTAACCCCCCCTAATAAAGTTTTAACCCCTTGATCACCCCCTGTCACCAGTGTCGCTAAGCGATCATTTTTCTGATCGCTGTATTAGTGTCGCTGGTGACGCTAGTTAGTGAGGTAAATATTTAGGTTCGCCGTCAGCGTTTTATAGCGTCAGGGACCCCCATATACTATCTAATAAATGTTTTAACCCCTTGATTGCCCCCTAGTTAACCCTTTCACCACTGATCACCGTATAACCGATACGGTTGACGCTGGTTAGTTTGTTTATTTTTTATAGTGTCAGGGCACCCGCCGTTTATTACCGAATAAAGGTTTAGCCCCCCGATCGCCCGGCGGTGATATGCGTCGCCCCAGGCAGCATCAGATTAGCGCCAGTACCGCTAACACTCACGCACGCAGCATACACCTCCCTTAGTGGTATAGTATCTGATCGGATCAATATCTGATCCGATCAAATCTATACTAGCGTCCCCAGCAGTTTAGGGTTCCCAAAAACGCAGTGTTAGCGGGATCAGCCCAGATACCTGTTAGCACCTGCGTTTTGCGCCTCCGCCCAGCCCACCCAAGTGCAGTATCGATCGATCACTGACACAAAACACTAAACGCATAACTGCAGCGTTCGCAGCGTCAGGCCTGATCCCTGCGATTGCTAACAGTTTTTTTGGTAGCATTTTGGTGAACTGGCAAGCACCAGCCCCAGGCAGTGTCAGGTTAGCGCCAGTACCGCTAACACCCACGCACGCACCGTACACCTCCCTTAGTGGTATAGTATCTGAACGGATCAATATCTGATCCGATCAGATCTATACTAGCATCACCAGCAGTTTAGGGTACCCAAAAAACGCAGTGTTAGCGGGATCAGCCCAGATACCTGCTAGCACCTGCGTTTTGCCCCTCCGCCCGGCCCAGCCCAGCCCATCTAAGTGCAGTATCGATCGATCACTGTCACTTACAGAACACTAAACGCATAACTGCAGCGTTCGCAGAGTCAGGCCTGATCCCTGTGATCGCTAACAGTTTTTTTGGTAGCGTTTTGGTGAACTGGCAAGCACCAGCCCCAGGCAGCGTCAGGTTAGCGCCAGTATCGCTAACACCCACGCACGCACCGTACACCTCCCTTAGTGGTATAGTATCTGAACGGATCAATATCTGATCTGATCAGATCTATACTAGTGTCACCAGCAGTTTAGGGTTCCCACAAACGCAGTGTTAGCGGGATCAGCCCAGATACCTGCTAGCACCTGCGTTTTGCCCCTCCGCCCGGCCCAGCCCACCCAAGTGCAGTATCGATCGATCACTGTCACTTACAAAAGACTAAACGCATAACTGCAGCGTTCGCAGAGTCAGGCCTGATCCCTGCGATCGCTAACAGTTTTTTTGGTAGCGTTTTGGGGAACTGGCAAGCACCAGCGGCGTAGTACACCCCGGTCGTAGTCAAACCAGCACTGCAGTAACACGTGGTGACGTGGCGAGTCCCATAAGTGCAGTTCAAGCTGGTGAGGTGGCAAGCACAAGTAGTGTCCCGCTGCCACCAAAAAGACAAACACAGACCCGTCGTGCCCATAATGCCCTTCCTGCTGCATTCGCCAATCCTAATTGGGAACCCACCGCTTCTGCAGCGCCCGTACTTCCCCCATTCACATCCCCAACCAAATGCAGTCGGCTGCATGAGAGGCATTTATATATCCTCCCGAGTACCCCTACCCAACGAACCCCCCCAAAAAAAGATGTCGTGTCTGCAGCAAGCGCGGATATAGGCGTGACACCCGCTATTATTGTCCCTCCTGTCCTGATAATCCTGGCCTTTGCATTGGTGAATGTTTTGAACGCTACCATGCACTAGTTGAGTAATAGCGTAGGGTACAGCATTGCACAGACTAGGCGCACTTTCACAGGGTCTCCCAAGATGCCATCGCATTTTGAGAGACCCGAACCTGGAACCGGTTACCGTTATAAAAGTTAGTTACAAAAAAAGTGTAAAAAAAAAAAATATATAAAATAAAAAAAAATAGTTGTCGTTTTATTGTTCTCTCTCTCTCTATTCTCTCTCTCTATTATTCTGCTCTTTTTTTACTGTATTCTATTCTGCAATGTTTTATTGTTATTGTTATTGTTATTATGTTTTATCATGTTTGTTTTTCAGGTGTGTAATTATTTATACTTTACTGTTTACTGTGCTTTATTGTTAACCATTGTTAACCATTTTTTTGTCTTCAGGTACGCCATTCACGACTTTGAGTGGTTATACCAGAATGATGCCTGCAGGTTTAGGTATCATCTTGGTATCATTCTTTTCAGCCAGCGGTCGGCTTTCATGTAAAAGCAATCCTAGCGGCTAATTAGCCTCTAGACTGCTTTTACAAGCCGTGGGAGAGAATGCCCCCCCCCCCCACCGTCTTTCGTGTTTTTCTCTGGCTCTCCTGTCTCAACAGGGAACCTGAGAATGCAGCCGGTGATTCAGCCAGCTGACCATAGAGCTGATCAGAGACCAGAGTGGCTCCAAACATCTCTATGGCCTAAGAAACCGGAAGCTACGAGCATTTCATGACTTAGATTTCGCCGGATGTAAATAGCGCCATTGGGAAATTGGGGAAGCATTTTATCACACCGATCTTGGTGTGGTCAGATGCTTTGAGGGCAGAGGAGAGATCTAGGGTCTAATAGACCCCAATTTTTTCAAAAAAGAGTACCTGTCACTACCTATTGCTATCATAGGGGATATTTACATTCCCCGAGATAACAATAAAAATGATTAAAAAAAAAAAATATGAAAGGAACAGTTTAAAAGTAAGATTAAAAAAGCAAAAAAAAATAAAGAAAAAAAAAAAAAAAAAAAAAAGCACCCCTGTCGCCCCCTGCTCTCGCGCTAAGGCGAGCGCAAGCGGCGGTCTGTCGTCAAACGTAAACAGCAATTGCACCATGCATGTGAGGTATCACCGCGAAGGCCAGATCGAGTGCAGTAATTTTTCCAGTAGACCTCCTCTGTAAATCTAAAGTGGTAACCTGTAAAGACTTTTAAAGGCTTTTAAACATGTATTTATTTTGTTGCCACTGCACGTTTGTGCGCAATTTTAAAGCATGTCATGTTTGGTATCCATGTACTCGGCCTAAGATCATCTTTTTTATTTCATCAAACATTTGGGCAATATAGCGTGTTTTAGTGCATTAAAATTTAAAAAACTGTGTTTTTTCCCCAAAAAATGCGTTTGAAAAATCGCTGCGCAATTACTGTGTGAAAAAAAAAAATGAAACACCCACCATTTTAATCTGTAGGGCATTTGCTTTAAAAAAATATATAATGTTTGGGGGTTCAAAGTAATTTTTTTGCAAAAAAAAATAACTTTTTCATGTAAACAATAAGTGTCAGAAAGGGCTTTGTCTTCAAGTGGTTAGAAGAGTGGGTGATGTGTGACATAAGCTTCTAAATGTTGTGCATAAAATGCCAGGACAGTTCAAAACCCCCCCAAATGACCCCATTTTGGAAAGTAGACACCCCAAGCTATTTGCTGAGAGGCATGTCGAGTCCATGGAATATTTTATATTGCGACACAAGTTGCGGGAAAGAGACAAATTTTTTTTTTTTTTTTTTTTTTTTTTTGCACAAAGTTGTCACTAAATGATATATTGCTCAAACATGCCATGGAAATATGTGAAATTACACCCCAAAATACATTCTGCTGCTTCTCCTGAGTACGGGGATACCACATGTGTGAGACTTTGTGGGAGCCTAGCCGCGTACGGGACCCCGAAAACCAATCACCGCCTTCAGGCTTTCTAAGGGCGTGAATTTTTGATTTCACTCTTCACTGCCTATCACAGTTTCGGAGGCCATGGAATGCCCAGGTGGCACAAAACCCCCCCAAATGACCCCATTTTGGAAAGTAGACACCCCAAGCTATTTGCTGAGAGGTATAGTGAGTATTTTGCAGACCTCACTTTTTGTCACAAAGTTTTGAAAATTGAAAAAAGAAAAAAAAAAAATGTTTTTTCTTGTCTTTCTTCATTTTCAAAAACAAATGAGAGCTGCAAAATACTCACCATGCCTCTCAGCAAATAGCTTGGGGTGTCTACTTTCCAAAATGGGGTCATTTGGGGGGGGTTTGTGCCACCTGGGCATTCCATGGCCTCCGAAACTGTGATAGGCAGTAAAGAGTGAAATCAAAAATTTTCACCCTTAGAAATCCTGAAGGCAGTGATTGGTTTTCGGGGTCCCGTACGCGGCTAGGCTCCCAAAAAGTCCCACACATGTGGTATCCCCATACTCAGGAGAAGCAGCTAAATGTATTTTGGGGTGCAATTCCACATAGGCCCATGGCCTGTGTGAGCAATATATCATTTAGTGACAACTTTATGAAAAAAAAAAAAAAAAAGTGTCACTTTCCCGCAACTTGTGTCAAAATATAAAATATTCCATGGACTCAATATGCCTCTCAGCAAATAGCTTGGGGTGTCTACTTTCCAAAATGGGGTCATTTTGGGGGGTTTTGTGCCACCTGGGCATTCCATGGCCTCCGAAACTGTGATAGGCAGTAAAGAGTGAAATCAAAAATTTACACCCTTAGAAATCCTGAAGGCGGTGATTGGTTTTCGGGGCCCCGTACGCGGCTAGGCTCCCAAAAAGTCCCACACATGTGGTATCCCCATACTCAGGAGAAGCAGCTGAATGTATTTTGGGGTGCAATTCCACATAGGCCCATGGCCTGTGTGAGCAATATATCATTTAGTGACAACTTTTTGTAAATATTTTTTTTTTTTTGTCATTTTTCAATCACTTGGGACAAAAAAAATAAATATTCAATGGGTTTAACATGCCTCTCAGCAATTTCCTTGGGGTGTCTACTTTCCAAAATGGGGTCATTTGGGGGGGTTTTGTACTGCCCTGCCATTTTAGCACCTCAAGAAATGACATAGGCAGTCATAAACTAAAAGCTGTGTAAATTCCAGAAAATGTACCCTAGTTTGTAGACGCTATAACTTTTGCGCAAACCAATAAATATACGCTTATTGACATTTTTTTTACCAAAGACATGTGGCCGAATACATTTTGGCCTAAATGTATGACTAAAATTTAGTTTATTGGATTTTTTTTATAACAAAAAGTAGAAAATATCATTTTTTTTCAAAATTTTCGGTCTTTTTCCGTTTATAGCGCAAAAAATAAAAACCGCAGAGGTGATCAAATACCATCAAAAGAAAGCTCTATTTGTGGGAAGAAAAGGACGCAAATTTCGTTTGGGTACAGCATTGCATGACCGCGCAATTAGCAGTTAAAGCGACGCAGTGCCAAATTGGAAAAAGACCTCTGGTCCTTAGGCAGCATAATGGTCCGGGGCTCAAGTGGTTAAATCTGCTACAGGGCCCCAGCTTACTTACCTCCAGGGGGGCTGTTCCTGAGGACCACGACCTGGTACTAACATGTAGCAAAACCCATCCTCACCATTAGGAGTTTTGGCAAATGCCAGTTAGTCCTCAGGAGAGCCCCCGTTATCTGCAAGGGTGACCTGCTTGTATACCTATCCTGCTAGTTGATGGGAGCTTCTCTACTGCCATAGCTACTGATGTTCAAGCATAACCACCAAAATTACCATTGTACACGTTCCCGGAAAAGGTTCTTGGATATTGGGTGCTGCAGCGACTACCAGCTTGAAATTGGATCATACATGACCTAGTGTAGATATTTGCCAACACACCACAGATCTTCAGTCCAAACTTTTTTTTTCCAAGTCATGCAGTTCCCCTTCATCAACCTGAAGAGCCGTGGTGTGCTAGCAAATATTTACAATATGACCCCTGACCATGACACATTGATGATGAGCGGTGAACTGAGGCCTAGAAGCCATTCCTATAGTTTCTCCATTTCCTCCTCAACACAACTGTTTATAATTCCCTGGACCTATCATACCCCACAAAAATTGTATTCATTGGAGGTGGGTAACCTATCCTAACTGTCCTAGGTGTATGGGCATTACTGGTACTTTATTTCACAATATTTGGTGCCCTAATCTATTTTTCAGACAGTTAATGGTTTGTGTCATTTCAGTCTGTCAATGGATCCTAAAACTGCACTTCTGCGCATCATTCCAGAACAGTTATTTCCTCTGACGCTCAAAGTGTCGTCCCCCCCCCCCCCTCCAGTGTATACATATAACCCCACCCAATCCATGAGGCTCCAGTTTTTTGCTAGTGTTCTTAACCAATTCAGTACCGGGTACTTTCACCCCCTTTCTGCCCAGGCCATTTTTCAGCGCTGTTGCACTTCGAATGACAATTGTGCTGTCATGCAATACTGTATCCAAATTAATTTTTAATCACTGACAGGCACTGATTGCTGTCGCTGACGGGCACTGATTGGTGGCACTGATCTGCACTGCTGGGGCTTTACTGTAATCAGTGTCCTGATTACCTGTCCTGGTGTCCCCTGCGAGGAGATGCCACTGATCAACTCTCCTCGCCACACACACTGTCAGCGTGAGGTGAGAAGAGCCGATTACCGACACTTGCGCATTTACATGGGACTGGCTGTGATTGGACACAGCCGATCACATGGTTAAAGAGCTGCGTCTTTACAGAAATTGGGGTCCTAGGAACACAGTGCGGGTGCGATCGCCATGCTGCGCGCCTGTTCTGGTAATGGGGGTTCGTCCTATGACGTCGCCCCAGAACGAGAGCTGCACTTCTCCTCATCATTTGACGGTGAGCGGGCGGCAAGTGGTTAAAGTGGTTGTAAACCTCAGACATGAAATATGAACAAAGCATATCCCTCTATAGTGTGTACTTGTCTTAATTAAGAGCACTAAGTGTCATTCCTCTGCTATCACTTCTGACAAGTTTTCCTGACACCAAGGAAAAAAAAAGTTATGGGGAGGGATCTCCAGCTAGCCCCAGCTCTGTTCCTGTGTGAAGGGGGGTGTGACCCTTCCCTCCAACCTGCTCTCGGAGCGCTCCTCACTGATCTCTACAGAATGTAACTTCAGCTCTCCGCCCCCTTTTTTCTGAAGTCTTAGACAAGCTTTAAAATTTAGCACTTTGAATGGACAAGACAAGACCACAGGTAAACGGGTACAACTTATGTAGCGAGATTTGTTTCATCTCTGTGGCCAGTCACTTCACTGGGTATATGTAAGGTTTTACAACCACTTTAAGAACTCCACTTGAAATAGAATTTTTTGGGTTTTCACCCATTTTCCTCTCTCAACTGACACTTTTATCACGATCTGACTGCCTATTGCCTTATGGCTCACTAGAAGGTTCCAGATCAGTTCCCTTGGAACCATACCCAGAGCCTGCAGCAGCTAGGCCTACCTGGTGAGGTTTGCTTTATGCACTTGATCCTGCATTGGGTGCTCATTCTGGCACATGGAGCAACAAGTGAGTTCGGCGTAGAGTGCTACACAAGTCCAAGGCTGTGGCTTTGGTGGCCAGGTATGCCCACCATGACGAGTGAAGCCCTCATGTCCTTGTGACACCATGAAAAGCTCTTTAACTGAGCACTGGTGGCAATAAAAAGCTGACACCGCTTTTCCCATTCTGTCTAAACCAAAAAGGTCTGGGCTTGAGTTTTTACATAAACCTGCCATTGCTCAACTTTTTTCTGAAGATGCTCCTTGCCTGGCTGTTCCTGGCTTCATAACTTTCTGAGTCACGGAGCAAGTGCACAGATAAGGAGAGTGCGGGAAAAATCAGAATCCTTATTAGCATATTGTCTGTATGTTAAAGTGACAGTCGGGCAGACGGCACTTTTAAAAGAAGCCTTCAGCAGTAACAGCCTGCATGTTGCTTCCAGGACAGGTTCCCTTTTAAACCATTTCTATCTTCCCTGCAGCAGGTGATGTGTGTTCTCACACCTTGAACATAACAGGTATTTAGTAAGTGCTCTTCTTCCATAGATGTATATCTCTCGCCCTATGTGGTCTGCGTCTGGGAGTTGTGCAGGTACACTGGACTGCGTTGGGTGGTGGGATCAGAATATTGGTCAATTTGTACAGCGGAGGGTTAAACTCTGAGTCCTCCCCCCGTCTTGTTACTGGTATGATAAGAATGGAGATCGCTATCAGGCAAATCTGTTCAGCTTGTCTTGGGGTAATACTCATCTACACATCGCCGTTCATCATGTTCTATGCTTTGTAGTTCTTGTACTCCGCTCACCGCCAAAGGGACTTCAAGCTGAATTCTGGGATAAGCAAATATTGTCTAAATACAGAAGCCTTGTGTATTCGTACTTTAATCACGGGGGTCTGGTTATTAAAAAAAAAAAATCCATATCTTCATTGCATGTGAATTGGGCTACGTTTGCACCAGTGCCAATGGCAGGAAATAGTCTGCTGATTCCTAAAGCTGTTTTTGACACCCAAGAGCGGCTAGCTATGAGCCCATGTGCTTTAGACAGGCTGCCGGTGCCTGCAGCTACTTGTGGTATTTCCAGCAGCAATCACCACAGGTAATGGCTGGTTGTGCGAACAGCCACGGTTAACTGCAGCTACCGAGTCCCGTATACTTTAATGACAGGTAACACGTACATGGCATTGGCGGCAGTCCCGTCCTGATCCTCTGGCTTGAGATGCAGCTGGCGCACTCCAGGCATCACCTACCTCTCTTTCACCGATAGATACTTTCCCATCTCCATGAATGATTCAGACCACTATAGGCACTCATGCCACTACACGTGCATAATGTTTATGGATACAACTGGACATGGATGCATTCTACACCTTCCTTCCCATCTCGTTTCATGGGGTTTGGTCAGATTCCGCCACCTCAGCCCCTGGGCTGGACGTTTTTCTTGGTGCCACCTGCCCGTTAGGCTGCCAGACTGTCCCTCCTCCAACAATTGAGCTGATATACTCCATTCTTCTGCACCTGAGGAAGTGGAGACTAATCCACGAAACGCGTAGTTATAGGATGCTGTGCAATGTTTGGATTATTTTACCATCCGCCATATGCAATTTTTGCTATTTTGGTTTTATCATGTTATGTTTTAAATTCACTAAATTATATGACAACCATGGTTCAGCTCAATTCAATGTTTTTATCCTGACTTTGTTGGAACAATTTTACTAATATTATGTAATAAACTTATACAAGTTTTACTGTGTTGTACATCCTACATGTTTACTCTTTATAGTGATCGGCCTCATCTAGCCCCCTGACCAACATTCTCTCTTTCATATACTTTGACAGGTTGTCAGCAGCCGCAGCTACTCATGGCTGTTCGCACACAAAGCACATCCAGTATCAATCACCGCGGGTAATCACTGGCTGTGTGAACAACCATGAATAGCTGAATAAGTGATTCACTGGTCGACCGCCCTGACCCTGACTACCCCCCTGGTGGAAGTTAGAGGACAATATCTATGACTGTGTTTTTATCCTTGGCTATCCTCCTATTGTTCACATTAATGAACATGTTTGTCCATTTCAGCGGTGCTCCTTTGGTGCGATTTTGGCATCAATGTGGATGGTCCATATGTTGTCCTATATGCATACTTCCTGAAGAAGCTATACGGCAAAACATGTAGAATAACATGCATAAAGAACCCCAAAAAACACCATTAATGTCAGAGGATGTATACATATACAGCGGGTAAAATTAGTACTGGACAAGCCACCATTTTTCTAGATAAGTATTTTTCTAAAGGTGCTATAGACATGAAATTTTCACCACATGTCGGTAACAACCCATGCAATCCATACATACAAAACTAATACGTTCAGAAATAAAGTTGTGTAATAAAATAGAATGACCCAGGAAAAAGTATTGAAGACGCTAACTGAAAATTATTTAATACTTGGTACAAAATCCTTTGTCGGTAATGACAGCTTCTAGACGCCTCCTGTGTAGAGAAACTAATCACATGCATTGATCAGGTGTGATTATTGGCCCATTCTTCCACACAAACAGTCTTCATATCTTGAAGGTTCTGTGGGCCTCTTTTATGATTTTTAGTTATTTTAGTTCTTTCCGTAGATTTTCTATTAGATTCAAGTCAGGTGATTGGCTGGGCCATTCTAGCAGATTTATTTTCTTTCTTTGAAACCAATTGAGAGTTTCCTTGGCTTTGTGTTTGGGATCATTGTCTTGCTGAAATGTCCACCCTCGTTTCATCTTCATCATCCTGGTAGATGGCAGCAGATTTTTATCAAGAATGTCCTGGTACTTTTTTCCATTCATCCTTCCTTCAGTGATATGAAGTTTGCCAGTACTGTATGCTAGCTTATGGTGAAATTATGTACTTTCCACTTCCAGATTATGGCCCCAACAGTGCTCACTAGAACATTTAGAAGTTTAGAGATCCTTCTGTAACCAATGCCATCAGTATGTTTTTGCAGCAATAAGGTTATGAAGGTCTTGATAGAGCTCTTTGCTTTTACCCATCATGAGATGTTTCTTGTGTGACACCTTGGTAATGAGACACCTTTTTATAGGCCATCAGTTGAGACTGAACCAGCTGATATTAATTTGCACTGACAAGGTTGCAGGATTGCTTCCTAATTACTGATAGATTTCAGCTGGTGTCTTGGCTTTCCATGCCTTTTTTTTTTTTTTTGCACCTCCCTTTCTTCATGTATTCAATACTTTTTTCCCTGTTAGTCCATTTTATTACACTTAATTTCTGAACTCATTTGTTTTGACTTCTTTGTACAGTATGTATGGATTGCATGGATTGTTACCGACGTGGTGAACATTTCATGTCAATAGCACCTTCAGAAATCTATTTACCTAGAAAAATGGTGACGTGTTCAATACTTATTTTACCCGCTGTATATGTCTGTAATTCATCATGGATTTGAATTTGTAATAAACAACATACATTTTAACAGTTATGTCTGGATAATTGATGTAGCACCCTGAAAATCCCTATCCTGTTCACAGTCTATGTATGCAAAAAAAAAAAAAAACTGTGCATATGTACTCCGCTCAAGACTGAGGAGGAAGAGGACCCTTAGAGTTATGTGATTGGTCAGAAGATGTCTGGAAAAGGTGACTGTTAAAAAATAGGAGCACTAAACACTGCCAGGGGGTCTCGAGGGAAAGGAGGGGAGCAAAGCATCCAGATTTTGGATTTTTATTTTTATTTTTTAAAGGCAAAACTTTCTGAAAAAAAAAATGTCTTCTTCTCATTGGCCTTCTATTGTAACAGATGTTGTGTTTTTTTTTTTACAGGTGATTGCGGAGACCACGTGGTAGTGAAGAACACCCGGCACATCGCCTTCTCCGGGAATAAGTGGGAACAGAAAGTTTACTCCTCACACACTGGGTACGTGTCGCCTCTTCACTCATCATGCCTTTCCAAGACTACCTACAGCGATCTATTAAAGTTTCGGTTGTGTAATTATGGGATAGGATGTAGTAATTAAGCACTTGCTTACTGGGCACCTCAACCCCCTTCCTGCCCAGACCAATTTTCAGCTTTCAGCGTTGGCACTCTTTGAATGACAATTGCACGGTCATACAACACTGTACCCAAATGAAATTTTTTATCATTTTTTTTTCCCCCACAAATAGAGCTTTCTTTTGGTGGTATTTGATCACCTCTGGGTTTTTTTTTTGTTTTTTTTTTGTTAAAAAGATCAAATTTATTTTAAAAAAATTACAAAACTGTTTTATATTTAGTTAATAAATTTTGCAAACAGGTCATTTTTCTCCTTCATTGATATACGCTGATGAGGCTGCACTGATAAGGCAGCACTGGTGGGCACTAATATGCGGTACTGATTGGTGGCATGAGAGGTGGCACTGATGGGCGGCACTAAAGGGCATTGATAGGTGGCACTGAAGGGCACTAATAGGTGGCACTGATGGGTGGCAGTGATGGGCACTGATCGGCACTGGTAGGTGGCACTGGTGGGCATTGATAGGTGGCACTTGTGGGCACTGATTGCTTGCACTTACGCACTGTGGGCACTGATTCGTGGCACTGGCAGGCGGTACTGGTGGGCACATATGAGGCAGCTTCACCTCTTCCTCTTCGGGACCAATGTCCAGTCAAACAGAAGCTGGTTATCTGCTTTTTTTTCTCCTCACGCTGTCAGCGTGAGAAAAAAAAAAAAAAACGATTACCGATCTTCTGTTTACATCACATGATCATTGGCTGACAGCTGATCATGTGGTAAGGGGCCGGGATCGGCCCCTTATTCGGATCTGTGATGACCCAAGTCTCATTGACTCGGGTGATCACAGCGCACACCCTTCATAGGGGCGTGGCGAGCCTGCAAAAGGGGAGGCAGTCTATTGACGGCCTCTCGGCAAAGTAGATTCGCTCTGTAGCCGTCATTCGGCTATAGTGGGGATCTGAAGCAATTAAAGGGTACCTGTCGCACAGGGCCAGAAATTTTGGTTGGCTGTCCAAAAATCCAGCCCTAGTAATCCTTAGAAAGCAGTAAGAGACCGACATCCTCTCTTAATTGTTTTGTGATTGGCTGGATCTGTTAATGGCTGGTCACAAATTAGAAAAGCTAGCCAAACACTTGGCACATTTTGTCCGGTTCCTGATGGACTGGGTGAAATTTGTCAAATGGGTAGCCTTGCTGCCACCTTTTCACGCAACATCCCTCAACTGAAAAAATCGAAGGAGCTGAATGGAAAATTGTAACCCGATTGGATGCAGATGCTGTTTGGGTATTCTAACAGCTGCTGGCTTTGGCTGTAAAGCCCAGCCATGTGTTGATCGAAGTTCAGCAGGAGCTAAATAAATTTCACACCATGTATGGGCAGGCTGGTTGTACGCAAGTCGATCTTTTGATCTTTAATATCTTACTCTTTAATATCTTTATAAATGATATTGGGTCTGGGATCAAAAGTAACATTTCTGTCTTTGCAGATGACACCAAGCTATGCAGTGGAATAACGTCCTTACAGGATGTCTCCAATTTACAAGCCGACCTCAATGCTCTGTCTAATTGGGCGACTATGTGGCAGATGAGGTTTAATGTTGAGAAATGTAAAGTTATGCACTTGGGGGCTAAGAATATGCATGCATCATACATACTAGGGGAAGTACAACTGGGGGAATCTGTAGTGGAGAAGGATCTGGGGGTTTTGGTAGATCATAAGCTCAATAATAGCACGCAATGCCAAGCTGCGGTTTCCAAAGCGAGCAAAGTTCTTTCTTGTATTAAGAGAGGTATGGACTCCAGAGAGAGAGATATCATTTTGCCCCTGTACAAATCATTAGTAAGACCTCATCTGGAATATGCAGTTCAGTTTTGGACACCAGTTCTCAAAAAGGATATCGGGGAACTGGAGAAAGTGCAGAGAAGGGCAACCAAACTGATAAGAGGCATGGGGGAGCTCAGCTATGAGGAAAGATTAGAGGAACTGAATTTGTTCACTCTTGAGAAGAGGAGATTAAGGGGGGATATGATCAACATGTTTATATAAGGGGTCCATATAGTGAACTTGGTGTTGAGTTATTCACTTTACGGTCAACACAGAGGACAAGGGGGCACTCTTTACGACTGAAGGAAAAGAGATTTCATCTCCAAATACGGAAAGGTTTCTTCACAGTAAGAGCTGTGAAAATGTGGAATAGACTCCCTCCAGAGGTGGTTCTGGCCAGCTCGGTAGATTGCTTTAAGAAAGGCCTGGATACTTTCCTAAATGTACATAATATAACTGGTACTAACATTTATAGGTAAAGTTGATCCAGGGAAAATCCGATTGCCTCTCTGGGATCAGGAAGGAATTTTTTCCCCTGCTGTAGCAAATTGGAGCATGCTCTGCTGGGGTTTTTTGCCTTCCTCTGGATCAACTGTGGGTATAGTATTGGGTATATTGGATTGTACATTTTTTTTTTTTTTTTTTGTTTTTGTTTTTTTTATGGTTGGACTGGATGGACTTGTGTCTTTTTTCAACCTGACTAACTATGTAACTATGTAACCAGCCTGTTGGTAATTTTTCTCTCAATCAGCGCCGCCAGCTAGAGCCAGTGGTGCTGATTAGTGTATTCTGAAGGCAGGGAAGTCTCCCCACTGCCAGAATACAATAACTCAGTAGGAGGGATTCCCCCATCCACATTGAGTGTATGGATGGGGGAATCAAGTCTTTTTCTTTTGTTCGACTGGCTGGTTGAACGAAAAAAAAAAAATGACTTATGTATGACTATCCTTAGGATACAACCGCTACAGAGACCAATCGTCCACCTTTGCTGTATAGCATGAATGGAGGAATCTGCTAGATTGTTCTTTAGCCCACAGACTGAATGAAAACTGTGTATGGCCAACTAGGAGTTCCAGGCTTTTTTTTGTTTATTTAAAGTCAGCAGCTACAAAAAGTGTAGCTGCTGACTTTTAATTTACAGACTCTTACCTGTCCCATGGTCCAGCGATTCGGCCGCACGGAGCCTCGCTCCTCTCCCCCTCCTCTCCGCTCCTCTCCTCTCCGCTCCGTCTCCATTGAAAGTGTGGGCACCCAGCTGTGACAGCTTGAGGCTTTACGGCTGGGCGCACACTGTGCATGCACGAGTCGCGCTGCGTTTTTCCAGTGGACAGGCAATCTTCTGGGACCTGTGACGTTTCCCAGAGGATTGCGGAGAGGGAGGAGTCGTCTAGGCGGCCCATAGTAGAAAGCAGGAAGTGGAACAGGAAATCCCACTCAAAAGTAAGCACCCACTACCCCCCCCCCCCCCCCCCCAAAAAAATGACATGCCAAATGTGGTATGGAGGGGGCGAGGAGTGCTTAAAGTGGAAGTTCCACTTTTGGGTGAAACTCCGCTTATAATAGGAGATCTAGCCTCCTTAAAAAAAAAATTTAAAGTCAGCAGCTACAAATACTGTAGCTGGTGACTAGGGTTGTCCCGATACCGATACTAGTATCGGTATCGGCACCGATACCGAGCATTTGCCCAAGTACTTGTACTCGGGCAAATGCTCCTGATGCTTCCCCCGATACCTAGAGGACAGCTGTGATCGGCGCGTGGGGGAGTTACAAGATTCTCCCCCCAGCGGCTTTCACCAGCTTTAGTGACATACAGCGGTGATCGGTCACCGCTGACTGTTACTGCATCCTCCTCCATGCCCCCTCCTTTCCTCTGTGCCCCTCCGCTGTCCCCTGCATTCCTCTCTCCTTATCTGTCCCCCTCCGTTCTCCCCCTCCGTTCTCCCCCTCCGTTCCTCTCTCCTTATCTGTCCCCTCCGTTCTCCCCCTCAGTTCCGTCCTCCCCCTCCTCCTTCCTTTGTGTATGGAGAGAGTCAGCTGACTCTGTCCATTCACATAACTGAAACATTGTAATCTCCTGTGATTACAATGTGTCAGTTTATGAATGGAGAGGAGCCGCTGTCTTCTCTCCATTCATTGTCAGTGCAGCTGAGGCTGCAGAGAAAGGGACTGGGGAATCTCTATCCTCCGTCTCTTTCTCTGTCTCAAGGGGGAGATATCAGAGGTCTGTTAAGACCCCTGATATCTCACCAAAGCCCCCCAAAAGGGCTGATTAAAAAAAAAAAAAAAAAAAAAAAACAATAAAGAATAAAAAAATATTATTGTAAAAAATAAAAATTGTAAAAAAAACCAAAAAAAAAAACCACACACACACACATACAACGTTCACCCCCCCCCCCCCTCCAAAAAATAGCAAAAAAAAAAAAAACTGTCACGTGACATTAAAAAAAAAGTATCGGTATCGGCGAGTACTTGAAAAAAAAAGTATCGGTACTTGTACTCGGTCCTAAAAAAGTGGTATCGGGATTTTTTTTTTTTTTTGCTTTAAATTTCTTATATTTTTATCAAATTTATTTTAATAAAATGCTTTTGAAGTAAAAATCTATCAAAATATAGTTTTCTAATTAAGATACATTAATCATTTAGTTTATTCAGCATGAAATGGAGCTTGGTTATGTAGCATGAGGCTGTAAATTCTGCAACATTTACATTTTTGGTAAACTCATTCAATGAATCCAAGCTCTGCAAGCTGAGATAACATGCACTGCATTGATGCATTCACACAATGTTACAGTAGCCATGAGATAAACCAAAGTTCAGGAATATTCCTTTATCCCATTGTTTTACAAATCTATGTACACTACAAACTGTATGATTGAATCGGTTCTGATATCGCTGTTTTACTGACATGACAGCTTATTATTCTAAATTGGAAACCTTCATTTTGTTTGCAAATATTAAAGATTCCAACTACCAGCAAGAATGAGTTCTTACATTTAAAGAGCGCCTATGAGATCCATCATGGCAGCACCTGTTAGCGGCGTCCACTCGCCTGCTGCCACGTCCCTCACCTTCTTGTGTCCCTGCCGCATCACCAGACATCACATTAAAGTGAATGGGACTGTCGGTGAGTCAACAGCTGGACAGAGATGACAGTTGCTCTTTAACCACTTCCCGCCCGGCCTATAGCAGATTGACGGCCGGGAAGTGGTTCTGTTATCCTGACTGGGCGTCATATGACATCCAGCAGGATAACATGCCAGCATGCGCCCGTGGGGGCACGCATCACGGCAATCGCGAGTGCGGCGTGTCATTCTGACACCCCCCATCTCCGATTGTGATAAGAAGCCTCTGTCAGAGGCTTCTTACCACGTGATCAGCTGTGACCAATCACAGCTGATCATCGCGTGAACCAGGAAGTGCCGGTAAAAGGCATTCTTCGGTTCGCGCTGACAGGGAGAGCCGATCGGCGGCTCTCCCTGTCAGGGGGGGGTCTGTGCTGATAATCAGCACATTAACAGCACAGACCCCTCAAATGTAACGATCACCTGCCAATCAGTGCCCAGAAGTGCCACAACAATAAAATGTGCCAGTGCCAATCATAGTGCCAATCGCTGCCCAGCAGTAACGCCTGTCAGTACTTCTCAGTACTTAATCAACAGTGCTGCCCATCAGTGCCGCCTATCAGTGCCCATCAATTCTACATATCAGTGCCTCCTCATCAGTGCCGCCTTATCAGTGCCTGTCAGTGAAGAGGAAAACAAAATTTTATGAAAGAAACTAAAAAAAAAAATCTTTTTTTTTTTTTTTTTTTTTTAAATGTTGGTCTTTTTTAGTTTAACAAAAAATAAAAACCGCAGAGGTGATCAAATACCACCAAAAGAAATCTCTATTTGTGGGAAGAAAATGATAAAAATTTAGTTTAGGTACAGCGTTGCATGACCGCTCAATTGTCATTCAAAATGTGACAACGCTGAAAGCTGAAAATTGTCCTGGGCAGGAAGGGGCGAAAGTGCCCGGTATTGAAGTGGTTAAAAATTATGATTTAAGTCAAGCCTTTTTACTAGTGATTTAAATCGACCCGATTTTTAAATCAAATCCATCCTGCTGCTGACTTTTAATATTAGGACACTTGCCTGTCCAGGAATCCAGCGGTGTCCTCACCCGAGCCGCTTTTTCAATTGGCTATCGGGTGCTGCCGCCACCATCTTGACTAAGGGAAACCTTGCGGCTTCACAGCTGGTTCCCTACTGCGCTCTGCGTTTTGTGAATGGGCCGGCTGCAGGAGGAGGAGGGGGGGCCACGCAAACTCAGCCGGAGGTGGGAATGGGTACCTGTCAAAACCAGGTACCCCCCCCCCCCCAAAGGGTGCCAAATGTGGCAGCGGAGGTAGGGGAGGAGGCAGACCAGCAGAGCTTCCCCTTGTGGGTAGGGCTCCACTTTAAGCAGATAACTTTTTCAACAGGCAAGGAAAAGAGATCAGGGGACAACTGTAGTTTTTTTTTTTTCGAGAGAGAGACTTCTCGTGCTTTATCATACATATCGTATTTTAGTTTTCCAAAACATATTATAATAAAACATGCAATTGCAAAAATGTCCAGCCATAAAGAAAGTATGTTATTTATGTAAATGTGATCTATTCCTGCCTAGAAATGGAATGCTTTCAGGGGACACATTTATAACATTCTTTTTTTTTTTTTTTTTTTATCCAGTTATCCTGGAGGTTTCAAACAAGTCACTGCAGCAAGACTTCATCGGAAGGACCCGACCGCTGTGAGTATAAACTGGATAGTAAATTGAATACACATTGCATTGATCACAAACTAAAATGAAAACGCTGTGCTGGAGGACGGGCACTTGTTTGTATCAAGTCAGTCAGTTAAACTTGCCTCAAAATATCTGACGTATGTGAAGAAATGAAGGCCAGTTCCAGTGAGCTTGGCAGAATACAGTAAAACCTTGGATTGTGGGCATAATTAGTTCCAGAAACATGCTTGTGATCCAAAGCACTTGTATATCAAAGCAAATTTCCCCATAAGGAATAATGGAAATTCAAATGATTCGTTCCACAACCATTGATTCATAGGGCCTTCAGTTTATAGTCCATATACAAAGATTATAGCAATAGGTTGTGTAACCATAAAATGTCCATCCACAAATGGAAGCCTCCACAAGGGGATTAGAAACAAAATCCATCAGGAGCTCCAGAGTATAAAAGAGAAGAGAGGCACCTCTAAGCGTAGCAATATGTTGTACCTTCATTAAAGTGGTGTTCCGGCCGAAATTATACTTTTTAAATAAAAATACCCCTATAATACACAAGGTTAATGTATTCTAGTAAAGTTAGCCTGTAAACTAAGGTCTGTTTTGTTAGTTTATAGCAGTAGTTTGTTATTTTATAAACTTACAGCAGGCCGTGGCCATCTTAAGTGTGGGCATCTGAAGCCAGACTGTATTTCTTCCTGGATCTCATCCTTGCATATCTTGCACATGCTCAGTGCAGCACAAGCAGTGTAATAGGTTTCAGGTCAGGTTTCCATAGCAACGGCAGTTTCAGAGGAAGTTGCCGCCCCTTCCCAGAAGGCATTGCAAACAGGAAATGATGCGATGGGCCACGGCCAGGGAGGAGGAAGTGAAAAATGAATACAGCAGATATACAGTAGGTGCTGAGAAAAAAAATAAAAAATATCCAATTTGTTTACAGTGCACAGTTTAGTGAGGGATGCTGAAGAGTTGTAAAAGTGGGTGGAACTCCACTTTAAATGTAACTATGTTGCTAAACTTAGAGGTTGCCTCTCTTTTTATACTCAGTTGTGACATGACGCTACTTGTATATCAAGACATACAAAATGTATTTAAAAATTTAGCTTTGTCTTGCAAAACGCTCTCAAACCAAGTTACTCTCAAACCAAGGTTTTACTGTATTCCAGAATGGATGCAAAATGGCTCCAACTTTATTATATTCATATAATATAATGCTATAATCTGTTTTAGTACTCTAGTAGGAAACATTACACCCTCACACTCCCTTTAGACATATTGGACTCTTTGTAAGCATCTCAGCAATGACAATGACATTTCCAGTGCAACAAACAATAAAGGGTGACTGTACTTTAAAAATACATGACGTTAAAGTGATACTAAACACACACTGTTCAATTTACATTGTCCCTTCTATTTCTGTATAGGGATGCTGGCGCTGTAATTATTTGAATTTTAAAAAAAAATTATTAATGACCAGGCCATTTTTTGCGATACGGCGCTGCATTACTTTAACTGACAATTGCACGGTCATGCGACGTACCCAAATAAAACTGATGTCCTTTTTTTCCCCCCAAATAGAGCTTTATTTTGGTGGTATTTCATCACCTCTGCGGTTTTCATTTTTTGCACTATAAACAAAAAAACACCGACTATTTTGGGGGGAAAAAAACAATATTTTTTATTTTCTGCTATAAAACATATCCAAACAAAAAAAATTAAAGAAATTGAATTTCTTCTTTAATTTAGACCAATATGTATTCTGCTACATATTTTTGGTAAAAAAAAAAAAAAAAAATCCCAATACGCGTATATTGATTGAATTGTGCAAAAATTATAGCGTCTGCAAACTATAGGATATTTCGATGGAATTTTTTTTTTATTTTGCTTGTAATGGCGGCGATCATGGACTTGGTGGGATTGCGGCAGACAAATCGGATGCGAAGTGACACCTTTTGATGGAAAGGAAAAACTGTGTGTATTGACTGCTGCCACTACAATTAGTGGTATTATACCAATAAACAGTCATTTAAAAAAGAAACTTGACACATTTTTGGAGACCAGTGACACCAATACAGTGAATAATGCTAAATAATATGCACTGGAATTGTACTATGACACTGGCAGGGAGGAGGTTAACATCAGGGGTAATCAAAGGGTTAAATGCGTCCCTAGGGAGTGCTTTCTAACTGGGGGGGGTGCTTGTACTTTAAGAAGTCAGAGATCCGAGTTCCTGCTTAGCAGAAACACAAGATCTCAGGCTTCTCCTTTCACAGAACGGCGATCTGCCTTGTTTACATAGGCAGACCACCGTTCTGTCTGCCTCTGGAGCGATCGGCGGGTCCCGGCAGACATCGGGTCCGCCGGACCTGCTGATTGGCTCCCGCTGTGTCCAATCGGAGGGGCAGCTGGTTGCCGGCGGCGCATGTCCCTGACCAGGAAGAGCGAAATCACGTACAGGTACGTGATTTCGCGCAGAGAGGCCACCCTGCTGCAGTAAATGTACATGGGGCAGTCCAGAAGCGGTTAAAGAGGAACTGCAGTCTGCTCACATAATTTATAATAAAAACAGCTTTGCCATTCTGAAGCTTCCCTCTAACCACTTTGCATAATTTTTTTATATACACTGTGATTCTGTACTTGCCAAATATGCTGCAGAAATCTCCCTCCACTAAGTCTGGTTGCAGCCATTTTAACTGTGGGCAGCTGAAGCTGCTGCCTGTTCACTTCCTGGATTTACACAGAGGCACACCTCCAGCTCTGCAGCTCTCATTGGCCCTCTTATGACTCATCCCCCCTCCCTTCCTGGCAAACTCTCACAAGCGTTAGAGAGCGAGCTGTACATGATGTTATAAGCCTTGGCTAATGACCAGACAAGAAACTGGAATTTTGTGCTGTTTAGGGTATTTACTGGCAGAAAAAAATGTTTTACTATCCAAAGTTAAAACAACAAGGACAGAAGATTTAATAGATGTAAAGTGGAAAAAATGACTGAAGGTCCACTTAAACCACTTCCCGCCCGCCCTATAGCGGATTGACGTCCGGGAAGTGGTTCCGTTATCCTGACTGGACATCATATGACATCCAGCAGGATAACATGCCGCCGCGCGCCCGTGGGGGCGTGCATCGCGGCGATCGGTGGAGCGGTGTGTCAGCCTGACACACACCGCTACACCGATCTTGGTAAAGAGCCTCCGGCCACATGTGCCCATCAGTGCCCACAAATGGGCATTGATTGGCACCATTATGTTCCAGATCTGCCCAGCAATGCCCCCAATATATTTTATCAGTGCCACCTGTCATTGCCCATCGCTGCCACCTTTCAGTGCCCATCTGTGCCCACCTATCAGTGCCACCCATATGTACCAATCAATGCCACCTACGAGTGCCCATCAGTGCCGCCTATGAGTGCTCATCGGTGCCACCTATGAGTGCCCATCAGTGCCGCATACCAGTGCCACCTCATTGGTGCCACCTCATCTGTGCCCGTCAGTGCAGCCATATCAGTGCCCGTCATTGAAGGAGAAAACGTATTTATTTACAAAAAATTTTAACAGAAACAAAGAAAAACTTGTTTCTTTTCAAAATTTTCGGTCTTTCGGCCCTATAGCTCTCAAACTTTGTGTGACGGAAATTCCTATGGAAAATGTGTGATGGTGCCTACACACGGTCGGAATTTCCGACAACAAGGTCCTATCACACATTTTCCATCGGAAAATCCTATCGTGTGTACAGGGCATTAGAATAAGAGGTAGGTGAAGCCACCATCTAAAAGGAAATAGTAGGTATTTTGGATGACCACCCTTCTTTATAGGTACACCAACAGGGCCCTCAGATATCTGGAGACACCATGAAACAAGAAGCAGGTTGTGCATTCTTAAAATGTCTGCCTTTATTATGTGTTACAGCTTATATATGGTTCAACATACCAATAGAGAGAGGGGAGTGATTAGTAAATGATGTATTGGTATAAAATATATGGTTATACAAGTCAGTGACCCTTTAAGATACATTATCATGAGTTAACAGGTGTCAGCAGGCCATCTGGTTATGAGTCATAAGTCATGCATCCTGTCCCATGGCCTACAGAACAGAGAACAGGACAAACCAACCCACAATGATATAGAGTACAGTGCTTGTGCAAGCATCTTTCTAAGCATTCTTTTATAGTTGGAAATTTAAAGAGGAAGTAAAGCCTGATGGGTCTACTTCCTCTTTGTTTCCCTGCAAAGGTAAATCATAATGGGCTACTATGCATCGCATAGTAGCCCATTATGTGTCACTTACCTGACACAGGAGCCTGCGATGTTACCGCTGTCCCTCTTCCACGAAGCGTCCATCTTCCTTCGGTATCGCTGCTCCGGCGCTGTGACTGGCCGGAGCAGCGATGACGTCACTCCGGCGCATGCGCGCGGGAGCCATCAGTGATGGCATGATTGCCTTCAGTGCACCTGCACCATTGGCTATGGCGCCTGCGCGTAGACATCGGTGCCCGTTTTTAGGAAAATATCTCCTTAATCGTGTAGGTTAAGGAGATATTTCTTGCACCTACAGGTAAGCCTTAATCTAGGCTTACCTGTAGGTTAAAGTGGTCTGTAAGGGTTTACAACCACTTTAAGCTATCTTGTATACTGAAATGGCAGAGCATATCAAAGCACATCAGTCATAATGGTTTGGGCATATTACTACACCATCAATCTACATCTAATAATCACCCCCATTTTGTTTAGCTGGTTGGTGGGCATAGAGGTGGGAGGGAATGGGCTGTCATTTACCACTATGTATACACCCACATGTGTGACTCTATAGTCACATGGGCTGCTCAAATGTAATCAGGAGGAAATGCTCAGCATAGAAACACACTGAAAACTGAGCATGTGCAGAGTTGCCAACACTGCTCTGCAAAATCCCTAGCTGAATTGGGGACATGGACCGAAGGGAGAGATGGAGAACAGCAGGATCAACCAGGTTTTTTTTGTGCTGAATACAGAAATTAATCTCGTAGTGACTGAGTGAGTATGAACAGCATGTAATACACCATTTATTAAAAGGTGTTTTTTTTTATAATGTTGGTTTAGTGACATTTTAAGTAACTATGCAGATAACTACATCTGCCTTTATTTCACTTTGCTAGAAAAATTGTCCTCACAGGCCCAGGCCTCTGTAAATATTGCTTTGTTTACATACAGCATGTCTGCAGACTACACCCATCCCTCACATGTCTGCCAACCAGGACAGAGAAAACAGAAACCACCAGGATTGCTTGCAGATTTTTTATTTTGCTCTAAAGAAGAATTCCAGGTATGGACATTTTATACATAGTTACTATAGCCCACCTTGGACCAATGTAGCTATGTATATACCGTACCTGGCCAATCCTGGAAACAAACGGCTGTCCGGTTGCATTCTGAACACAGGAGATCACTAGCTCAGTAACCGCACCATTCAGAGATTGCTTCAGATTTACAAAAGCATTCTCTGATTGGACGAGGTGGAGAGGTGGGGCAGTGACATCATGCTCTCCTCCTCATCCAGTCATTCTATGACCATTCTGTGCCTACGTCAGTGATTTCCAGCTTCCAGGGATATTGATCGGGTACAGTATATACATGTACTTCCAAGCTAGACCTATGTAACTATGTATAAAATATCCATAACCTGGAATTCTTTTTTAAAAAACCACTTCAGCTCCCGGAAGATTTAGCCCCCGCCCCCTTAATGACCAGGCCATTTTTTTGGATACGGCACTGCGTTATTTTTGTCACGCGACGCTGTACCCAAATAAAAACATTTTTTGCGCTATTAAAAAAAAAACCCGTCAATTTTGAAAAAAACATAAAAAAAACAATATTGTTTACTTTCTGCTATAAAACATCCAACAAAATAACTAAAAAAATATAATTTCTTCATCCGTTTGGGCCAATAAATATTCTGCTACATGTTTTTGGTTAAAAAAAATTCCAATAAGCGTATATTATTTGGTTTGCGCAAACGTTATAGAGTCTACAAACTATGGGATATATTTTTTACTAGTAATGGCGGCAATAATATCACTGCCATATCTTAGAACGAAACCCAATGAATTTATCGGCTGAGAACTAGGAGTCCGTTGGGGTTGAACGTAGAACTTAAATTGTTTTTTCTTTAAAGCCTTGTACACACAATCCGATTGTTGGCCAACCGAGCGTCTGATTTTTGTCAAAAGGGCGTGTGGCACGATCTTGTCTTGCATACTAACGGTACACAATTGTTGTGCAACAAACACGAACATAGTGACGTACTACAAGGAATTTCAGCTCTTGAGCGCCACCCTTTGGGCCCCTTCTGATAATTTTGTGTTTTGAGCATTGATTCCGAGCATGCGTGTTTGTACTTTCGACTTTTGTGTGACGGATCTGTGTACTGACCATATGAAAATCTGACGTCAAACTGTTGTCCGCCAAAAATTTACTAGCCTGTCATCCAATATTTGTTGGCCAATAGTTGGACAACAATTGTCAAAAGGAGCATACTAACGGTAAGATTTTAGGACAACAGTCTGTCAACAGACAATCCCCTGCCAACAATCGTACCGTGTATACGAGGCTTAACTGGTAAAAGATTTATGAAAATATATATATATTATTGGTTAATACAGTTCCACGTTGGTATAGGCAAGTATTTTTATTTTAATTTTATGTTTATCTTCATTTTATTTTTCACTTTTTAATTTCAATTTTATTTTTATTTTAGTTTTTATTTTTATTTTCATTGTTGGTTCAATTTATTCATTTTATTAGGTTCACAATTGTAAATGTAAAATAATGTTTTCAATTTTGCTTTAAATTTATTTAGTAATTTTTGAATATGGGTGTTTGTACATCATGAGCTTATTGCATAATATAGTCTTTTTTATCGATTTTTGTTATTGTTTATGTGAAAAGTAATATCTTTTAGAAAGTGATGTCATTTGAACAAGTTGAGCAAGTGTATCTATTCAAAAAAACTGTGTAATTTAATTGGTCAACGTGAGAGGGAGTATTCTTGTCTTGTGTATAAATTAGACCACAATTAATCGGAAGTGATGTTCATGATAATGCCCTGGAGGAGGGGCAAAATGCGTTGACGTAATTTCCGGCTTTGTAACCAAGGACATCACTTCTGCCCTCTGTGGAACGCACGCCGAGCTGCGGCGAACCCGGAATAGTCTTTTGTAATGCCTGTTTGTTCCTGGAATCCTGTGTGTGGAATTTCTATATTGCGCAAATAAATCATTTTATCAGTACTTTGCTTCTGCGTGAACACACATTAACGGCTAGTTTACACTTGCTTTAAAACAAGGCTTCGGACACGCTTGGTTAAAGCTCTCAGAACACCAGTCAAAGCTCCTGTCACTAAATAAAATGGTTAGCTTACCGTCCTGTTTACACCTTGCTTTTGCTTTGCTTCAAAAATTATACCCCATGTCGCTTTAGTTGTGCTTCAAAGCCTCTTCAAAGCCTCGCTAGAAGTCTATGGCAAAGCTCGCTAGAAGTCTATGGCAAAGCTCACCAGAAGTCTATGGCAAAGCTCGCTTGAAGCCTCAGGCAAAGTTAGCTTGAAGCGCCACCAAAGGCTCATTGAAGCGCCACCAAAAGGCTCATTGAAGCGCCACCAAAAGGCTCAATGAAGCTCCACCAAAGGCTCATTGAAGCTCCACCAAAGGCTCACCGAAGCCCCACCAAAGCACCAGGCAAAAACAAGGTGTAAACAGGACTGTAAGCTAAGCATTTTTAGTGACTGGAGCTTTGACTGGTTCTCAGAGTGCTTTAACAAAGCGTGTCCGAAGCCTTGTTTTTGAAGCAAGTGTAAACTAGCCCTTTGAGTTTGGTGGGTACCCAGTTGCCCCAAAGTGTATAGTTTAGAGACCCTATTGAGGATGCCTAGAAGCTCTTTACTCCTATCGCCAGATGTAAGCGTATCTGACCCCCAGACTGAAAAGCCGAGGGTCCATTTTCTCTGGTGAGTAGGGAGGCGAGAGGGGAGTGTGGCATATTGCACAACATGCCTTTATGAAGCACTTCAGCACCTTTTTGTATGGAAGTTGGAGCACCGAGCAATATTTTTGAAAAGACTTTGATCTTTTTTCACTAATTTGAACATAGCGTGAGTATTTTATTTGTTTTTCATGGCAATCGGAGACTGCGATATTGCGTCGGACATTTGGACACAGACACTTTTTGGGGACCAATACAGTAACACCAATACAGTGATCAGTGCTAAAAATATGCACTGTCACTGTACTAATGACACTGGCAGGGAAGGGGTTAACATCAGGGGCGATCAAAGGGTTAAATGCATGCCTATCCAGTGTTTTACTACAGTGTGGGAGATGCTTTTACTAGGGGAAGGCATGGATGCATGTTCCTGCTTTGCAGAGACACAGGATCTATTCCTTCCTTCTGTCAGAATGGCGATCTGCCTTGTTTAGATAGGCAGATCGCTGTTCTGTGTCCCTGCAGGATGATCAGCGGTGCCGGCAAACCTCGAGTCCGCGGTACGCGCTGATCGGCTCCCGCTGTGTACAGCCGTGGCCATAAGTCTGCTGCTTCAGTGTTTTTTAGCCATTGAAATCATCTTATTTGACTGCTGGCAGTAAAGACATTGAATCAATATCTGTTTAAGAGACTCTTCATGATTTTCTCAATCCGGTTTTGGGTGCTGAGGCCAGTGGTAGTTGCGTAAAAGTAGAAGATGATGCGAAATCTGTCAATCACCCAAGGGGGTAAAAGTCATCTTTATGAATCGAAGCATAGTCACAGCCAATGTGCCCATGAGAGACCATTCCTGTACTTGAGAAGTAAGCTGTGACCATGTATTGGTTCATTTAAAGGAATTTTTAAAGTTCCTGCTGGGGAGAATTGTTTTGACATGGCAGATCCAGGGAAAGTAGGATAGATCAGGCCGCAGTTTCAGAATCGTCTTTTTAAAGGGATAAGCATCTAAGATAGACGGATACAATAAATATATCAATAAAGGCCTGTCGTCTACAGTAGCTTGTTGGAGGATACATTGACTGAAGAGAGCTTGTAAATCTTTTACTGGTGACAGTTAAAAGGCAATAACATTTATTTTATATCTTAGCATCTGAAAGTCATTATTTTTTTTTTTTACTCCCAAAAAAATTTTGAGTATGCCGAAACCCTCACGAGCGATGGTCGAGATAGGACACGTGTGTTTTGTGCAGAGCCTCATTGATCAAAGTCTAGAGGCGCACTCTGTCGACCTGTCAGTCATGTTCCACATTGTAGAGGCTTTTTCCACACAGCCTCGTACCCCGGGCTACATCCACCAGTTCAATAAATCATTTAGGGATGGTAATATTTTTTTTCTTCTGCAGCCAGAGGGAGAAGATGTTAAGATTTTAACAGTTAAGATTTCACCTGCTGCGGCTCACTGAAATAGATGCCTTTTTTTATTGGGCTCTTCACACTCTGTACTAGAAGTCCAGTAGAGGCTTCTTTCTGAGAAGCTTCAAGCCCCAGCACATGATGGCAGACATTCCACTAGAGTTGGGGGAATTTCTTTTTTTTTAATCATTTTAAATGTGATTGAAAGCACTGATTCACAGCTATTCTTCAAGAAGAAACCAAAACGAGCAAACAAACCCATCCCACCTTAGCCCCTTTAACAATCTAATGCAGGGATCTCCAAACTACGGCCCTCCAGTTGTTGCGAAACTACACGTCCCATGAGGCATTGTAAAACTCTGACATTCACAGACATGACTAGGCATGATGGGAATTGTAGTTCCTGAACAACTGAAGGGCCATAGTTTGGAGACCCTTGATCTAATGGATCAGAATGGGATGGATTTCGCTTTTGTGACATCCATGTTCATTCTAATTTTTGGTCTATCTCAGCCTTTCTCAACCGTTTCAACACAGTCAAACCCTTGAGTTATCTTTCCCGTCTCAGGGAACCCCTACTAAAAATGACTATATCTACACCTTGTGATACATTAGTGTGATGGTCAGTGGGAAGAATCTTCCTTACACTTGTGGTCACTGGGATATCTAAAAAGATCAATGGTTTCAGTGGGGCTGGGAAATTTCCTAAAAAAAAAAAAAAAATCTTCGATTCACGATTCGAATCAAGTTTTTTTTTTTTTTTTTTTTTGGAAACCGCGCCGGTCCCGAGGCGCTGCGGACATGAGCTTTTAGGCGAGGCCGCGGCTTCGGCCTAGTCCGCAGGGTCCGGCCTAGCGGACTAGGCCGAAGCCGCGGCCTCACCTAAAAACTCCTTGCCTGCAGCTCTTCAGGCCCGGTGTGGTGTCCGCACCGGTCCGGAGGCGCTGCGGGCATGAGTTTTTAGGCGAGGCCGCGGCTTCGGCCTAGTCCGCAGGGTCCGGCCTAGCGGACTAGGCCGAAGCCGCGGCCTCACCTAAAAACTCCTTGCCTGCAGCTCTTCAGGCCCGGTGTGGCGTCCGCGCCGGTCCTGAGGCGCTGCGGGCATGAGTTTTTAGGCGAGGCTGCGGCTTCGGCCTAGTCCGCGGCGTCTGGCCGTAGCCGCAGACTAGGCCGAAGCCGCGGCCTCACCTAAAAACTCCTTGCCTGCAGCTCTTCAGGCCCGGTGTGGTGTCTGCGCCGGTCCGGAGGCGCTGCGGGCATGAGTTTTTATGCGAGGCCGCGGCTTCGGCCTAGTCCGCGGCGTCCGGCCGTAGCCGCAGACTAGGCCGATGCCGCGGCCTCGCCTAAAGACTCATGCCCGCAGCGCCTCGGGACCGGCGCGGTGAAAAAAAAAAAATCTAAAAAAATCTATTTGCTTAAATTTAGAATCGATTTGACCTCTCAACTCGATTTAAGATTTAAATCGATTTTTTTCCTTGCCCTAGGTTTCAGTGGGAACTTGAGAGAGGCTGAGAAGCTCATTGCTCAAGGAAACCCCTAGTTCCTTCGTTAACATCTGTATTCATCAGCTTAGCATCGATAAACAGGTTGTCGGATCAGAGCAAGACAAAGTTCATTTTTCTGACATCCATGGCTGTCCAATTTTTGCTCCATCTTGTGATGCCGGAAATACAGACCCATGCTATTTTTGTGGGTGTATGTGTGCTCACATACCGTTTGGGCCTGCAAAAATGGAACAGGATGCAAACTTTTTCTACTTGTTTTGTGGACCTAAACAAACTCCGATGTGGGTGGATATAAATGGACACACACCTGCTGTTTATATCCACCCGCCAATAGGAATAGAATGGGGTTGATCTACTAAAACTGGAGAGTGCAAAATCTGGTGCAGCTCTACATAGAAACCAATCAACTTCCAGGTTTAAACGTAAAGTGGAACTTTAATTATAAAATGAAGTCCTGCTAGATCTCTTCAGATTGTCTCCTTTTGCAGATATAAAAACATTAAAAATAACTGACTATACTGTTTAAAATCCAGTAATACACCAGTAATACACTGTCTCATCTTGCTTTGCACATGCTCAGTTTCTCACTATTTTTTTGGCACTGCTGAAAATGTAGAGGCCGATCTGTTGACAGCCTAAAGATTTACAGTATTGCTGCTCAGGGGCTCTGGGCTTCAACAAATGGCAGCCTCGAGCAAGAAGAAACTAGAACAATGCTGGGGGCAATTTACAGCACACACTAATTTTGGTAGCATAATTTTTAACGTGGAATGTATGATCCTTTCTAAAAAACATTATTTTTTATCAAGTTGTTATATGTAAAGTTCCACTTTAATTAAACAAGATGAGGTTGGAAGCTGATTTGCTACCATGCCCAGCTACACCAGATTCTGAGTGCTCCAGTTTTAGTAAATCCCCCCCCCCCCAATGTGTTCAGCCTGAACCTGTATAAAAAATGAGCAGATGGAACACTTCCTAAAAGGGGCTTAAACAACAAAAAGTTGTAGCTACAGGCTTCATAACATGCTGGGTCCTATGTCTTCTTTCATCTGCTAGGTACTGTGGAAGAGTCCAGTCTGCAGTGCCCACGTCACTTACTTATAACATAGGCATCGCCCATTCGCTCAATCCAAGATTTTACGAGCATGCCATTTTTAGATAAACAGGACATTTTAATGTTCCCAACATATATGTGCCATGTTTCGAGGTCACGAAGGATCTCTTTCTCAGGCAGCAGTGACCTGAGCATTCCTGCCTGAAGAAGGTGGATTTAGTAGCCCCGAAAGGTTGCTGCTTTCTGTTGGTGACCTTGAAGTGTCCTGTCTATCCAAATATGGTGTGCTGGTCATATCTTGGATTGGACTTCTGCTTCGGCACCCTATCCACCATTTCACCACAACACCCTCCTATGACGGGTCTCATTTATTGAGTGCACTGTATTGTTTGTATCTGCCCATTGGCTAGGAAAAACTTCCATCACAGGGCTCACCGGATATAGCAGCATGTAAAAATGTCATGCAAGGGGTAGACCCAAGACTGGGTGCTCAGACCAGAAGAACAGAGAGCTGCCTTAGACTGCTGTCCGCTACTATTGGAATCATGCGACAAGTTTTAAGGGTAGTAAAAACATATTCGCTAGAGGTGGGCGAGAGCTACCTGCAATAATTCCTGGCTTTGCTCCTGTCCATATGGGAGTTTCTGCCCACCTTTGCGTGTTCTTCTTGTTGCTTCCCTCATAAAATAGAATTAAAGTGGTTCTAAACCCTCGCACATAGCTGGCGAAGTGACTGGCCTAATAAAGAGATGGAACAAATCCTCCTACATAATCTGTACCTGTTTATCTCCAACCATACCTTCTCTACATCTGCTCAAAGTGCTAAATTTTAAATCTTGTCTGAGAGTTCAGAAAAAGGGGGGCGGAGAGCTAAAGTTACCCTCTGCAGAGCTCAGAAGAACTCTGAGAGCTGATTGGAGGAAAGAGACACACCCTCTTTACATAGCACCCAGGAACAGAGCTGAGGCTGTCAATCAGCTGGAGGTCCCTCCCTTGTCACCATTTTTTTTTTTTTTTGGCATCAGGAAAACTTGTCAGAAGTGATTCATGCTGATAGCAGAGGAACGAAGCAGCAGAGAGAAATGGCACTTGGTGCTCTGGATTGAGACAAGTACACACTATAGAGGGATATGCTTTGTTTAAGAAAAAATTAAGCAGGGAGAGTGGGAGTGCTTATAATGGCCACAGAAGGTGAACAGACCCGGGAACTCAAGTGCAGAGATCTTGCCTATAGGGATTTATTTACTGAAGCTGTAGAGTGCAAAATCAGGCTCACTTCTGCATAGAAAAAAATTGGCTTCTAACTTCAGCTTGTTCAGTTAAGATTTGGCAATAAAACCTGGACGCTTATTGGTTTCTATGCAAAATTGAACCTGATTTTGCACTCGCCAGCTTTTGGTAAATAAACTCCATGGTGTCTCTTTGTAGGAGGAACTCATTGCTGGTTAGCGGAGGTCTTCCAGCTTGGAATCCATGCTAATCAGCTATTTTGGTAGGACTCCCAAGCAGCTCCAAGGCTTTTCATCAGCCGACAATAAATTCACATTCTTTTAAATTCATAATAATAATTAAAAAGTCGAATAGAATACTATATATATATATATATATATATATATATATATATATATATATATATATATATATATATATATATATATATATATATATATATATATATATATATATATATATATATATATATATATATATTTTTTTTTTTTTTTTAACTGCCGGTTTCGGCCGAGTGCATGCCGACTTTTCGGTTTTGGCACCAAAATTTCCATTCAGTGCACCTCTACTTTTTCTCCATTTTACAGTTACAAGCGCAATTTTTAATCTTGACATGTTTGGCATCTATTTACTTGGCGCAGCATCATCTTTTATATTATACCAAAAATTGGGTAGTGTGTGTGTGTGTGTGTGTGTGCACTAAAATTCATGTAGGCGTATTTTTCCTGATAATTTGCATTTGATAAACAGCTGCACAAATATCATGCAACATAAAAAATTCCAACAATGACCATTTTATTGCTTTCAGAAAATAAATAATGTTTGGGGATTATGAGTAATTTTCTAGCAAAAAAAATGCTGATTTTAACATGCATATGAAAAATGTCAAGGTACCCCGGACGGCACTTTTTTTTTGTTGTGTAGAATGTAAACACTAGGTGGCAGCAGAATTTAACATTTTAGAAGTTTTCTTTGTCCCAGGTTGTAGTTGATGTGTTTGACATCTGTTAATTCTTCTTCTTACTTTTAGCCCTAAACTATATTAAGTGATTACAATCTCACACTGCTTAGCAGTTTAACCTGTTGTAGACACTGTTCTGATGTGAAAAGCACTGCGTAGTAGTAGAAGAATAAAATTATCCATGTGATTCAACGCTGAAGAACTTGGCAAACTGCATTGATTTTATTTTTAAACTGTATACTACGCAATTTCTATTTTATTTTTTTTTTAATTCAGATCTGCTGCAATATTTTTTTTGTGATTGTCATGGAAGTTGGTGGTTAATAATGATGGAGGAAAATGCACACATTCTTAGGAGAGCAGTGTTTAAGGCTAAGTTCAACTTTAGTAAAAAATATAAAATAAAATAAAATAAATGCACATATTTTGCAGGAAAAAAATAGCCTTTACTATTTTTCCCCACAAGAGCCTGCAAAGCATTGCACCTTGGATAATGGGTGCAATGTTGGGCTCCTGCAAACAAAACCTCCAAACTTCTGCCTGCACCTCCATGTGGGCTGTCAGTTATAAAGCTGCAGGAAGTGTCAGTAGACTACGAGTCGGCTGATCAAAGGAATCTCAGGGGGAATGTTCTAAAGATGAACTTATCCTTTAAAGTTGTTGTAAAGCCTCAAGGTTTTTCACCTTAATAAATTGTATGCATTAAGGTGAAAAACCTTCTGTGCTGCAGCACCCCCAGCCCCCCTTTTTCTCACGTGAGCCCGATCCGATGCAGCAATGTGCACGAGCGCAGCGGCTCCAGACGCTCTCTCTCTCCTCATTGGACAGATTGATGGCAGTGGGAGCCATTGGCTCCCACTGCTGTCAAATCCAGTGACACGCGACTGGGGGGGCTGGGCAACGTCCCACTATCTGTGTCAATGTGTGCAGCTGCTGGACTCGGGAGCGAGCCCGCACGGGTGCCCCCAGGGAAAGCGACTTTTCGTGGAGGCACTCGATAAAAGAGGAGAGGCCTGGAGCGTCGGCGAAGCACCCCAGAAGAAGAGAATCGGGGCTGCTCTGTGCAAAACAATTGCACAGAGCAGGTAAGTATAGGCATATACAACCCCTTTTAAGGACTGTAGCGAATGCTCAGAACAAATTCCATCAGAACTCAGCCCTGCTGGCCAGGAAAGGGGATGTGTTTTCCAAAAATAAAATGTGTTTGTATAAGTGTGCACACTCTCTCTTATAACTGGGGATGTAGCTGTGTTCAGAATTAAGCAGTCACATTCAGACTCATATTAAATAGGAGTCAGTACACACCTGCCATCATTTAAAGTGCCCCTGATTAACCCCAAATAAAGTTCAGCTGTTCTAGTAGGTCTTTCCTGACATTTTCTTAGTCATATCCTACAGCAAAAGCCATGGTCCTCAGAGAGCTTCCAAACCATCAGAGGGATCTCACTGTTAAAAGGTATCAGTCAGGAGAAGGGTACAAAAGAATTTCCAAGGCATTAGATATACCATATTACACATTGAAGACAGTCGTCATGAAGTGGAGAAAATATGGCACAGCATTGACATTACCAAGAACTGGACGTACCTCCAAAATTGATGAAAAGATAAGAAGAAAACCGATCTTGGAGGCTGCCAAGAGGCCTACAGCAACATTAAAAGAGCTGCAGGAATATCTGGCAAGTACTGGCTGTGTGGTACATAACAATCTCCTGTATTCTTCATATGTCTGGGCTATGGGGTATAGTGGCAAGACGGAAGCCTTTTCTTACAAAGAAAAACATCCAAGCCCAGCTAAATTTTGCAAAAACACATCTGAAGTCTCGCAAAAGCATGTAGGAAAATGTGTTATGGTCTGATGAAACTAAGGTTGCACTATTTGGCCAAAATTCCAAAAGATATGTTTGGCGCAAAAACAACACTGCACATCACCAAAAGAACATCAGACCCACTGTGAAGCAAGGTGGTGGCAGCATCATGCTTTGGGGCTGTTTTTCTTCAGCTGGAACAGGGGCCTTAGTCAAGGTAGAGGGCATTATGAACAGTTCCAAGTACCAGTCAATATTGGCACAAAATCTTCAGGCTTCTAGAAAGCTGAACATGAAGAGGCACTTCATCGTTCAGCATGACAACAACCCAAAGAATACATCCAAATCATCAAAGGAATGGCTTCACCAGAAGAAGATTAATGTTTTGGAATGGCCCAGTCAGAGCTCAGACCTGAATCCAATTGAAAATCTGTGGAGTGATCTGAAGAGGGCTGTGCACAGGAGATGTCATCACAATCTGACAGATTTGGAGTGTTTTTGCAAAGAAGAGTGGGCAAATATTGCCAAGTCAAGATGTGCCATGCTAATAGACTCATACCCAAAAAGACTGAGTGCTGTAATAGAATATAAAGGTGCTTCAACAAAGTATTAGTGTAAGGGTGTGCACACTTATGCAACCAGATTATTTAAGTTTCTTATTTTTACTTCCCTCCACCTAAAAGATTTCAGTTTGTTGTTCAACTGAGTTGTACAGTTTATAGGTCACATCAAAGGTGGAAAAAGTTCTGAAATGATTTCTTTGTCTTATTATTTTTTTTTTTTCAGAAACCTGACATTTTACCAGGGGTGTGCAGACTTTTTCAATTCTTAATCGCAGCATTTGGCAAACGCACATGCGTTTGGGCCCACCACAATGCATTGTACCGCAGTAACATGCAGTTTGGTGTGGCATGATTTAAAAATTGTGCATATAGGGCAATCCATCAAAATGAATAGGCTACCTCAAATGTAACACACAGGAATGTGCAAATATTGTGCTCTGACGCACCTTGGCCTAGGTTCAGACCTTTGCTACCTGGGAACACACACAAAATTGTGCACTTTTCTGACACACACAGAAACGCGTTACCATTTAGAAAACGTGCGGCAGTGCTATTGATTGTTACTGGCACCTCCACGCCTCTGCAGAGGTGCTGCGTTTTCACAAATTCCAAGCCGCATGGTGCCACGACAACAGTTCAGTGTAGCATGTTTTTGGGAAAGGGATTGGGATGACTTTTCTGCATTTCTTCTGTGTAGGATTGCCTGTGCTTGCTCACACCTGTAGATGTGACCCAAGCCTTATGGTGTGAATGAGCCCTGAGACTTTACAAGGTGCTCCAGCTATATGTGTCTTTGTGAGCTATACCAGTACCATTCAATTTTTTAAAAAAATTTTTGTCATTCGGTACATTTTGCTGAGGTTTGTGCTATAGGAAGAGGCATAAACTCTAATTTTGTAAACAGTTTACAAAGATGAGAGAAGACGCCTGGCATTCCTATATGAGGTATGGGAGGGAATCCATTGCCGGGGGGCACACATTCCTATAAGAACCACCTAAAGCTCCCAGTATGTTAGATCTGTCTTGGTTACAGCTCACGTTCCTGCCTTCTAGGTAGATTTAATGATTCTCCTGACAGAATGTCCTCAGCTCTTCAGGATTTATCCTGGTAAATTGTGTTCTCCTCACACTCAGGGTGGCAGCCAGGACTCACCTATGACACTTGTTATCGGAATTGGTAGGACTTCAGAGGGTTTTGACATTGCTCTATTTTGTGAATTACAGTTTCAGTATTGCGACAAAGAGCTGATGGGATTAAAGACAAAGTGTTAAATTTTTTTACAGGATTTGCATTGCTTCAGTTAGGCCCCTTTCACATGGGCAATCCGACTTGATCCACTTGTCAGTTTTTCAGGCAGACATGATTGGATGGTCTGACTTGCCCCTGGAGTACGTCAGGTGATGAAACGTGTAGGAAGGGGCTTGTGACGTGGCGTCATCACGACCACTAGGTCCGGGCTTGCGGTTGGAGGAATGCAGCCAGAGACGGACTGGTAACACACACACACTATCACAAAAGTGAGTACGCGCCTCACGTTTATACACACGTCATATTATATTTATTATATATCTTTTCATGTGACAACACTGAAGAAATGATACTTTGCTACAATGTAAAGTAGTGAGTGTACAGCTTGTATAACAGTGTAAATTTGCTGTCCCCTCAAAATAACTCAACACACAGCCATTAATGTTTAAACCGCTGGCAACAAAAGTGAGTACACCCCTAAGTGAAAATGTTTAAATTCACTTCACAGGTTGCCACTGGAGTCCTCTTCCACTCCTCCATGATGACATGTTGGAGACCTTGCGCTCCTCCACCTTCCGTTTGAGGATGCCCCACAGATGCTCAATAGGGTTTAGGTCTGGAGACATGCTTGGTCAGTCCATCACCTTTACCCTCAGCTTCTTTAGCAAGGCAGTGGTCATCTTGTAGGTGTGTTTGGGGACGTTATGTTGGAATACTGCCCTGCAGTCCCAGTCTCCGAAGGGATCATGCTCTGCTTCAGTATGTCACAGTACATGTTTGCATTCATGGTTCCCTCAATGAACTGTAGCTCCCCAGTGCCGGCAGCACTCGTGCAGCCCCAGACCATGACACTCCCACCACCATGCTTGACCAGGCATGTACTGGCTGTCGGGACTACCGGGAGTCTCCTGGTGGGCCGATGGCTCAGTGGGCCGGTCAGGCGCAGTCCTGGAGCCACTCATCACTGACAGTGAGTGATCGGGATTTCACTCCTGTCACCAAGGAGCAGCTGCCGACACTTGCTAGAGAGAGGATTAGGCTTTCTGCTCCCTCCAGTCTGCAGGGGGAGTTAGACAGCCAGCAGGCTTTCCTTCCTCTCTCTCCCCTTATCACTTATCACAATTCCTGGAGAGAGGAACGAGAAGCTGCCTTCAGAACTGTGAGTACACTGATGTAAGGGGCTTCTGATGGGGACACTCTGATGTGAAGGGGGCTGCTGATGGGGACACTTTGATGTGAAGGAGGTGCTGATGGGGACACTCTGTTGTGAAGGGGGCTGCTGATTGGGACACTCTGTTGTGAAGGGGGCTGCTGATTGGGACACTCTGATGTAAGGGGGTGCTGATAGGGACACTCTGGGGACACTCATGTAAGAGGGTGCTGATGGGACCACTCTGATGTAAGGGGGTACTGATGGGGACACTCTGATGTGAAGGGGCTGCTGATTGGGACACTCTGATGTGAAGGGGGCTGCTGATGGGGACACCCTGATGTGAAGGGGGCTGCTGATTGGGACACTCTGATGTGAAGGGGGCTGCTGATTGGGACACTCTGATGTGAAGGGGACTGCTGATGGGGACACTCTGATGTGAAGGGGGTGCTGATGGGGACACTGATGTAAGGGGGTGCTGATAGGAACACTCATGCAAGAGGGTGCTGATGGGACCACTCTGATGTAAGGGGGTACTAATGGGGACACTCTGATGTGAAGGGGCTGCTGATGGGGACACTCTGATGTGAAGGGGGTGCTGATGGGGACACTCTGATGTGAAGGGGGTGCTGATGGGGACACTGATATAAGGAGGTGCTGTTGGGGGACACTCTGATGTAAGGGGGACGCTGTTCGGGACACTCAAAATTAAAGTGGGCTGGTCTAGACGAAGTCCAAGGCCAAATTTTTGTCCCAGTCCAGCCCTGTGCTTGACTGTAGGCCAGACACACTTGTCTTTGTACTCCTCACCTGGTTTCCACCACACACGTTTGACACCATATGAACCAAATAAGTTTATCTTGGTCTCATCAGACCACAGGACATTGTTCCAGTAATCCATGTCCTTAGTCTGCCTTCAGCAAACTGTTTGTAGGCTTTCTTGTGTATTATCTTTAGAAGAGGCTTCCTTCTGGGACGGCAGCCATGCATACTAATTTGATGCTGTGTGCGGTGTATGGTCTGAGCACTGACAGGCTGACCCCCCCACCCCTTCAACTTCTGCAGCATTGCTGGCAGCACTCATGCGTCTATTTCCCAAAGACAACCTCTGGATATGACGCTGAGCACGTGCACTCAACTTCTTTGGTCAACCATGGCAAGGCCTGTTCTGAGTGGAACCTGTCCTGTTAAACCGCTGTATGGTCTTGGCCACCGTGTTGCAGACCAGTATGAGAGAGTGAGAGCGATAACACCAAATTTAACACACTGCTCCCCATTCACACCTGAGACCTTGTAACACTAACGAGTCAAATGACACTGGGGAGGAGGGAAAATGGCTAATTTTGCCTAATTTGGACATTTTCACTTAGGGGTGTACTCACTTTTTTTGCCAGCAGTTTAGACATTAATGGGTGTGTGTTGAGTTATTTTGAGGGGACATCAAATTTACACTGTTATACAAGCTGTACACTCACTACTTTTACATTGTAGCAAAGTGTCATTTCTTCAGTGTTGTCACATGAAAAGATATAATAAAATATTTACAGAAATATGAGGGGTGTACTCACTTTTGTGAGATACTATATATAGTGTGTGTGTGTACAGTTAGGTCCATATATACTTGGACACAGGCACAATCTTTGTTTTTTGTTTTTTTGTTTTTTTTAGGTATTTACGAAAACACATTCAAGTTATAGGTATATAATGGATATCGGCTGAAAGTGCACACTCTCAGGTTTATTTTGAGGGTATGTACATCCAAATCGGAGGAAGGGTTTAGGAATTACTGCTCTTAAGAATAGCCATCCCCCCCTTTTTCAAGGGATCAAAAGTAATTGAATAATTGAATCAAAAGCTATGGCCAGGTGTGGGCTACTCCTTCATTATTTATTTCTCAATTAAGCAGGTAAAAGGTCTGCAGTTGATTCTCAGCCTCGGTTCACACCAGAGGCGGCACGACTTGCAGGTCGCCTCACCGAGGCGACCTGCACACGACTGCCGGGGCGACTTGCAAGACGACTTCTGTATAGAAGTCTATGCAAGTCGCCCCCAAAGTAGTACAGGAACCTTTCTTCTAAGTCGGAGCGACTTGCGTCGCTCCGATTAGAACGGTTCCATTGTACAGAACGGGAGGCGACTTGTCAGGCGGCTAGGTCGCCTGACAAGTCGCCCCCGTGTGAACCGGCTCTAAGTGTGGTATTTACATTTGGAATCTATTGCTGTGAACCTACATCATGCGTTCAAAGGAACTGTCCATGCAAGTAAAACAGGCCATTGTAAGGCTTCAAAAACCGAATCCATCAGAGAGATAGCAGCAACATTAGGAGTGGCCAAATCAACAGTTTGGTACATTCTGAGGAAAGAAGAACGCACTGGTGAGCTGAGCTCAGCAACATTAAAAGGCCTGGACGTCCACGGAAGACAACAGTGGTGGATGATCGCACCACTGTTTACCACTCTTTGGTAAAGAAAAACCCATTCACAACATCCAGACAAGTGAAGGGCACTCTCCAGGAGGTGGGCGTATCATTGTGAAAGTCTACAATCAAGAGAAGACTTCACAAGAGCAAATACAGAGGGTTCACCACAAGGTGCAAACCATTCATGAGCCTGAAGAATAGAAAAGTCAGATTAGACTTTGTCAAAAAACATCTAAAAAAGCCAGACCAGTTCTGGAAAAGCGTTTCTTTTGACAAATGAAACTAAGATACTAAGATTTATTTGTACCAGAATGACGAGAAGAAAAAAGTGTGGACAAGGCTTGGAACAGCTCACGATCCAAAGCACATATATGTATGTGTATGTGTGTGTGTATATATATAAAATCTATATATCTATAAATCTATATATATCTAAAGTATATTCGTTTTAAAGGGACAATGCTATAAAAGAAAACAATATATGTACTAAAGTGAAAAATGTGGTCTTTTAACCTCCATCCCCTACTAGAGCTGCACGATTCTGGATAAAATGAGAATCGCTATTTTTTTTGCTTAGGATAAAGATCATGATTCTCGGCATAACATCATCCTTCACATTATACAAAAAAATTGGGCTAACATAACTGTTTTTGAAAGACCGCTGCGCAAATACAGTGAGACATAAAATATTGCAACGACCGCCATTTTATTCTCTAGAGTCTCTGCTAAAATAAATGTATGTTTGGGGGTTCTGAGTAATTTTCTAGCAAAAAATACTGATTTTAACTTGTAAGCAACAAGTGTCAGAAAAAGGCTAAGTCTTTAGGTGGTTAAACTTCCCTCATTTACAGACTGAAGTTCATCCCTTTTGATCTAAAAGAACCAAATGATACAATGTTATCTTATCTTTCAGTGCTGAGCAATGTTGTGATAAACTTTGCTGGCTGCCTTTTTTTTTTTTTTGACAGCTGTCAGCTGTTAGCAGAGAACGGCTCTGCGCCTGTTGCATGAATCGTGGAAATGCCAAATTAAGACCGTGAGGGGGGTTGATTTAAGATTTTTTTTTTTTTTTTTTTTTTAAATCGTACAGCTCAATCCTCTACTAAACTAACAAATATCAATGTGCACCCAAATGCTGGCAGTGTAAACAAAAAGTGCAGTACAAGAATCATAAATACATAATTTTTCAAAAAGCTGAAAAAATGAATCAATAAGTGTATATGTAAAAATAGTGCCTAAAATCAATAAATCAACCTATATAACCACGATGAATAAGTGCTTCTTAAATGTCCACCAAAAGTGCTCCCCGATACGGTGAGTACTAGGTAACTCACCGGAGCCCTATGCTGGTAAGATTATAAACCAGCAACAATCTAGAAGCACCAGTCTAGAAGTGGCAATCCACAGCTTCGAGAGATCACTCAGGAAAAGTATCCTAGATCACTTATCAGCTCGTGAGGAAAGAGAGAAGAGGCTCTCATAGTGTGAATCTATCTTAAAATGCTTTATTTATGGATAGGAGGGGGGTTTAAGTGCCCTGTAAGCAAGTGGTTAAAAGAGCAGTATAGAATTTGTGTTTTTTTTTTTCTCTTGAATCATACTTGCCTAGGTAGATGCAGCATTGGTTCGATGCTCCATCTGTCCCCCACCGGTTCTTACACTGAAAATCGAGTGATCAAACACTGCATATCACTCAGTTCTCAGAGCTCCGTGAGCAGAGAGCTTGTGACTGTCGCCGCTCTGTGTTGTCCCCCCCCCCCCCCGTGCTTATTGGAGCACTGAGCTGTGGAGGCGGCACGAGAGGCTGGCTCAGGCTTGCTGATCCAGGCATGTGGGCGGATTGCAATCTTTCCCAAGCCTGGATCGGCTCTGGAACATCAGCCAACAGCGGGGGAAGCCCACTGTCTGCTGAAAACGGTGTTACAGGAGTGCAGAACGAACTGCACTCCTGTGATCCATAGAAGTACAGCCAAAAAAGCTTTGGCTGTACTTCTCCTTTAAACTTTGACAAAGAAACCTGTAAGCTGGTTGGTTACTATGAGCAGCTGTACCAGATTCTGTGTGCACCACTTTTAGTAACTTTCCTGGGCCCTGTCTCTATTTCTAGGTATGGGTGGCCCTATTCAAGAAATGGAGAAAGTCTAGCTGGGACTAAACTAACTAGCACTAAATAGGAGGGGAGGACAGAGGACGATAACAAAATCACATTAGTAAACAAGTTGCAGTGGCCCAAAATCACCATTTAAAAAATGTATCTGTTCCAACTTGCATACAGATTCAACTTAAGAACAAACCTACAGTTAGTGCCAGACCACAAAAAATAGTGATAGAAATGGAGCTAATAAACCACACAAAAAGTGCAAATGGTGCGCATATATGTTGAAATTGCTCCCAACACCAAAAGAGGTTATAGATTAGTTCATAAATATAAACATATGTGATCTTCATATAACTTGTGACAACACCACAAACTCGTGCTCCACCACCACATAGACTGCATGCTTACCAGAGGCAAGCTAATATGAGCTTGCGGCTATTAACCCCGCCAGGGCCTTGTTCCAAAGGAATGGCGATGACCGCTCTCAAATGCTTGATCTAACAGAAACACACAGCAAACGGCCACAGCAACTCCGTCATTCAGTGGTCTCGATTGAGGACCAGAAGGTAACCCAAAATGAAGAGGAACTCACTATAGTGTAAATCGTATTAAAAGCATTTACCAAAAATAAAGTTTGCACTTACACGTAGTAAGAAGTAAACTTGCAAAGATAAAAAAGCCGGCCGGCAAGCAAACACCCGTCCACTAAGGTACACAGCGCGATGACGTCAGCACGTCACTCCTCCTGACGCTAGTTTTGTCACACTCTGACGTCATCCTGGGGCACGGGTAAGCCCCAGGTCGACGTCAGAGTGTGACGAAACGCAGGTCGGGAGGAGTGACGTGTCGACGTCATTGCGCTGTGTACTGCGGCTTTTTTATCTTTGCAAGTTTACTTCTTACTACGTGTAAGTGCAACCTTAATTTTTAGTAAATTCTTTTAATACGATTTACACTATGGTGAGTTCCTCTTCATTTTGGGTTACCTTTCTGGTCCTCAATCGAGACCACTGAATGACGGAGTTCCCGTTGCCGTTTGCTGTGTGTTCCTGTTACATCAAGCATTTGAGTGCGGTCATCGCCATTCCTTTGGAACAAACCCTGGTGGGGTTAATAGCCACAAGCTCATATTAGCTTGCCTCTGGTAAGCACGCAATCTATGTGGTGGAGGAGCACGAGTTTGTGGTGTTGTCACAAGTTATATGAAGATCACATATGTTTATATTTCAGATTTTGATATATGACTAGCGTGCAAAAAAAAAACGGACGATCTGTCCGATTTTCTAAGCCTCGATTCACACAGGGGCAACACAACTTCAGCGCGACTTCAGCGCGACTTCAGCGCGACTTCAACGCGGCTTCAACGCGACTTTAAGCAACTTACAACGCGACTTCAAGTCACCTCCAGGACAGGCGACTTTGGCTGTGGCCAATCACAGAATAATCAGCTCTCTGGGAGGGGTTTGCCTGGGTAAACTAATTTCTTTTCCTGTAAAGTCGCTTCAATATAGATGGAGATCCGACTTGGAGGCGACTTCCAATGAATTCTATGGGTACAGGTCGCCTAGAAGTCGGATTGAAATAGTACAGGAACCTTTTCTGAAGTCGGAGCGACTTCAGTAGTGTAAATTAAGACGCTCTCATTGACTATAATGCAAATCTCTAAGTAAAGCGACTTGGGGCGACTTGAGGGCTTACAAGTCGGATCCCAAGTCGTTGTAGTGTGAACCGACTCTTAGGTGTCCGATTTGTCCGCCGCAATCTCGCAGTCCTGCTAAAAGTCGCTGATCAACGCCATTACTAGTAAAAATAAATAAAAATATGCCATAGTTTGTTGCCGCTATAACTTTTGCGCAAAACAATCTTGTATACACTTATTGGGATTTTTTTTTTTTTTACAAAAAAACGTGTAGCAGAATACATATTGACCTAAATTGATGAAGAAATTTAAATGTTTTTATTGGGAATGTTTTATAGCAGAAAGTAAAAAAATATTGTTTTTTTCTTCAAAATTGTCTTTTTTTGTATATAGCACAAAAAACAAAAACCGCAGAGGTGATCAAATGCCACCAAAAGAAAGCTCTATTTGTGGGATAAAAAGGCCAAAAATTGGATTCGTGTACACTGTCACGCGACCGCAAAATTGTCAGTTAAAGTAACGCAGTGCCGTATGGCCTGGTCATGAAAGGGGGTAAATATTCCTGAGCTGAAGGAGGTAATGGGTCGTAGTTCTGTGGGGTAAGTATAGAAAGTTGTGAGAGCTTGCTGATGCTCTTTGGACTGCTTCATTTAACTCTGTCCTAGCTGTCAAGCCGTAGACGTCAGTGGGGATTTCCTCGAAGCCCGGGGAGATTGCAGAAAAAGAATCGGCGGCTGGAAGTGTGCCAGGGCAAGCTTTTGGCAGCTAAACATCTGCAGATCTAGAGTTCAAAAACAAAATATAATTACCATCAATATACTTGCCTAGATCCAGCCCACAAATCATGGAGTTGTGGAATAATAGGGGATTATGTTGTGTAGTGAACGAGGGACTTTTTTCAATCTTAAAAATGTCGGACTTGGTTTGCACGTTACTTTTAAACGGCAGACGATTGTGATTTGTGGAGTCAGTTTGTTTAGATAATGGTAATGGGCAGGTAATGGGCAGGTAATGGGCAGGTAATGGGCAGCTCCCAGCATAGAGCTGTGCAGTTTAGCTGCAGAGTATAAATTATTTCAGGTGCTTTATATAGCACTGTCAATTTACGCTTTACATACATATATTGTACATCCACAGCCCTCAAGAAGCTTACAATCTAATCATTGGTGTGTGCATCCTATTGCATTAGGGTGTGCACCCCAGAGCAGTGGACGATGTCAGTAGTTTTTATTATTTTTTACAATTTTAGTTTTCTATTTTATTGTTTTTATTTTTTACAATTTTTTAGAAGCCCTGTTGGGGAGGGCTTTGGTGAAATGTCATGGGTCTAAACAAACCCCTGATGCCTCAGGGGGTCTGCTTAGAGCCTTGACATTGAGGGATTGAGGACAGAGCTTCCTCAGTAGCTTGCTCTGCAGCCTTAGCTGCACTGGAAAGTGAACTAATGGGAATTGCTCTGTGCTGAGCGGCTTTCTGTTCATTCACAAACTGAGACATAGGGGGTTATTTACGAAAGGCAAAATCCACTTTGCACTACAAGTGCACTTGGAAGTGCAGTTGCTGTAAATCTAAGGGGTAGATCTGAAATGAGGGGAAGCTCTGCTGATTTTATCATCCAATCATGTGCAAGCTAAAATGCTGTTTTTTTATGTTCCTTGCATGTCCCCCTCGGATTTACAGCGACTGCACTTCCAAGTGCACTTGTAGTGCAAAGTGGATTTGCCTTTCGTAAATACCCTCCATAGTAAACATAGTTTTTTATGCTTCAGTTAAGAATGAACACAGGAGCGACCAGTACAGATCACTCACTGTGTTCGTTCAGAAAAGGAAGTGTCTCCATCCATCTTTCTATCAACTCTGACCAGCTTCCCTGTCCCTGCTGATAAAAAGCATCCATACAACATGAGGCTGGCGCCACCATGTTTCACAGTGGGGATGGTGTGTTCAGGGTGATGTGCAATGTTTTCTGTCACAAAAGGTTCAATTTTGGTCTCGTCTGACCAGAGCACCTTCTTCCACATGTTTGCTGTGTCCCCCACATGGCTTCTCACAGACTGCAAAAAAGACTTTTTATGGCTTTCTTTCAACAATGACTTTCTTCTTGCCACTTTTCCATAAAGGCCAGAGCTGTGGATCTCTGCAGCTCCTCCTTACCATGGAGTAGATCCATACTCTTTCCATTCTCGGATGATGGATTGAACAGTGCTCTGTGAGATGTTCAAAGCTTGGGATTTTTTTTTTTTTTTTTTAACCTAACCCGGCTTTAACTGCTTGCCGAACCTGCTCACACAAATATACTGCGGCAGAATGGCGTGGCTGGGTGAAACCCTGTACGGGTACGGCTTCCCCTTTTAAGAGCCACAGCCAAGAGGCCCATTGTAACTGTGAAGGAGCTGCAGAGATCCACAGCTCAGGTGGGAGAATCTGTCCACAGGACAACTATTAGTCGTGTTCTCCACAAATCTGGTCTTTATGGAAGAGTGGCAAGAAAAAACCAATTGTTGAAAGAAATCCATAAGAAGTCCCGTTTGCAGTTTGCAAGAAGCATGCGCGCCCTGTGCACGGCGGTGGACCCAATGAGCGTGGCCGGCGGTGAGCGATTGCGTGCACAAGAGTCAGCACGGGGATTTGTGTGTGTAAACAGGGGAGAGGTGACATATCGTTTGTTCCTACTGAGTAGGAACGATATATCTCCTCCCCCAGTCAGTCCTGTCTCCATACAGTTAGAACACATCTAGGGAACACACATTTAACCCCTTGATCGCCCCCTAGTGCTAACCCCTTCCCTACCAGTGACATTTACACAGTAATCAGTGCATATTTATAGCACTGATCGCTGTATAAATGTCAGTGGTCCCAAAAATGTGTAAAAATGTGTCCGATCTGTCCGTCACAATGTCGCAGCACCGCCATTACTAGTAAAAAATGTAATAAATAATAAAAATGGCATAAATCTTTCCCATAGTTTGTAGACGCTATAACTTTTGTGCAAACCATTCAATATACGCTTATATTGCAGTCGTGCCATACTCTTTTAATTTTCAGATGATGGATTGAACAGTGCTCCGTGAAATGTTAAAAGCTTGGCATATTTTTTTATAACCTAACCCTGCTTTAAACTTCTCCACAACTTTATCCCTGACCTGTCTGGTGTGTTCCTTGGCCTTCATGATGCTGTTTGTTTACTAAGGTTCTGTAACAGAGGGCTTCACTGAACACCTGTATTTATACTGAGATTAAATTACACACAGGTGAACTCTACTAATTTGGCGACTTGACTGAAGGCAATTGGTTCCACTAGATTTTAGTTTATAGGTATCAGAGTTTAGGGGCTGAATACAAATGCACGCCACACTTTTCAGATATTTATTTGTAAAAAAAATTAAAAACTCTTTATCATTTTTCCTTTTACTTCACAATTATGTGCCACTTTGTGTTGGTCTATCACATAAAATCCCAATAAAATACATTTACATTTTTGGTTGTAACATGACAAAATGTGGAAAATTTCAAGGTGTATGAATACTTTTCAAGGCACTGTACATTGGCGGAACTGAAAATTGTTGAGGTTTTAGTGCAAGTTAGCTGTGTAAAAAAGGAAATATCTACTGCTGTCTTCTTGGCTAACCCATACTGCTCTTGGAAACCTTTGTTATAAAAAAAAAAATTTACAAAGATAAAATTAATGCAATTTCAAAACATATAATTTGTAAATGAAGAAAAACTTACCAAAAATCATTATAGTTTCCCTTTTAACTCCTGTTTTTCTGTTCTGCAGATTATTAAACTGGCAGTTTATGGGATGTTGCCGAAAAACCTTCACAGGAGGACCTTGATGCTGAGACTGCACTTATTCCCTGAAGAGGTAAGTGCTGTATATGGACAGAACATTAGTTCTATGTTTTCTTTATCACTCTATGTAAACCGTTATTGCTATATTTGCCATGTCTGTATCTATGTTGTGCCACACTGTACAGTAGAGGTAGCTGACTGCCTCTGATTCATTGCCAAGCTGGTTTTAGCCTTCTGCATGGAGAAATGACTATGAAAGCTGTAGGAGTGCCAATAACCACCAGGATGTTACAAAAGTCACTTGGTAAGGATATGACTGAGATGTATCACAGTGCTAGCCAAAAAGTAAAGTGACTCAAAAATGCTCTGTTAAATTACCAAATAAATCTCTAAAATTTAGTGCAGTAATTCATAAATTTCATACATAATTAAATCTGCATGGTAACAAAAAATATAAATAATATGCAATAAAATCTGAACCATATAAATCAATAACGTGCAATACGTTTCTCAGATTATTTTTGTAGCTCTTGTTTCCACAAAATGTTCTGTGCTCCAAAGTGTCCAGTGCACTAACTAGCCAGAGTAAATGTATAATAATCTATTAAAACTCCAATAAAACAAAGTAGCGCACTCACATGTATTAAGTGTCATATCCGACACTGAGGATAATCACAACATCTCTTTAAACTGTACTGGCTCCAGCCGCAAACACTGGCTGTGACGATGCTGAGCAAGTCCCACTCTACGCGTTTCGTCACAATGATGTCTTCAGAGACGGGTCTGTGAAATGATTGAGCAAATACCAACTCATTGATTTGAGGGTCATTATCTCTGGTGAGTGTCTCTAGGGCCAGGCTATATTTACCATGATAGCATTCATGAGACGGTGCCTAGGGCAGCAGGATTAGATGGGGCAGCACTAAGCCTCAAAATTCACATTTACTTAGTTTTGTTTTCCTCTTCTGGCCATCTCCTGGCATTTGTGGTTAAATTCAGCAAGAGAACTGTAGAGGGGGGGGGGGTTACATGGGAAATTGAGAGGAGTCAAAAGGCTCCTTATAGTTCAGGAGATTTGAAGGCATCTCAAATTTCTCTTCTTCGGTGCACAGTTAAAAATCAGACCTGAGTAAAAGGTAGACCAACGGTACCTCCAAAAGCACATTGTAGCCTTGGCTTTTACTAAAATAGTCACACGACACAAGAGGCAGGGCTTGTACTAAAATACTTTTAGAGGGTGCAAATCTGAACATGAAATTAGAAAATAAGTCCTTTAATAACACATGGGTGTATAGCATGGGACCTCTGTAACTGGATAAATTAAACCTTGCATCAAATATATTTTTTTGCATGTTAAATTAAATCTAAAGGCTCCAGTGTGACGGACATAACAGGTCCTAAATCCACTTATTACATGATGCAAAAATGTCATAATGTGAAACAAAAACTTAAAGCAAACCTGTTGCTTTAGCAAAGATGAACTCTGGGCACAAAAACATTAAATTAAAAATATATTCCTCAATAGCCAGAGACTATATAGTGTAAATTTGCTGTATGCCAAAAAAACACCTTTTCAAACCCAGATATTACTATATAAAAGTAGTGGTGACATCATCACTGTGCTATTCATAATTTGTGCAGAAAGCAGAGCGAGAGCAGCAGTGACCGGTCTTTATTACAGGAAGTTTCTACAGAGAGGGAAAGTTTACACTGGATTACTGCACAGATCTGGAAGGACACAAAGCACACCAAACTTCAAAGGGAGAATATGATGAATGTATTTAGATATTTGCTTATCCTGGAGGATCCCATGCAAGGAATATTGGTCTTCGTTTTAGTTCATGGTTTGACCCTCTTTTACAAGTATGGAAAAGAGAGAAGATATACCTGTGCTCAAATCCCAAAAATCCCAGTAGGTTGTATATGTATTTAAACTATCGGGTGCTAAATGAGTGTGACCACATAATAACACTACAAATTCTGGATGGACGCTCTTCACACTGCTACACCCTTCCCAGCAAACTACAGTGCCTTGAAAAAGTATTCATACCCCTTGAAATTTTCCACATTTTGTCATGTTACAACCAAAAATGTAATTGTATTTTATATGATACACAAAGTGGCACATAATTGTGAAGTGGAAGGAAAATGATAAATGGTTTTCAATTTTTTTTACACATAAAAGTGTGGCGTGCATTCAGTCCCCCTGAGTCAATACTTTGTAGAACCTCCTTTCACTGCAATTACAGCTGCAAGTCTTTTTGGGGATGTCTCTACCAGCTTTGCACATCTAGAGAGTGACAATTTTTCCCATTCTTCTTTGCAAAATAGCTCAAGCTCTGTCAGATTGGATGGAGAGCGTCTGTGAACAGCAATTTTCAAGTCTTGCCACAGATTTTATGTTGGATTTAGGTCTGGACTTTGACTGGGCCATTCTAACACACGAATATGCTTTGATCCAAACCATTCCATTGTAGCTCTGGCTGTATGTTTAGGGTTGTTGTCCTGCTGTATGGTGAACTTCTGCCCCAGTCTCAAGTCTTTTGCAGACTCTTATGCTCCGTACACAAGATCGGAATTTCCATCAGAAAAATCTTGGATGGTTTTTCCGACGGAATTCCGCTCAAGCTTGACTAGCATACACACGGTCACACACAATTTCTCTGAACTTTTGACCGTCAAGAACGCGGTGACGTACTACGACGAGCCGAGAAAATGAAGTTCAATGCTTCCGAGCATGCGTCTAATTTTTTCCGAGAATGCGTGATTTTTTGCACGTCCGAATTGCATACAGACTAACGCATTTTCGGATAGAAACTTTTTCTGACCGAAAAATGGAGAACATGCCCTCAATCTTTTTCTTGCTGGAATTCTGCCAGCAAAAGTCCGATGGAGCATACACACGGTCCCAATTTCCGACCAAAAGCTCTCATCGGACTTTTGCTGGCAGAATTACCGCTCGTGTGTATAGCGCATAACAGGTTTTCTTCTAAGATTGCCCTGTATTTGGCTCCATCCATCTTCCCATCAACTCTGACCAGCTTCCCTGTCCCTGCTGAAGAAAAGCATCTCCACAACATAATGCTGCCACCACCATGTTTCACGGTGGGGATGGTGTGTGCAGAGTGATGTGCAGTGTACAGAGCACCTTCTTCCACATGTTTGCCGTGTCCCCTACATGGCTTCTCGCAAACTGTAAATGGTACTTCTCATGGCTTTCTTTCAACAAGTGCTTTTTCTTTCCACTCTTCCATAAAGGCCAGATTTGTGGAGTGCGCAACAAATAGTTGTTCTGTGGACAGATTCTCCTACCTGAGCTGTGGATCTCTGCAGTTCCTGCAGAGTTACCATGGGCCTCTTGGCTGCTTCTCTGAATGCTTTCCTTGCCCTGGCTGTCAGTTTAGGTGGACGGCCATGTCTTGGTAGGTTTGCAGTTGTGCCATACTCTTTTTCCATTTTCGGATGATGGATTGAACAGAGCTCTGTGAGATGTTCAAAGCTTGGGATATTTTATTATAACCTAACCCTGCTTTTAAAGGTCTCCACAACTTTATCCCTGACCTGTCTGGTGTGTTCCTTGGTCTTCATGATGCTGTTTGTTTACTAAGGTTTTCTAACAAACCTCTGAAGTCTTCACAGAACGGCTGTATTTATACTGAGATTAAATTACACACAGGTGGACGTTATTTACTAATTAGGTCACTTCTGAAGGCAATTGGTTCCACTAGATTTTAGTTAGGGGTATCAGAGTAAAGGGGCTGAATACAAATGCACGCCACACATTTCAGTTATTTATTTGTAAAAATTGTTGAAAACCATTTATCATTTTTCTTCCATCTCACAATTATGTGCCACTTTGTGTTGGCCTATCCCAATAAAATACAATTACATTTTTGGTTGTAACTTGACAAAATGTGGAAAATTTCAAGGGGGTCTGAATACTATATATATAATAAGGCACAGTATGCAATAAAAAACAGGGATATTTAGTTTACATATATTGGACACCATGCCAACATGGGGTATAAAGACCCAAGGTGGGGGAAAGCGACTAGGTTCTTATCTGGTCACTGACCTGTGTTCCAACAGAGAAAATATATACAGTTGTGCTCATAAGTTTACATACCCTGGCAGAATTTGAGTTATTGGCTATTTTTCAGAATATGAATGATAACACAAAAACATTTCTTTCACTCATGGTTAGTGTTTGGCTGAAGCCATTTTTTATCAATCAACTGTGTTTACTCTTTTTAAATTATAATCGCAACAGAAACTACCCAAATGACCCTGATCAAAAGTTTACATACCCTGGTGATTTTGGCCTAATAACCTGCACACAAGTTGACACAAAGGGGTTTGAATGGCTATTACAGGTAACCATCCTCACCTGTGATCTGTTTGCTTGTAATTAGTGTCTGTGTATAAAAGGTCAATGAGTTTCTGGACTCCTGACAGATCCTTGCATCTTTCATCCAGTGCTGCACTGATGTTTCTGGATTCTGAGTCATGGGTAAAGCAAAAGAATTGTCAAAAGATCTGCAAAAAAAAGGTAGTTGAACTGTGTAAAACAGGAAAGGGATATAAAAACATATCCAAGGAATTGAGAATGCCAATCAGCATTGTTCAAGCTCTAATCAAGAAGTGGAAAATGAGGGGTTCTGTTAAAACCAAACCGCGGTCAGGTAGACCAACTAAAATTTCAGCCACAACTGCCAGGAAAATTGTTCGGGATGCAAAGAAAAAACCCACAAATAACTTCAGGTGAAATACAGGACTCTCTGAAAACATGTGGTGTGGCTGTTTCAAGATGCACAATAAGGAGGCACTTGAAGAAATATGGGTTGCATGGTCGAGTCGCCAGAAGAAAGCCGTTACTACGCAAATTCCACAAAGTATCCCGCTTACAAAAACAGCACAGAGACAAGCCTCAAACCTTCTGGCACAAAATCATTTGGAGTAATGAGACCAAAATTGAGTTTTTTGGCCACAACCATAAATGCTACATTTGGAGAGGAGTCAACAAGGCCTATGATGAAAGATACACCATTCCTACTGTGAAACACGGAGGTGGATCACTGATGTTTTGGGGATGTGTGAGCTACAAAGGCACAGGCAATTTGGTCAAAATTGATGGCAAGATGAATGCAGTATTTTATCAAAAAATACTGAAGGAACATTTGCATTCATCAGCTAAAAAGCTGCGCATGGTACGCACTTGGACATTCCAACATGACAATGATCCAAAACACAAGGCCAGGTCGACCTGTTATTTGCTACAGCAGAATAAAGTGAAGGTCCTGGAGTGGCCATCTCACTCTTCTGACCTCAATATCATTGAGCCACTCTGGGGAGATCTCAAACGTGCAGTTCATGCAAGATAGCCCAAGAATTTACAGGAACTGGAGGCTTTTTGCCAAGAGGAATGGACACCTTTACCATCTGAGAAGATAAAGAGCCTCATCCACAAATACCACAAAAGACTTCAAGCTGTCACTGATGTTAAAGGAGGCAATACACAGTATTAAGAACTGGGGTATGTAAACTTTTTTGATCAGGGTTCTTTGGTAGTTTCTGTTGTGATGATTTAAAAAGAGTAAACGCAGTTGATTGATAATAAATGGCTTCAGGCAAACACTAACCATGAGTGATAGAAAAGTTTTTGTGTTATCATTCATATTCTCTGAAAAATGGCCAAGAAATCATAAATTCTGCCAGGGTATATAAACTTATGAGCACAACTGTACCTGTGCCCAAATCCCAATAGCTTGTACATGTATATATGTGATCTAAATATAATTTTGCATTGCATAGTTTGCTGGGAAGGGTGTGGCAGTGTGCAGAGGGTCCATCCAGAATTTGTAGTGTTGATATGTGGTTAAACCCTTTTAGCACCTGATAGTTCAAATACATGTACAAGCTATTGGGATTTGAGCACAGGTATATCTCTCCTCTGTTGTAACGCAGGTCAGTGACCAGATCTGAACCTAGTCGCTCTCCCCCACCTTGGGTCTTTATGCCCCATGTTGGCATGGTGTCCACCTTGGCATTTTCAGTGGAAAGACAGTGTAGGACAGGCCAGAAGAGGGATTACTTTGACGCAGTTGGTCAGCTTAAACATGTATTGCAATATATAGGAACTAAATTTCCCTGTTTTTCATTGCATAGTTTGCTGGGAAGGGGGTAGCAGTGTGCAGAGGGTCCATCCAGAATCTGTACTGATACAAATATGGACGCCTGTCCCCATCCTGACTTTAGTAGGAAGTTCCCATTTTAAATAACTGGCTGCGACTCTCTAATTAAGTGGCTGAGGAAACCGGAAAATTGACTCCCCCTATAAAACTTGTGTAATGCTGACTGTATGCTGCTCCAGAAATCATTCCATTTCCAGGTCATAAAAACTGAGTCTGCGTTTAATTTTCCTAATGACACTTAATTGCAGTTCAAAGCTCTTTTCCTGTTAGAGCGTCTTGAAGTGTTAACATTCCGCTCAATATAAATGAACTGAATGTTGGCGCAATTTACAAAGCTTACAATCCAATGAGACTTAAAAATTACAATTATTGTAAAAATAAAGATTCTTATCTTTGTTCTGAAGCCCAACTCCAGGCACAAGAAAAAAAATGACCCTTGTAGTAGGGCCTTCCCACACTGCCAGGGTTACAGCGGTAGTAAGCTCCGCTTTATGATTTGTACCTGCAGGTAAGCCTATAACAATGAGTATCTGCTAAACGTGCACCGGTGCATGCGCACTGTGCTATGGATGGTTGGCGCATTCGAGCAAGCGGTCCATTGAGAGTGCTGTGCCACAACTATGGGTCCCATGTACATACATGGGAGTGACTTTATCGCCGTCCGTCCATTCAAACGGCCGGAGAGCGCGATCCCGAACGAAATTCCCGGTGAAGATGGAAGCGCCGACAGGGCTTTGTTTTAAGGCTAGTAAGTCTCCTATTCCAGCAATTAGCTTCCCTACTTGCACTATATTACCAGAAGTATTGGGATGCCTGCCTTTACATGCACATGAAATTTAATGGCATCCCAGTCTTAGTCTGTAGGGTTCAATATTAAGTTGGCCCAACTTTTGCAGCTATAACAGCTTCAACTCTTCTGGGAAGGCCGTCCGCAAGGTTTAGGAGTGTGTCTATGGGAATGTTTGACCATTCTTCCAGAAGCGCATTTGTGAGGTCAGGCACTGATTTTGGAGAAGAAGGCCTGGCTTGCAGTCTCCACTCTAATTCATCCCAAAGGTGTTCTATCCGATTGAGGTCAGGACTCCGTGCAGGCCAGTCAAGTTCTTCCACCCCAAACTCGCTCATCTATGTCTTTATGGACCTTGCTTTGTACACTGGTCCAAATCATTTGGTGGAGGGGGGATTTTGGTGCGGGTTGTTTTTCAGGGGTTGGGCTTGGCCCCTTAGTTCCAGTGAAGGGAACTCTTAAGGCGTCAGCATATGAAGACATTTAGGACAATTTCATGCCCCCAACTTTGTGGGAACAGTTTGGGGATGGCCCTTTCCTGTTACGCACAAATAACAGGAAATAATATGACTGCCCACCAGAGCACAAAGCAAGGTCCATAAAGACACGGATGAGCGAGTTTGGGGTGGAGGAGCTTGACTGGCCTTCAGAGACCTGACTTCAACCTGATAGAACATCTTTGGGGTGAATTAAAGCGGAGACTGTAAGCCAGACCTTCTCGTCCAACATCAGTCCCTGACCTCATAAATGCGCTTCTGGAATAATGGTCAAACATTCCCATAGACACACTCCTAAAACTTGTGGACAGCCTTCCCAGAAGAGTTGAAGCTGTTATAGCTGCAAAGTGTGAGCCAACTCAATATCGAACCCTACGGACTAAGACTGGGAAGCCATTAAAGTTCATGTGCGTGTAAAGGCAGGTGTCCCAATACTTTTGGTAATATAGTGTAGAGTCACACAGAAAAGCCATATTTTGAGTCCATTCAAATTTCTTATTTTAACTGAAGCTCTGATGAGGGGGAATTTTTTGTGTTCCCTGAAATGCATTGGTTTGTGTTTTTTGTTTTTTTGTTTTTTATGAATATTGTCAATCAGTTTTTACCATTTTTCATTTGGTCTGGCCCACCTTCCAGAACAGATTTTGGTGACAGTATCTGAACTACTTTTTGAAAGCAGCATCTGCTACGTCAAGTGTGTTATTTGTTCCCATGATCTCTAAGGGGTGTTTTACATTTTTGCACTAAATAAAAATTCAGTTTTGCTCTAAGAAACAGGAGTGCCTGAATTCCTCTTTTGTTGAATTATTTTCATGTACAGAGAAGGCATGTCACGTCTTGGTGTTTTTGTGCCGTTATTGTAGGACATTCCTGAAGACATCTTGAGGAATCTTGTTGGTGAAATTAAGCAACCCAGAGCCATTCCCCGAAGGCTGGATGAGTACACAGAGGAGGAGATTGAAGCCTATCCAAAGCTCTGGATTCCGTATGTATATTTTTTTTTTCAGGATTATCCTTTTTGTTTAAAATGCAAAACCTGCTTCATTTACCAAATGTTAGGTAGGGCGGTGAAATCAAACAAATATATTATAGAATGCAAAAGATGCTGAGCTTTCTTGTAGGAAAGCCCAGCACTGTCAGACCACTTGTTGTTGGGCTTGTGTGTAACTGATTCATGAACACATTCTATCTCTGCTGGGAGTGGAGCAGAGTTCCTCCTCCTGAGGATTTTTTTCACAACAAACGTACACACGATGGGATTTTCGGCAGGGAATTGTATGATGACAGACTGTTTGCCTAAAATCCGACCGTTAGTACGCTCCATCAGACAATTGTTGTCCAACTTTCCACCAACAAATGTTGGATGACAGGCTAGTAAATTTTCGGCGGACAACGGTCTGTTGTCAAATTTTCGTATCATGTGTACGCAAGTCCATCACACAAAAGTCCAAAGTACAAACACGCATGCTTGGAATCAATGCTCAGCAAACACAACATTAGCAGAAGGTGCCCAAAGGGTGGCGCTCAAGAGCTGAAATTCCACGTGGTTTGCCACCTACTGGCTGCAAGTGATACATATAAAAACTTCCTGTAAAACGCTGAGTTCTCACCTGGCAAAGAAATATCTTATTTATCGGCGTATAACACGCACATGTGTATAACAGGCACCCTCATTTTTGGAGGGATGTTTCAGGAAAAAAACTTAAATTTTAAATAACAGACTTTGAAGCAAAATAAGGGTCAGTGCCCATTAACACAGCCTGATCAGTGCCCATCTGCAGCTTCACCATTGCCCATTAATGAAGCCTGATCAGTGCCCATTTGCAGCCCCGCCATTGCCCATCTACAGCCTTGCCATTGCCCATCATTGTATAAAGGGAAAAAAAGGCTGCGCTACAAATGGAGAGTCCATACAGTAGTTCTTGGATGGACGATATTAATTCAATCAAGTGACGAACACCCAGGTGAGTCAGAGTAATAACAAACGTGCCACCACCTGATGAAAAACCTGCTTACCAGCTGGCAGGTAAATCGGGCAATTGGCTTATACCCAGCCAGGGCCTTTCCTCATAAGGGGGATCCGCTGACGGACTGGAGGTTGGATGCAAGTTGAAATAGATAGGGTACTCAAACTCCTCCTGGCAGCACAAGACCTTAACCAGACCACGAGATCCAGCCACATATAGAGGAAGAGAGACCATCCATAGCGTAATACTGTCACAATTTATAATTTATTAAAAAGTAATGCACTTACATAGGGTTTAAAATATCACAGATCCAATACGGAGCCGGCCGGCTGTACACAAAATTCCGTCCTCCTAACGTAGAAGCGTGGTGACGTCAACACGTGTCCTCGCCCAGATGCGTTTTGTCATAAATGACGTTATCAATTGTAGTTTGATCAATGCCCATTTGCAGCCTCAGCAGTGCCCATCTACAGCCTTGCCATTGTCCATTATTGTAGTCTGATCAGTGCCCATTTGCAGCCTCAGCAGTGCCCGTCTGCAGCCTTGCCATTGTCCATCATTGTAGTCTGATCAGTGCCCATTTGCAGCCTCAGCAGTGCCCATCTACAGCCTTGCCATTGTCCATTATTGTAGTCTGATCAGTGCCCATTTGCAACCTCAGCAGTGCCCATCTGCAGCCTTGTCATTGTCCATCATTGCAGCCTGCTCAGTGCCCATCTGCATCTTCACCAGTGCCTGTCAATGTAGCCAATGCGGATGTAGACAGAGCCAGATCTCCAGTGTACTCGGCTCAGCTCTGCATTCGGCTCGCAATCCAGGACATGTGATATGCTAGCAGCCGTCCAGTAGGCGGGACTGAGAGTGACTGCGAGCCGAGCTGAGCTGAGTACGCAGGTGGTTCAGCTCTGTCTAATCTGGCGGTGCTCATCCCCTCCTTCCCAGCACATGTCAGCGTATAACACGCACCCATGATTTTCCCCCTATTTTCAGGGGGGAAAAGTGCGTGTTATATGCCAATAAATACGGTATATATTTTGTAAAACATGTTGATCCATAAAAGCGAATTTCACTTTTGAAATATGTTACATGTTCCACCCATATTTAGGGTGGAGCATGTGACACGTCCCTGTGACAGCATGCAGGGACCTTCTCCTCCATACCCGATGTCACAATTTAAAAAACCCAAAGCTGTGCAGAGCTCCACCCACATGGCCGCATCATTCATTTACAGAGTTCCGAGAATAAATGTACTACAAGTACAATCGTCCACCTCGGCCAACAGGTGGTAGTTCTCAATGAACTGCGATGGCGATGGTGAGCACTCTCGTAGTTAATTGATTCTTCCTGCAGTTCAGTAACTGCCTGCTCAAACTGGGCAGACAGTGTACTGAGAGTCTGCAGGGGCCTGGCTTGGTATTCACGATCTGCTTTACAGGCTCCACTGTACAAAATGAATGCACCTTTTTTTTACCTGCAAAAAGATGTGCATTTATTTATTTATTTTATACTGAAGGTGAACTAATCCTTTAATGTGTACATTGCCCTGAAAATGTACCACTCTTATTCGCTCCCTTTTGGCCTCTTAGGCCCCTTTCACACGAGGCGGACCCCGTTTCCACGGAGCCCGCCTCGGTCCGCCGGCTCAGCGGGAGATCAGTCCATTGATCTCCGCTGAGCCGGCGGATGACAGGTCCCTCTCTGCTCACTGAGCGGGGAGGGGCTGGTCAGGCGCCGCTGCCGCCTATGGATGGATCGGATGAAAACGGACAGCATGTCCGTTTTCATCAGATCTCACCCGATCCAATCCACCCGCGACGGACCTGGACGTAGAGCCATCCATCTGCTTTTAGCGGATCGGACCGGTTTGGATGTCAGCGGACATGTCTCCGCTGACATCCGACGCTCCATAGACTAACATGGAGCGCCCGTTCAGGTCCGCCGTCAAAACTGACAGGCGGACCTGACCGGTCCGATCGTGTGAAAGGGGCCTTACATATACAATTTAAATCACTTTCCTTTCTAATATCTGTTCATTAAGTGCCAAAAATACCTATTGATTATGTCAGGAATTCAGAAATGTCCTGTGTACACTTGACAAGTGCGCAGTCATGCAACTGTACCCTTTTTACACGTTCTTCGTTCTGTTATAAGATTTTGCAAAAAGATCATCTTTTTTCATAAATATAAACTAAAACATATTCTGCTATATTTCTTTGGTGAAAATAACCGAAATCGGTGTATATAATTTAGTCTGTAGGAAAGTTAGAGTCCACAAACTATGGTGTGTATGTGTGTGTATATATGTATATATATATATATATATATATATATATATATATATATATATATATATATATATATATATATATATATATATATATATATATATATATTACTCCTGTGACCTACAGGAGAAGTAGGGCCAAAGAGCGTTAGCCTTACTTTTCCTTTAAATAGTATAACTATGTATATACCATACCTGTGGGATCCCTCTAAAAGCTGGAACCCACTGTAGTAAACAACGCTACACCAGTGATCTCCACTATCTTCCGGGTCCCGTGCTGAACGGCTGCCCTACTGAATTCTGAATACAGGAAGTAGGCCCCTTGGCTTGGGCATCATTCAGAGAATGCTTTTCACTTTCTCAATGAATACAAAGCATTCTCTGTTTGGATGAGTTGGTGAGGCTGGGTGGTGACCTCATGCTCTCCACCTCGTCCAATCAGAGAATGCTCTGTATTGTTTGAGAAAATGCAAAGCTTTCTCTGAATGGCACCTGTGCCCAGCGGAGTGGGACCCGGAAGCTAGTGGAGATCACTGGAGTAGTAGTGTCTACTCCAGTGATTCCGATTTAAGAGGGATCCCACACACCCTAGAAGATTCACACAAACAAAACCCCATTGACACGACACTCATTGACCTCACCAATGCCAGGAGAGACCTCCTGCGCATATATGCAGAGAAATCTCTTATAGCTAGGGACAAGGGCAGATTCACTTATTACTCTCAAGCCAATAAGTGCGGTAGACATCTCGCGTCCACCCTTCAACCCCGCCAAAAGAGAACACCCATCCCATTCATAAATTCTCCCACTAAAGGCAAAATCAGGCAGAACTCGGCCATTGCCGAAGAATTCCGCCAGTACTACTCAGCACTATATAACCTTACCCCCCAGACTCCGCTATCCTCATCCTCACCGCCTGACTTAGCCTCTTATATTCAAGAGACAGCCCTTCCAACTCTCCCTACATCAGATTCACAAGACTTAGAGGAGTCCTTATCCGATACGGAATTCCTCTCTGCCATTAAACACCTCAAAAATGGTAAGAGCCCTGGCCCTGATGGGTTCTCATCTCGTTTCTACAAACTTTTCGCAACGCAACTCTCTCCTTTATTAGCGAAAGCTTTTAACACTCTAGAGGATAATATTGCCCTCTCTACATCTAGTCTCCAAGCTCAAATAGTGGTCATCCCTAAGACTGGAAAAGACCCGTCCATATGTTCCAACTACAGACCGATATCTCTCTTAAACATTGATTTAAAATTATATGCCAAAATACTTGCTAACCGCCTCTCTCCCCTACTACCAAATCTAATACATAAAGATCAGGTTGGTTTTGTCCCAGGCCGAGAGGCCAGGGACAACACCACCAAGACCATACACTTAATCACCTTTGCCCAGCGCCACCGTATACCAACCTGCCTTCTCTCTTGCGACGCGGAGAAAGCCTTTGATAGGGTCAGCTGGTCTTTTCTCCAGTCCACCCTTTCCCAAATAGGCCTTGGCCCGAAAATGTTGGCGCGCATTATGGCCCTTTACTCTAGACCCTCAGCTACCGTCCTGGTGAACGGCACCCAATCACAAAACTTTACGATCACTAACGGCACCAGGCAGGGCTGCCCTCTTTCCCCTCTCCTGTTTGCCCTAGTTATAGAACACCTCGCCCAAGCCATTAGATCGAACCCCAACATACAAGGCATCCAGACCCCTTCATCTCACTGTAAACTTTCTCTCTATGCTGATGACCTACTCCTGTACGTAACCAAACCCCACACATCCATACCCTCTATACTAGCAGAGATTGACAGATTCGGTCGCTTTAGTAACTATAAATTAAACATCTCTAAGACTGAGGCCCTAAACATATCTTTATCACAACCCACACTCTCAACCCTCCAATCAAACTTTTCATTTCAATGGAAACAGAACTCCATTTCTTATCTAGGCACAGCCATCCCGAAAATTTTTTCGGATATTTACGCCCTTAACTTTAGCCCCCTCCTCCTAAAGCTCAGACGTTTATCGGAAGAACGAACGGAATTAGCGGTATCCTGGATGGGCCGTATCAATACACTAAAAATGGACATTCTCCCCAAACTCCTATACTTGTTTCAAGCCCTCCCCATAGTCCTCCCCCCTGCCTTTTTCCGCTCCCTAAGATCAATGGCTATCCGTTTCGTTTGGAAGGGCAGACACCCGAGGCTGAAACATAAACTCCTGAGCTCCCCTATTGCAAAAGGTGGGCTGGGTTTACCTGACTTTGAGCTATATCATACCTCTACAGTACTCTCTCGTATCATTGAGTGGTTTCCTCGACCCATGACCAAAGCTACCACATTTGTGGAGCAAGACCTAGCCATACATGATCTCAGAGCCCTCCTATGGGGATACGACCACTCATTTAAATCGTTAGCGACATTGTCCCCCCTTACAAGAGACGCTTTGACTATCTGGTATCGTAGGAAACTCACCTACGCCCTATCCTCGGAACCCAGCCCACTCACCCCTTTGTTTGATAACCCTAAATTTCCGGAAGGCCATTCCATAAACTCCATTGACAACTACTCTAGAGAGCACTGGCCCACCGCACGACAATTTGTAGATCCCATCTTAGGTACATTTGCATCGGCCCCTCCAGATACAACCTCTAGGGTGACCTGGCTCACCCGTAGACATTTAAGCGAATACTGCAAACAACTACACAACTCTAACTTAACACATAGACCTTTAACAGGATTTGAACAACTTTGCATCCTACCGGAAACCCCAAGACACCCTCTATCACTTATACACAAACAAATCTTAGAACACATACACGATGTCCCTCCTACCTACACAACAAAATGGTCAGCAGAGATCGGAATTGATATATCTGAGGCGGACTGGAAGAAGGCCTTTCTTTTCACAAGCAAGACCTCGATCTCGAGCTACATGCAGGAGAAGAACTATAAAGTCCTTTCAAGGTGGTACCGGGTCCCCACAACACTCAGGATGATGTTCCCGACCAACTCAGAAACGTGCTGGAGATGCAACTCCAAGAGAGGTACTTATTTGCACATCTGGTGGGAATGCGATAGGCTTTTACCATTTTGGACGCAGATTTTCCACATTTACTCAGAGATCTATGATAAACCCCTTATGCCTTCTCCCACCATTGCCCTCCTGTCTATTCTCCCCGGAGCCGTAAAATCACAGAAAAACAGTCTTTTGAAGTTTTTTATGAGTGCAGGGAGACAACTCATTCCCAGACATTGGAAATCTACCAACTCCCCCTCTATTGCGGAATGGGTCAATGAAATAAACAATGTAATGCTAATGGAGGAAATGCAGGCCAATGTCCTGGACAAACAAGCTAAATTTTCATACATCTGGAGTGTCTGGAGGCATTACTCCACTTCAGACAAACTTAAACAGAGATTGAAGAACACAAACCCCCCCTAATGGTCACACACGGAACACCAGTAAAACGTGGGATGACTCCTATGTTTGGTTTGTTTTACAGAGTGGGGCTCGCTGTCTCCCCCCCCCCCCCCCCCCCTCTTTTCCTTATTCTTTTACTGACTGTATCTGTTCTTCCCACTTTCTCTTTTCTTTTCTTTTCTTACCTCTAATCTCTTCATCCAGATTCCATAAGACCTATATAAATGCAATCTATTTCAATAACGGCTCCTCCATTAGTGGAGGTTTATTTTTGTCTTATACTTCTTACACTTTACAAGTATACGCACTTTATGGTAGATGATATGTTTGCACAATCTTATTTTAGTTATTTTCCATAATGCCCTGAGTCTGTGGAAGCAGAAGATCCCCATTGGGGCTTCCTAGACCAGGGTACCTAATGCCTTACAGACTCAAGTCTCATACTCAGTACCTACAGAAAATGAAACAATGTAAAGTATCTAAGTCTGGGCGATTGATTGCACTAGTCTGAATTCTATAACTTAGTGCACTTGGGTATGCCAAGTGATTTCATGTCAGGTCTCTATTTTTGTTGTATTTCTTCTTTTGTTATAAACCTGTCTAAAACCAATAAAAACTAATTGAACCATAAGAGGGATCCCACAGATATGGTATTTGCATAGTTACATTGGTCCAAGCTGAACCAATGTAACGATATAAAAGTATCCATACCTGAAATTCTTCCTTAAAGTGTTACTAAACCCACAACAGTAAAAATTTGTCTGTATATGCAGAATAGCATGCTTGTTATACTTACTGTAGAACTTAAAGCAGAGTTCCGCCGATTTATTTATTTATTTTTAAAAGTCAGCAGTTACAAATACTGCAGCTGCTGACTTTTAAAATAAGGACACATACCTGTCCAGGGCGCCCGCGATGTCGGCACCCGAAGCCAAGCTATCCCTCGGCTGTCTGGTGCTGCTGCCGCCATCCTCTGTAAAGGAATCAGGAAATAAGTGAAGCCTTGCAGGTTCACTTCCTGGTTCCCTACTGCGCATGCGTGACTCGCACTACACGATCTCACTGGTCCCTGCTGTGTTCTGGGTTCCGTGTGTATCTCAGAAGACAGCGGGGGGGGGGGAGTGGCGTAGATACCTGCGGGTGGCTCGGGTATCTATGCCCGGAAGTGGGAGCAGAATACCTGTATTAGACAGGTATCTGCTCCCCCCTCCCCCCTGAAAGGTGCCAAATGTGACACCGGAGGGGGGGGGGGGACCAGAAAATCGGAAGTCCCGTTTTTGGGTGGAACTCCGCTTTAAGGGGTTAATCCTCTGTATTGTGTAAAAAGGCTCTTTGACACTATATGGATAGATCCTTCCCTCCCGCACTGTCTATCTTGGCAAGGCCATAAATTACAGCGAGGGGAGCCATCCTGCACATGCTCAGTTTAGTCTCTATTGCTGGAGAGAACATTTCCTGTTTCATTTGAACTGTTCAGGTCACATGATATTGACATCACACATGTGGGCGTGTATACAGGCTGTAGTGGAAATCTCCTCCTACCTGAACTTTCAGCAATGGAAAACTGTGCAGTTTATCATGTGACCATGGTATACAGATCAGCAAAAAAGGTATATAGTGGCAGTATTTAAATGTAAAAAGAAGATTTATTAGCTGTGGGGACTGTGGGGGGGGGGGGGGCGGGGGGGGCAGAGGAACTATTTTCATATTACTGGGTTTAGTAATGCAGAAAAGTAATCGGTGCCAGCAGTAGCTTCTCTAAAATTCCACACTCATTTGTCATGGCTGTGCAAGGGGTATGGGTAGATATCCCCTCTATGGTTCCAGAAACATAACAAATGCCAAATTAGGGAAACCAATGTTGCCTCCACTAAACCTACAACACAGAAGTTATCTTTGGATGGAGTTGCTTTTTTAGTTTGTGTTGTCAAAGCATGTAAAGGAGTAGAATGACGGCGTTCCTTCTCTCGCTAACATTTTGTAATCAGACTTTTTTAGTAGCTCTGGCATTCAGAATATGCATACAGCTCCAGATGAGTGAGTCCGAATTTTCTGCTCTAAGCCGCTCTCTTTTATGTTTTGTGCTGTGCTTTATGCCTGCATGCTGCTAATGAACTCCAAGGTATTAAACCCTCCTAGTATGAAAAATCTCTGACATTTGAAACTCAGCCTCTCTGTAAGCTGAGCAAGGATCACATTGTGAAGTTAATCCGCTGCATTTAATGCTTTTTAATGCCCTTTTTCTCCCTCTTATCGCGTAATAAACTCCTTTTGTGCCTCCTTGCCGACACTTTCCGCTCTTAAATGTGCTCCTGGTGTAAAGATCTCTTTAGATTGTTCCCCATGTGTTCCTACCAGCTATTTTATTCAAAGTCGGCTGTCCTAGTATTAAAAGAGAATATTGCTCACAAGACTTGAATCGATCAATAGAAATGGATTGCTTGATTCATTTCCAGAACAGTCAGTTTACTCAGAAGGGGCTAAGCTATGGTGAAAGAATGCTTTGATGTGTGATGGAACTGACCGGGAGGCCTCGTGTTTAGTTGGGCGCTCGGTCACGCCTACTCTGGACTGGGCAGCTGAAGGCCCGCTGGCCGGTCCTTTTATAAGTGGAAACCATTGTCTGCCTGTTGGTGACGGGCAGCCAAGCTTGACATGTATTCACATCTACCAGAAAGGTACATAATAGTTTATTAGTGAAGAAATTCTATCAATTTTTTTTTTCATAGTCTAGGCCTAGAAGAAGTCCATTTTGAATTTTTGAGTTTTAAATGTTTGCATTAACAAATCACATTATTTGCCATGAGATGCTACTGTAATAACTATAGTTTTTCAAAACTGCAAGAATGAAAGACAGTTTTAGTAACCCTGGTTTAAGACCCCTATCACACTGTGATCACCCATGCGTTAGCACTAAAGTGCTGCTCGTTTTAGCGGCGATTTCACGCTGTTTAAGCGGCACTTTTTAGCCGCTAGCACGCCACTTTTAACCCTTCTGGCAGAATTCTATAAAGGACATGCTGATGGTATAATTTCCCACTTCCACACTTCTTATGCCTCGTACACACGATTGGACTTTCCGCCAACAAAACCGTGTATTTTTGTTCCAAGGTTGTTGGCTCAAACTTGTCTTGTATACACACGGTCACACAAATGTTGGCCAACAATTACGAACGTGGGAACGTCGTGACGTACAAGTTCAGCAGCCAGTGCGGCTCCTTCTGCTTGATTCCGAGCATGCGTGAACTTTTGTGCGTCGGACTTGTGTAGACACGATCGCAAATTCCGACAACAAAGTTATATTGGCGGAAAATTTGAGAACCTGCTAGCCAACATTTGTTCGCGGAAAGACCGACAACAAATGTTTGATGGAGCATACACACGGTCGGACTTTCAGCCAACAAGCTCACATCCAACATTTGTTGTCGGAAAATCCGATCGTGTGTACGGGGCATTACTGTGCTAGAAGAGGACTGCATCCCACAGTCCATGACTGAGGCGGCCATCATGGTGGGGCCCAAGCTGGGGAAGAACCCCGAAATGCGTGCATCCTATCTCTCTGTTTCAGTGCTCAATGTCAACGCCAAGATTTTCACCAAGATATTGGCCAACCGCCTGAACACGGTGATATTGTCCTTGGTGCACGAAGACCAATTTGGCTTCATGCCTGGCAAGGGTAGGACATCAATTTTCCTGGCTTCTCTCAGAACCAGGTCCCTGTCCCTGAAGTTAAGGGGCTTCAGTATGAATGTGCGTGGGGGCTTCCCGCAGGGGGTCGTACAGCCGTCATCCTATGTGCCCATTCTACCACAAAGTGGGCGGCCGAAGAAGGGGTTAAAAAAAGCCTGTGTCGTGGCAATTTGGAAGCGCTGCCCATTCATTGCTCTCAACCTGTAGGTAGTGTAAATATCTCCTAAACTGGCACCGTTTAGGAGATCTTTACATTGCATATAGCCAGTAACATCACTGGCGCATGCTTTCTGAAGGAACGCCCACCTGTGCCGTTCCTTCAGAGCCCTGTCATCGCAGCTCTGGCCAGTCACAGAGCCGGAGTCTGCAAACCCGGAAGCAAGACGGATGAAGATGGGAGCCCCTGCCGGTTTTGGCTATTGCTCCGGTGTCGCAAATGCTGAACAGAATGGGCGAAACTGTTGCGTCCTGACCTGGAAGATGACCAGTTTCCTCCTGCTTTCATGGAATTAGCGGACCAACTGGTCCAGGGGCTGCAGTTTGTCTGCGATGCCTCTTTGGACGCAGCTCCCTTGCTTTCTAAGCTATTGGTTTCAGCGGTAGTGCTTCGACGGGTATTATGGCTGAAGTGTTGGACTGCGGACCAGGCCTCTAAAAAGACTCTGGCTGATCTGCCTTTTCAAGGCGATCATTTGTTTGGGGCCACTCTGGATGACATCATTAAGAGTGTCACAGGGGGGAAGAGTACTTTTTCTTCCACAGTCAAAGAAGGGGAAGGAGCCAAGTCTCAAGCGTGGCCCTTCCTTCTCGGCACACAGAAAGTTTTTTCGTCCCTCAGGGTCCACTAACAAAGGCTTGAAGTCTTTCGAGCCCCCCTCGGGATGTCCCAAACGGCCCTGGTCAGGCAAACTGAGAGCGGCTTCTCCAGACTCCCAGATAAGGCTCCTTCGGCATGAAGAGGCGCCCTCACCCGCAGTCCGGGTGAGGGGATGTCTTCACTGGTTTCCGTGAACCTCTCTGATAAACCACAAGTGGGTCTCATGAAGTGATTCTGTCTGGTTACAAGATCGAGTTCCAGACTTGTCCCCCAAGCCGATTTTTTCCGTCCAATCTGCACGGGCCCACTCTTGGCCTCCAAATATGTTTCTCCCGCCCCCGCCCCGGTTTGCTCACTCTCTCCAAGACTTCTGGACTTCCTCCAGCCTGCCTGGACTCGCTAGCGTCGGCTTTCCCAGCCTCACAGACTCTCTCCTGGTCTCTCTGGCCCACGTAGCCACCCCGACCTTCCCAGTCCTTTGGGCAAGACGTTCTTCTCATCAGGGATGCAGTCTCTAACAGAAACAACCAGGTCTCCTGTCTCCAAATGCCAGCACTGAGCTATGCTCAAATCTGGATTATAACAATCTGACCACTTGTGCAATCACACAGGCTGTAGGCAACTAACAAAGGCCCCTTCCCACCCAACACTCTTTGGAATCCTCAAGCTTCGAGCACCGATCCAGAATTACCAAAGAAAATATAAGACACCATTTTCTCTGCTCACAAAACATCTGCTGGCAATTCCCAACCTGACTATTTGAGAGGCCTGTGTCCCTTTTTAAACCCATTTATATAGTGACAGGGAATCTCATTGTCACAATAGTTACATTGGACCAATGTAACGCTGCCATACCATACCTGGAATTCATCTTTAAAGCAGCAGATAAATATTATCTGTGCACATATAAAAGTGATTACAGAGAATACTGAGGTAGATCTGAAGTACTGATGCATTCCACCCTTGTTTCGCCTTGTTTAGCCCCTCTAATAAAGCGATTTCACGTTCCAGTCATCTGCTTTCAACTTTTCTTTTTAGTGTTTTTCTTCAAATACCCAAATTGGCTTCTGTGTCTAATCTGTTACGTGTTCTTAGGTCAGCCAGGCCTCTTACCTGGATAATGAGGCTAGATTGAATGATGGGTAATTACGATGTACGTAAAATATGTGGCAAGAAGAAAAGATGTGGGGGAATGTAGAGGGGTTCCCAGTTACGGTCTTCAGCTGTAATTTGTAAATCTTTAGAGAAACACCTCTAATTATCTTATTTCCACTCTCAAATGTTTTTACAACTCTTGATTATAGGGCAACCCACTACTCTCTGACTTGAAAGCCAAAAGTTGATGATGGGTCAGTAGTCTGAGTAAACGCTAAATATTTCCTGTAAGGCTTCTAGTTAATGATCCTTAGTCTCAAATACACAAGCTTTGAGCTTCTACAGCTGTCTTCTAGTACCAGCCGTTGTCTGGAAGCCCCAAAACCACAGGGCGAGCCAACACCTGTAGCCTTTTAAAGCAGCTACTTCACCCTTTTTACCGTTACCTGTGACATAACTTCTGTGCATTCTTCTGTTTCTTAATTGAATGTGTTGTTCATTTAAATGTGGCAATCAGCTCTGAATTGATCCCATCAATATGATGACATATGAGAAGCAATAAAATGATAACATTTTAAAAGCAATAAATAAATGTGAAAAGCATGCACTGTCCCTTTAAATTGAACACCGTGATGTTCAACCTGGAATCAATATAAGTCAATACAGTTGCATGTACAGTGGGCAAAATAATTATTTGATCCCCTGCAGATTTTGTAAGTTTTCCCACTCACGAAGAAATTAATTGTTATCATAGGTGTATTTTAAATGATAGCGACAGATCCAAAAATCCACAAAAAACACATGATACCAATGTTATAAATTGAGTTGCAGTTCAGTGGGTAAAATAGGTATTTGCTCCCCTACCAACCAGCAATAATTCTGGCTCCCACAGACTGGCTACAGTATGTACTCATGTGGTACACAGATTGGTCCTGTCAATTTAAGAAGGTGCTCGTAACGACAACTGGTGTATAAAAGACACCTGTCCACAGATTTTCTCTCTTCCATTCAAACCTCACCATCATGGGCAAGACCAAAGAGCTGTCAAAGAACATCAGGGACAAGATTGTAGACCTGCACAAGGCTGGAATGGGCTACAGCTTAGTGAGGAGAAAGCTGTTGGCGTAATTATTCGTAAATGGAAGAAATACAAAATAATCTATCATCTTCGGTCCAGAGCTCCATGCAAGATTTCACCTCATGGGGGTAAGGATGATCATGAAAAAAGTGATGGATTAGCCCAGAACTACGCGGGATGTCGCCATGGATTGAAATTCTGCATGGCCCGCAAGGTCCCCCTCCTCAAGAAGGCAAATGTACAGGCGCATCTGAAGTTTTCCAATTAACATCTTAATGATTCAGAGAAGGATTGGGAGAAAGTGCTGTGGTCAGATGAGACAAAATTGAGCTCTTTGACACTAACTGGATTCGCCGTGTTTGGAGGAAGAAAAATGCTGACTGTGACCCTAAGAGCACCATCACTACAGTCAAGCACAAAGGTGCAAACAATGCTTTGGGGCTGTTTCTCTGCTAAGGGTACAGGCCGACTTTGCCGCTTTGAGAGGCCAATAGTTGGGGCCATGTCTTGGATGAGAACCTTCTTCCCTCAGCCAGAACACTGAAGATGGGTCCTGGATGGTTCTTCAGCACAACCATGACCCAAAACATACCCCCATGGCAATAAAGGAGTGGCTTAATAAGAAGCACATTAAGGTCATGTAGTGGCCTAGCCAGTCTGCAGACCTTAATCCTTTAGAAAATTTATGTAGGGAGCTGAAACTTCGAGTTGCCATGCAACAGCCAAGAAACCTTACAGATTTAGAGAAGATCTATAAAGAAGAGTGCACCAAAATCCCTCCTGAGATGTGTGCAAACCTGGTAACCAACTACAAGAAAAGTCTTACCTCTTTGCTTACCAACAAGGGTTTCTCCACCAAGTACGAAGCCATGTTTTGCTTGGGGTTCAAATACTTGTTTCACTCACTAAACTGCAACTCAATTTAAAACTATTGTATCATGTGTTTTTTTTTGTGGATTTTTGGTTGATATTCTGTGTCTATCATTTCAAATACACCTATAATAAAAACTTTAGACCCTTCATTTCTTTGTAAATGGGAAAACATACAAACTCTGCAAGGATCAAATATTTATTTTCCCCACTGTGTGTGTGTGTGTATATGTGTGTGTATATATATATATATATATATATATATATATATATATATATATATATATATATATATATATATATATATATATATATATATATATATATATATATATATATATATATATATATATATATATGTATGTGTATGTGTGCGTATATATATTATACAGTGGGGACGGAAAGTATTCAGACCCCCTTACATTTTTCACTCTTTGTTATATGGCAGCCATTAATGTACACACAGCACCCCATATTGACAGAAAAACACAGAACTGTTGACATTTTTGCAGATTTATTAAAAAAAAAAAACTGAAATATCACATGGTCCTAAGTATTCAGACCCTTTGCTCAGTATTTAGTACAAGCACCCTTTTGATCTAATACAGTCATGAGTCTTTTTGGGAAAGATGCAACAAGTTTTTCACACCTGGATTTGGGGATCATCTGCCATTCCTCCTTGCAGATCCTCTCCAGTTCTGTCAGGTTGGATGGTAAACGTTGGTGGACAGCCATTTTTAGGTCTCTCCAGAGATGCTCAATTGCGTTTAAGTCAAGGCTCTGGCTGGGCCATTCAAGAACAGTCACAGAGTTGTTGTGAAACCACTCCTTCGTTATTTCAGCTGTGTGCTTAGGGTCATTGTCTTGTTGGAAGGTAAACCTTCGGCCCAGCCTGAGGTCCTGAGCACAATGGAGAAGGTTTTCGTCCAGGATATCCCTGTACTTGGCCGCATTCATCTTAACCTCAATTGCAACCAGTCGTCCTGTCCCTGCAGCTGAAAAATACCCCCACAGCATGATGCTGCCACCACCATGCTTTACTGTTGGGACTGTATTGGACAGGTGATGAGCAGTGCCTGGTTTTCTCCACACATACCGCTTAGAATTAAGGCCAAAAAGTTCCATCTTGGTCTCATCAGACCAGAGAATCTTATTTCTCACCATCTTGAAGTCCTTCAGGTGTTTTTTTAGCAAGCTTTCATGTGTCTTGCACTGAGGAGAGGCTTCCGTTGGGCCACTCTGCCATAAAGTCCCGACTGGTGGAGAGCTGCAGTGATGGTTGACTTTCTACAACTTTCTCCCATCTCATGACTGCATCTCTGGAGCTAAGCCACAGTGATATTTGGGTTCTTCTTTACCTCACTCACCAAGGCTCTTCTCCCCCGATAGCTCAGTTTGGCCAGACGACCAGCTCTAGGAAGGATGCTGGTGGTCCCAAACCTCTTCCATTTAAGGATTATGGAGGGCACTGTGCTGTTAGGAACCTTAAGTGCAGCAGAAATTTTTTTGTAACCTTGGCCAGATCTGTGCCTTGCCACAATTCTGTCTCTGAGCTCTTCAGGCAGTTCCTTTTGACCTCATCATTCTCATTTGCTCTGACATGCACTGTGAGCTGTAAGGTCTTATATAGACAGGTGTGTGGCTTTCCTAATCAAGTCCAATCAGTATAATCAAACACAGCTGGACTCTAATGAAGGTGTAGAACCATCTCAAGGATGATCAGAAGAAATGGACAGCACCTGAGTTAAATATATGAGTGTCACAGCAAAGGGTCTGAATACTTAGGACCATGTGATATTTCAGTTTTTCTTTTTTAATAAATCTGCAAACATGTCAACAATTCTGTGTTTTTCTGTCAATATGGGGTGCTGTGTGTACATTAATGAGGGAAAAAAAATGATCTTAAATGATTTTAGCAAATGGCTGCAATATAACAAAGAGTGAAAAATGTAAGGGGGTCTGAATACTTTCCGTCACCACTGTATATGTATGTATGTGTGTGTATGTGTATGTGTATATGTATGTGTATATGTGTGTGTGTGTGTGTGTGTATATATATATATATATATATATATAGTGTGCAAGTGCTATACTGTGAAAAGTGCAATAAACATCATCAAAGGTGAAAATGCAATCAGTATATAAAATCCAACAGAATAAAGTGCTGGGTGCTTTACAACGAAAACATTCCAAAAGTGCTCCAGTATGGGAGAAGGTGCTCCTGAATTTAAGCAGCTGGTCTCTTACCCAAACAAATGGATCTCTATTACAGAGATCAGAATCCACCTGCACGTAATCTCCAAGGCGGTAACGTCACAAACCATATGTCCCCATGCCGTGATTCAAATGTAATCCACTCATCAAGATAACATATGTGAAACAGGGAGAAGCCTCATAGCGTAAATCAGCTTAAATATATTTATTGTAAAACCACAGAGATACACTTACATTGAGGCAAAGGCAAGAGAGCAGTCGCGATGACATCAAACATCTCTTACTGGCGCGTTTCTCCAAAAATGGCGTACTCTGGGATTGGAGAAGCGTCCTGATGGCAAGATCATCAGGTGATGAGGCCTAAAAATAAATAAATGCAACCACAGCTAATGATTGGTAAGCTGCAACATATTACATTTTTGGTTTTGAGTTTAATACCGCTTTAAAATCTTCTTTATGACTTCAGTGATCAAACTTACCTGTAATGACGGATGTCCCACGTTGTGCAGGGAGACGAATCTGGTTTTCTGTAAGAGGATGTCTTGTCCTTTTCTGGCTGCTGAACCTCTGATGCTGCAAGGGTTAAAAGCTCCAAGTGAATGGGGCAGAGAATCCTGTGATTCATCAGACTCTCCCCCATTCACAAATCCTGTAATATTTAGTTTACACTATAAAACAACTTTTTGTAGAAAACCGTAACTGTTTATTACCCGAGTACAAATTACAGTCTACAAAAAGCCTCATCACGCTATGTGCCGCAATTACTTTTTCTTTTAAAAACACAATGCAATCCTCATTGATGCGTTGCTACCATGCATTGCACTGCAACACACTGTCAGAAGGTGCATTGGGTTTCCATTCCATCGCACTAATGCATATATTGCACGCTGTCGTGTATTGTGGTAAAACATGCTAACACTCGCATCACCAAAGTGCTATAGTGTTAATAGGCCCTAGACATATATTTAATGCCCTCCACTGTCAATCCCCTTTTTAACAGGAAATTATAACAGCGTGGAGTCAATTTTTATATACGCTATATGGGTTATTGGATATCCCATTTCAAAATTATGGGCATTATTATGGAATTGCCTTTGCTCTTCTGGGAAGACTGTCCAAGAGATCTTGGAGTGTGTCTTCGGAAATGTGTGCCTATTCAGCGCAAAGAGCATTTCTGAGGTCAGCTACTGAAGTTGGATGACAAGACCTGACTCACATTCTGTGTACCAATCCATCCCAAAGGTGTTCAGTAAGGTTGAGGTCAGGCCACTCAAGTTCACCACCATCACTGTTATAGGGCGTACACACGGTCGGACTTTGTTCGGACATTCCGACAACAAAATCCTAGGATTTTTTCCGACGGATGTTGGCTCAAACTTGTCTTGCATACACACGGTCACACAAAGTTGTCGGAAAATCCGATCATTCTGAACGCGGTGACGTAAAACACGTATGTCGGGACTATAAACGGGGCAGTGGCCAATAGCTTTCATCTCTTTATTTATTCTGAGCATGCGTGGCACTTTGTCCGTCGGATTTGTGTACACACGATCGGAATTTCCGACAACGGATTTTGTTGTCGGAAAATTTTATCTCCTGCTGTCCAACTTTGTGTGTCGGAAAATCCGATGGAAAATGTCCGATGGAGCCCACACACGGTCGGAATTTCCGACAAAACGCTCCGATCGGACATTTTCCATCAGAAAATCTGACCGTGTGTACGGGGCATTAGAACATCAATTTGACCCCAACTAATGATTGTAAAACCAAATGAGCGTTCCTGAAATGAAAGTTTTTTAAAGCAAATTCTTCTAGTACAGTATATGGTCAGCCTTAATGACTAACAACAACACTGCAACTAGAATCTGAAATGCGTGCTTTCCGCTAATTATTAATTTACATTCCAAGAAACAAAGGTCCGTGTTTTGACAGAACTCTCTAATGGAACCTTTGATGGAAAAAGCAGTAAAAAATCCTTTTTCATTTTTCTTTTTTTCACGGTAAATAGCGGCAGCTCTCTTTTACTGTGACAAATCATATTCCTTCTCAGCAGCACTGATTAGTATCTTCCGGCTTATCCTGTAAGATTGATGTTTACTTTTGTCTTGAAGATGATTCATAATGGGGTTGATTTACTAAGATTGAGAGTGCAAAATCTGGTGCAGCTCCGCGTAGAAACAAATCGTCTTCCTGTTTTTTGTTTTTTTGTCAAATCCTAAAGTGATTGTAAAGTCTTGTGTTTGTTATTTTTATAGAAGAAAAAAAGTGTTATATTTACCTGCTCTGTTGCAGTAGATTTGCACAGAGCAGCCTGGATCCTTCTCTTCTCGGGTGCCTCTTCGGTGCTCCTGGCCCCTCCCTCCTGTTGAGTGCCCCCACCGCAGAGCAGTTTGCTATGGGGGCACCCAAGCCGAGCTGCAGTTCAGTGTCCCCATTCAGACACAGAGCTGCAGTTCAGCCTCGCCCCCTCTACTGATTGGCTACCTGACTTTGATTTACAGCAGTGGGAGCCAATGGCGCCGCTGCTGTCTCTCAGCGAATCAGAGAAAAATGGTGGAATGTCCAGAAATAAAATCAAAAAAGTTTATTGAAAATACATAAAATCAAGGAACATGACATGCATCAATTCAATAAGGTGCTCAGTGGATGCGTTTCACACCAACGTGCTTCCTCGTGATGAGTAAGCACGTTTGGGTGAAATGCGTCCACTGAGCACCTTATTGGATTGATGCATGTCATGTTCCTCTATTTTATGGATTTTCAATAAACTTTCTTGATTTTATTTCTGGACGTGCCGTCATTTTTCTCTGTTTCAATTGTATTTCTCTGGCTGCTGACTAGGCAGGCACCCGGATTCTTCCAGCAGCTCATCAGATCGTAAACAGGTGGCTTTGAGCAGTGTGCACCCAGCTCTTTCTCTCTCAGCCAATCAGGAGGGATAGTCCTGGATGGCCAAGACACTCGTGGACATTGCTGGACAGAGATGGGGCTCCGGTAAGTATTAGGGGGGTCGAGGGGGGCTGCTGCACACGGATGGCTTTTATGCATTAAGATAAAAAACCTTCTGACTTTACAACCCCTTTAATTGAACAAGCTAAAGGTATTAGCTGCCTGGCTACCATGCAGGGCTGTACCAGATTTTGCACTCTCCAGGTTTAGTAAACCAGCCCCATTGCATGTCTCAGAGGTGGCTCACTAAGCTGTTTTACATCAAGTCTTTTGTGTATTAGGCAGCAACACTCCCGCTGGTTTCGCTGGATCGACAGGGGGCTCAGATACGAATTGAGGGGGGTGGGGGGAGAATGCTACACACAGAAGATTTTTTTACCTTCATGCATAGAATGCATGGCGGTAAAAAAACGTGCGCATTTACAACTACTTTAACACATCTTAACTCTATCATCATGGAATGTACAAATGTTGATTTCCAACAACAAGGTAGTTCCAAAACTTTGACACCACCTATCCTATTCTTGGACAATCAACATATAAACATTTCATAGTAATTGGATTAAAGTGGAGCTCCACCCAAAAGGGGAAGTTCCTCTTTAAGGCCTCCTCCCCCACCCTGTTTGTGAAATGGCACTTTTGGGGAAGGGGGACATGATTGAGTACCTTATTTTGACAGGTTCCCACTTCCAATCCAACCGCCTAGGCGATTAAAAGCGGAAGTTTGTAGTTTTGTTGGGCAATAAAACATTATCTCCACGTTATCAGTATACTTTGTATTTCTTTGCAGATTCTTACTTGCTTTAGTTTTTTTTGTATATACTGACATAGGCCCTTCCAGTACACCTGCAAAGCTGAGCTTTTTAGGTTGAGGGACTGCATACCATAATCACTTGAACAATCCCCCAACATACATTGAAAGATATCTCACCACGCATGAAATGCTCAGTGCACTAAACCTTCTACGTCTCAAAATACAGTGAGATCTCCCAGTCTTAATTCCTGACCTGGAGGTTTTCCTGCTCACCTTTTTCATTGTCATGGGCCTTCCATTATATTCTCAACAATACAAATATTGATGAAATATCCATCAGGGAGAATAGGAGCTCCACAGCATGAGTGCAGATCCAAGGATTCAAAAGCAAAGATTTTACCATAAGATTGCTCCAGAACTCTAAAATGTTGGGTGGTTTATTTCTCCAGCATCTACCAGACTGAAATACCAGGTTTTTGTTGGACTGACACTTTAAAGGGATGTAAATTTGTTATTAATGATTTTCTACGCCACATAAAGGGGACTCTTGGACATTTGAGTTCCAGCCAAGGAAAGGTTAATAACGCCTTAATCCTGACATTTTGCTTTGTTTCTCCTAGTAGTCTTAACAGAATTCGAATAACAATGAACTAAATTCTTTACTGTCGCGTTGAGGAAATTTCCAAATAACATTTGCACTCTTGAAAATCACACTTCAGTTCTCTCTACTTCATCCCGGTGATTGTGTGTTTTGGAAGAGTTCCCACATAGACGTGCTGTTTATGAGTTCTATAACACATTGTTCGTCAGTTGGCTCCATCAGTCATGGGGAATACGTTTTTTGTTTCATTTCAAGGCAGATCAGTGTATCAGTCCAGTGGCTAGGAATCTTTGACAAACTAATCATGTGATTGTGAGTAGATCTGAGTTAAATTGCCTACTTATCAACATGAATCTGATATGTTTTTGCAGTCTACCATGTCCTGTAATCTTTGGGCATCAGTTCACTTGAGCTATGGTTTATTCCATAATTTATTGCAGTCAGGGGTTGTGATTTAGGCTGGGTTCACGCTATTGCGAATGATAGCAGGAGATTGTGACCTGCTCTCTATGGAGCCGATTTACACATCACTGGAGTGGCTCTGGTGCAAATTGCACAGGTGTCCTGTGCGTCTTTTGGTCCATGTCAGGTCCGAATTCAGCCAACAATTTGGGCTGAAATCGGACATGAACCGGTGAATGGAAATGCACCAGACCCCCTGCTATGAGCAGGAACAGGATAACTGGAAGCAGTGAAACCAGAACACTAAAGCGAGAGGCACTAGTAGAGGAGGAACTAAATACCTTCTCAACGGCCAGCATCAGGTGGAGACTGATTACTGGGATCTGCTGGCTGCTGGGATTCACCTGCTGGTGGACACTGGGACTACAATCTTCGGCTCTGGATAGGACAGTGCCATCAGCAGGTGATCCAGGTCCTAACAGGGGGACATGGCTGAGAAAGCTAATCATAAGTAGTCGGGAAGATGATAGGATAAGCCCAAAAAATTCTTATGATTAGATATGAGCAAAACTGACTGAACTGACTGAAAAACAAAGTCTCTAAGCAAAGCCATACTCACTATAAATAGCAGAGTTGGTGAGTATGGCTTTGCTTAGAGACTGTGAGATTTTCACAGCAAATGGCAAACTGTTTTGCTCATATCTAATCATAAGAATTACTGTCACTGCTTCCCGTTATCCTGTTCCTGCTCATGATCACGCCTTTGCCTTGTATCTATATCCTGCTGCCTTGTACTCGCTCCCCAGTTTTGGTTCCCCCTTTTCATCTGTCCCTGCACCTCCACTTTTACTTTGCTTTTCTGTGTTCCCCATTTTGTATATAGATAGTTTTGTTAGTTAGGCTTTCTGTTACTCTGTTAGGTTGCTTATATGGTGGTGGTTCACTAATATCTTCACATTTGCTGGTGTTTGGTGTCTTTTGTTTTTACTATTAATAAATTCACTTTGTATATGTAGTCTGGTCTCAGTTTTCTAGTGTAGCGACACAGATTTTACCATCTCAGTTTCTGATTTCGGACACCCCTGAGCACCCTTTTTTTTTTTTTTTCTTCTTTTTTGCGCATTTGACTTGGCTTACAAATACAGGAACCTCCTAAACATTTTCTGGTATTTTATCATTATAAAACATCCTGCAAGTACAGATAAGGAAATCTAAACTCTGACCTTACTCTTTGACTTGACAACACAGTTCCTAAGCAGGTGGTGTCAGCCCTGCCTGCTTCATTTCAGATGGCTTACAATGAGCTGAGGCCTCTATTTGTCTCCTCCCCCTTGCTCATTTTCAAAGTTCCTTGTGCACAGGCAAATAGCACAGGAAGTTACCAGCTCATGTAATTTTTGGCAAAATCCACCGGTGTTTTTTGCACTTATAGAACAGATGTAACAAATCTTTCATAGATGCTCTTTTCTGGAAACTAAAATCCTTCTCCAGTCTCTTTTTTTATGAGCGGGTGTGTAGCAGTGTTTTCCATAAATAACCCTGTCAGTGCTGTGGAGGTAAAGTTCATCATTTGTAAACTAGACTCGAAAAAAAAAGGGGGCTGACCCCTTCTCTTAACCGGTTCCCCACCGGCTCATGGCGATGTACGTCGGCAGAATGGCACGGCTGGGCAAATGGGCGTACCCGTACGTCCCTTTAAATTTGTCGCCGTGCCATTGCGTGCGCGACGGCCAGGAGCTCCATGAGTCGGTTCGCGGGTCCCGTGGACTCGATCGCCGCGGGGATACCCACGATCGCCTCACGGAGAAGAACAGGGAGATGCTAATGTAAACAAGCATCTCCCCGTTCTACCTGGTGACAGTGTCACTGATCTCTGCTCCCTGTGATCGGGACCGGTGATCAGTGACGTGTCACATGTAGCCACGCCCCCCCACAGTTAGAAACACTCCCCAGGACATACTTAACCCTTACACTGCCCCCTAGTGGTTAACCCCTTTACTGCTAGTGTCATTTACACAGGAATCAGTGCATTTGTATAGCACTGATTGCTGTATAAATGACAATGGTCCCAAAAATGTGTCAAAAATGTCCGATGTGTCCGCCATAATGTTGCAGTCACGATAAAAATCGCTGATCGCCGCCATTACTAGTAAAAAAAAAATTATTAATAAAAATGCCATAAAACTATCCCCTATTTTGTAGACTCTATAACTTTTGCACAAACCAATCAATAAACGCTTATTGCAATTTTTTTTTTTTTTGACCAAAAATATGTAGAAGAATACGTATCGGCCTAAACTGAGGGAAAAAAATTTTTTTTAAAATATTTGGGGATATTTATTATAGCAAAAAGTAAAAAATAATGCGTTTTTTCAAAAATCTCGCTATTTTTTTGTTTATAGTGCAAAAAATAAAAAATGCAGAGGTGATCAAATACCACCAAAAGAAAGCTCTATTTGTGGGAAAAAAGGACGTCAATTTTGTTTGGGAGCCACGTCGCATGACCGCAATTGTCAGTTAAAGCGACGCAGTGCCGAATCGCAAAAAACGCACTGGTCAGGAAGGGGGTAAATTCTTCCGGGCTGAAGTGGTTAAGAAACATCTAAAAGATAAGAAATATTTAAAGTGGTTGTTAAGCCACTCTGACCTGTATACACCATCAGCACTGCCTCCTACTGCCGTTTCCTCCTCTGTATAAGGTTTTATAAATCTAAATGCTGCAAATACCTCATTTGACAGCCGAGATTGCGATCACATGACTGGCCGGGTTTTCTCCTTTCCTCCTCTGTCAAATGCAGCGGGTGGGGCCGAGATTCCCCTGCTGACATCAGTCGGGGGGGGGGGGGAAGCTGGTCGGTCACATGATCACAATCTCGGCTGTTTAATGAGGTATTTGCAGCATTTATATTTATAAATCATTCACAGAGAGGGACACTGCAATAGGAGGCAGTGCTGATTGTGTATACAGGTTAGTGTTATGTACTCAGCAGGAGGGAGAAGGGGTGGCACTGTCAAGAGCAGAGCAATGAGGGGGAGGAGGACACAGAAGCAAAGAGGAGACAGCAGGCTGCAGATGATGGAAGCACGTAAACTGACCACGGTGTCAGGGCTCAGCAGCCATGATACACCGTGGTCAGTTTACATAGGTGAGGGCAGAAACTGGCAGGATCAGTCAGGTATTTTAGGTGTTGCACAAGCACTGTGTCATATAACATGCTTTTTGGGTTAACAAACACTTTAAAGATTAACTCCAGGTATGGTATACCTTTACATAGTTACATTTGTCCAGCTTGGACCAATGTAACCATGCATAAAGAATACCTCGCTCATGTCCCTAAAGATAGAAATCACTGTATTATACACCGCTACTTCAGTGATCTCCACTTACTTCTGGGTCCCATGCTGAGCGGCTGGCCTGCTGCATTCAGAACACAGGAGGTCGCCTGCTCAGTGCAGTTGCCACTCAGAGAATGCTTTTCATTTCCTGAAAGAATGCACAGCGTTCTCTCATTGGATGAGGTGGAGAGCATGATACCGCCCCACCTCTCTACATCATCCAATCAGAAACTGCTTTGCATTCATTCTGAAAATGCAAAGCATTCTTGGAGTGGCACCCGCACTGAGCAAATGACCTCCTGTGTTCAGAATGCATCAGGTGAGCCATGCGTCAACACAGGACCTAGAAGCATGTGTAGATGACTGGAGTAGTGGTGTCTACTTTAGAGATTTCCAGCTTCCAGGGGCATTAGCAAGCTATGGTATATACATAGTTACTGCTAGCTGGTCCAGTATAACTGGATGTAAACATATACCATGCCTGAAATTCAACTTTAAAAAAAAAAAAAAAGATATGCTGTGTGAATGGGAATGTCATTTCAGAGAAAGGACCAGCCTATGGAAGTGTGATAGGAAGCATAACAAATGTGCTATATACTGTACAGTATGTGCTAGAGAATTTTCACAGCAGAGTTGGAAATGGCTTTGTTAAAATTAGTAATTGCAACACGGGCCAGACATACTGTAACAATAATTCACACTGGGAAGGTGCGGGCGTTAGCAGTAAAGCACTGCTAGTTTTATCGGCGCTATTTGGCCACTAGTGCGGCGCTTTTACCCCCCCCCAGCGGCCGAGGAAAGGGTTAATGGTGCCTTTGTTGCGGTGCTGCCGAATCGCTTTGCAGGCGCTTCAGCAGTGCTGCCCTTTCATTTTAATGGGCAGGGGTGGTGGAGGAGCGGTGTATACAACGCTCCCGCACTGCCCTAAAGATGCTGCTTGCAGGACTTTTTTCCGGTCCTGCAAGCGCACCGCCCCAGTGGGAAAGCACTCAGACTTTGGGGTGGCTTAAGAGGTGCTTTTCAGGTGCTATTTTTAGTTCTAAAACTACTGAAAATCGCCCCAGTGCGAAAGGGGTCTAAATGCGGCTGAAATATAAAATTATACTTTGGTATCACAACACTCTTAAAGGGAAAGCACAGTGTATTTTCAGTAAGGAGTTTTGCACTATTAAACTGAAAGTAATCTCAAAAAGAAGAAAGATTTGCAGTGTTATAAGGAGCATTTAGAAATGTTACCTGTCCCTTAGCACTATGCTTGAAAATCTACCTTTTTAGTCTGGAATTCCTCTTGAAAAACAGCCGTGCACTCTTAAATGTGTGATGGTGCTTAGGCACACATGTTCCTACTGCCTCAGAAGATTTGAGGTGAGATTTATTGATGTTATTACGGTTCTTCTCACTGTTCTCCTTGCTGGACATGAGGAAGGACAGCCCGGCTCTACCAAGATGGCCGCTTCCACTCATAGACACGGCACAGAACAAGGCATGGTGACTCAGCAATGGGGAAAGATCAGCTGCAGTTCGTTTAGAAGGTGGCACGTACCTTGCAGATGAGCCTGACATGCAGAGGGAGACCTCTCGTACAGCCCCGGCTCAGGGACCACTGGAGTTGTGACAGTGGCCACAAGAGCACGGTGAGGTAAGAAAGCCTGCAAGGTTCTCATTGCTGGAAGTGGTAGTAGCTGATGAGAAGCAGGAACAGCCGACGCAGGTGTGCTGTGGATGCAGGGCAGTGGATTCAGGTGTGTTGCGGGTGCAGGTCAGCGGGTGCAGGTGTGCTGCGGATGCAGGTGTGCTGCGGATGCAGGTGTGCTGCGGATGCGGGTATGCTGCCAGGTCATACACAGAAGATCAATCTGCATAAACATCAGGTAGAGAATGGTCAGAGTTCAAGCCGGGTTTGGCAACAGGGAATCAGGAAAACAGGCAGGAAGTAGCAGGGTCAAGGAAGCCAAGGTCAGGACTGGCGATAGTAGTGTGGTCAGGAAGCCGGGTCAATACAGGCACAGGATCAGAACACAGGGTACAGCTGCAGATCAAACACCAAAAGAACTAGTGCAGCTGCAGCATCTTTATAGGCCACTAGGTGCCAAAGCACGCCTACCACACACGCATGTGCGATGGCCACGATTCGCGCACTGGCACACGTCTCTTCACAGCTGGATGGTTACTGGCCCGACTGCACCTTTGTGCCCCTGTATGCCTTGGAGATGCTTCGATACCTTGATCAGTGCGTCCTGACAGAAGGTAATACTGGGGAGTCATCATTTGCGAACTGCCAGCCTTTTATAAACACACCTTTCAAAGTTTTTCTCCTCTTTAGGTACACTTTGTCTTTTGGGAGACTCTGTCACTTGGAAGCAAAATGCTATAGGTATGAAGTGCAGATTCCTAGAAATGGACATTTCTGCAGTAGCCTCCTAAACCCTCTTATCATAGCCAAATGTGAGCACTGCCCAGTAGCCAATGAGTTTGCCCATCAAAAATGTGGCCAGTTATAATGTACCTGAGCATGGCTTACCGGTAGCTACAATCCTTAACACTATCTGGAAGTGTTGGAGTTTTGTCTGTCATTGGTCCATGACAGGAGGGTTTGGGAGGTTTCTGCAGTTATGTGCACCTCTAGGTGCCTGCACTTTATACCTACAGCAGTTATTACTCCTTTACCCCCAGTGACAGAGTCTCTTTTAGGTAAATATTGCATAATGGCTCAAAATGTAACTGGAAAAATACTATGCATTCCCTTTAAGTTGGTTCCAGTGCAAAGTCATCCTTTTGTCTTCCGCCTAATTGCATTACCACATTTATATGCGGGCCAGGTGTTGCAAATACTAGATGTAATAAGTGAAGCCATCTCCATCTCCTCTGTGAAAATTCCTAAATCTATAAACCATGTGCTTTTTATTATTGAAGTAGAGTGCTCTCCGTTCTTTCACTTAGAGGCTGGAACATAATACCTAAATAAGCCTTGGCTGAAATTCAGTAGCTGCCAACAGCTCGGCTGCACTGTGCTCCCCATCAGGGAGATTGTCTGGTGAAGGAGAGGAACTCCATTCCTTAAGGCATTATAGAATGAAAGGACTGGTCAGGTCTGGAGCATGTTTAGATACTGATATTCATTAGCTTTTCAAAAATTAATTTTAGGTGGTTCTTGTCCTTATAAGGGTAACTCCACTTTTGTGGGAAAAAATATCATAAATATATAAAAAAAAAAAAATAGCATACACAATTGCAACTCTTGAAGTGTCAAGAACTTGAGCTATCTAATGGGAAAGAATTAAATATCCAGCCTGCCCATTAGTAGCTATAAGAATCAATTGTGAATCAATTCAAATTCAAAATGCTAACCACAACATACAAGGCCATCCACAACATCGCCCCCATCTACATCACCAACCTCATCTGAAGATATCGCCCAAATCGTCCCCTCCGCTCCTCCCAGGACCTCCTGCTCTCGCTCCCTTGTTATCTCCTCTAATGCTTGCCTTCAGGACTTATCCAGAGCCTCTCCTATCCTCTGGAACTCCCTGCCCCGGTATATCTGATCTGCCCCTAACCTGTCCACCTTTAGGAGATCCCTGAAAACTCACTTATTCAGGGAAGCCTATCCCACACCCACCTAACTGTCCCCGAGCCACCCCCATCAAAACATTCCCTGCATCTTTTACCTTTTGTACCACCACCCCCTCCCTTTAGAATGTAAGCTCTACGAGCAAGGCCCTCCTGTCCCTTCTGTATTGAGCAGTACTGTAATGCCCCGTACACACGGTTGGATTTTCAGACGGAAAATGTGTGATAGGACCTCGTTGTCGGAAATTCCGACCGTGTGTAGGCTCCATCACACATTTTCCATTGGATATTCCGACACACAAATTTGAGAGCAGGATATAAAATTTTCCGACAACAAAATCCGTTGTCAGAATTTCCGATCGTGTGTACACAAATCCGACACACAAAGTGCCACGCATGCTCAGAATAAATGGATGAAAGCTTTTGGCTACTGCCCCGTTTAGAGTCCCAACATACGCGTTTTATGTCACCGTGTTCAGAACGATTGGATTTTCCGACAACTTTGTGTGACCGTGTGTATGCAAGACAAGTTTGAGCCAACATCCGTCGGAAAAAATCCTAGGATTTTGTTGTCGGAATGTCCGATCAATGTCCGACCGTGTGTACGGGGCATTATTGTGCTGTCCCCCCTCTACATTGTAAAGCGCTGCGTAAACTGTTGGACTATATAAATCATGTATAATAATAATAACAATTGTGCCCCCTCTTACCTGTGAATCTTGGATGAATAAATTAAATAGGACCCGTTTTGGAATTTTAACAATGGTTGATTGAGTCGGTCAAACTAATGGATTCGTTGATCATAGCACACCACATCCTATGCTTTGAAGTAACAAAGAAATGAGGGACATCATGTATAAATGCTATACATAAAGTGGCTCAAGCCCTTGGTGGCAAAGTAGATTTGCTGGCATTAATTAAAACCGCTATAATGATTATTGAAATAGAGGAGAAAGCTTTCCTCTGCGACAAAGTAGAGTCCATGCTTTTACATTCATGCCTCTAAGACTCATTTGCATTTCATTTTCTAAATTTAAATTGTATTTTTAAAACGAATTTTATCTGGCGATTACAGTATAAAACCTGAACACTGATCCCTTTATGCTTCAGTGACATGTGTAGGCTGAAGACTTCATCTTACGTGTAATCACTGTCATAGCTAGCATAGTGATCACATGTTCTGGGACCGGAGATGTCACCATAAGCCCGGATAGAGAGCCACCAGTGGTTCCATTAAGAAAACAGGGCAGTTTATAACTGTATCCCCAGCACAAGGTATCACGTTGGTAAACGTTACTATACAAATTGGGGACAGGAAAGGGTAACCGTTAATAGTGCATTGTCTGTATAGTTCAGTAATGACATTTTTAAATGAAATTATGCATATAGTATAAGCTGGCTATACCTGTAAGATGGTAGTTGATTGTGGTTTTGCTTTCTGAATTTTTTTTTTTCTTTATTTTTTTTTCTTTTTTTTTTTTTTTGCTTCTGCTAAGCATACTTTTGTGCATACCATAACACCACCCTTAAATAAAGGGAGCAATACTGCTGGCCACACAATAGCAACATTTAGGTAATTTCAGTCAGCTTTCAGTATCAAAAAAATAACCATATGAATCAGGATGATCTACCACCAGCACTTTCAATTTTCAATTTTCACAATGTCAGTTGTTTTATTATAGTGGAAAATGTCTAGTGGTTGTAAAGGCAGAAGTTTTTTTTATCCTAATGCATTCTATGCATTAAGATTTAAAGCCTTCTGTGTGCAGCAGCCCCCATCAGCCACTCTAATACTTACCTGAGCCCCATCTCTATCCAGCAATGTTGCACGAGAGACTCTGCTGTCTGGGACTCTGCTTCCTCATTGGCTTGGACAGTAGTGAAACGCTATTGGCTGCCGCTCCTGTCAATCAGTCAGTGAGCCAATCGGGAGAGAGGGGGGGCAGGGCCGCTGCTCCGTTACTGAATGGACACAGGAAGCTGCAGGTCAGCTCGGTGCCCCCATAGCAAGCTGCTTGCTTTGGGGGCACTCAACAGGAGGGAGGGGCCAGGAGCACCGAAGAGGAGGATTGGGGCTGCTCTGTGCAAAACCACTACACAGAGCAGGTAAGTATGACATGTTTGTTATTATTAATGAAAATAAAACAAGACTTTAGTATCAATAGTCCAGAATGCAGATGCAGCACAAGTGTTTTCCCCGCACTAGTGTGGATCCAAACCAGGTATAAAGTGGATGTTGCTCTCCAGAGATAGGAAGCCCCAGGTGCTGGCTAATGCTGATCCATGCTGTGAGTAAACGAGAAAATCCAGACAGCTGCACACCAGGAAAATATCCAAAGAAGTTTCTTTATTGTAAAATCAGGATCATATCAGGAGTTAAAAACAAGAGTTTAAAACAGGAGGTTATAACAGGGCTCATAGTACCTGTGTAGTGTGAGTATCTGAGTGTTGTCTGAGTAGTGTGTGTGGATCGTTAGTACTTGTGTATTGTGTACCTGTGTATTGTCTTGTCGTGTACCTGTGTATTGTCTTGAGTATTAGTGCCAGGAAGCTAGTTGTTAGGTAATTTGGACAGGGTAAAATCCCCAAATCCTCACTAAATTTAATAGGTACGATGCCCGGCGGGTGTGGAGAGGCGACTCTTTGTACATCTTGCCACATGTATGCGTTCCTTGATCATCCGATCGAGGGCGAATACTGCTGTGCAAAATGTAAGCACATTGTTTCCCTGGAAGCCCAGGTTCTGAATCTGGGGAAGCAACTGTCATACTAAAGGTGAGCCAGGAACGTACACGGCAGGTGCCGGCAGGGGCCAGCACAGAGGCGGGTGGAGACAAAGAGGTGCAGGCACTAGCAAAGAGTAGATGGGTGACAGTCAGGAGGGGTAGAGGAGGAAGTGCCAGGGAGGCCGATCCAGGACTGGAGCATCCCAATAAGTACGCTCCATTGAGTGACATTGGTGTAACCAGTCAGGGACCAGCACTGCTGGAGTTGAGGGACTCTCCTAGCTGCCAGGGGAAGAACTCCTCCAGTGAGAGTGGGGGGGCAGCAAAGGGAAAGGAAAGACAGATTCTGGTGGTAGGGGACTCAATTCTTAGGACAGAGAGGGCAATCTGTAACCAAGACCTGAAGCGCCGAACAGTATGTTGTCTACCGGGCGCTCGGGTTCGGCACATCACGGATCTTGTGGACAGATTACTGGGAGGGGCTGGGGAAGACCCGGCTGTCATGGTGCACGTTGGCACCAATGACAAAGTCAGAGGCAGATGGAGTGTCCTAAAGAACGATTTTAGGGACTTAGGAGCTAAATTGAGGAAAAGGACCTCCAAGGTAGTGTTCTCAGGAATACTACCGGTACATCGAGCCACACCAGAGAGGCAGAGGGAGATTAGGGAAGTAAACAAGTGGCTGAAGAGCAGGTGTAGTAAGGAGGGGTTTGGGTTCCTGGAGGACTGGGCCGACTTCTCAGTCGGTAACCGGTACTATAGAAGGGACGGACTGCACCTAAATGAGGAGGGTGCAGATCTGCTGGGAATGAAGATGGCCAAAAAGTTAGAGGGGTTTTTAAACTAGGCGATGGGGGGGAGGGTCCAGAGACAGTGATAGCCAGCGCGGAAGATATTCCAGAGGGTAGTATTGGGGGCATTAGTGGTAGGTTAACCAAAGCACATAAACGCAAGGTGAGTATAGTAGCAAGTCCAAGTTGCAATCTTGAAACACCCAATACGAGGACAATATGCGACCGGTCTAAACTATGTGGCATGTTCACCAATGCCAGGAGCCTGGCGGACAAGATGGGTGAACTAGAGATACTGTTGTACAAGGAGGATTTGGATTTTGTGGGAATTTCAGAGACCTGGTTCAACAGCTCTCATGATTGGCTGGCAAACATTCAAGGGTATACCCTATACCGCAAGGATAGAGGGGGTAAAAAAGGGGGAGGGGTATGTCTATATATCAAGAATAATGTACAAGTGAATGTGAGAGATGACATCACTGAGGGGGCTAGGGAGGAGGTGGAATCTTTATGGGTAGAGCTCCAAAGGGATGAAGCTAAGGGGAAAATAATACTGGGAGTATGCTATAGGCCCCCTAACCTGAGGGAGGAAGTGGAGACGGATCTCCTCTCACAAATTGGATTAGCAGCAAGGATGGGAAGTGTTATCATAATGGGGGGTTTTAATTATCCAGACATAGACTGGGCGGAGGGAACCGCGCATTCATTTAAGGCTCGCCAGTTCCTTAATGTCTTGCAGGACAATTTTATGGGTCAGATGGTAGACGCACCAACTAGAAATAAAACATTACTAGATCTACTGATTACCAACAATACAGACCTGATAACAGATGTGGAAATACGGGGCAATTTAGGTAACAGCGATCACAGGTCAATTAGTTTCAGTATAAATCACACAAATATGAGACATGAAGGGAACACAAAGACACTGAATTTCAAAAGAGCCAACTTCCCTAAACTACAAACCTTGCTAAAAGGCATAAATTGGGATAAAATATTAGGAACAAAGAATACAGAGGAGAGATGGGTTTGCTTTAAGAGCATATTAAATAAGGGCATTAGCCAATGTATCCCATTGGGTAATAAATTTAAAAGAGCGAGCAAAAATCCTGGATGGCTTAACTGCAATGTAAAAATGCATATAAAAGCAAAGGAGAAGGCCTTCAAATAATACAAGGTTGAGGGATCATCCACAGCATTCAGAATTTATAAAGAATGCAATAAGAAATGTAAGGGTGCAATTAGGATGGCTAAGATAGAACATGAAAGACACATAGCGGAGGAGAGCAAAAAAAATCCCAAGAAATTCTTTAAGTATGTAAACAGTAAAAAAGGGAGGACAGACCATATTGGCCCCATAAAGAATGAGGAAGGACATCTGGTTACAAAGGATGGGGAGATGGCAGAGGTATTGAATTTATTCTTCTCCTCAGTCTTCACGAGTGAATCGGGGGGCTTCAGTAACCAAAACTGCAGTGTTTATCCTCATGACACAACACAGGAAGCACCTACATGGTTAACAGAGGACGGAATTAAAATTAGACTTGAGAAACTTAACATTAATAAATCACCGGGACCAGATGGCTTGCATCCGAGGGTACTTAGGGAACTCAGTCAGGTGATTGCCAGACCGTTGTTCCTAATTTTTACAGACGGTCTATTGACTGGAATAATACCAGCTGATTGGAGAAAAGCCAATGTAGCACCAATATTTAAAAAGGGCCCAAAAAACATCCCTGGGAATTACAGACCAGTTAGCCTAACATCAATAGTATGTAAACTCTTGGAGGGGATGATAAGGGACTATATACAAGATTTTAGTAATAAGAATGATATCATTAGCAGTAATCAGCATGGATTCATGAAGAATTGTTCTTGCCAAACCAATCTATTAACCTTCTATGAGGAGGTGAGTTGCCATCTAGATAAAGGAAGGCCCGTAGACATGGTGTATCTGGATTTTGCAAAAGCATTTGACACAGTTCCCCATAAACGTTTACTGTACAAAATAAGGTGCGTTGGCATGGACCATAGGGTGAGTACATGGATTGAAAACTGGCTACAAGGGCGTGTTCAGAGGGTGGTGATAAATGGGGAGTACTCGGAATGGTCAGGGGTGGGTAGTGGGGTCCCCCAGTGTTCTGTGCTGGGATCAATCCTATTTAATTTGTTCATAAACGACCTGGAGGATGGGATATCCTCTCCATCTCTGTATTTGCAGACGATACTAAACTAAGCAGGGCAATAACTTCTCCGCAGGATGTGGAAATCTTGCAAAAAGACCTGAACAAATTAATGGGGTGGGCGACTATATGGCAAATGAGGTTCAATGTAGAAAAATGTAAAATAATGCATTTGGGTGTCAAAAATATGAATGCAATCTATACACTGGGGGGGAGAACCTCTGGGGGAATCTAGGATGGAAAAGGACTTGGGGGTCCTAGTGGATGATAGGCTCAGCAATGGCATGCAATGCCAAGCTGCTGCTAATAAAGCAAACAGAATATTGGCATGCATTAAAAGGGGGATCAACTGCAGAGATAAAACGATAATTCTCCCGCTCTACAAGACTCTGGTCTGCCCGCACCTGGAGTATGCTGTCCAGTTCTGGGCACCAGTCCTCAGGAGGGACGTACTGGAAATGGAGCGAGTACAAAGAAGGGCAACAAAGCTAATAAAGGGTCTGGAGGATCTTAGTTATGAGGAAAGGTTGCGAGCACTGAACTTATTCTCTCTGGAGAAGAGACGCTTGAGAGGGGATATGATTTCAATTTACAAATACTGTACTGGTGACCCCACAATAGGGATAAAACTTTTTCGCAGAAGAGAGTTTAATAAGACTCGTGGCAGCTCATTACAATTAGAAGAAAAGAGGTTTAACCTTAAACTACGTAGAGGGTTCTTTACTGTAAGAGCGGCAAGGATGTGGAATTCCCTTCTACAGGCGGTGGTCTCAGCGGGGAGCATTGATAGCTTCAAGAAACTATTAGATAATCACCTGAATGACCGCAATATACAGGGATATGTAATGTAATACTGACACATAATCACACACATAGGTTGGACTTGATGGACTTGTGTCTTTTTTCAACCTCACCTACTATGTAACTATGTAACTATGTAATATCATGTACAGGACACCATGGACAGAATGTACAGGCAATCAGCTAACGCGTTTCGCAGTTATGCCAAGTGCTTACTCATATGAGTAAGCACTTGGTATAAGTGCGAAACACATTAGCTGATTGCCTGTACATTCTGTCAATGGTGTCCTGTACATGATATGATCCTGATTTTACAATAAAGAAACTTCTTTGGATTATATTTTCCTGGTGTGCAGTTGTCCGGATTTTCTCGTTTACTCACAGCAAAGACTTTAGTATCACTTTAAGATTGTCATCTTTGTGTCTGGATAGCATATTAGAAAAATGATATATATAGGGCCTTAAATCTGCCACATCTAAGTTATAATGTACCCAAAAGAACTACATGGGGCCTAACCCCGATGTATGGCGGGATTTTAAAGGCAGTACTACAATTATAATTAAAAACGTTTTTTTTTATTATTGAAAAATTCCATTCATTATAAAACAAACATCTTTAAAAGTATACATCAACCATACGTTGACTTTTTCCCAGATAATTGAGTATGGTATTTTAAGACCGCTCATGCACAATTCTGTTCATTTTTGGGTTCAGTAATACATCGATAGAGTAACTCCTCCACACACTCAATACATTTCTTGGATAAAATCCACTTCATCTGGAGTTCATTGGTGGAGTGTTTTTATATACATATACATATACTAGGAGTGAAAAGAACATATGAGTATCAAACATTACATTGTCACTTTCAAACAAGAAAGATATCGTAATATCACTAAGCATCCAGCATTCAAACCATGCAAAGGATCAAACAGGATTACCTGAGCACATGAACAAAAAGAAGGGGAATGAAACCAATCACCCTTATAGGGAAAGACACAAGGGCCAAGGCCCTGATGATATCTTTCTTGTTTGAAAGTGACAATGTAATGTTTGATAATCATATATGTTCTTTTCACACCTAGTTAATATATAAACACTCCACCAATGAACTCCTGATGAAGTGGATTTTATCCAAGAAACGCGTTGAGTGTGTGGAGGAGTTACTCAATAGAGGAACAGAATTGTGCATGATCTGTCTTGAATACCAAACCTAGTTATCTAGGGTAAGGTCAACGTATGGTTGATGTATACTTTTAAAGATTTTGTTATATAATGAATGTAAATTTTGTAATAATAAAAACTTTTTAAATTATATTTAGAGTACTGCCTTTAAAATCCCGCCATAGATAGGGGTTAGACCCCATGTAGTTCTTTTGGGCAGCATATTAGTCAGCTGGGGAAATTTTAGACTTTTTCTCTCCTTTTGGAATACTAAATAGTTCGTGAATGATTAGGTGGTTCCGTCTGCTCTGCTGTAATAGACCAGATTATTTCTCAGGCCAATTGGGTAATGATCATCTAGCATTTGTCACTGCTTTTAGTCTAAAACTAGTTGGTGTGAAAAGAAGTTATTTTTAGATTGTAGATGCTTTTTGGCCCATCACGCCAAGTTTAGAAGTATAATGCCGCGTACACACGAGTGGACTTTACGGCAGACTTTGCCCGGCGGACTTTACGACGGAATTTCTGAATGAACGGACTTGCCTACACACAATCGACCAAAGTCTGACGAATTTGTACGTGATGACGTACGACCGGACTAAAACAAGGAAGTTCATAGCCAGTAGCCAATAGCTGCCCTAGCGTGGCCTTTTGTCCGTCTAACTAGCATACAGACGAGCGGACTTTTCGACCGGACTCGAGTCCGTCGGATAGATTTGAAACATGTTTCAAACCTAAGTCCGGCAAACTTTTGAGAAAAAAAAGTCCGCTGGAGCCCACAGACGATCGAATTGTCCGACGGACTCCGGTACGCCGGAAAATTTTGCCGGAAAGTCCGCTCGTGTGTATGCGGCATAAGGGTCAGTTGCATAGCAGTGAACACGCATAGACCTCTAGATGGAAAAAGGTTTACTGGGTTAAATCTGTCTATTGTGTACTTGAGAAAACATTGGTGCTAAATAGTCCGCGATGGAGCCACTCGTAGAATATTATACATTCAAGTGGGGGAGAAATTGTTTGTCTTTTTTTAAACGTCTAACATTTGTGGAGCTGAAGACTCATTTTGAACCCTCTAAATCTAAAATTCCATTTCGTGGATTAGTTTGTCAGTCTGATGTAAAAAAGGTGTGTGTGCATTGCGATCAGGGAGCCCACCAACCAGGACTGACCTTGAGAACCTTGGGATTTTTAGCAATAGGCACGTATCCATTGTGGCTGGTCTTTGTATAGAATATGGATCTGTCAGCAGCCTGCCTCACCCTGCAAAGCAGGACTCTTCAGGTATGGAAGTACCTATGAGGAAGCTGGCTCTACTGGGCAGCACTGCGTGTTTGTTTTTAAATCAGGTGTGTTTACTTTAAGTACAAGTGCTTAGGTGGTCACAATGTCTTCACCATTGATGAAGGTGATTATTTTGATTAGTGTTTTGTTTGTTTTTGGTGCCTTTGTATGCCTTCTTCTTTTTCCCGCTGTAGGCTTTTTAGCAGGAGAATGAATGTGGTGATGGAATGTCATGTCCTTTATTAAAGGATTCGTAGAGGACTCTTCAGGGCAGAAACCTAAGAGACCCTTAAACATGAGATGATCCTTGCCAAATTCAGCCTATTCCCTAGATGAGCATTCTTGGGATAACTAATGATTGGGAATTTATATTTCTTGCCCAGTTGATGTCTGGTCATGTTTGTCTGCCCTTCCCCTTATAGACTAGATAATTTGTTTTTTGATGATCCAAGTGTGGTGCACTTGTTCACTGTAACAATTGTTTAGCAGACTTTGAAAGTCCAGATGCCATCTAATGTGCATGATAGCTTTAGTAACCGCACAAGCCACTTAGTTCTGTCGCAGAAAAAAGCTATAGCTGTTTAAAGAACATTTTGTAAAATCCTTGTTTTTGAAAGGGTTTTATAGAACTCATGCCACAAAATTCTGTGCCACGCATTCCTTCATTTGATAGCTGTCATAGGTTGTTGGTGCCATCGGTGGCATGACCTTCTGCCTACTGGTTGCTTAGATTGAAAACAAATTAATTGATCTCAACCAATAGAAATAATTCACAAACAAGTACAAACTTAAATATACCCACAGTTAATCCAGAGGAAGGCACAAAATCATTGAAAGCATGGTTCAATTTGCTCAGAGGAAAAACATCCTTCCTGATCCCCTAAACCAATGGGATATTCCCTGAATCAACAATCTTTGGTATTATTAAATATAAATGTTAATAGCCAGTATAGTCTGTGCATTTGGGAATGCTTCCACCTTTTTTAAACATACTGTCTATAACTAGTTTCTTAGGGAGTATATTCCTCATTTTCACAGCTCTTACTGTGAAGCCTTAAAGTGGTTGTAAACCCTAACATACACTATATTGTCAAAATGATTGGGACGCCTGCCTTTACACGCACATGAACTTTAATGGCATCCCAGTCCTAGTCTGTAGGGTTCAATATTGAGTTGGCCCACCCTTTGCAGCTCTAACAGCTTCAGCTCTACTGGGAAGGCTGTCCACAAGGTTTAGGAGTGTCTCTATGGGAATGTTTGACCATTCGTCCAGAAGTGCATTTGCGAGGACAGGCCCTGATGGACGAGAAGGCCTGGCTCGCAGTCTCCGCTCTAATTCATCCCAAAGGTGTTCTATCAGGTTGTGGTCAGGACTCAGTCAAGTTCCTCCACCCCAAACTCGCTCATCTATGTATTTATGGACCTTGCTTTGAGCTCTGGTGTGCAGTCATGTTGGAACAGGAAGAGGCCGTCCCCAAACTGTTTCCACAAAGTTGGGAGCATGAAATTGTCCAATAGGTCTTGGTATGCTGACGCCTTAAAAGCTCCCTTCACTGGAACTAAGGGGCAAGCCCAACCCCTGAAAAACAACCCCACACCATAATCCCCCCTCAACCAAATGATTTGAACCAGTTCACAAAGCAAGGTTCATAAAGATATGGATGAGTGAGTTTGGGGTGGAGGAACTTGACTGGCCTGACTTCAACTAGAACACATTTGGGTTGAATTAGAGTGGAGACTGGGAGCCAGGCCTTCTTGTCCAACATCAGTGCCTGACCTGACAAATGCGCTTCTGGAAGAATGGTCAAACATTCCCATAGACACACTCCTAAACCTTGTGGACAGCCTTCCCAGAAGAGTTGAAGCAGGTATAGCTGCAAAGGGTGAACCAACTCAATATTAAACCCTAAGGACTAAGACTGGGGTGGCAATAAAGTTCATGTGCGTGTAAAGGCAGGTGTCCCAATTCTTTTGACAATATAGTGTATACCCAGTAAAGTGACTGGTCTCAGGTGATACACAGAGATGAAATAAATCCTCCTACATAAGTTGTACCTCTCTCTCAGCAGCCATCTCTTCTCTCCATCTTTTCAAATTGCTGAATGTATAAAGTTTGTCTGAGAGTTAAAAAAAAAAATAGGGGGTCAAGAGCTGAAATTACACTCTCTGCAGAGCTCAGCGAGGAAAGCACTGAAAGCTGATTGGAGGGAAGGGAGACACACCCTCCACACAGCAGACAGGAACAGAGCTGAGGCTGTCAGTCACAGGTTGTGTGCTGAAGCTCACCCCTCTGTCACCATATTTCTCTTGGTGTCAGGAAAACTTCTCAGAAGTGAATTATGCTAATAGCAGAGTAAGGAGCCAGCAGAAATTACACTTGGTGCTCTTAATTGAGACAAGTACACGCTATAACGGGAAATGCTTTGTTCATATTTCATGTCTGAAGTTTGCAACCTCTTAATGCATTCCTACAGATGCAAAGAGTACCTCTTTTGGACTTTGCAATGATGTTAAAGTAAATAACTTTGTACCAAGTCACTATATGGACTGGTTATTAGTTTATACATAGTGATCATAATCCCCTTTAAACACCTCTTCTGAAGGGAGAATAAACTATGCAGTCTGTGTAGTTTGGCCATAATGTCATCAAGCCAGCAGAGGAGAAGCATGGGGACACAGAGCCTATGCAGCCGTAATTGTTACTGAAAGCTTATGCTAGGAAGCTTTCCAAACTTCACTGATGCCAATGATGGCGCACTGTTCTTCTTCCCACGGACCACCAAATTTGGCCTTTTTCCTAACATTGACCACCAGTACTGGGGCAATTTTTATTCCTAAGGACCACTGGCCATAGTCTGGCCGCTAAACCATTTGAAGGACCATGAACTGGCTCTTTGTCTAAAAAGCTTCAAGACCCCTGCACCACATTTAGGTAAGCACTGCCTTGGAGGAACTTTTTCCTAGCCTACATATAAATTATATCACAGTGGCAATCATACATTTCCAGAAGCAGTTTAAATAACTCTTCACATGTAATAAACATCAGGCGCTGTTCTGGTACAGAAGACGGAAGCAGACAATTTTACCATTCAATCATCCTTTTGTCGCTAACACCAACCCTTCACTGTCGGCAAAAAAATTTGGCTTTTTCATATCTCATTCCTCCAGAGAGGTTTTCTAAATTTCAAAAAATAATTAACATGATTTAATCTGAAGTGTATTAAGTAGCTTGTGGGTTTACCTTGGCAGAAAACACATTTCCCTCGGTAACTGTAGTTCTAATTGTTCTTATAGTGAGTGAAATGGAGAGAAATGTTTAGAAATTTTCTGTGCGCTAAAAAAATCCCAGAGCATTCAAGTGTTCTTTTATAAAAAAAAATAAAAAAAAGTGTGAAAGTTATTAAATTAAATTATTTTTTTTACCAGTTGTACTATTCATATAAAATCTATGTTGATATCTGTAGTTTTAATGGCATGAAAAACAAAAATTATTTTTTTTTTTTTTTGGATGAAGTGTGCAAGAGTTAGAATCCCAGTCCCATTTTTGCTGCTAGTGAAAATCCATGTTGCAAATCCAAAATGTTCCCAGGTTGTAGGTAATCAAACCCTGAAGAAGCCCACACCACCTAGTAGGCGAAACGTGTCTGTGTGCCTGTTTTTTGCATACCCCTGTTCACGGTCCACCATGCAATTCCCCTCCATCGGCTGCTAAATGCCACTCCGCTTATCAGGAGGAAGCAAGAAAACAGATATCAAACCAGTGAGGCACCAAGGCTCTCACCAGTGTATCCAAGGTTCACATTCTTCCACCACTTCCCCTTTGATAATCCGCCCGCCTGAGAGGACGGCTTATCACAGTGAGCACACAGCGAAGGTATGCAGGATGGATGGACTGACAGTATACATCTCCACATCAAGATCAACTGGGCTGTAAAGCTGGCTTGGTACAGCGTATACCCAGTGGACAGACTGGGATGGACTGGCACTATCTGGAGATATTAACCTGTGCAAGTAGCTCTGAGTACCCCCAGACGGGGTTGATTGTCCCAGTGGGACTAGCCCAACCATTGCTATACAATGATGGTAGATGTCACGGAGTGGCAGAGGAGTACCCCCACGAGTCAGTCCAGCGGCATACTTTTGCCCTTCCAAGCCTTGGCTAGCCTTGTACTTAGTACATGGAAGACATAATACACTTGTTCCCAATAGCTTGATTAAACAGTGATTGGATGCTTGTTTCATATACACCGCGCTGGTGCTCTTAGCAGACATTGCTTTCTCCCACCTGACAATAGACTTTCAGTACCCCCAGGGGGTTGCACCTGCAAGTATATAGACGGCAACTCTGGCAATGCATGGCCATCAGTACTCGGGGCATCTGGACTCAATGCCATCTTAGCCATTTGACCTTTGGTGGAGCTATCAAACATCTACAATATTGAATTTATAATTGTTACCACTGGTGGTTAATCAGTGAAATTAGTGAGTGTAGATGTCAGCTGTGTGCTGTATAGCTGAATGTCGGCCGAGACCACTGTTTCCTAGCACTCACTCTAACCCAGTGTTTCTCAACTCCAGTCCTCAAGGCGCCCCAACAGATCATGTTTTCAGGATTTCCCTCAGATGAAACGGCTGTGGTAATTACTAAGGCAGTGAAACTGATCAAATCACCAGTGCAAAAAAATGGGAAGTCTGAAAACTTGACCTGTTGGGGCGCTTTGAGGATTGGAGTTGAGAAACACTGGTCTAACCTGATCCTCAGCATGCATGTGCTTAATTAAAACAAATGATGTTGATGTCTGTGCATGTGTCTGACTGTGAACCCGGATGTGTGGTTTTAGCGACAACATTGTCCTATTTTTATGAATTTATGTATAGCCTATTACACGTGATTCAGTTTTTTTCCAATTTTTGATACCCAATAAAGTTTACATTTTAAGGAAAGATTGCTGTTTGCCCCATTCCCCTTCTCCCTTTTTAGAACCCCTGTGGGTTCTTTCCTATTTGTTTTGTTTGACAGTATCCATGTGTTCAGGAGTTAAAGGGAGAGGCTCCACCATAATTACTGGTGAATGAGTACCCCGCATTTTGGCTGGCTACAACCACTATCCAACCAGCATCTTGATACTATTGTACTTTCTTTCTTTTTACTAATGCAGGTAATCAAAGTAACCAAGGGAGAGGTCCAAGGAGTTGGATAGTGTAAATCTTTAGTAACCAACCCAAAATGACCTGTCGGAGACTGGTTACTTTGACTCATACAAGTCCCTATAGCTTGCAGATATATTGTTGTCTAATAGGCTTTATTGTTGGTGCTGAGTAGAAGAATCTCCTATCCATTTTTAAAACTAGAAGCTATAGATTGTGGGATGGGTGTATGGCCGATGGAGAGGCTGGGAAACGACATAAAATGCAGCCAGTTAACATTTATAAGCTTGGATTACAATAAGGTACACACTGGTCGTAGCTGCTGTACTAACTATGCCCCCGCCAGAACACTCCGACATTGGCGGAGAGCGCTGATTGGGAGTCTGTCGCCTGAAGCCAGCCAATTGACCGGCATCTGTTGGACAGGGTGGCATACCCACAGGCCAAATGTCGACCGTTTTTTCTTGAACTGGCCGATGCCTCCTGACATTCGGCCCGTGTGTATGGGGCTTAAAGTGATATTAAAGTCTTTTTTTTTTTCTAAAAATAACAAACTTTTCATACTTACCTGCTCTGTGTAGTGGTTTTGCGCAGCCCAGATCCTCCTCTTTTTGGGTCCCCCGTCAGAACTCCTGGCCCCTCCTTCCTGCCGGGTGCCCTCACAGCGAACAGCTTGCTATGGGGGGCACCCAAGCAGGCACGCTCACGACCCGCAGCTCTGTGTGTCCATTCACACATGGAGCAGTGGCTCGGCCCTGCCCTCACCATCTCCTGATTGGCCAATCAAGAGTGCAAGTCCCCAGAGGGGCAAGGCTCTCATGGACATCACTGGATCGACAGGGGGTTTAGGTTAGTTTTAGATGATGACTGCGGGGGCTGCTGCACAAAGGTTTTTTACCTTCATGCATAGAATGCATGAAGGTAAAAAACCTTGTGCCTTTACAACCACTTTAAGACCACAGAAGTGGAACCAAGATTATTTAATCCCTATTGTCCTCTGCTATCATCCTATACATACCAGTGGCTCTTTCATATCATATAGGCCTGTGGTTTGGCCCACTTCCCTCCCCATTGTTGGTCCCTCTCTAAACCTCCCTGCAGCCTGGGAAGATGTGATTACCTCTCTGCACATATTTGGTGGTTGTATATATATATATAATGTGTGTGTATTTATATATAAAAAGACTCTATTTTGGATATCTGTCATGTATTTAAGTATAATGTCTTGAAAAAGCTTCAATAACTGCGGAACATGTCACTGACTGTATACATTTGACAGTAATTCCTTGTTTTCAGATATATAATGTGTAAGACACAGTATCAATTTGTCAGGCTCTAGTAGACGTCAACACAATGGTGGCCTTCTGTACACAGACAATGACTCCCTGTTCCATAATGTGAATGAAGTCAGTAAAATATGGCTTCAGCTCCTGCTCTCCACCTGTAGAGAACTCTTCAGAAGTGTTTCGCTCTTTTGGGGGCTTAATCATACATGCCTCTACAATTAAGCCCAGAAAAGGGTGAAACACATATGAGGGGCTCTCTACAGTTGGAGGGCAGGAGCTGAAGCCATATTGTATCTACTTCATTCACATCTATCACCTTGGGAGCTGGTGTCTGTGTGCAGACGGTCACCGTTTTGTTGAAGCACTGAACCTAAGACCGATATAAAATACACAGGTGTGAACAGGACCTTAAAGAAAGAGGAATAGGCAAAGAATATGATACCTTTTACATATTTTTTTTTTATTAGATTGAATTATATACATTTCTGGCACTGACTGATATGAGATTTCACCTGTAGGTATAATCCCTTTATGGTAGTACTGATGGTCACGTTGGCCACCTGACTTGCACATATAAGTCGTATACAGGCAGTCACAGCAGTACCCCGGGAGGACATAATATCCCAGACATCAGGCAATCATTATGCAGAATTGTGGAGAATGTCTTGCATTATTAGTGTAAAGTACTTGGTTCTGCTTCCTGCAGAGAAGTAGCAGACTCTATCCATCTCATACGATATGTCAATAAGGCAATGGAGAGCCTTTCCATGTGGTTATTGTTACACTTTGGCTGCTGTTGACAGAGAGCTGTCACTCCAGTTTAAATACCTCCTGAAACGTAACAGAACTGGTGTTCTTGATCAGTTGACTTTAACGGGATTTACCAAATATGTCAGAAAGTGTGTGCAGAAGTGTGTATGTAGAAGTTGGCATACCGTGACTGGGATAGATTACCCTTCTGAACTGAAAACTGAACTCCAGGCAAACTGCTAAATACACAAATGAAATACTCCCGAGCAGGGCCCTTCTAATGCTTTTGCATTAAATTGTATTGTAACTGTACTGTCTTCCTTCATTTTATAAATTGCTTCACAAACTGCTGGCGTACATAATGGTGTTCACTCAGAAATTATCTCTGTGCCCACCATACCGCTGAATAATGTACATGAAGAAGGATAAAGATGGCTACTGTTGCATTATGGGAAGTTCCTCTTCTTTTATGCTGGGAGGTGACCACACTCTTAAAGCAAGTTTAAACGAGCCCCAATTTTGGCATTGGACATGCTTTTTAAAGCACTCTGAATGCCAATCAAAGCCCCTGTCAATAAATAAAATTGGTCACCTTATAGTCCTGTTCACACGTTGTGTTTGCTTTGCTTCAAAAATTATACCCCATGTTGCTTTTAGTGCTTCAAAGCATCTACAAATCCTCCATAGAAGTCTGACAACACTCGCTTAAAGCACCTGCGGCTTTTGAGAGGCTTTTATACAGCGTTCGCTTTGTTTTGAGGTATTGCAGGCGTGAGATATTCCAGGATGCACTGGAAAACCAACAAGTGAACCAGAAAGACGTCATCACCAGTCACTTCTGGTACATGTGTATATATTCTGGAAGTGTCTGCTGCAGACATCACATCTGGTGTGCATCACAGAGCAGCAGGAAAGTGAGCAGGCTGGAGTGGAGCAAGTAGCAGACTGAACGCATGGTGTGCAGCATGGGAACACAGAGGAACTAGCAGATGTCATACATGTTGAGTAGTGTGAGAGCAATAAAGCGGGAGGTGAGCCGCGACCAGAGAGAGAGGAGGATCAGCAGGGCTGGGGGTTACTACTGAGCGCGGGATCAGCGGAGCTGGGGGTTACTACTGAGCGCGGGATCAGCAGAGCTGGGGGTTACTACTGAGCGCGGGATCAGCAGAGCTGGGGGTTACTACTGAGCGCGGGATCAGCAGAGCTGGGGGTTACTACTGAGTGCAGGATCAGCAGAGCTGGGGGTTACTACTGAGCGCGGGATCAGCAGAGCTGGGGGTTACTACTGAGCGCGGGATCAGCAGAGCTGGGGGTTACTACTGAGCGCGGGATCAGCAGAGCTGGGGGTTACTACTGAGCGCGGGATCAGCAGAGCTGGGGGTTACTACTGAGTGCAGGATCAGCAGAGCTGGGGGTTACTACTGAGTGCGGGATCAGCAGAGCTGGGAGTTACTACTGAGCAGGGGATCTGCTGAATGAGTAGGATACTAATAAAGTGGGGGACTTGCTTAACAGGGCTACTATTGAGCTGGGGGATCTGCTGAACAGGAGTACTAATGGACTGGGGTTCCACTTGGCCCCTTTAAAACAATTAGAAAATCAACACACACAGGGCATTTGCCAAGCTTCATTAAAAAAAAGCATCATCAAAGCATCATCAAACCATCACCGAAGCATCAAAAATACCTCTAAAAAGCATGTTGAAGCAGTAGGCGATTTAGAGGATAAGTTCACCTTTTAAGAAAAAATAATAAATGCACATTTTTTTTTGCAGGTAAAATCATTTGAATTGATTATTTTTTGTTGCAATAGCCTGTAAAGCATTGCAGCAGCGATCAGAAGATTGCTGATGCCATGCAGGTCTTCTGCAGATCTGTCGGGGTATAGGCTTGCTCTTACCTGATGGTTCATTGAAATCTACAAGCTGACGGCCACAAAGGCTGCCGTACCTTGTAGTTTTCCATTCACAGAGCGCTGTGAATGAGTGACACGGCAAGGTGGGCGGAGTTCCGCACGGCCGGCCCCTTTTTAAAACAAATATTGACAGCTAGGCATTGGGGAAGATGCGGGAGGCTGGTGCATTCATAACATGTTATATTTTACACCCCGAATATTGGTGTAACATGTTATTAAAGGTGAACTTATCCTTTTAATGAGTGTTAAAGTCAAAGCAAGTGTAACTGAGCCCTTAAGCAATAGTGTTGGGCAGAGTTATTCTTTATTGCATTACTGCCTGTCTGTTGTTCAGTATTTACCTCTTTTATTTACTGAAAATTATCTTCCATTCTTTATTTGCAGGAGTCCTGACTACTTGCCAAAATAGCTTGGACATCACTGCCATCGTCACCGCCATCTTGGATTTATTTCTGTGTAATTGCCATGGCAGAGGTCAATTGGTATAACACAGAGGCCAGGAATGCAAATCTATTCTTTTTTTATGTTGATATGTCTTTGTTTTCAATAAATACATTTTGTGTATTGTTTTCTCTTCCGTTTGTGATTCTAGTATATCACAGCATATAATAGTGATGTTCTACCTAGAATTCTACTTTAAAGGAAGCCTGTGCCCAGATCATGCACAACAATGTAGTCACATATTCTGACCAGGCAGTAAAAGCAATTTTTATCTCTGTAACTTTAGGCATTGTGGAGAAATTCATCTAAAGGTTCACAATAGAGGCACTAATTGCTTTCTATTGTACCAGTGATCATGATTTGGGAACACTGCTGGAGAAAGAGCTTCCTAACACACAGACAGATGCAGCATACAATGGGTATAGAAAAGAATCACCCCTTTAGAATAATCACATTTTGTTGCTTTGCAGTCCTAAATGAAGACATACACAGTTTTTGTTTTATCCAGCTGTATTTACTCGGTGCAACCTATAACATCCAAGTGAAATATATAACACCAACATGACATAAAAAATAAAAACAGAATCACTGATTTGGAAAAAGGATCACCCCCTTGTGTCAGTATTGTGTTGGACTACCTTTTGTTTTAATTACAGCATTTATTCTGTTGGAATTTGTCTCTACTAACTTTGCACATCTAGACTTTGCAATATTTGCCCACTCTTCTTTGCAGAACTGCTTAAGTTCAGTTAAATTTGGTGACTGTTTGTGGACTACAATCTTCAAGTCATTCCACAGATTTTCAATGGGGTTTAAAGTGGTTTTCCGGCCAAAATTATACTTTTTAAATAAAAATAAATCCTATAATACACAATCTTAATGTATTCTAGTAAAGTTAGTCTGTAAACTAAGGTCTGTTTTGTTAGTTTATAGCAGTAGTTTGTTATTTTATAAACTTACAGCAGGCCGTGGCCATCTTAAGTGTGGGCATCTGAAGCCAGACTGTATTTCTTCCTGGATCTCATCCTTGCAGATCTTGCACTTGCTCAGTGTAGCACAAGCAGTGTAATAGGTTTCAGGTCAGGTTTCCATAGCAACGGCAGTGTCAGAGGAAGTTGCCGCCCCTTCCCAGAAGGCATTGCAAACAGGAAATGACACGATGGGCCGCGGCCAGGGAGGAGGAAGTGAAAAATGAATACAGCAGATATACAGTAGGTGCTGAGAAAAAAAATTTAAAAATATCCAATTCGTTTACAGTGCACAGTTTAGTGAGGGATGCTGAAGAGTTGTAAAAGTGGGTGGAACTCCACTTTAAGTCTGGACTCTGACTAGGCCATGCAAGGACATTCACCTTTTTCTCCTTCAACCGCTGTTGATGTCACAGGATGTTTTACTAATGACAGTTTCCCTATTTCAACCTCCCTATTAAATTGAAGCTTTGGATGTAAGCAGCTGGAATGTATTGCGAGCTAGTGAGTGACAGACCAATCAGACAGCAGCAGGCGAGGAAACCATCTTACAGTTTACGGCTTTTAGCCTTCTTGGCTTATGCATGCTCCAGCTCACAATACAGCTCTCAATTTTTTACTATTATATACATTGTGATTACAAGACAGAATTTGTTCGGCCCCATCATCGGTTCATTTCTAGTGGCTATCCAACCAGGTAGTTAAAATAAGTGACTGTGATAACTCCACTTGTGCATATACTGTATATAGAGTATGACAACCTGCTAAATATGCCTCTTGGTGGGGTTTGAAGATCACAATGAGAAACCATATTATAGGCAATACAGCTTTAGTATTATGGATGGACAGATGGATATAAAGTTTATTATGATTATGATGTTAGTAGGCGGTTACTGCCTTGGACACAATATTATTATTATTTTTTTTAATGCACCTGTGCCCTGTCTATGGACAATAGAGTATTTGTAAAGCCCCTGGTCCCCTCCAAAAGCCTCTATGACAGTTGGGTCTGCCACTGGACCGTTCTCTGTCTTCCTCCTTCTAGCATTGCAGAAGATGACCAAAAATCACAGGCATCTGTGGAGGAAGGCATGACCTGTACCTTTTCCCAAGTGACCTATCATGAGCCCTGAGCAGTGTGCTATAGGTAAAGGCGTAGGGGCATACCTATGCAAATGCCAACCTACAGAAAACTTCAGTATTTGCATAGGAACTACTGCAGTTTGCAATTGTGACGGGTGAATCAAGGGACCTAAAGGTACATTCAGCCACCTTTTGATGCCCATATCCTGGTGGTGCAATATACTAGCTTAATGAGAGAAATGTTTAACATGTAAGTGTATGTAAACATCTAAAAGACATATATGAAACTCACATATGAGTGAACTGGTTTAAAACTACACTGTAATAGTGAATAAGTGAAAATAATCCACGGATTAAAAAACTGAGATGTGATGTTGATCCAGGTAGATAAATATCAACTTCCAGACATCAATAGGAAAACAAATGTGAAGAGAAAATAATGGGAGAAGCCACCACCAACATAAGAGAGGCTTACCAGAGCTAATGGACTCAACAAGGCATAAGCCTAATGAGTCGTCAAGGCTTGTGGTGACAACGCACCAGTACACAGGGACATCTACGTCTGGGGATGTAGACACAGGAAGCTGATGGTCACACTGTCCCTCAGGGAACTCACAGCAAGGAGGAAAACTCAGAGGCAGGTAGCTCAAATCCTTTTCATATGCTCACAGGATGCAACCATAAATTAAATAAAAGTTCCACATAGTGTGAATCTGCATAACAAGAAGAATTTATTAAAATTTGAGGAACACTCACATTTGAGCGGATAAAAAAGACCTTGTAAGAAGTCTGAAAGTTAACGCAATGGCATCAGCAGGCTCGTCACAACGCGGTTCATCTAAGGAGACACCCGGCCCTAGATGTCGTCTGATCTCGGAGGCTAAGCAGGGTCGGGCCTGGTTAGTCCTTGGATGGGAGACCGCCTGGGAATACCAGGTGCCGTAGGCTTAAGACGTCATCCCGCCCGGACGTCACGCCTGCTGTCATCCCCCGTTGGGGTTAGCCGGCTCACCCATCGAGAGGGCGTTCCGCTCCATGCTGTGAACAAACCGTACGGAAGGAAACAGATGCAGCCGCACGGCCGTCCATCCATCCCAACGAACAACACTATCTGGTTCATGGTGTGTGCATAACCATACCGGGACAGTGTTCGGTACTGTCTACAGCGGCCAGTGGAGCAGCAAAACACACAGAGGCTACTGCTATCCGGCAATACATAAGGATTCCCAACCGGGACCCGGGAGTGGTAACGTACACAGCCATCTGTATATGTAGTGCTGCTCATGCCAAGTATTGCCTGTCCCAACCATAGGAAGGCTATGTGTAGAAGTACCTACACCACACCGGACCACTGTATATGATAGCAATACAGCTGTATACTACCCTGAATTCTGGTTACCACAACCCACTAACTTTTACATGGAAGGCCGGCACATTTTTACCATCTACACATATTGATGTCCCAGGACTCATTCCGGCATCCCAGTCCACGGTTATTCACCCTCTCTCTTTCCCTGAGCCCCCGTCCCTTCCCCACCCACCTCATTTTCCCCCTCCCCATTCCGCATTTTGAGCCGCCCCTCCCCCGGGGGAATTGATGTCTGTTTAGCGAAACCTCATTCAGCAATTGCTGCATACTCCTCATTGTTGGTTTGCACAGACACCAATAGCTTTGACGTCCGGACGTCTGTTCTTGTATGTCTTGTTATATGTTCCCCATGTCTGTGCGTTTTTCGTTTTTGATCAATCAAGGCTTTGATCAAATTTTACTAGGGCAAGGTCATTCTATGGTTAAGCTGCTGTACAATTCTTCATGTTTTTCTACTGTGTACCAACAATAAATTTTTCACTGATTTATTATACATCCTGTCTATTGCCTTCCCAATAAGCCCCGCTGTTCTTTTGGTCCCCATCTGTCTGGGACACATTTTTTGGTTAATAGTCATTAGGGGTTGGTAGGCAATCATAAGGCTTAGGTCACGGTATTCTATACATGTTTAGAGACAAGCCTCTATATCTATTTAATTGTTACTTGTATTTAGGTGACAGCGCGGTATTGTTTACTTTTTCACATGGTTTAAAACTACAGTGAGGAAAAAAGTATATGATCCCCTGCTGATTTTGTACGTTTTCCCACTGACAAATGATCAATCTATAATTTAAATGGTAGGTTTTTTTTTTAACAGTGAGAGACAGAATAACAACAAAAATATTTAAAAAAATGCATTTCAAAAAAGTTATAAATTGATTTGCATTTTAATTAGTGAAATAAGTATTTGATCCCATATCAATCAGCAAGATTTCTGGCTCCCAGGTGTCTTCTATACGGGTAATGATCTGAGATTTGGAGCACTCTCTTAAAGGTAGTGCTCCTAATCTCAGCTTGTTACCTGTAAAAAGACACCTGTCCACAGAAGCAATCAATCAATCGGATTCCAATCTCTCCCCCTAGGGCAAGACCAAAGAGCTGTCCAAAGATGTCAAGGACAAGATAGTAGACCTACACAAGGCTGGAATGGGCTACAAGACCATCAGCAAGCAGCTTGCTAGGTGGGTGACAACAGTTGGTGCGATTATTCACAAATGGAAGAAACACAAAATAACTGTCAATCTCCCTCGGTCTGGGGGCTCCATGCAAGATCTCATCTTGTGGAGTTTCAATGATGAGAACGGTGAGGAATCAGCCCAGAACTACACGGGAGAATCTTATCAATGATCTCAAGGCAGCTGGGAACCATAGTCACCAAGAAAACAATTGGTAACACACTACTGAAGGACTGAAATCCTGCAGGGCCCACAAGGTCCCCCTACTCAAGAAAGCACATGTACAGGCCCGTCTAAAGTTTGCTAATGAATGTCTGAATGATTCAGAGGAGAACTGGGTGAAAGTGTTGTGGTCAGATGAGAACAAAATCAAGCTCTTTGGCATTGACTCAACTCACCGTGTTTGGAGGAGGAGGAATGCTGCCTATGACCCCAAGAACACCTTCCCCACTGTCAAACATGGAGGTGGAAACATTATGCTTTGGGGGTGTTTTTCTGCTAAGGGGACAGGACAACTTCACCGCATCAAGGGGACGATGGACGGAGCCATGTACTGTCAAATCTTGGGTGAGAACCTCCTTCCCTCATCCAGGGCATTGAAAATGGGTCATGGATGGGTATTCCAGCATGACAATGACCCAAAACACACAGCCAAGGTAACAAAGGAGTGGCTCAAGAAGAAGCACATAAAGGTCCTGGAGTGGCCTAGTACTAAGTCATGTTTTGCAAAGGGGTCAAATACTTATTTCGCTAATTAAAATGCAAATCAATTTATAACTTTTTTGAAATGCGTTTTTCTGGATTTTTGTTATTCTGTCTCTCACTGTTAAAATAAACCTACCAGTAAAATTATAATAATTTCGCTGTTAAAATAAACCTACCATTAAAATTATTAATCATTTCTTTGTCAGTAGGCAAACATACAAAATCAGCATGGGATCAAATACTTTTTCCCCCCACTGTATCTCAATTAAATACTGAATTATGGCCACTAGATAGTGCTGACAATCATGGGAGATAATATTAAAAACAATACGATGATCATTCGCTGTGCCTGGGTGAATGCTTAAGACATCCGCATGGCAAATCTTTTATACATAGACTCCTAAGTGTATAGTATAGAAAAAGCTCACCAATGTTAGCAATATGTTCTCTCCACCAGGTTTTATTTGTTGCACAGTGCTGGGAATCTAGCAAAGCGAACTGGTTTACAGTGTTCCCCGTTTTCTCTCTGTATGCATGGGGGTTACGGGAGGCAAGTACAAGGATAAACAAGGTCCTATTTAAATATATAGTATTCTTAAATAAAAGCATAACTAGATTAAACAGAGGTATTTTATCTCTCTCCACTTTTACACTGTGAATGTATGGTACAGAAGCAACAGCAACACAGCAAAGTGGTGCTTTTCAAGTCACTAACTTAAATGACAAGACCAGAGAAGGTTTTTATAGCAGTTTAAAGGAATGTTGTAGGAATTATTCTTGCTCTGGGAAAGTATTTTTCCAATTCACGGGTGTATGTGCTAATGATGTGACATTCTTTAGTAGATAGCTTGGCACTTTCAAGTAAGTAGTTGGAGTTACTACTGTGTGAGGGCATCTGGGGCTATGTTTGTAAGCGGCAAAGCTCATGATTTGTGCTGATTGGAAACTTTAGCTGTGGCTCAGTAGAGGCCATTGCAGAGAGAATTTCTGTTGCTTTTACGCAAACAGCAGTGGTCTTTCTCTGAAGCATGCTAAGTTTTTTTTACTTAGGCTATGGCTGATTTGCAAGGAAAACCAACTGTAAGGTCTCCTTCACACAGGGTCCTTAAGCTGAGTTGATTTGCATTAATCAACGGCAGGGACATTTTTTTTCTTTTTGGGATTTGTTCAAAGCATTCTCTGATTGGACAAGATGCAGAGATCATGATGTCACCTCCTTGCCTTTCCACTGCATCCAATCCCAAAATCCTTCGCTTTCATTCATAAACTGCAAGGCATGCGCTGAATGGTGCCAGTGCGGAGTGGCTGACTCTCCTGTGTTCACAATGCCAGCAAGCTGGCCACTCGACACAGGACCCAGAAGCAAGTGGAGATTACTGGAGTATTGGTGTCTAGTTCAGTGATTTCCAGCTTCCAAGGGCATTGGCCGGGTATAGTATATAAATAGATGCATTGGTCCAAGCTAGACCAATGCAACTTACCTACTTCAATACCGGGCACTTTTACCCTCTTCCTGCCCAGACCAATTTTCAGCTTTCAGTGCTCTTATAGGGCGTACACACGGTCGGACTTTGTTCGGACATTCTGACAACAAAATCCATGGATTTTTTCCGACGGATGTTGGCTCAAACTTGTCTTGCATACACACGGTCACACAAAGTTGTCGGAAAATCCGATCGTTCTAAACGTGGTGACGTAAAACACGTAGGTCGGGACTATAAACGGGGCAGTGGCCAATAGCTTTCATCTCTTTATTTATTCTGAGCATGCGTGGCACTTTGTCCGTCGGATTTGTGTACACACGATCGGAATTTCCGACAACGGATTTTGTTGTCAGACTGCTCTCTGCTCTCCAACTTTGTGTGTCGATGGAGCCCACACACGGTCGGAATTTCCGACAACACGCTCCGATCGGACATTTTCCATCGGAAAATCCGACCGTGTGTACGGGGCATTACACTTTGAATGACAATTACTCAGTCATGCAACACTGTACCCAAACAAAATTTTTATATTTTTTTTCACACAAATAGAGTTTTCTTTTGGTGGTATTTAATCAGCACTGGGTTTTTTATTTTTTGCGAAAAAAAGCATAAACATTTTGAACAACCTACTTGTTTTTATTATAAAATTTTGCAAATAAGTAATTTTTCTTCATTAATTTAAGCCAAAATTTATACTGCTACATATCCTTGAAAAAATTACCCAAATTAGTGGATATTATTTAGTCTGTGTGAAAGTTATAGAGTCTACAAGCTATGCTACTATGTTTCCCCGAAAATAAGACCTAGCCTGATTTTCGGGTAGGGTTGCAATATAAGCCCTACCCTGAAAATAAGCCCTAGTAAAAATCCATGTAAAAATATATAATCTGTTTTATAAAAATGTTATATAATGTCCACTGCGTCTCCTTTTGTAACTTTATTGTCGAAAATACCTTACAGTGCCGCTGGGTGCCCACGTGACCTGCTGGAGATCTTCTCCTGCCTGACGTCAACCACCCTACCCTCTGCAGTGCTTGGAGCGGGGCTGACAGCAGGCATCTCGGCTCTTCCCGCAGCAATGCTGGGAGCGGGGCTGACGTCAGCAGGCACCTCAGCCCTTCCCCAGGCAGTGCTCGGAGAGGGGATGATGTCAGCAGGCATCTCGGCCCTTCCCTCTGCAGTGCTCAGAGCGGGGAAGAAGAGCCTTGGCGGATGACTTGAGCGCCCAGCGGCGCTGTAAGTAAGGAATTTTCAACAATAAAGTTACAAAGGAAGACTCCCTGGACATTATATCATTTTTTTACAAAACGGATTACATATTTTTGGGATTAAAGATGTCATAATGATGACAGGGAGAGGAGGGGAGAAGACAGGGGACATAGATGAGACATCCCCCTAAAATAAGCCCTAGTGTGTTTTTTGTAGCAGAAATTAATTTAAGACCCGGTCTTATTTTCGGGGAAACACGGTATGTATCGTTGAAAATGTATCAATCCTGGTGTACTGACTGTCTCTCATTCTTGAGGACATCAAATGTCAGGACAGTGCAAAAATCCCCCAGATGACCCCTTTTAGGAAAGTAGACAGTCCACAATATTTAGTAAGAGGCATGGAGAGTTTTTTGAAGTTGTATTTTTTCCCACAATTCTTGGGAAAAGTAGGAAATTATTTTTGTTTTATTTATTTTTTTTTTTTTCAAAAAATTGTTATTAACAAGTTATTTCTCTCATGGCATATACATACTTGCAATTACACCCCAAAACACATTTTGCTACTCGTCCTGAGTAACAGCGATGCCACATGTGTGAGACTTTTACACAGCCTGGCCACACACAGAGGCCCAACATCCAAGTAGAACCTTCAGGCGTTCTAGGAGCATAAATTACACATCTAATTTCCTGACTACCTATCACACTTTTGAAGGGCCCTGGAGCACCAGCACAATGGAAACGCCCACAAAATTACCCGATTTTGGAAAGAAAACACCCCAACGTATAGTCATTATGAGTCTTTTGAACATGTCATTTTTTTTCCACAAGTTTTTGGAAAATGTGGAAAGAAAATTAAAACGCATTTTTTTTTTTTTTTTTTTATTACACAAAGTTGTCAATTTTTAAGATCGTTATTAAACACATAGAATAGACTTACACTCCAAAATACATTCTGCTACTCCTCGTGAGTAGGACGATACCACATGTGTGAGACTTTTTCACAGCCTAGCCACATAGAAAGGCCCAACATCCAAGGAGCACCATCAGGTGTTCTTGGGACATTACACATATAGTTTCCTGATAACCTATTGCATTTTTGAAGATCCTTCATATTTCTAACACAGAATGTAACACAGGCTGTTTACCCTGATCGGGGGTGGGCTTTGTGCTGGGGACAAGGCTCATCACTGATCGCCATGCTGCGCGTCCTGAAGGACGTCATATGATGCCAGTCAGGATTGCAGGGACCCCGCTCAAGTATCAATCTGCTATAGGCCGGGCAGGATCTGGTTAACTGTTTAGTAGGAAGTGGATGGAAGGCGCGTGATCAGACGCTTACATCAAGAAATGTGTGGTTTATTTATGTAAAAGAATACAGACATATAGTCATATAGATATAAAATCATACAAATACTACATAATATTAAAAAAAGAGGAAAAACAGGTAACAAAATAAGTACTAGGAAGTTAAAATTGGGGTGTGCCCATATTGAGGTAGGTATTTAAGAAAGGCTGACGCGTTTCGAGGAAAACCTCTTCATCAGAGCCAGGAGAACTGGAACACAGTCTGTATGGGCCGGTAGGCCGACATGTGTACATGGGGAGAGGTGGTGTGGCTAGTAGGAGGATGTGTCCTGTGATGGACAATTGATTATTCCAAGTTCCATACCCAGGTGTTCTAGATGGGGTATAAATAAGAACAATATATACCATACACTACAGACTGGAGACGTAAGATAAGTTTACATTGAAAAATGCATTCATAAAATGATAAAAAGTACATAATATAAATATATTAGAAATAAAAATTACCATATCAGTACAAAAAATTAATGATAGGTAGTGGGATTTTGAAGCACAGAACATGAGATTGTAGTCTGAATACATACAAATGAAACAATCTACGCATACATAAGTGTACACACACATACATGCATATACATACACGTGCATAATACAAACGCATGTGAATGCATAAAAAAAAAAAAAAAAAAACACATATATGCATATGGGGGGGGGGGGGTAAATGAAGTAAAAAGTGCACTGAGACACATTGAGAGATATTGTCTCTCCGCATGGTAAAACCGGTTGTGCTTTTGTCCAAAAGACATGCACATGCGTGTAAAAACTCTGCCAGCACGTAAAACGCTGTGCTGGAACAGATATGTAAAGGTATGCCCCTGTTCACTGAAAGCACAAATGGGGGCACAAAGATGGCCATGTGGTTTGTGCAAAAACAGAAATGTGTTCATTCAAATGGAAATCCACATAAATATATACAAAAATGCATATATCAAATGTACATAAAAATCTAAAACGCATATGCATATATATATATATATACATAGATAAAGAAACAATATGCACAAAATAAATATATGTATATATTCACATAAATCTGTACACATATATATACACATACACACACATATATATACATGCACACATATACATGTCCACATGCATACACACACATGTGGAGACCACCCCTACACAGCATGTATTGTGCCTATGTAGAACCAGTGTCATGGCGGTAGGGTGGGAATGTGTAGTTTGTGCAACGCAATAGCGGAGAGTGGCGGGAGTGGATAAATTAGGGGGATAATCTGGTGTTGGTGACCAAATATTGGAGGTGGCAGACAGGTGGGCTGATGACAGAACCTACCTATGGATGTAAATAGATTGTATTTTCTTTTTGCGGTGCTGTTAGGCTGTTAGATGTGCCTGTAGTGAAACATAAGTTGAGCAGGGAAAGTAAGCAAGCTCTTATGGACACTGCTGGGTTTAACAGGATAAGGAAGTTACAAAGACCATTGTGGCTAACCTGTCTCAGGAGAAGTGTGTAGACACAGCTGCAAACTGTAGAAATCCTTTGGAGTGGAGAGTGATCCTGGCAGCAGAAAGAGGGGGAGGAGGAAGAAGGAGGTGTCCTTGAGGCAGCTGATGCCTGGATAGAAAGCGTCTTGCTGCCTAGGGATAGGAAAGGTTTTGTGATGAGGTTGTGCTGGGGGTTTAAAAGACTCTGGGGGGCGGGTCCGAGGGCATGAATGAAAAGGCTATTATTGAATCCAATTAAGCCATATAAAGTAATGTGATATGAAAAATGTGACTATGATTTGAATAGTGAACCGGAGGTATTTTGTGCAGAACATATACATATACACATATACACATACACATACACATATATATATATATATATATATACATATACATATATACATATACACATACATACATATATATGGGCGGCGCAGTGGGTAGCACTCTCGCCTAGCAGCAAGAAGGGTCGCCGGTTCGAATCCCGACCACGACACTACCTGCCTGGAGTTTGCATGTTCTGCCTGGGTTTCCTCCGGGTACTCCGGTTTCCTCCCACACTCCAAAGACATGCTGGTAGGTTTATTGGATCCTGTCTAAATCGGCCCTGGTATGTATGAATGTGAGTTAGGGACCTTAGATTGTAAGCTCCTTGAGGGTATAGGGACTGATGTGAATGTACAATATATATACATGTAAAGCGCTGCGCAAATTGACGGCGCTATATAAGTACCTGAAACAAATAAACAAATAAATATATACACACATATACATACATATACATACATACATATACACATACACATACACACACATATACACACACAGGTTTATATGGGTTGTATAACAGCAGAAGTGGATAATATGAGGAGAAATGGTGTACATGAAACTGCGGGGACAGGAGAGGGTATACAGGGTTTACCGTATGGTGGAATGATGGTGATGATATGAAGGGGATCACAGGTAATAAGGGGGGGGTAGCTAGGATAGAGGGGGGGGGCGAAGCATGATGGTGATATTCTGTATCTAGATGGCCCCGTGGATATCTAGATCTTCATTCATTCCATCGGGAACCAATGACCCAAGAGTGAAAATCCAGAATGATTCTTGTTTACAGAGTCTTCTGAATCTCCTCCCATTGTCAGCGTCTTTTTTGATAGCTTCAATGCCAAACACTTTGATGCCTGTTGGATTGCTGTTATGACATTCTCTGAAATGCCTAGGTACTGAATAGCTGTGGCATTTTTTATTTTTATTTTTACTCTGATGGTACGTGTTACTATTGATTATGCTGCATTTGTGTTCGCTAAATCTTGTCCTGAGTGGACGTATTGTGCGCCCAACATACAGAAGACCGCATGGACAGATAAGACCATAGACTACATAGGAGGTACCGCAATTGATGAACTGTTTGATTTTGTGGTACTGGCCGTCGGACCCCATGATTTCTTTTTTGCGGTGTGCCATGAAGGCACAGGCTCCACAGTTTTTGGTTCCACACTTGTAGTTGCCTTTCTGGTCGAAGATGGATGCCCAATTGCCAGTGGGGGTCTTAATTTGGTTCTGAGGTTTTCGTACTCTACTCGGAGCTATTAGGCTTCTAAGATCTTTGGATTTTCGAAACACAACTACTGGTTTGGGTGGTAGAACTGGATTGAGGATGGGATCCTGCTTGAGAATGTTCCAATTTTTCTCAATGGCTCTCTGTATGTCGAATGCTTTGGTGTTATATTGTGTACTGAATCTGATGGGGTTGGAGATATTGTTGTCGGTGGTCCTTTTATTGCCGCTTGTTTTGTTAGCCTCCATTGCCATAGTGTCAGAGGGATGTTCGTCATACTGGGTCCAATATTTGTAAAAGGCCTGTTTGATGAGTGATTCTTCATAACCCTCCTCAAGAAATTTCTTTTTTAAGATGGATCCCTGTTTTTCATAGTCACTTTTCTTAGTGCAGGTTTTCTTCAGCCTGCAGAATTGCCCGTGGGGTATGTTACGGATCCATTTGGGATGGTGGTGACTTTTGGCGTGGAGGTAGGAATTTCCAGCACTAGGTTTGAAATGGGTTTTGGATATAATGCTGCCTTCCTCGATTTGCAGGTCTAAATCCAGAAAGACGAGTGATGTGTTGTCGACTACATGGGTAAAAGAGATACCATAAGGATTGGAGTTGCAGTATTCCAGAAATTTGTTTAGATCCATATGTGATCCATTCCAAATGATCAGGATGTCATCAATGTATCGGGTGTAGAGGGCGAGCTGATCTTTAAAAGGATTGTTGGCCCAGATGAACAGATCTTCCCACATGCCCATGAAGGCGTAGGTTTGCGTAGCTAGGTGCAAATTTTGCTCCCATGGCAGTTCCCTTGGTTTGGCGAAAATATTCGCCCACGAAGGAGAAGTAGTTATGAGTGAGGCAGAATTCGATGGAGTCGAGGAGGAATTTGGTCTGTAGAGGGTGTATGTTACTCTTGGAGAGAAAGTGTTTGGCTGCTTCTATGCCATATTTGTGTTCGATGGAGGTATAAAGAGAAGAGACATCCAATGAGAGCCATTTGAAATGCGGTTGCCAAGAAAATGATGAAAGGATGTCGAGCATGTGTCCGGAATCTTTTACGTATGATGGTAGTTGTATTACTAAGTCTTGTAGGAAGTGGTCGATATAACAACCTAGATTGCTGGTTAAGCTGTCGATCCCAGCAATAATAGGTCTGCCCGGTGGATTTGTCTGATTCTTGTGAATTTTGGGGATATGGTAGAAATGGGGAGTCAGTGGATGCTGTTTGTTAAGGAAAAGGAGTTCGCTTTTCGTGATGACTCCATCATCCATAGCTTGATTTAATAGGACTTCGAGGGAGGTTGCAAAAGATGGTAGTGGGTCAGCAGGGAGTTTCTCATATGTGTCAGTATCTCCAAGGAGTCTCAGGGCCTCTGCCAGATAGTCAGCTTGATTTTGAATTACTAGACCACCACCTTTATCAGCTTGCCTAATAATGATGTCTTCTCTATCCTGGAATTTCTTAAGGATCTCTTTGGGGACTTCGTGGTCTTTGTGCTTTATGTTTATGGATTTGTCACTGAGACAATTTTTTTGACAGATCCTTTTAATTTCGTCCAGCACTATCTCATAGAATATTGGAATGAATTTTCCTTTTGCCCAATGGGGATGGAAGGAAGACTTGGGTTTGAAGTCGGTGTGTGTGATCTGTTTTTCCATGAGGGCTAAGAGTTCTGGTTCAGTTTCATAGTCCTCGCAGACTCCCTCCTGAAAAAGGCTCTCCAAGTTTTCGAGTGCGTTGTCCGTATTTGGTGCAAAATTGTCAGATGGGGGGCTTGTGGATAAGGATGGTGCTTCAGAGGGTGATTCGCGAAGGGCAAAATACCTTTTCAGGGTGAGATTTCTTATATACCTATTTAGGTCTAAAAAGATCTCAAAAAGGTTTGGAGGGTTTTTTGGGGCAAAGTTGAGACCTTTGCGAAGGATGTTGAGTTCTGTGTCATCGAAGACTGAACTAGATAGATTGAAGATCTTGATTGTAGTATGTGTTGGAATTATCTTTTCCCTTTTTTTGGTGCTCTTTCCTCCTCGTCTACCTCTTCTTCTCCATCTTCTCTTTTTCTTACCGACCTCTGTTGGAATTCCAGAGGGGTTTTTTGTTGTTGTTGTGCCGTGGGGTTCCAGTTTCCCACAGCTCCCTCTTCTAAAAAAATACATGGTTGTGTGTTTTCCATCGGTATTTGCTGAATGGGTGTATTGTTCATCTGGTAGGTGGTGTGGTGGTTGGTTGTGGTGGTATCTGGCAGTAGAGTGTGGTTCATGCTTTTTGTTGAGGTAGTGACAGAGTCATAAGTATGACCTTGTGTTTGCTGGGCTTTGGCTCCTGATGGTGGAGTTCGGCCATTTTCCAGTTTATTGGCCCATTTGTTTTTATTGTTGTGGGATGAAGGATAGTAGGCTGCTGTCAACTTTATTGTCCAAAATACCTTACAGTGCCGCTGGGTGCCCACGTGACCTGCTGGAGATCTTCTCCTCTCCTCCCGGCTGACGTCAACCACCCTACCCTCTGCAGTGCTTGGAGCGGGGCTGACAGCAGGCATCTTGGCTCTTCCCTCGGCAGTGCTCGGAGCAGGGCTGACGTTAGCAGGCACCTCAGCCCTTCCCCAGGCAGTGCTCGGAGAGGGGCTGATGTCAGCAGGCATCTCGGCCCTTCCCTCTGCAGTGCTCAGAGCGGGGAAGAAGAGCCTTGGCGGATGACTTGAGCGCCCAGCGGCGCTGTAAGTAAGGAATTTTCAACAATAAAGTTACAAAGGAAGACTCCCTGGACATTATATCATTTTTTTACAAAACGGATTACATATTTTTGGGATTAAAGATGTCATAATGATGACGGGGAGAGGAGGGGAGAAGACAGGGGACATAGATGAGACATCCCCCTAAAATAAGCCCTAGTGTGTTTTTTGTAGCAGAAATTAATTTAAGACCCGGTCTTATTTTCGGGGAAACACGGTATGTATCGTTGAAAATGTATCAATCCTGGTGTACTGACTGTCTATCTCATTCTTGAGGACATCAAATGTCAGGACAGTGCAAAAATCCCCCAGATGACCCCTTTTAGGAAAGTAGACAGTCCACAATATTTAGTAAGAGGCATGGAGAGTTTTTTGAAGTTGTATTTTTTCCCACAATTCTTGGGAAAAGTAGGAAATTATTTTTATGTTTTATTTTTTTTTTTTTTTACACAAAATTGTTATTAACAAGTTATTTCTCTCATGGCATATACATACTTGCAATTACACCCCAAAACACATTTTGCTACTCGTCCTGAGTAACAGCGATGCCACATGTGTGAGACTTTTACACAGCCTGGCCACATACAGAGGCCCAACATCCAAGTAGAACCTTCAGGCGTTCTAGGAGCATAAATTACACATCTAATTTCCTGACTACCTATCACACTTTTGAAGGGCCCTGGAGCACCAGCACAATGGAAACGCCCACAAAATTACCCGATTTTGGAAAGAAAACACCCCAACGTATAGTCATTATGAGTCTTTTGAACATGTCATTTTTTTTCCACAAGTTTTTGGAAAATGTGGAAAGAAAATTAAAACGCATTTTTTTTTTTTTTTTTATTACACAAAGTTGTCAATTTTTAAGATCGTTATTAAACACATAGAATAGACTTACACTCCAAAATACATTCTGCTACTCCTCGTGAGTAGGACGATACCACATGTGTGAGACTTTTTCACAGCCTAGCCACATAGAAAGGCCCAACATCCAAGGAGCACCATCAGGTGTTCTTGGGACATTACACATATAGTTTCCTGATAACCTATTGCATTTTTGAAGATCCTTCATATTTCTAACACAGAATGTAACACAGGCTGTTTACCCTGATCGGGGGTGGGCTTTGTGCTGGGGACAAGGCTCATCACTGATCGCCATGCTGCGCGTCCTGAAGGACGTCATATGATGCCAGTCAGGATTGCAGGGACCCCGCTCAAGTATCAATCTGCTATAGGCCGGGCAGGATCTGGTTAACGTATTACTAAACTCACAACATTAAAATTCTGTATATGCAGTAAAGCATGCTTGTTCTACTCACTGCAGAACCTAAGGGGTTAATCCTCTGCATTGTGTAAAAAGGCTGTTTGATCCTGTCTGCTCTGATTCTCTCCTTCTTCCACAGTCCCCAATCCATCTCCTGATAGGGACAGAGCCTTGGGGGCGCTCTGCACATGCTCAGTTTGGTGTGTATTGACAGAGTTTTTTTTTTCTAATGGGAGAGTGCATGTGATCAGGACAGGGCCAATCAGCACTGTCTAAACAGAGGGTCAGGGGTCATGCAGCCTCATAGGACTGTCAGAGGAAAATGAAAATTCCTACAAGCTTTAACCAGTGCTTGGCCGGACACTGATAGAAGTCACAAGACTGCTATATACTGCTGATGAGAAAAGCTATTTAGCAGTATATATTTATTAAAATAATTGCATTTCCATGTTCTTTGTACTGTGGGAGACCAGATATAGTGAATGCAGAGTCCTGGGTTTAGTAACACTTTAAGTTATTAAAGCTTGCAAACCTTCAAGTTGCCTTAGATTTCTTCTTCAGGCTACATACAATTCTAAAAATGGTTCTGAATCTCGAATATTTATACACAGAGTTAAGACCATCATAACTAGCAGACAGAACAAGAGAAACACGTCCATTCCCCCCATCCACACTAACAGCATTGATGGGGAAATCTCAACTGCCTTCCTGCAGCTTCCTAAATACAGTTGTGCTGCCAAACAGACTACATCTGATGGGATGCAGTCACCATTTGCCCACAAATTTTCAACCCTGCCCAGTTGGTTTTTAAGTTGACATTTGCTGAGCCAGGTGGTGCCTGCAGGGCCACTGACATGGAAGGCTTTTAAAGCGGTACACTCAGTGCTGTGTCTTAGCCTAGGCCGACAAGGCCCAGGCCTAGGACGGCACTTTGTGGGGGGACCATCCACGCACTAGAAAAGCCCTCCACCGAGTCCCACTCCAGCACACAAACTGTCCCCAACTACAGTCCCCGTCTGGTGGCCAGCGGCTTGCTGTAGCCTGTAGTGGTGCTGTTATTGGTGGTGACTTGGCCGGAGGCGTAGACTGGCTCCCCATAAGCTGCCGGTGACTGGCCAGACAGCCACACTTAAAGCAACTGGTGTAGGCTCCACTTAACCTCTCCCCGGCATTTATCGCAACTTCCTCCTGGCTCCTGGCTGGGCTCTGTGTTTACGATAGGAGAGAGGAGGATGAGGGGAATCACCACGACAGCCAGGTACAATTCTTATACCTCTTGGGCACTTCTGACCACTTTGATTTCTGTTCGATAGGTTGCACTGATGGGACTGCACTGACGGGACTCTACTAAACGGCACTGATGGGACTGCACTGATGGGTACTGATAAGGCAGCACTGATGGGACTTTACTGATGGGCACTGATAGGGCTACACTGATGGACACCAATAAGGCTGCACTGATGGGCACTGATAAGCTTGCACTGATGGGATTGTACTGATGGACACTGATAAGGCTGCACTGATGGGACTGTACTGATGGGTACTGATAAGCTTGCACTGATGGGAATGTACTGATGGGCACTGATAAGGCTGTACTGATGGGCACTGAAAATAATTTGAAATGGTATACAATATATACAAGTAGACACTTGGTATCCACTTTTAATGTACCGAGAGGAAGAGGTGGAGCCTAAAGAGGAAGGGGTGTGTTCTACAGATGACAGGGTGAGTCTTAAACAGGAAAGGGTGTGGCCTTGCCAGGAATGGGTGGGTCATAATTAAATTAGGGGGTGCACGAGTTTGGTCAGGCCTAGGGCAGCACAAAACCTAAATCCACCACTGGGTGCACTTCTGTTTTGAGTGCGCTTATTTTGTAAGTGTACATTTTTATTACTTTTAATAAAGGGATTTGTGTTATATGGTAAACACTGTGCTGGTTTTTCTCTTGTGAGTGAAGGAGCCAGTGGAGACTGTGAATGGTGTAGATTCATACAGGAACGAGTGGTGAGATATCCAGGAGGGAGAGATTGGAGGATCCCTGGTAATAGACACATTAACGGGGAAGGCTCAATTGACCTATTGTTTGCAATAATAGGTCCATATGTTCAGGGAGTACATAATGAATGGTGGTGGATATTGTGATTTGGTGTATGTGAAGGCCTAAGGAAGATGGCATATTCACATTGTTTGAATAAAGCACTATTGAAGTGAATTAGCTGACAGACATTTTTGCATGATTTACACTCATTGATATGGTGTCATGGACAAAAGGGGTTGATTTATTAAATCTGGTGCAGCTGTGCATGGTAGCCATACAGCTTCTAACTTCAGCTTGTTAACCACTTGCCGACCAGCTTACGCAGATACACTGCGGCGGGTTGGCAGTGGTGCACGAATCGCCATACCCGTACGGTGGCTCGGGCAGTTGCGGGCCGGTGGCGCACTCTCAATCCCACTGTGGGAGCGGGCCCGCGGGTCAGTGTAATATTGTTTTATTTTAAATAATTTTGTTGTAACACAGTATAAGGATCTTTATAGAGCACATTTTTATTTATTTGTCTAGTGAATTTATTATCACATAGTCAGACACACGAAGAGGCACTGTAGTGTTGCGCTACACTTTTTACTTGCATTTGACTCACATCTTGAATTCCAGTGGATTAAGTGGGAATCAGCCAACATTTGAACTCTCTATAGGGATCTATACAAGGAGGAGCAATGAAACATAAATGTTTTTAAAAAAATACAACTAGTTGAGTGGTGAAGGATATAGGTTAGGTTAGGCTATAAAGATTTAGATCAAAGTTTAGAAGTGTTATTAGTGGAAGGCCCCTTTCATATGGGCAGACCGATCTGGTCCTTCTGTCAATTTTTCAGGCAAACCCAATCGGACCCTTAACTCTCCTCTATGAAGCCGACATCTGATCCTATCTGCTGGCGGATCGGATGAAAGTCTGGTTTAAATGGACAGGCGGACATTTATATCCGACCGCCCATATGGGAAAGCAGGCTGTGTCTGTGTCCACTGTGCATGAGCAGACACGGACCACATCTGTCTGCTAACCAGGCGCCTCCAACAGTGCCCGCCCCGTGTGGAAGGGTGCTTAATGAGTCCGAAATAAGAAGTCCAAGAATGTAAACATCCGTTTGATCAACTTCTGTAAAGCAGGCACACATTGTTCGAAATTAGGATGGTCCCTGCTGAACCAGCCAAATTTCGATCAGTCTATGGCCAGCTTAAAGCAAAGGGTGGTAGTTTAGATTTAGGGTGCTATAGAGGACAGGTAATTTGTACTTTGGCTAAAAGCCAAAGTGGGAAAAAATTTTGATTCCAGTTATGATAAATGATGGTAATGAAACAGAACACAAGTATCAGCTGGTTATTTCAATGGTGCAAAGGTGACAGGCCCTCTTTGAAGGAGACCTGTAAGTTGCAATAAAATACTACTTCCCTAGCTGATCAAACTGCTGAACTGGGCAAACCGCTAAATACACGGATGAAATACATAGGAGACCTTTATTTTTTATTTTTTACATAGTTACATGATAGGTGAAGTTGAAAAAAGACACAAGTCCAACTTATGTGTGTGTGTGATTATATGTCAGTATTACATTGTATATCCCTGTATGTTGCAGTCGTTCAGGTGCTTATCTAATAGTTTTTTTGAAACTTTTGATGCCCCCCGCTGAAACCACCGCCTGTGGAAGGGAATTCCACATCCTTGCCGCTCTTACAGTAAAGAACCCTCTACGCAGTTTAAGTTTCAACCTCTTTTGTTCTAATTTTAATGAGTGGCCACATATCTTATTGAACTCACTTCCGTGAAAAAGTTATATCCCCATTGTGGGGTCACCAGTACGGTATTTGTAAATTGAAATCATATCCCCACTCAAGCGTCTCCAGAGAGAATAAGTTCAGTGCTCGCAACCTTTCTTCATAACTAATATCCTCCAGACCCTTTATTAGCTTTGTTGCCCTTCTTTGTACTCGCTCCATTTCCAGTACATCCTTCCTGAGGACTGGTGCCCAGAACTGGACAGCATACTCCAGGTGAGGCCGGACCAGAGTCTTGTAGAGTGGGAGAATTATCGTTTTATCTCTGTAGTTAACCCCCTTCTTAATGCATACCAATATTCTATTTGCTGTGTTAGCGGCAGCTTGGCATTGCATGCCATTGCTGAGCCTATCATCTACTAGGAACACCAGGTCATTTTCCATCCTAGATTTCTCCAGAGGTTCTCCCCCCAGTGAGTAGATTGCATTCATATTTTTGCCACCCAAATGCATTATTTTACATTTTTCTACATTAAACCTCATTTGCCATGTAGTCGCCCACCCCATTAATTTGTTCAGATCTTCTTGCAATGTTTCCACATCCTGCGGAGAAGTTATTGCCCTGCTTAGCTTAGTATAGTCCGCAAATACAGAGATTGAACTGTTTACCCCATCCTCCAGGTCATTTATGAACAAATTAAACAGGATTGGTCCCAGCACAGAACCCTGGGGAACCCCACTACCCACCCCTGTCCATTCCGTGTACTCCCCATTTATCACCACCCTCTGAACTCGCCCTTGTAGCCAGTTTTCAATCCATGTACTCACCCTATGGTCCATGCCAGCGGACCTTACTTTGTACAGTAAACGTTTATGGGAAACTGTGTCAAATGCTTTTGCAAAATTCAGATACACCACATCTACGAGTCTTCCTTTATCTAGATGGCAACTCACTTCCTCCTAGAATGTTAATAGATTGGTTTGGCAAGACGATTCTTGATTAATCCATGCTGATTACTGCTAATGATACCGTTTTCATTGCTAAAATCCTGTATATAGTCCCTTATCATCCCCTCTGAGAGCTTGCATACTATTGATGTTAGGCTAATTCCCAGGGATGTATTTTGGTGCTTTTTAAAATATTGGTGCTACATTGCCTTTTCTCCAATCAGCTGGTACCATTCCAGTCAGTAGACTGTCAGTAAAAATTAGGAACAATGGTCTGGCAATTACTTGGCTGAGTTCCCTATGTACCTTCGGGTGCAAGCCATCTGGTCCCTGTGATTTGTTAAGTTTCCCAAGTCTATTTCTAATTCTGTCCGTTGTTAGCCATGAGGGTGCTTCCTGTGATGTGTCATTTTTTTATGAGGACTAAACACTGCAGTTTTGGTTACTGAAGCCCCCCAATTCCCTCATGAAGACTGAGGAGAAGAATAATTTCAATACCTCCGCCATCTCCCCACCCTTTGTAACCATATTCCCTTCCTCATTCTTTATGGGGCCAATATGGTCTGCCCTCCTCTTTTTTTGTTTATATACTTAAAGAATTTCTTGTGATTATTTTTTATTGCTCTCCTTCGCTGTGTGTCTTTCGTGTTCTAGACGCCCTAATTGCACATACATATCTTGTTGCATTCTTTGTAAAGTCTGAATGCTGACGATGATCTCTCAGTCTTGTATTTTTTGAAGGCCTTCTCCTTTGCTATTATATGCATTTTTACATTGGAGTTAAGCCATCCAGGACTTTTTTTTTGCTCTTTTAAATTTATTTCCCAATGGGATGCACTGGTTGCCCTTATTTAATATGCTCTTAAAGCAAACCCATCTCTCCTCCGTGTTCTTCGTTTCTAAGATTTTATCCCAATTTATATCTTCTAGCAAGGTTCGCAGTTTAGGGAAGTTGGCTCTTTTGAAATTCAGTGTCTTTGTGTTCCCCTTGTGTTTCCTATTTGTGCGATTTATACTGAAGCCAATTGACCTGTGATCGCTTTTTCCTAAATTGCCCCGTATTTCCACATCTGTGATCAGGTCTGTATTGTTGGTAATCAGTAGATCTACTAATGCCTTGTTTCTAGCTGGTGCGTCTACCATCTGACCCATGAAATTGTCCTGCAAGACATTTAGGAACTGGCAAGCCTTAGACGAATGCACGGTTCCCTCCGCCCAGTCTATGTCTGGATAATTAAAATCCCCCATTATGATAACACTTGCCATCCTTTCTGCTAATCCAAATTGTGATAGATCTGTCTCCCCCTCCTCCCTCAGGTTAGGGGGCCTATAGCATACTCCCAGTATTATTTTCTCCTTAGCTTCATCCCTTTGAAGCGCTACCCATAAGGATTCCACCTCCTCCCTAGCTTACCTGTCAGGAAATATATGTAGGGGAGGGGGCAAGAAGGAGACCCACAGTGCATCTGGAAAGTATTCACATCGCTTCACTTTTTCCAAAAATGTTTATGTTGCAGCCTTATTCCAAAATGGATTAAATTAATTATTTTCCTCAAAATTCTATAAACAATACCCCGTAATGACAACGTGAAAGAAGTTTGTTTGAAATCTTTGCAAATTTATTAAAAATAGAAAATGAAAAAATCACATGTACATAAGTATTAACAGTCTTTGCCATGACACTCAAAATTGACCTCAGGTGAATCCTCTTTACACTGATCATCCTTGAGATGTTTCTACAACTTTATTGGAGTCCACCTGTGGTGAATTCAGTTGATTGGACATGATTTAGAAAGGATCACACCTATCTATATAAGGTCACGCAGTTAACAGTGCATGTCAGAGCACAAACCAAGCCATGAAGTCCAATGAGTTGCCTGTAGACCTCAGAGACAGGATTGTATTGAGGCACAGATCTGGGGGAGGGTACAGAAAAATGTCAGCAGCTCTCAATGAGCACAGTGGCCTCCATTATCCGTAAATGGAAGATGTTTGGAAACACCAGGACTCTTCCTAGAGCGGGTCGCCCGGCCAACTGAGGGATCGGGGGAGAAGGGTGCTGACCAAGAACCCAACGGTCACTCTGACAGAGCTCCAGCGTTTCTTTGTGGAGAGAGGAGAACCTTCCAGAAGAACAACCATCTCTGCAGCACTCCACCAATCAAGCCTATATGGTAAAGTGGCCAGACGGAAGCCACTCCTCAATAAAAGGCACATGACAGCCCACCTGGAGTTTGCCACAAGGCACCTGAAGGACTCTCACCATGAGAAGCAAAATTCTCTGGTCTGATGAAACAAAGATTGAACTCTTTGGACTGGGGATGTTTTTCAGCGGCAGGAACTGGGAAACTAGTTAGGAATGAGGGAAAGATGAATGCAGCAATGTACAAAGACATACTTGATGAAAACCTGCTCCAGAGCGCTCTGGACCTCAGACTGGGGCGAAGGTTCATCTTCCAACAGGACAACGACCCTAACCACACAGCCAAGATAACAAAGGAGTGGCTATGGGACAACTCTGTAAATGTCCTTGAGTGGCCCAGCCAGAGCCCATACTTGACCCCGATTGAACATCTGTTAAGAGATCTGAAAATGGCTGTGAACCAACACTCCCCATCTAACCTGATGGAGCTTGAGAGGTCCTGCAAAGGAGATTGGGAGAAACTGCACAAAATAGGTGTGCCAAGCATGGGGTATTGTTTGCAGAGTTTTGAGGAAATAATTTATTCCATTTTGGAATATGGCTGTAATATAACAAAATGTGGAAAAGTGAAGCACTGTGAATACTTTCCGGATGCACTGTAATTTTTCCCTGCCAATTCAGTAGTGCCTCCAGGTCTTGTCCCTCCCTCTGCCTTTGACTGGAAGGTGAAAGGAGAAGCAGCAGACTGATAAGCTCATCTCCCTGTCATTTTGTACTCTCCTCCTATCAGCATGCACCTTGTTGGATGTTAAGCACTGTAGCACAATTGACTGGCTCCTTGTGCTGATGCTTCTTCTCCTAGTCTAAATTCTGCTGTACAGAGAATGCAAACACCAGGTCAAATTCAAGCCCTTTTACTGCTTGTCTTTTAAAAATACATTTTAAGATGTATTATGGATTATATATAGAGTGGCAATAATGTGTGCTTTTTATATCTGCCCAGAGCTTTAATGCTTTCAAAATCAATGACTCGGACCAACTATACAGATCTGAGTTGGCTTTTTTTTTTGCTTGCTTGCTCCAGGTCAGCATCTCATTGTGCATAACCATACTGTGTTTGGCTCTGATGAAGATGGTTCAACCTTCTAAATGCATTAGCCTAGATTCTACGAGGACTTCCCACAACACTGGTTGAGAACTGTGGATTTTTAGGGTGGTCTCGTTGGCACCATTACCTATGCTTTTGCTTGCTAAGAGTTTGTAAGTAGATTACTTTTTTATCTTTCAATAAAATGGTTATGTTGGTAATGCACTAGGTCGGTGCGCCCTTTTCTTTGTTATTGTTGTTGCCAAGGTACTGAAGCCAGGCAACTAGCATTTTCAGAAAGAGATCAGCACTAGCAAACTCCATGTTCCTCTCTATATAGAAAGACTGTATTCTCTCATCTATAAAGTAACAGAGGTGATGCCAAGTTTTATATTGAGTGGGGAAAAAGCATTAACCTAGTTTCTAGAATTTTATATTCTAAACAGCTGTCTTCATACTTGTCTTGGCACATCTGTACATTCTATAAACAGTAATTCAATCACATATATACAGTAAATGATGGAGTGGTCTCCTCCTCTGCTCTCTACTACCTTTTTGGCTCTCTACAAAATGGAATTTTTACCTTCGTAAAATCTCTGCTATTCCTAGCAGTAAAACTATGAGTTTAGGACTCGAGATTGAGTACAATTTTTATCAGGGTGGCTGTTGAATTGCTAGTTTAGACAAGCATTAATCTGATTTATGCTGAACATCAGAGGTTAGAAAAATATTAAAGTAAAATGCAATTATGTGTTCCTGTCTGGAAAAGAAACACAATGATTACCAGCGCTGAGTGTGACTTGGTAAGGGTGCATAGTGTCACCGAGCTCAGAGCACCAATTGTGTCATCAGGGGTGACCGCCATCCAACAAGCACGACAGATATTAGAGCAGCGTAAGACCTCAGACAGATGGTCAGTGCAAACAGCACACAGTAGCAGAGTCAGCAGGCTAACGGTTGGATCAGGAACAATTCGGTCAAGCCTCCAGACAGGTAGATGGAGCAATGACTGACAATAGCAGAAATAACAGCCTGATGATCAAAGTAAAAACACAAGCTGAGTACAAATGCAGTCCAAACAATACACATGAGTAATCTAGTGCATGGACAGTCAGACAGGCTTAAAGTGGTTGTAAACTCCCCTGAGACATTTTTACATATAGGTAAGCCTATAATAAGGCTTACCTATATGTACTGAAAATATCTCCTAAACGTGCGCTGTTTAGGAGATATTTACCTTGTAGTGCGCCGATGAGGTAATCAGCGCATGCACAGTGAAGAAACGGCCCTCCATGCCATTTCTTCCCCAGCGTGTGGCGTGCCTGGCGGCTCCTGCGTGTATGTGCGGGAATGACGTCACGCGGCTCCGGCCAGTCACAGAGCCCAGAAGGAAGAGGGGCGAGGATGGACGCTTCCACCAGCGGGGACATCGCAGGCTTCGTTTGCAGGTAAGTGCCACATAATGGGCTACTATGCGATGCATACTAGCTCATTATGTTTTTAGTTTGCAGGGGAATAAAGAGGAAGTAAAACCCGTCAGGGTTTACTCCCTCTTTAAATACAGAGCAAACAGACTAAACTGTTGATTGACTGAGGTTATATGTACAGCAGTCTACTTAAGCACTTCTGATTAGGCCAGGTGTATACTTCAGGGACCTAATCTGCAGTGCTGAGTAGAAACCTGCAGATATTTAAAGTTCAAGGTTCAAGGCTAATTGTTAAACGCAGGCTAAGTTATTTAGATGGTTCTCTTTAAACCCAGACTGTTGTTGCAAGGTCTAAGTTCTAAAGCCCCATACACACTGTTATATTTTTGTCCTTAGATTTACCAAAACCATATAATATGAGGTCAAACCTTAAGAGTTTTAATTTGTATGCAATCAGGCAGGCCCTTGCACTACATAGTTTTGGTAAATCTGAAGACAAAAATCTGCAGAAAATCTAATAGTGTGTATGGGGCTTAAGGGACAAAACAGATCAGGAGCCTAATATGTACAGTCTAGATCAGGGATCCTCAAACTACGGCCCTCCAGCTGTTGTAGAACTACACATCCCATGAGGCATTGTAAAACTCTGACATTCACAGACATGACTAGGCATGACGGGAATTGTAGTTCCTGAACACCTGGAGGGCCATAGTTTGAAGACCCCTGGTCTAGATGAAAGAAGGGAAAGGGGAGACATAACTGAAACCTTTAAATACATCAAGGGGGTGAATAAAGTTCTAGAAGGCAGGATTTTCAATATAAAACCAAAATCAAGAACTTGGAGACATGATCTCAAACTGACTGAAAGAAAGTTCCAAAGTATTCTTAGAAAGTATTATTTTACTGAAAGGGTAGTTGATGCTTGGAATAAACTTCCAGCAGAGGTGGTGAGTCAGTCAACAGTAAATGGCTTCGAACATGCTTGGGATGCTTGCATAGATGTATTCAAAAAAGTTAACAAAAATAATACAAAAATGTGTATAAATTATAAAAAAACAAGGGCAGACTCGATGGACCACTTGGTCTTTTTTTCTGCCATCACTTTTCTATGTTTCTATAATGATTTTTTATAAGTGCAAAAACTACCTCTGGAACTGAAAGGGTTAAAGTAGAGTGCACATGGCCAGGAAGGTTACAGAATGCAGGACAAAACATTCCCCATCTAGCCAGCAAAAAAAATAAACGGTTAAAAACAGAGGTTTTTGTTGCATGCATTGCACATATACTGTATGTAAAGCTACACTACCTTGTTAAGGTCCCCCTGCAAAGTGTGGCCTCTAATGCCGTGTACACACGGGCGGACTTTTCGACATCAAAGGTCCGACGGACTTTTGACGCACTTCCGACAGACTTTCAAACGAACGGACTTGCCTACACACGATCACACCAAAGTTTAACGGATTCGTACGTGATGACGTACGACCAGACTAAAATAAGGAAGTAAGTAGCCAGTAGCCAATAGCTGCCCTAGAGTCGGTTTTCATCTGTCGGACTAGCATACAGACGAGCGGATTTTTCGACCAGACTCGTGTCCGTCAGAAAGATTTGAAACATGTTTCAAATCTAAAGTCCGTCTGATTTTCGCCCGAAAAAGTCCGCTGCAGGTCAGATGAAGCCCACACACGGTCGCATTGTCCGACGGATTAGTCCTGTCGGACCAGTCCGGTCAAAAAGTCCGTGTGTACACGGCATAACTCCAGTCTAAAGTTGGCCATATATGGATCGAAATTCAATCCACGTATGGGCAGGCTGGTTGTACAGAAGACAATCTACCGGTTGACTTCTGTACAACCACTGTGTCAGATTTTTGCCACTCGAACAGCACTGCCAATTTTAGGGCCCATTCACACCAGAAACTGCACATAACGCCGTGTTTTTGACTGCGTGTTTACATGCATTTGACGTGCGATTGAATGCGTTTTGCATGCTTTTTATGCTGCGGTTGCAGTGAATTTTTTTAATACGTTTTTGGGCTTGGCTTTCTTGGCTTAAAAGGGCGTGGTGCGTTTGAAGCGCATTTGTAGTGTGTTCCCTGCATTTGCAGTGTGGAAAAATGCAGCATGCTCTCCTTTTTTTAAACTGCGCTGAACTTCACTGCACTGATGGGAACTATTCCCATAGGATTACCTTGATTTTGGTCTGTCTATGCAGTTGGAGTGAAGACAAGCAAGGCTGACAGCGCTCAGGGGCTGTGAGAGCTTTTGTGAAAAAATCACAAGCAATTTTACTAGGCATACATTGTGGATTATTGCAGCCACCGTTTTACTATTGATCATCTCAGCCCCTGAGCACTGTCAGCCTTGTTTGTCTTCAGCCTCCCAGTATCCAATCCTATGCTACTTGACAGCAGCACAGTCGAGCTGTGATCATATGGATCCCACATTGGGTGACCTTACAGCCAGTAGCGCCTGGAACCCAGTTTTTATTATGCAGTTGGAGTACAGTTCAAAATGTAGCCAACTGCATCCAACTGTGTTCGGTGTGAAAGGGTCCTTAGTATTCCCTGTTGTCAGAATACACTATCTCAGCAGGGAGAATTCTCCCATCCACCTAAATGTGTGGATAGGGGAATCAGGTCAGTTTTTTCCATTAATTAATCTGGTTGAATAAAAACGACTAATGTATAGGCTGCTTAAAGCGTTTGTTAGCCTAAAAAAAAAAATATATGGATACTGTTCCTTTAAAGCATGTTATACAGCACAGTGCTTGTGCTGTGTAACTTGGCCCCCTGTATCACCTGAAATACCTGGTTGATCCCTGCCAGTTTCTGCCCTCCCCCCTCTAACCTGACCCCGGTTAATCATGGCTGCTGAGCCCTGACACCGTGGTCAGTTTACGTGCCTCTGTCATCTGCAGCCCTGTTCTCTGCTCTCCTCTGTCTCCTGTGTCCTTCTCCCCCTCCCTGCCTGTCAGCTAGTCTGTGTGTGAGCCGCCTCACCGCTCCGAGCAGTGCACACATTACTACACACAAGCGCTGCCAGCCCCTCTGATAGTATAACCTGTAAATACCTCATTCCTTCTCCCTGATCAGCGGTCACGTGACCACCCATCGCTCTCCAAAGGTAGGGAGGTCACGTGACTGCCCAGCAGACATCAGAGGGAGATCCCGGGCCCTCCCTCCCTAGTACATACAGCAGAGGGAGAAAAAGACGGGCGGTCATGTGACCGCTGATTGGGGAAAAGGAATAAGGTATTTAGAAGAAGAATTTTACAAAAAGGCAGTATATACTACAGGTTATACTAGCAGTGGGGCTGGCAGTGCACTGCCTTAACAACCCCTTTAACAGTACTCTCATCTTTATACTTCTATAACAATGGATACATTGAGAATAGGTACTCCATGTAAGAAGCCACGTCTTTCTGAATTGTGCACCAAATCCAACATTCAGTAGTATGCAACAAAAAACAGTTTTTAATGTGAAAGGCTCAATTCACAAAACTTTAATAGCAGACTAAAGTCCCGTACACATGGGCCGAATGTGGGGAGCCGACAGCTGGTTCAAAAAAAAAAATGGCTAATATTCGGCCCGTGTGTATGTTGGTCTGTCCGACAGGGTTTCTGTATGACTTACATGCTGGAAAACCAGCAGCCGACCGACTCCCGATCAGCGCTCTCAGCCAATGGCAGAGAGCGCTGATTGGAGTGTTCTGGCAGGGGGGTCGCCCCCCTGTCAGAACACAACAGCTCAGCGGGGGAGATCGCTCTACTAACCTCCCATGGTTAGTACAGTGGCTCCAACCAGAGCTGACAGTTTGTTTTTTGTTGAATGAAGAAAAAATAATAGTGTGTACCCGGCTTAAGGCACTCTATTTTCAGCCATTCTGCAATTTTCAGATACCATGGGACACAAGTAAAAATAACTGTCACTTTATTTAAATAAAGGATATTTATCCTGGTGGTGGTATCTTTGTGTATTAAGTCTAAATTGTTTAAGTAGTTTAGACTTTGATTTTTTTTTCTGGCTAGCTGGTAAGCTTTCTGGGATTTTTTTTTTTTTGTGAACTGCCTTGCCCATGTGCACTTTACTTTAAAAAGTAGTTGTAATAATCTGATTTGTGTTTTTTACTTGTTGGATTTGGTGCAGAAACACACTTGAAGACTTCAAATTCAATGCTGTTCCCTGCGGCCTTGTTTTTTTTGTTTACAAATGGTTTTATTAACGTATTTGAGCAAGTACAAAAATATAAATGCTGGGAGAGAATAAAGTGTACATTCAAGAACCAATGTGTGATTGTACAGGTATACAGCTCTGATTGTAACATTGAGTAAAAAAAATAATAAAATAAAGTAATTCAAAACGAAGAAAATCTGAGTAAAATAACAGCGTTGCTACTGCAAGAATAGACGAATGACTACATGGAAGACATGCTCTAGACAGAATTTTTTCAAACTAATTGAATCGACAGTACTGGATGTGTCTACTTCCAGAATTACCAGTTCATCTAATAAGCGCAAATGGGGGGGGGGGGGAGTCCCTCCAAACAGATTATATCTGATAAGGTGACCAATTTGCCCACTTATGTTTAAAGATGTGCATGGAATCCATTAGGGTGTGAAGTAACCTTTCCTTCAATCTAATAGATTCCATGCGATGGAGCACCTGTGACCATGGAACAGAGAGACATCTCCAGTTTAGGAAAATTGCCCACTGGATGGCACTAAAAAGTGTGTGTGCCAACTTTTAATGGGGTGGGAGAGAGACCTCCGGGAGCTCCGCAAATAAGATGCATATCTGATACGTCGAGGTCACAGGTACACCTGTTATTTGGAGCACCATTGAAGAGGTTCGTTGCCACATGGGTTTCAACACTGAGCAGCTGCAGAACGTATGAAGAAGAGTACCCCTGTCGTGACAGCCCCTGCAACCTAAAGGGGGTGTAATACCAGCAGGTGTGTAGTTTGACAATGGTCTCTTTAATAGTGATGGAGCATGTGCATACATGCAAATTAGAGACCACGTCATACCAATCCTCCGCCGAGATCTTTTGGTCAGTCTCCGCCTCCCATCCCAGCATAGCCGTTAATTTGGCTGTACTATTGTGGTCGTTAAGGTATTGATATAAGGTTGAGATAGTCCCCTTATCTCTAGAGGTCTCTCCAGAAATGTTGTCAAATGGTGTTGTAGCCAAATCCGCAGCCTGAGGTAACATATCAGAAGAAAAGTGTCAAATTTGTAGGTATTTATAAAATTCAGAACTGTGCAAGGCATAATTCTGTTGAAGTTGCTCAAATGAGCAAAAAGATGAAACTTGCAGCAGAGAGTCTCTAGACATTGTGAGATCCAACTAGAAAATCTCTGTCGAAGGCCCGGGAGAACCGAGGGTCACCTAAGAAGGAAGCAAAGCGTGGAGGACTAGAGAGTAATTTAAATTTCACCCAATAAAGGGACCAAAGGTAAAGGGACTGACCCACTATGCCATTAAGTGGTGCAACATCCTTAGGGGAAACGGTGCGTGACCAAAGGAGACCCAGAAGGTAGAAGGGGACAACTGAGATCCTCTCAAACTGCAACCATGGAATAGAGGAGGAAGAGGTATGCCAATGTGCCAATTGTAAGAGGCATGATGCCACAAAGTATTTCCATAGATCAGGGCAGCCAAGGCCACCTCTAGATTGGGCCCTATACATCAACAGTCGGCCCATTCAAGGTTTCTTGTTCTGCCAGATAAATTTGAACAGTTCAGACTGTACTGCCATATCGTGGGACATAAATGGGTAAGGCTCTAAAGAAAAATAATAGCTTAGAGAGAATCGACATTTTTACTGCTTGAATTCTTCCCAGGAATGATATATGGTAAGAGGACCACTGGGTAAGTAATAGTCTAACTTTAGCGAAGGCTTGGGGGTAATTATGTGTATACAACAATTTGATAGAGGGGGCTAAACGTATCCCTAGGTATTGTAAGGTGCCTAGCTATGGCGCTGACCTCAAATGCCAGAAGGGCATTCGTGTACATCCTCCATTCTCACACCGCCTGTGCGCCTCAGGTGACATGCGCATGGCATGCTCTGTGATTGCTGAGTCCTTCAGACTCGGCTAATCACAGAGCAGAGTAAAGGGCCAATCACAGCGAACCCTTTACCATGTGATCAGCTGTCAGCCAGTGACAGCTGATCATGGAAGTACACAGAGCTTGTTACCGGCTTTTTTTTTTATTTCAGTGTGAAGAAATGGATAAAGCCGGTGCGGGCTTCTGTTAGAGGGACATTGGTCCCCTAAGTGCCAACCAGTAATGCTTATTAGTGCCTTCCAGTGCCATGTATCAGTGCCCATCAGTACTGCTAATCGGTGCCCACCAGTGCTGCCAATCAGTGCTGCCAATCAGTGCCCATCAGTGGCTCATCATCAGTGCCCCCTGATCAGTGCCCCCAACAGTGCCCATCAGTGAAGGAGAAAAAGTACCTGTTTTTTTTGTTAGTTTAGCAAAAAATAAAAAAAGCAGTGGTGTTTAAATACCGCCAAAAGAAAGCTCTATTTGTGAAAAAAAAGAAAAAATGTAATCTGGGTACAGTGTTGCATGACCGCGCAATTGTCATTCAAAGTGTGGAAGCGCTAAAAGCTGGAAATTTGCCTGGACAGGAAGGGGGTTTAAGTATCCAGGAAGCAAGTGGTTAAAAAAGGGTTGGGGACTTTTTCTTGCCTTTCACACAGGTACAGCCCACGCATGCTGCTTAACCCGTACAAGTGCGAACCTAACCTTAGGGGGTATGCAGATGGAACATGTCTTATTTAAACCTCAGATATCTAGGCTCCAGTGTTCTCTTTTCTATTGACCTGTATGGTGTCATGCAATCGATCAAGCGAGCTCTCCAAGACCCTTAGAAAGAATGTTCTGGACGCCTATGAGTTTTGAAAGGGGTTTAAAAGATCACCAAATTAACTAAAAAGCAACAATCTACAGTAAGGAAAATAATCTACGCTGCATAGATTTTAAACAAATGCTAATTAGCCCAGGAATGGCTGGCTCAGCAAATTCAACCTAAGAGTTGACCATTTGATGCTAAAAGAAATCTCCAAGAACTCTAAGTTTTCATTGCAGGGAGTTTAGGTAACTTTTTTTACAGATGGGGTCAAAGTGCATGCATCTACAATCAGAAAGAGATTGCACTAATTCAACCAGCATGAAAGGTGTGTTAAGGAAAATCATTTGCTGTCCAAAAATAATATTATAGTAAGGTTGCGGTTTGCCATAGAAGTGAAGACCAAGCCTTGTGGAGCAATGTGTTGAAGATTGATCAATCAAAGATAGAGTTTTTTGGTCACAGAACAGTTGACATGTCAGCAGCAAACTAAAGACAGCATTTCAGGAGATTACCATTTCCACCACCATGTTTCACAGTTGGTAAGAGGTTTTAGCTTTGGGTTGCTTTGCAGCTCTACAGGCTGGGAAGCTCACATTCATCAATTACACTTTCTGCTTTTTTTCAAGTGTACTTGATGGGAATGTGAAGCCATCTGTCTAAAAGTTGAAGTTGAAGTAGGGCTCAAAAGATGAAATGGAGGGTTATGGACTGCCCTAGTCAAAGCCCCAATTTGATTGAGTGGCCACGTGTCTTGTTAAACTCCCTTCTGCGCAAAATTTTTATCCCTATTGTAGGGTCACCATTACGGTATTTGTATATTGAAATTATATCCCCTCTCAAGCGTCTCTTCCCCAGAGAGAATAAGTTCAGTGCTCGCAACCTTTCCTCATAACTAATATCCTCCAGACCCTTTTTTAGCTTTGTTGCCTTTCTTTGTACTCGCTCCATTTCCAGTACATCCTTCTTGAGGACTGGTGCCCAGAACTGGACAGTATACTCCAGGTGAGGCCGGACCAGAGTCTTGTAGAGTAGGAGAATTATCGTTTTATCCCTGGAGTTAACCCCCTTCTTAATGCATACCAATATTCTATTTGCTGTGTTAGTGGCAGCTTGGCATTGCATGCCATTGCTGAGCCTATCATCTACTAGGACCCCCAGGTCCTTTTCCACCCTAGATTCCCAGAGGTTCTCCCCCCAGTGTATAGATTGCATTCATATTTTTGCCACCCAAATGCATTATTTTACATTTTTCTACATTGAACCTCATTTGTCATGTAGTTGCCCACCCCATTAATTTGTTCAGATCTTTTTGCAAGGTTTCCACATCCTGCGGAGAAGTTATTGCCCTGCTTAGCTTAGTATTGTCCGCAAATACAAGGATTGAACTGTTAATCCCATCCTCCAGGTCGTTTATGAGCAAATTAAACAGGATTGGTCCCAGCACAGAACCCTGGGGGGACCCCACTATCTACCCCTGAACATTCCGAGTACTCCCCATTTATCACCACCCTCTGAATTTGCCCTTGTAGCCAGTTTTCAATCCAAGTACTCACCCTATGGGCCACGCCAGCGGACCTTATTTTGTACAGTAAACGTTTATGGGGAACTGTGTCAAATGCTTTTGCAAAATCCAGATACACCACGTCTACGGGCCTTCCTTTATCTAGATGGCAACTCACCTCCTCATAGAAGGTTAATAGATTAGTTTGGCAAGAACGATTCTTCATGAATCAAAATAATAAAAATTTTAGCGGAACTCTGGGCATTTAATGAGCCAGCTGCCTCCTCCCACCCCACCAAAAATTTTTCATTAAAAAAAAAACGCATTCTAACCTTTTCTAACCAGTCTGGTGACTTTACAGCAACTTCTTCTTACTCTGGTGACAGCTGGGTGCAATCATTTTTTTCTGTACTGAGCGGCGCTCAGTACTGAAATATTTACTAAGCTAAGCCTGCGTGATGATGGAAATGGGCAAAATAGCATGACTGAGTAGGTACAGTAAGTGGGAACATGGATATATTTTTTTTAAGGACAGAGGAAAGAGGGTGTAAAAGTACAAGAATAATAGAATTCCACTTTAAATTTTGTAAAAGAAAATTTACACAACAGAGACAAAGACAGCAATGCAACCCTGAAATGCCAACAGAAGTTCCCACTATACAAATCTGAAAAAAAATGGCAGGATTTGGGGGTTAAATAAATGGAGCAACAAACAGTATAAAACATTAAACAATCTTTATTTGTCTTTACAAAAACAGTGGAAATTTGTTTACAATAAATTACCCGCATGTTTAATTCTAATAGTCAATTTTGCTTCTTTTCAAAGATAAAAATAAAATGTACAAATTATATGAGATCACAGAAAATGTCCAGTTCATCAAATAGAAGAGACACATACTCATTTTGCCTCTTGCACCATTTTTACAAAACGTCATTGCAGCAGAGGGAAGTATACATTTTTTTTTAATTAATACAGAGATTAACTTTTAGATTAAAAAGTTTATTTCTCAACCTAGTCAATATGCCTGATATAGAACTAACTGCCAATAAAATTACTAAAGCTAAACCTGAATTAAACAATGTATTATGTAGGAAGACGCACTTGTGAATTAAAGTAAATGTTGCCTAAGACGATAATGGGAGCTGCCCACTCTTTCTGAAAATGCTAGTTACCTGTAATTATGTTGATCACTTTGCTTCAGTGCTTTATTTACCTGGAACAAGTATACAGATCAGGAAAAAGAGAATTAAGACAAAAGTTATTATATGTACAGTGGGGAAAATTATTATTTGATCCCCTGCAGATTTTGTAAGTTTGTCCACTTACAGAGAAATGAAGGGTCTATCATTTTTATCATAGGTGTATTTTAAATGATAAAGACACAATATCGACCAAATATAAATTGAGTTGCAGTTCAGTGAGTAAAATAAGTATTCAATCCCCAAGCAAAACATGACTTACTGTAGTACTTCTGGCAAGCACAGAGGTCAGACATTTTTTTTGTAGTTGGTTACCAGGTTTGCACACATCTCAGGAGGGATTTTGGTCCACTCTTCTTTACAGATCTTCTCTAAATCCTTAAGGTTTCTGTGCTTGCCAACAAAGGTTTCTCCACCAAACACTAAGGGTCCTTTCACACTGGGGCGGGGGCGTTGTCGGCGGTAAAGCTCCGCTATTGTAAGCGGCGCTTTACCGTCGGTATTCGGCCGCTAGCGGGGGCGGTTTTACCCCCCTGCTAGCGGCCGAGAAAGGGTTAAAACCACCGCAAAGCGCCTCTGCAGAGTAGGTACAGTAAGTGGAACATGGATATATTTTTTTTAAGGACAGAGGAAAGAGGGTGTAAAAGTACAAGAATAATGGAATTCCACTTTAAATTTTGAAAAAGAAAATTTACACAACAGAGACAAAGACAGCAATGCAACCCTGAAATGCCTGGATTTTTTGTTGATATTCTGTCTCTATCATGTAAAATACACCTATGAAAAAAATTATAGACCCTTCATTTCTTTGTAGGTGGGCAAACTTACAAAATCTGCAGGGGATCAAATAATAATTTTCCCCACTGTATACTTGTTCCAGGTAAGTGACTCAAAGTGCTGATGCAAGATGGTCAGCATGTCAAACAGGCAACTAGCAGGTTTGTCTCAGGAAAGTTTCCCTTAAAGAAAGTCTTCACTTTAACTTTATATATTTTGGATGAAGGGAGTAGTCTAGCTGTCAAAGTATGCTCATCTTTGTAATCAAGATCCACATGATCCTGTCAAAAGGGAGAGACAAACACTGCTATCTTCTTTTAGCTTTCACTAGCTCCTAGCCCTCATGACCATTATTTACTGATGCCTTAGACCGTTAATGAGCCAAGACAGCATGCAGGTCTAAAGTTGCAAAAGCTTGTAAGCATGCATTGGAGACTCAGGATAAGTATGACAACATAGCAACCTCTGAAAGAGGTTGGCATTGGCAGTTCCTGTGACCTTCTAGTGATCTCCTCCTCTAGCTGATTGGTACAACTGTTGCATCTCAAAGATTGCAGTTAGGCACATTGTCAGTGCTGCTTCAAGTTGACAACCATTTTATACTCAGTGAAGGTGAAGTAGGGTAGAGCAATTAAAATTATCTAGAGGTAATTGGACTTTTTATGTAAGACATCATGATTTTTCTTATAAATTATGATTCCGTTTTTGACGTTAGAGTGTTTATCTTTACTCTTTATTAATCATATAATTTTAAATTAAACTTATATGTTAAAAAAACTGATACACAAAACGCCATTTGGCAGATGTGGTCTATGGCTCTGTACCACTAGAGGCAGAATTTGTCTACAGACGCAACCAAATTGTCGTTAGCAATAATTGTGAACCAGTCCTTAAAGATCTACAGGGATCATGCGAAACCCAAACTGAATCAGCATCTATTCTGTCCACACAGTACATGTTTTTGAAGATATATATATTTACTTTGAGACTCTAATTTATGTAAACAATTTCCAAAAACATAAAAAAAGTTACTTATGTACAATGTACTGTATACAATGCATGGTGGCAGTCCCACAAAGGAAGGAAGTGTAGCTACTTTAAAGAGTCCATTCATCCCTCTTAAGCTTGTTCCAGAGACTTGGATGATCTTTTTCCAATGCTACGGGACATACGACTGATTCCAGGTGACCTCACCTCCATAGAGTCCTCCTCCTCCTGTACTGGGGTGAACTCTGGTTGGACGTAACCACCATGTCCATAGGACTCTGGGTAGGCGCCATGGTATTGTCCATAGGGATCTGGTTCTTCGTCATCATCATCGTCATAAGGGCTTGCCGGGCCATAGTTTTCAGGAGAACCTTGACCAGGTTGTCCCCCATATCCACCTTCACCCCCACCACCACATACAAAGGATTAAATACATACATGGCAGAGCATATAAAAAAATACTAAAACATGAAAACAACTTCTAAATAATGTACATATTTTTAAATAATGTACTTTAATTTACAACACTCAACGATTAATACAAATAAGACAGGTCAACAGAAACATAGTCGAAGACTAGACAACCATCACCAGGACATGAAATTTAAGGACATTTACATCGGAAAATCACTGATCGGTCACAATGTCTTGGTTTCTCTCAGTTCTACACCAACCTGCCAAGTTAAGTTAATCAGGTTGCCCCCAATAAATGGTCATTGGCTTAGAAACGTATGTGTCTTTCCATATCTTTCCACAATATACTGTATAATGTTCTATGTTTAAAAATGAACTCCAAATTGCTATGGTAATTACATTTTGACATTTATAATCACCTCAAGTAATGGCCCTTGAGTTAGGAGAGGAGATTGTGAGCAGATGTGGATGACAAAATTACTGACTTGATACAATAAAAGCAACCACGGATTCCGCCATCTGCAGCTATTTTAGGCACTGAGCAAGTTGGAGGCGTGTCAGGCTGTAGAACCATGATGAGTAATAACTACCTGCCAAGAAAACTGGTTGTACTCTTTAGAGTAAAGCAGCCATGGGGGACATTAAGAGAACCAAAGACTAGCTGCACCAAAAAAAGGAAAATATGCTACATGTAAGTAGTGATTGTTATAAATGCTTAACAATATACATTTTGGAGTCGTCCTTAAAATTACCTCCCCCTTTACTTAGAAGGGAAAAATCCCATTGCTATACCTCGCTGTTGCATCATTCACCCCCTTGCCAATCAACCACTTAAGAAGCACCACTGAGCAATTCTGAAGTGGAAAACCCATTGGCACCGCTTTCTGTTGACTAATTGGGGTTGTCTTCTTCATATCTCCATTAACTGTTTAAAAGGCATCGCTAAACAATTTACAGTATACAATTGTAGCCACTTGGCTTTTTCCAAAGGGCTGGTCTCAGAAACTCATTGACTTTCAGTTTGTTTTCATGGTCAACATCATTGTGTTGGGACAAACCAAGAAGGTCATGGAGGTCAGTCACACCTCCTCGACCTTCATGGTTTGTTCCAACGCAATGAGGCTTGGCCATGGAAACAAACTGAAAGTCAATGAGTTTCTGAGACCAGCCCTTTGGAAAAGAGAAGTGGCTACAATTGTATACTCGAAATTGTTTAGCGATGCCTTTTAAACATTTGATGGAGATATGAAGAAGACAACCCCCATTAGTCAACAGAAAGGGGTGCTAATGGGTTTCTAAGTGAAAATGATCAGCTTGTTTCAATATACAGAATAATGGGAGTAGTGGAAAACAAGATTCTTCCATTGAAAATCCTCAACTAAAGTCACATAGCAAAGTCTCTTTACAGTCTTTCATGTATTGGTCAACCTATTTTCCATTGGTGGGTTTGAGCCAATAAGGCAAAGCAGATTGTATCACAACTGGTCTTGCTCTTCAACGTTCGTAGTCATTGTAAGGTATTAAGCCTTCTCATTGGAAATGAACAGAAAGTGAATGGGATGAGACGATCAGAAGGATGATGGACGAGAAAGAAAAAACACAAAAATCAGTACAAAAATACCATAGCACCAACATAAATATAAAAACACAAAACTTACAGAAATTGTACGCTAGAATAACAATCTATATATTTATGAAAGCTGGTGCAGAAGTAACTGTCCGTGATATGTTGCTGTATACCACAAAATAAAATTCAGAACATTTTATTTTCAGAAAAGAACCTTTGCACAGTTACCTGGGCAGCGCTTTTCATAAATATTCAACATTAATGTGTCTTCAGGTTACAACACATTATATAGTTGAGCACACACAAACTAACAACCAAATGAAAGACTTTGCTACAACCAATGCCAGATGTCAATCTTAGAGTGCCTTTTACTAGTTTTCAAATCAAAATTCCTGTTTAGGTGCACCTGTAGTGAGGGAGCAAACAATATGCTCTACAGTAGGGGGAGTTGGCCTTGAATATTTATGTTTTAGGATGTTTTTAAAAATAATTATGTTTTAAGCAACCCTGTTAATTGCTTGAAAGAAAAGGTAATATACTCACCTCTCCAGCAGCCCATGTATGCCACCAATGGCCCATTCCAGCTCTGCACCTTCAGTTGCTCTCTTTAGCACTTCTGGGATGGTTGAGTGCCTGTGTCCCAGGTCATGCACTGTGACTCCATCCTCCAAACTCCACATCCTTGCTGTGTCCAGTAGTGAAGTAGGCATCAGGGGCTAAAACCAGAGCAAGCAGTAGGGGACACAGGCATCCCACACTCCTGGAAGTGTTGAATGCACAAGAGAGTGATAAAGGCTAAAGCATTGAAAAGGAGCAATGGTAGGAAACACTGGCCTCAAGAGGTAAATCTAATAATTTGGGATTTTCTCAAGTGACCAATGGGGTCCCTTTAAAGAAAGTTTGGGTGGGCTGAAATATCAGGGCTGCCACTGCTGACTTATTTTTAAAGGTTCCAGGGTTGACATGCTGCATCTACCTAATGGGTCACTGTCCCAAATCTAAACATGTGGTTCAGAAGCTTGGACCTTAGAGTCTGTTACCAACAAAATTGTTGAAATTAGAAAGGTTGATAACCTTGGAATTATTTTGCACCTGTCAAAACAAGTCAGCCCAAATATTTTTTTCCTGACAGATCCATTTTCGGCCCCATCTTTTATACGATCAGTGTCTGCCCACTATTTGTATAGTGCAATAGATTTGTTCCCCCTGTAGTGATATTCTCAGATGTTGATGGAAAGTTTAGCATGTTCCTTATTCTCTTGTTTAGTTTCCTTAGTAAGAAGAGGTACGGTAATCAATATAGAAACATCCAGGAAAGAATTCAGTAACCTTTAGGCTGGGTTCACACTATTGCGAATTGGATGCAGCTTACACCCAATCCATCTAATTCGCAGGACATTTGAAAACATGTTATTTTCAATGGGAATAGTTCACATATGTGCGTTGCATCCGCACTCCGCATTGCAAAAAAAGCGTGTGTGTTTTCTAGGCAGTGCGGTGCAAATTGCAGGCACATAATCTTCAACGGGAACTCATCTGATTCGCAGATGTGTTCCATTCTGAACAGGAATGCTCTCCCCCTCCTCCTACACCTCCCCCCTCCCAGGTCAGCTGATCCGCAGCTACAATGGAGAGGAACCGCGGAATGAATAATTTTTATCTTCACAGGGAAACTGGGGCTGCAATTCGCACCAGACTAGTGTCAATCCAGCCTTAAAGAAGAATTCTAGGTATGGCTCCAGCCAATGTTACCATGTATAAACCATACCTGGTCAATTCCCCTGGAAGCTGGAAATCACTGAAGTAGACACTGCTACTCCAGTGATCTCCACTTGCTTGCGGGTCCCGTGCTGAGGCTGGGTTCACACTATTGCAAATTGGATGTGGGTTTCCCGCATCCAATTCACAATAGCAGGAGATTATGACCGACTCTCTATGGAGCCGGTTCACACATCTCTGGAGAGTCTCTGGTGCAAATTTGCACAGGGGTCCTGTGCGTCTTTTGGTCTGTTACAGGTCCGAATTCAACCAAAAATTTGGGCTGAAATTGGACCTGGAACGGTGAAAGGGGACGCACTTGACCCCCTGCTGTGAGCCGCATGAGGCAATAGTGTGAACCCAGCCTAAGTGGCTGCCCTGATGCATTCTGAACACAGAAGGTCAGCCACTAGGCATGGGTGCCATTCAGAGAAGGCTTTAAATGCAAAGCCTTCTCTGATTGGATAATGTAAAAAGCAAGATGCCACAGCCCCACTTCTCCACCTCGTCCTATGTAACTTTGTATAAAATACCTATACCTGGAATTCTTCCTGAAAATAAACACTAACAATTATTGGTCTCTTTTGGTCTGTTAAATATACCATTGAAAGCATTTTGTAGAAAAACAGGCAAATGTCACTGCTCCAAACTCTATTTTAAAAATTTGGAATCTTACTGATGTGGAAAAACAGCAAAACATGTTCACCAACATTGCAAACCATGCAGACAAAACACACACAAACACACCGACATGCAAACCATGTTTGCAGTGTCCTACATGGTTAATATGTCACAGGTGAACATCAATAGAAAATGTGAGGGTTTTAAGCCAAAGTCTAAGCCAAAAAGTTGAGGTTCAAACTTAGAATTCATCAACAAGAAATGGCATGAAGTCACATCAGTTAATGTTAAATGAGAGCATGTAACAACGTAGTATGTGATGACTACCCTGTTTCCCCGAAAATAAGACCTAGCGTGATTGTTGGTGATGGCTGCAATAAAAGCCCTACCCCCCAAATAAGCTCTACCCTGTTTCCCCAAAAATAAGCCCTACCCTGAAAATAAGACCTACAAGGACTTTAACTAGGGCTTATTTGGGGGGTAGGGCTTATATTGCAGCCATCACCGACAATCACGCTAGGTCTTATTTTCAGGGAAACAGGGTAGGACAATCAGGAATGGACATGCTATTTCTGAAGACTGTGCAGCTGCACAAGGGCCCAGTGGAACTAATGGGCCTGTTAATATTAGATGCGGGTCAGGCTGGTGTTGGTATCTCCGCCTTCTGTAGTGTAGACAATGATAAATTCTACAGCAGATGAGAAGCAGAAAGTATTCTTGACACCCTAAAGTATATCTAAAGCCAAACATTTTGTTTTAGTTTTGGATTGAGTAAGGAGGCTTCTGGGCAGGGAAATACACATTTTACAGTCATACAGCAGGAGGCCTAAAGGGATAAAAGCCCTTTCTGTCTTCTTGTTGTACATGTCCAATTGGGCAGATTTTCCTCCACTTCTTGTACCCTTTGGATGTGAGGGGAGATCTTTCCAAAAAGAAGGATTAGAGTTCTTGATTATTGGAAGATTTCCTCTCTATTCCTGTTCTAGTGACAACTCAAAAATGTGGATTTTTCCTTAACCCTTTCACGCCGACTGAACTGGGCTTTTTTCCATGGGGTTGCATATTTGCACATCTCCATTTGTGCTGGGAGCATGTCTCACCGAGAGCCCCGGGCCCCGTTCTAACGATCGGGACCCGGAAGGTCCGATTCCGGGTCACCTGATCATTGTGATAGCCTCTGATTGGCTATCACAGTAATCAGTCACTGTGAAGCCCGCCACCGTGTTTTATAAATTCACAAATTATGCGCTGGGCTTGAGGTTTGATCTAGGTCAGCCCAAGGGTTAGTATTTGGGTTAAGGTCAGTAATTTTTTGGACAGGATTTAAAAAAATTTTTTTTTTAAATTTGTACCAGTGTCAGACAGTGTCGGTGTGTTTTAGGTAGGATAAAAAAGCAAAATGCACACTATTGTTTCTGGGCTGTACTACGGATACAAACAACAACTAACATACACATATGTGTTATCGCGATCGTCAGGAGCAGAAAAAATTTATTTTGGGTTGTTCTTTGGTGGTAGGTTATGGTAGTAGCAAGAAATATACAGTTAAAAGTTAAAAATATATATATTTTTCTTTTACTATTTTGGGCCAGTTTTCCTTAGATAATTAAAAAAAAAATCAGGAAATATCTATTACCATTTACCACCAAATGAAAACCCAATTTGTTCTGACAAAAACAAGGTATAATCCCCCTGGATGCACAAAGTAGTTTTGATGTTATATACAGTTTTAATAACACGTGTCAAAGTTGCAAGATTGGGCATAGGCATTAAGATTTGTTTTACCCTTAGGCGGGAAGGGGTTCATTTTCATTCCCGGTGGCAAGGAAAAATAAAGAAAAATTTGGGGGACCAAAAATTATTCTTCCACAGGGGCTCTTTGGTTGTTCTTTTGGTTTCCTCGTGCACACGGACATCTACACACTTCTGAGTCTTGTAGCATAAATTGTCCCACACAGTCCTGCACCAAGGGAGCCAAGGAGATGCATAGAACTGCCAGTACAAGCCAAAAGCTGTACATGGCTATTTGCTTGTAAACACTGATGGCTTCTCCATAAGCCATTAACCACATATGTGTGTATGGCCCCGAACTCAAAAGTGGCTCATCCAGGGAAGTACAACAGGTAAAAAGCGATTTAGAAGCCATTGCATCTACATGCACTCAGCCCTGTACAGCCCCATTCACTTGTATTAGTGGCTATATGCATCACTGTGGCTCCCCGGGTGCAGAAAAGCTCCCGACCTTTTGCGGTACAACACCCAAGAGATTGTAAACATCCATGCGCATAGGGCCCTAACATGCGCTCAATAAATAAACTGAAAGCCCTCAATAAAAGAGGTTGTTATGCCCCGTACACACGGTCGGACATTGATCGGACATTCCGACAACAAAATCCATGGATTTTTTCCGACGGATGTTGGCTCAAACTTGTCTTGCATACACACGGTCACACAAAGTTGTCGGAAAATCCGATCATTCTGAACGCGGTGACGTAAAACACGTACGTCGGGACTATAAACGGGGCAGTAGCCAATAGCTTTCATCTCTTTATTTATTCTGAGCATGTGTGGCACTTTGTGCGTCGGATTTGTGTACACACGATCGGAAAATCCGACAACGGATTTTGTTGTCGGAAAATTTTATAGCCTGCTCTCAAACTTTGTGTGTCGGAAAATCCGATGGAAAATATGTGATGGAGCCCACACACGGTCGGAATTTCCGACAACAAGGTTCTATGACACATTTTCCGTCGGAAAATCCGACCGTGTGTACGAGGCATAACACTGCACACACCTTGGAAAGTGCACTTTATTGCAGACAGGGTGCTGTAGGGAAGGAATGTGAAAAGGCATATACAGATAACCCCTTGCCAACCGTGCATCGCAAATATGAGGAGCAGGAAAAACAGGCTTTAACATCCAGCTGCCACACATATCCATCAATGGTGGCTTCAGGCTGTGTGCCAACAGCACGCTTGCTCCGCTCTCCCAGCACACTGACCAAGCTGTGCTTGACAGCTCTTGGAGGTCATGAGCCAGCAGGACAGGCTCCTGATCATGCGAACACTTTGAGATCCAATCGCAGTGGTCACATGATAGAGAAGCCATGCCGGAGGTGGTTTGAAGGAGTCAATGAAGATGAAGGGTGTGTGCCATAAATAGGCAGAAAAAAAAGCAGTTACAATAACTCAATATAAAGATGTGTGATAAGTGAATGTGAGAAAATACGAATGTTAAAATACAAAAATGTCAGCTTGAGAAATAAAGTGTGATGACTGAATACACACAAGATATGGGAAAACGTAATCTCAGAAGTGATTATGGAATATCAGAAGTGATGAGTAAATGTGTGCAAATACAGCAAAGCTGGCCTACTGTCACAGTCAATCTGTGGCTACATCAGGAGCTAAGAAACAATCAATGTTAATATCAAAGGACCGGCACTCACCATATCCAGCACACGAGGCAGCGTCACAATAACCTTGAGGACCAGGAGGCCCCATAGAACCAGTATTTCCTGGAGGACCTGGGAGGCCACGCTGGCCAGGAACACCAACTGGACCTTGGCTTCCAGTACGACCTTCACCTGGGGATCCTGAACATAAAAACATGTTAAAGCTTATCTAAAGCCAAACAGAGAGGAGAGATAAAACCACTGTCAGTTTTTTTTCTGGCCATCTATCTCATTGGGGAGACTTACCTTCACTTCCTGTCCTGTGGACAGGAAGTGAGAGGGTATTTTCCAATGGGGGGGAGAGAATACTCCTCTTAGTTGTCAGAAAAAAATTCCCTATTGCAAGATTTCCCCTCTAGTCCTGTTTTGGTAGCAATTCAAAATTTTTAATTTACGCTCACGTCACCTTACATTTCAAGTGACACTGGTGATCAGGTCAATTCGAGAGAATAAATTTCCCTAACAGGGACACAAACATAAATAAAAGCTTGACAGTTCTAACTTCTCACCGCTTTATTTACATCTACAAAAAAGGGCATGTCAATTACTTTATTAGAAATTGCATCCAGCAAGAATGCTGATTGCATTGTCTGACATACATCTTGCCACTAGAGGGAGCAAATTTAAATCTAATATACTGTATGTAATACAATAACAGAAATATGGTACAGGATATTAAAATGTGAAAACCTCACATTGCAGTAATTACTAAAAATGTGCAATCACTGACTATATCTTTTTAAATTAAAAAAAAAAAATATTTATTTTTTTATTACTGATAATTTTATTCGGCTCTTTGATGTGCCATTTTTATTTTTTCATTTGTTGTATTGTGGTTTATGATGTATGTAATTTTATTTCAAAACCCTTGTTTAAAGATGACATTCCAAAAAAAAAAAAATTAATTGTAAGCTGTTTATATCTTTTGGTCTTTTGAAGGCTCAGAGGTCTAAAGCAAACAAAGGGGATTTTTATCCTCTCTTCTTGGATCAGTTAAATGGAACCTGTATATTGTATTGCCCCTGGCTTTATGAGAATTTGGCATCACCTGAATGTATTCATGTTCCCTGTATAAGGTGTTTGTTCCATTTTGTTTTCTTACCTGGAGGTCCCGGGGGACCCCTGGGTCCTTGTGTTCCTACTCCAGAGTTTCCTCTCTCTCCCTTTTCACCAGTTAGACCTGTTATATAAGAAGATGTTATTTAACCAATTGACCGGTCATTTATTATTGGTTCATTCAGCCAATTATTAGTTAATTTATTCAATTATTGGCTCAGTCATTGCAATTATTGAGTCATTCATGCATTGAGTCAGATTTATTTCCTTGCAGAGCAGCCGGGGTGGTAGTGCTTTATATGACCACCCGGACTCTTCTTACTGCTTTTTCATGTCATTGGCCAACAATTCACTAGTTGTCATATGTCAAACGTGTCACTGCAGCACAAGTGATACGTTACCCACCACCCACATATTTGCCCACAGCCTATATCGAAGAAACAATGGCATCAGAATAGGATGAAGACCCTGACAAAATGGCCACCAGGATTGGTATCTGCAGACATCTTTCAATACACTATCCACAATTTGGGTTGCCCATTTTCTAAGAGAGAATATTGACATCTACACATGCCCCTTGTACCTTCTTTAGAGCAACAGAGCTGACAGTCAGTAGGCAAAATGACAGCCATTTAACGAGACACTGTCACCTTGCCCGCCCATTTATAATCACTTTCACAGGATTTCCCTGCCTATTGGTGCATATAAAGACGGTGATGTCACTTCCTGTGTCATGTGATTTGCTCAGTTCCAGCCTTTGGCTGCTAGACCAAGTGCTGTATCAAAAAAGATGGTCACACGCTCCCTGATAGCCATAAGCACTGAGTATTTTATAGTGATAGAGGAAGCAGTGGGGGAGTGTTATGAGGGTGAGCTAAGGTGTTTAGATGGTAGGCCTTGAACAGACTCTGTCACTTTCAGACAAAGTGATTGGGTCTCTGTAGGCCATTTTTGGTGAGTCCAGGTAGATGCCCACTAGCTGATAGATTGCAGCAGTAACACTGATCAGCCATGTATAGAAAACCCAAGATAAGTTTGCACCTCTCTGTTTCTTCTTCCTCCGCTCTAAAATACAATAAATTGGTCAACAGAGATGACCTTGCAAGTTTATGGGGGACTCTGCAATGCTCAACATGAAGTCAAATGGTGCCGTTGTGTACAACCTTCTAATGCCTATAGGCACACTTGGAGTCAGAGGATGCTATAAACAGTACTTTATTTTTTACAGGAAGTGATGTAATTTATCTAACATTGGAGTGTAGTTACAGTCAGGTCCATAAATAGTCCATAGACAGTTGCAGTAGAGGCCTGGCAGAGCATCACCAGGGATGAAACACAGCGTCTGGTGATGTCTATGCATTCCAGACTTCAGGCTGTAATTGACTGCAAAGGATTTGCAACCAAGTATTAAAAAGTGAAACTTTGATGGATGATTGTTAATCTGTCCCATTACTTTTGGTCCCTTAAAAAGTGGGAGGCACATATACAAACTCTTGTATTTCCTACACCATTCACCTGATTTGGATGTAAATACCCTCAAATTAAAGTTGAAAGTCTGCAGTTAAAGCGCATCTTGTCAGTTTCATTTCAAATCCATTGTGGTGGTTTATAGAGCCAAAAAGATTAGAATTGTGTCGATGTCCCAATATTTATGGACCTGACTGTATCTGTCCACTTGACAAAAAAAATGTCAGATTATCACTTACCTCTTTCTCCAGGTGCTCCAGGTGAGCCAGGGCTGCCAGGGAATCCTGGTCTTCCAGAAGATCCTTGTTCTCCAGGTGGACCTTGTGGGCCCTGCTTACCTGGCTGTCCTGGGGGCCCAGGGATACTTCTGACTGATACAGACTGACTTGGTACTTGGTTCAGGAGTGAATTAAACCTGGCCATATGACCTAGAAAAAAAAAAACAATGACATTAAGTTTAATGACATCAAAAACAATCAGACTTGATAAAAAAAAAACATATCTAAAAGTCAGCTATGGATTGCAAGAATGTGAGCGATCTTTGCTGCACAATTATACCACTTTGTGTTCTTCACATACTGAGCATGGACCTATGCCTTTGATTAAATCTTTCAAAATGAACACAACCTGAGTTTTTCATAAACCAATGCTAAGTGCTAGAGATCTATGAAATACTGCAGTACCAACATCCATTTAAAAAAAACAGTCATACAAAATACGGTATATAAGCTGCCACTGCTAACTACAATGTTATTCATGAACAAGCTTGATCCGCCAATCAAAATGTATCCCTATTTTAGGAATTTAAAAGGTTGATATGGCTTGGAAAGTTTTCTACAGATAAAGAGGATCTAAAGACTGTGCTCCCGCTTTCCTACTGTGTTACATTAAAAAGGTCATTTTTATTTTTCAGTAAAGGATGCTATTATGTGTGATATACTTACTCTGTATGATTTGTTCACACACTTGGCGAGCGATTGCACGCACCATGTTCTGTGACTGGGTGTCTCCCTGCAATAAAAGTGAACAAAATAAATTTCCGAAAAAAATTCTTTTTGCTGCCGGGTTATACTTTCCAATCAAGTATGGTCTTGCTCATTCGATTTTTAATATGAATACTGTACCAATTTTACAATATGTACAAGACTTAAAGAGGAACTGCAGTCTGCTCACATAATTTGTAATAAAAACATCTTGGTCATTCTGAAGCTTCCCTCGAACCACTTTGCATATTATTTTATATATATGGTAATGTGTATCTGTACTTGCCAAATATGCTGCAGAAATCTCCCTCCACTGAGTCTGGCTGAAACCATTTTAACTATGGGCAGCTGAAGCTGCTGCCTGTTCACTTCCTGGATTTACACACAGAGGCACACCTCCAGCTCTGCAGCTCTCATTGGCCCTTTTATGACTCATCCCCCTTCCCTTCCTGGCAAACTCTCACGAAAGTGAGAGAGAGAGAGAGCTGTGCATGATGTTATAAGCCTAGGCCAGACAAGAAACAGGAAGTGGGCTGTATAAGGTATTCACTGGCAGAAAAAAAAATGTTTTACTATCCAAAGTTAAAACAACAAGGGCAGAGGATTTAATAGCTGGAAAGATGAAAAAATTACTCAAGTTCCGCTTAAGGTTGGTCCCACCTCCTAGGCTGAGGGTGGAACATCACATTAATTCTGTACATTATTCATTGTAGGTTTAATCAGTGATATTCCAACCTGGGAAATATGGAAGACATTTCTTATTTTCATTAAGGTAAAAAGTTGTTCTAGAATTATGATTATTATAACTTCCTATACAAATAGGACAATCTGGAAGCCCTAAAAACAAGTTGTGAGCTCCAGCAGAGCGGTGTTGCCCAAGCTCGTAGGTCACACCTCTCCACACTCTTCACACCTCTCCTCCTGTAGATGTTTCTACAGGTTCTAAAGTCACATCTAAACCAGAAAGGTTTGTTAAAAGCCTTGTGGCTCCTTTATAAAACCAAGCAAGCTACAGCTTTTTTCCAGTTTGCTTATAAGCATATCATTGGGTCATTCAAGTTGATTCTGCATATAACATAATCTGAACACATGGCTGGTAAATAAAGGGGAGAAGCAGTGGTCTAGCCCCCTGACTCTTATAGGACCAGTACAGTCACCTCATCTGCACCCTTTGTGCTTATATCCTACATCTGACCTTTGGCAGTGTATTACTTTAAAGGGGATCTACAAACTTTTTAGTGGTTTTAGACATACACCATTGGCTAATGACTGGCTGACCAAAACAATCTTTTTAATCTGGGTTAACTCAAGGATTTGTGAAAAAAACACCCTTTCAATGCCCCCCCCCCCCCCTCACATTGCAAGGGTTAAGTACTCAAGTCTAGGAGTAGATTAGAGGTAATACTTACCTTAGTGATGCATTGGGTTGTGGATGGACCCTCAGCACCCTCATGTACAATGCAGAACTGTTGCTCCTGCATTGTACTTGATGATATAAGAGTCTACGCCACAGTGAGGAATAGGGTAAGAAGGGACCAGGGGTCTCCACATTTTCCAGACAAAGGGCCAGACTTTAGGGGGGCCGGGTTGTGGCTAGTGGGGGTCGAAAATGTCCCGTATTTAGTGGGAAAAAACAATGCCTCAGGCTTGGAGCGGGGCTTTAAAAAACTTGTTTCAATGTATAGTTTGTAATGGTCAATGTACATTGAGGCAACCCTTTTTAAATCCATTGGAAACAACAAAATCTTGACAGTAATGATTGGTAATCAGAGGCTATGGGTCCTATACCACATAGGCTAGGTATTTTTTTTTTCATTTGGAACAAGAGTGAGGTAATATCTCATACAATGACAACACATCAAGGTAAGGTAGAGTTTTTCTTGGATATCATTTAATAAAATACTTACTCTTTCTCCTCTTTCTCCTTTTACACCAGGAGACCCCTGAGAGGATAAAGACACATTATTATAATCATCAGAATCATCATCATCACAGACATTTATACGCCAACTTTTCTCAATCTTTTTACCCCAAAGTAATCCTTGAAATAATTCTCAGATCTCAGGGAACCCCCTTCTGAGCTTAGTCCACCGGGGGTCATTGGGAAAACATTAGGAAACCCATTACAGTGATGTTCAAAATGCCACCCTTACAGTCAGCTCAAAGGATCATTGGTGGAGACAACACCACTTGACTGGCTCTACCAAGTGGCATTGAACCTGAAACTATACAGGTACCATCAGATGGGAGGTTGATCCAAAGCTCAAGGAACCCCTAGCAACCTCTGGGGGAACCCTTGAGAATGGCAGTTATACAGCAACAATAAGTTAATGATCTGATTAACTTTTTACTTTTAACTTTTTACTACTAGTAGTAATACTACTACTACTGCGATGATATGATTTTTGGAAATCTGAAAATGTGCACGTGGTCAGTGTTAGAGCATACATGGGGTTTCTTCCCTCCCCCATATGGCAGTGTTTGGGCACTCATGACTAAGCACTGCATCCTGGGATGAAGAAGAGATGGTCACATGTTCCACCATACTTAGTAGTAGTGGGCATTTCCAAGGTATTTGGCTGATGAACGTGAAGTACAATCATGGCCAAGATGAGTATCAGCAAGAGGAAGGGGGAAGGGTGTCACTTTGCCCTTTTAAACATACCTTCAAAACCCATCTTCAGAGAAAGGTGTATAACCTTGATCCACTCCACATCAGTTTATTTTATATCGTAAGCTCTTTTGATCATGAGTGTTAATTCTTATATTTGCTCTTTGCATTATTATTATTATTATACAGGATTTATATAGTACCAACAGTTTGGGCAGCGCTTAACAAAATGAAGGCAGACATTACAGTTACATTACAATTTGGTACAAGAGGAATCAGAGGACCCCGTTAGAGCTTACAATCGAGGAGGGAGGGTCAATTGATACAAAAGGTAATAGCTGTGGGGGATGAGCTGATTTTTTTTACTTTCTGCTATAAAACATCCAATAAAAAAAAAATCGAAAAAAATCTAATTTCATAAATTTAGGCCAATATGTACTCTGCTACATGTTTTTTGGTAAAAACAAATCCCAATTTTTTTGTGAATAGCTTGAGGTGGGGGGGGAGAGGGCTCAGCCCCTATGGAAGGGTCGCCACTGCCAGGGACACACCACTTCATTCCAGGGACACTTCACTTCATTCCAGGGACACTCCACTTCATTCCAGGGACACAACACTTCAGGTGTGAATGGGCGTGTTGCGGTAAAAATGCGCTTTCTGACATGTTTTTCATGCGACAAACGTGCCCAAAAAAATCAGGGTATCAGGGAGCAGTGACAGCCCAGGCTGGAGGCTGTGTTTGCAGGTAAGGACCTGGAAAGGTTTGTTTGCGCCCCCCCCCCCCCCAAAAAAAGGTAATCACCAGCCGCCACTGAAGCAGGATAAGCTTCTTTAAAGAGAAGGGTTTTCAGGAATTGTCTAAAGATGGATAGATTAGGGGACAGTCAGACAGATTAGGGTGTGGAGTTCCAAAGGATGGGAGAAGCTCTGGAGAAATCCTGGAGGCGAGGAGGTGACGAGGGAGCTAGAGAGCAGGAGGTCTTTTGAGGACTGATATTTTGGGACTAGGCTAGTGATGTAGCTGGAGGCAGAGTTGTGGACGGCTTTGTAAATTATGGTTAGTACTTTGAATTTTATTCATTGGGTGAGTGGAAGCCAGTGGAGGGATTGGCAGAGAGAGGGGTGGAGGACACTGAACGGTTGGTAAGGTGGATGAGATTTGCAGCAGCATTCATTATGGACTGAAGGGGGGATAGTGTATGTAAAGGTAATCCAATGAGGAGGGAGTTGCAGTAGTCAAGGCGAGAGATGACCAGGGAGTGAATTAGAAGCTTGGTGGTGTCATGGTTAAAAAGGGGCGTATTCTAGAGATGTTGCAGAAGCTAAGGCGGCATGATTTGGACAGGGATTGGATGTGGGCCTGAAAGAACAGTTCAGAGTCTAGGGTTACCCCTAGCACCCTGGCATGTGGGGACGGACTGATAGATGTGCCATTGATCTTGACAGAGAAGTCAGGGGAAGGGGCACGTTGGGGAGGAAATATTATGAATAGCATTATAATAGTGTTGCACTGTAGGTTGTCACTTTGCAGTGTTACCTAATATGCGCCATATACGTAACAATCACAATACCAGAAAAAATACATATAACTATATTATTCCTGTATATGTCTTTTAATATGAAGTAAAACTAGTTTTGAATTTATTAATGATACTCGGTGACGGCATTCTCAAAGGATTCTCCTAAAATACCAGTGTTGCCAATGATGATTAATCAGGACCGGGGTATGTGTCTTCTCAATCTTGAAATATGTCTTTGTCTCAATTTTATATCCAAACATCATGTCTCCCCCAGCAGTTGCTTCACGTCACGGTTATCATTTTCTGGAATGTTTGCATTAGAATAAATTACTCTGACAAGATGTTATTGGAAGGACCAATGGAGTTTTCCATTTGCCACAAATAACACAAGTAGGGGCAGCTGGTTTTTCTCAAGTCTGTTATGGCAAATATGTATTTAATGTGAAGTACACAGGAATATCTGAGGTCATCTCATCATATCATAAAGAGCTAGTGTTTGTACTACACAAGGGTAATCGGGGTAAACCATGCAGGTTGGAAAGGATCAATCATCAGATTTTTTTTTATACAATGATGTAGAGAGGTAAGCAATAGCGCTTCAATTTATTTTATTACTATGTTTTTAATGTACATTTGCCCCATTTCCTAGCTCCCAAAGCTATCCTAGGTCTCAATTCCCCCACCCAGGTGTTGACTGCATTGACCAACAAATTCAGTATGGTGCTTAGACTTTAAATGGGACTCTGTTTCAGCAATACAGGTATGCTGCATTCTGGTCTATGAAGTATTTGAAAACCCATAAAAAAGCAACCCGGTTTGGTGATCAACCCAACGCTGTATCATGACCTAGGCCAACAAGGCCCAGGCCTAGGGCAGCACTTTGCAGGGGGGGCAGCACAGAAAAAGTCCCTGCCAGCTTGCGCTACACTGTTAGTGTAGCACCAGTCCTATGGAGTGGACTGGGCTGAGAGGCAAATTAGTCTAGCGCCCCCATAAAGCAGCCTCACTGCTTCCGGTATATGGGCGGCCGGCATTCCGCAAATGTGGGGGGGGGGCGCCGCTTCTAATTTTGACTGTCCTACCATCCTGGACCACAAACCTTCCTCACTGTGCTATATGTTCTCTGCTGCACCATTGGCATGGTTATATCTTCTTAGTCCTCTCCATAAAATTATCAGAAATTTGTGCTTAAAGTAGGCAACACTTTTGTTTTCTTTATTTTGGATAGAGTAAGGGAGGGTTATAACCCCTATCAGTTTATTTTTTACCATCCCTGTCCCATTGCAGAGATTTCCCTTCACTTCCTGCCTCATAGCAAAACGGGAAGTGAGAGGAAATCTATGCAAATTAAGGGAATCCATTGCCTACCCCCCCCCCCCCCAGGCCCTCAGAACTAGCGTCCTCGCTCAAATTTCAGGACGGGTCTTAAACAGCAAGGGGTGTGGCCTTGACAGGAAGGGGTGGGTCATATTTAAATTAGGGGGTGCACGAGTTTAATCAAGCCTCGGGCAGCACAAAACCTAAATACACTACTGGATCAACCTGTAAACTTGAGAACCACAAATACAGGAGAGTATGTGGTCACTTACTGTATATTATTCAGTAAGCAGTGCAAAGACAGGCAGAAAGTGCCATAGACCACAGCAAAGGCCAACTAACATCTATGTGTAGCATTGCTTGATTCATGGTAAGTATGAATGAACCCAAAACATTTCCCTTTACAAAGACACTTATTTGCAGCATATACTTGGAGGCAGTTGCAGTCTACTTTCTCCACTGCAGGTGGCACTCAAATGCAGCGACATTGCAGAGGGAGAGAAAGTCAAGAGGAACATGGTTCCCCTATAAATTCCAGGGTCACTGGGGAAGCTATCCGATTAGATGCTGCTGCCCCGTGTGAGTCTAGCAGCCATCTTGGTTCAGGCACAACCTATTTAAGATCCTGGCTCCCAGTCTTAGCACGTATTAGTGGCAGGGAGAGGTTCCAGATGAGTAGAGAAAAGATAGTGACACGCCATCCTTCTGGAGACCTTCCCATTTGGAGTCTGAACCGCCCAGGCCGCATTCCGCCCCTCAAGACAGACGCTGTCAGGACATCTAAGACATGCTTTGCTACACATTGTTGGTACATGGCATAAGTGTTTCCGGTTGGGTGCCTTTCCACCAGGTTTGTTATGAGTTATTGGATTCTGCATTAATACAAGTTCTGTTCTCTGCAATCGGACTCTGTGTGTTTACTGCTGCTGCACCTCCCCACATACTGTAGATGTGAACCACCCAAATAGGAAATAAATGACTAGAACTTTCTGCTGGGAGGTACTAAAGCCAGGCTGGGGAGGTGAGATGCGAGGAAGCTTTTTTTTGGGGGGGGGGGGCTGTGAAGGGAGATGTGTGCAGTGGTGGGGGATGGGGAAAATGGTGCAGAGGTCAGAGCCAAGGAGGGGGTGGAAGTGAGATGTGGACAGCTTGTACTCTGTATTAACCAACTCCTCAACCCTGCACCCTGTACACAGGGCACCCCTGAAATTTGCACTCTGTATGTACCGCACCCCTCAAATTTGCACTCTGTGCATAGAGCACTCCTCAACTCTGCACTCTGAACACAGGGCACCCCTGAACTTTGCACTCTGTATGTACAGCACCCCTTAAATTTGCACTCTGTGCGTAGAGCACTCCTCAACTCTGCACTCTGTACACAGCGCACTCCTGAACTCTGTGCATAGTGCACCCCTGAACCCTGCACTCTGTACATACTTCAACCCTGAACCTGGCACTCAGTATGTAGCGCATCCCTGAACTCTGCACTCTGTGTGTAGTGCACCCCTGAACTCCACACACCTGATATTTATTGCCCCTTTAAGATCCTCCCACCGTTAGTGCAATTTGGCCACACCCACCATTCAATGTGGTTCATCAGGAGGGGGGGCGTGGTCGGGTTATTTCCTGCACCTATTCTCTAAGAAAAGTAATCCTGGATACATTTATATAGTCTACAGATACAGCCGACCCTTTTAGGGCAACAATACTGCTGATGCGGCCCACAATGAAATTGAGTTTGACACCCCTGCTATAGATGATTCGTTTTTTTGCTTTCGTTCAGCCTGAAAGAAGCAACTGATGTCTTTATCCACACAAGCAAGGTGGGTAGAGGAATGATCCCCACTGGGACATTATATTCTCACAGAGAGACTCTCCGCTGTTAGAAAACACTGATCAGTGGCGGATGATGAAATTCAGCTGATCCCTTCTGAGTTGGCCAAATTTTGATCCATCTATGGCCAGTTTTACAACAGATTCCTGTTTTCAGGCAGTTATGTATAGCAGTCTGCCAGCCCCATCCTCCAACTATTGTCTGCCTGCATTGCATAGAAATGTACAGAGACCTAGTGATGGTTTAAAATAAAGTATGTAAAGGACATGGGAAGGTTTTATTTAAAAATGTCATTAGCAGGTTGATGAGGGGGGAATAGAGGAACCAGAGAAAATAAAATATAAGCAGATGACATTTGTCACATAATCAAATGTACCGATGAGAATTTTGCCGGGTCTCCCTGATAGACTGAAAAAGGAAGGACACAGTCACAGAGGAACGCCTGTATGCAAGGTACATTGCACTATAAGGGCCGGATCTCTAAATCTGCATTTGATTCTCAATAGGAGGCGGATCTAAAAATTCGCTTCACAGACGTTTCTCTACTGAGCATGAGCGAAGCGCGCTGCGTTTTCTCATTGGTCTGGCGGCGGAGGAAGGAGGAGGGGGGCCGAACTTCCGAGGAACGGCTCCGTGCCGTCGCCTCTCCGAAGTGGGGACAGAGACTTGTCAAAAACAGGTACCCATTTCCCCCCTCTCCCCTGAAAGGTGCCAAATGTGACACCTGAGCAGGGGAGGAAGCAAATAAGCGGAAGTTCTACTTTTGGGAGGAAATCCGCTTTAACCGCTTGCGACCAGCCGCCGTCATTATACTGCGGCAGGTCGGCGCGATCCCGCGAACCGTTGTAGCTATACGTCAGCTCGCAGGATCAGGATAGCAGGCGCGTGCGCGCCCGCAGCACTGCGGGGGTGCCGATGCTCGTGGCCGACGGTCGCGATGACCGCCGGCCACGAGCGATCGCGAGCACAAGGGACAGAACAGGGAAGTGTGCGTGTCTAAACACATACTTCCCTGTTCTGTTCTGTGTGGCGTGACAGATTCTGTGTTCCTATTAGCTAGGAACCACAATCCATCACTTCCTCCAGTTAGTCCCCTCCCCCTTCAGTTAGAATCACCCCCCAGGGAACACAATTAACCCCTTCACCGCCCCCTAGTGTTAACCCCTTCACTGCCAGTGACATTTTTACAGTAATCAATGCATTTTTATAGCACCGATCGCTGTATTAATGCCAATGGTCCCAAAAATGTGTCAAAATTGTCCGATGTGTCCGCCATAATGTCGCAGTCCCGATAAAAATCGCAGATCGCCACCGTTACTAGTAAAAAATAATAATAATAAAAATACTATAAATCTATCCCTTATTTTGAAAACGCTATAACTTTTGCGCAAACCCATCAATATACGCTTATTGCGATTTTTTTACCAAAAATATGTAGAAGAATACATATCGGCCTAAACTGAGGAAAAAATGTTTTTGTTTTTTTAAAAAATTGGGCTATTTATTATAGCAAAAAGTAAAAAATATTGTAGTTGCGCTGTGATGAAGGGGGGGGGGGGAGCTACAAAGATGACTAAAGTGGCAAAGTGAACTAAAAAAGCAGAAACGGGCCAATGCATGAATGGATCCTACATGCTAAAAGAACATGGTGAGGATGCAGTGCAGTGCAACGTAGCTGATCAACATGACTATAATGTTGCGGGCAGACAAAGCCTAATATATAAAGGTAATTGTGAAAAAGTGACTGCTTGAATATAGCAAAGCAAAAATGTATATACTAACACAAATAGGATGAATAATGACACAATGCAAAAAAAATATATATATAATGCAAGAAAAATATATATGGGCTAGTGCCCCATTAGCAAAAACGTGCCAAATCCTGGTGAACTACAAGTGACAAATCCCTAGGGCAAACATGAATATTAGTTCTATCATCCAGTCCAAAAAACAAAAACTCGTGATGAGAAACACAAAACAAGTCCAATCGTGAAGGGAACGGGGATCTTCAGTGAGGACACCTCCGTGTTTGCAAGCTGTAAGGTGTACAGCCTGTGTTGCAAATGACCCGCAGGTGTAGACGTTCCGTGTATAAGGTAGTGACAATGATGAACATGCCAAGCGAAATATAAAAAATAAAAAGTATACAGCATGTAAAATAACTCTGCGACGACCACAGTGGAGGGGGGGGGGGGGCAAGACACACACGGGGGGAGGTTGCACTCACTTTCATGAAGTGAGTGTGGGCATCAATCCACGAGCGCCGAGCTCGTATGCCTCCAGGGGTATCACCAATCTGGAATCTGTCCCTGTGCCTGGAAACTGGAATATGTCCCCGTGCCTCTCTCCTCAGTGTTCGTCAGGTAGAGTAGTGATGTACAATCCTAGGATTGGAGCACGGGACGCTGCCACAGACAAACAACAGGGGACGAGCTCGGCGCTCGTAGTTACTACACACTGCAGCATTGTTTTAAATGTAAGTTGATTGGACTTGTTTTATGAAATAAATATACCTTTTATATGGGATCGCGCTATGTGCGTCTGTTTCCCCCTCACACTGTACATCACTACTCTACCGTGAGAGATCGACATGAAAGAAAACTGCATCCTGCAGGGTATGGAGATGTTATCTTTTAATTGGTAAAGATTTAAGAAGGGATTGTATAACTGTAAAGTCAGACAGCATCCGTTCAAGTTTTAATGACAGGTCACTCCCTTTCCTGTTTTAATTGGGATAAAGAGATAAAGAGAATCTATAAACTCTTAACACTCTTTGCACATGACTTATTTTATGGTTCTGACAAAGTCATTGTCAAATAATTAATCATTGGCTGTTATTACTGAAACAAATCCACTTCAAATAATAATAACCAACAAACAGGATGCCATAAAATTCTACATTATGTTAGTTCACCTTGAAAACAATGGGATATTGTGAGGACAATCTGACAGCTCTGACAGCTGAGCGGTGGGACAATGTACAGATCCCCCCTGTATGGGATCCCCTCTACATACCCCGGCTTGCCAGTCTGGGGCCACTTCCTGCCCCCTTGCATTGCTCCGGGCATTTCATATTTTTACAGGCTTTACTAAGTCCCGGGAAAGCTGGTAAAACACACTTCTATTTATTTATCTTTTTTTTTCCTGTAAGGTCTAGAATGAAATAATATAAAGGGGATTCTGTGTCCATACCACAGCTGTGCCTGTTATTAAAAAAATGATTCTAATAAAGGTAAAGAGGTAACAAATAAGAATAACCTATATAACTTATCTATATGAATCACATAAGAGACTTGAAGGGAAACTCCACTTTGGTTGAAAAAATAAAATAGCATGTAAAATTGCTACAAACGCCATTTGCTGAACCAGAGCAATTTTTTTTTTTCATTTTTTGCACACATGAAAAAATCTGTATTTTCAGCTATACAATTATTTAAAATCCCTAGAATTGTATATATATTCTGAAAGCAGAGGACCTGTAGGATAAAAAAGATAGAATATATTACCAAAAGTAAAGTGCCTTTACACACACATTTTAATGGCTGCCCAAATATCATGTGATATAAAAACTTTCAACAACTACACTTAGGCCCCTTTCACACTGGAGCGGTTTTCAGGTGGTATTGCGCTAAAAATACCGCCTGAAAACCGCTCCTAAACAGCCTCCGCTGTTTGTTCAGTGTGAAAGCCCGAGGGCTTTCACACTGAAGCGGTGCGCAGGCAGGGCGGTGAAAAAAGTCCTGCAAACTGCTTTTTTGGAGCGGGGAAGGAGCGGTGTATTCACCGCTCCTTCCCCGCTCCTGCCCATTGAAATCAATGGGACAGCGCGGCTATACCGCGGCAATACCGCGGCTATAGCCACGCTGTACTAGGGATTTTAACCCTTTTTCGGCCGCCAGCGGGGGTAAAACCGCACCGCTAGCGGCCGAATACCGCTGCAAGAACGACGGTACAGCAGCGCTAAAAATAGCGCTGTTGTACCGCCGACGCCCCCACCGCCCCAGTGTGAAAGGGGCCTAAGCCCCCTTTCACACGATCGGACCTGTCAGTTTTGATGGCGGACCTGAACGGGCGCTCCATGTTAGCCTATGGAGCGTCGGATGTCAGCGGAGACATGTCCGCTGACATCCAACCCCGTCCGATCCGCTAAAAGCAGACGGATGGCCCTACGTCCAGGTCCGTCGCTATCGGATCGGGGGAGATCGGATCGGGGGAGATCTGATGAAAACGGACATGCTGTCCATTTTCATCCGATCCCTCCATAGGCGGCAGCGGCGCCTGACAAGCCCCTCCCCGCTCAGTGAGCAGAGAGGGACCTGTCATCCGCCGGCTCAGCGGAGATCAACGGACAGATCTCCTCGTGTGAGAGGGGCCTGACACTACACAATACCAAAAGTATTGGAACGCCTGCCTTTACACAAACTTGAACTTTAATGACATCCCAGTCTTATGCCCCGTACACACAGTCGGACATTGATGAGACATTCCGACAACAAAATCCATGGATTTTTTCCGACGGATGTTGGCTCAAACTTGTCTTGCATACACACGGTCACACAAAGTTGTCAGAAAATCCGATCATTCTGAACGCGGTGCCGTAAAACACGTACGTCGGGACTATAAACGGGGATTTGTGTACACACGATCGGAATTTCCGACAACGGATTTTGTTGTCGGAAAATTTTATAGCAAGTTCTCAAACTTTGTGTGTCGGAAAATCCGATGGAAAATGTGTAATGGAGCCTACACACGGTCCACCGCTTTGCATGAGAACCATTCAGAGAATGCTTTTCATTTTCTCAATAAATGCAAAGGATTTTCCGATTGGAGGAGGTGGAGAGGTAGGGTGGTAACATCATTCTCTACACTTCATCCAATCAGAGAATGCTTTGCATTCGCTCACAAAATGCAACACATTCTCCAAATGGTCCTGGTGCTGCGTGAATATATAATCTCCTGTGTTCAGCATGCAGCAGGGCAGCCACTTGGCACCTGACCCAGAGACAGTATCAGTGTCTACTTCAGTGATTTCCAGCTTCCAGGGGAATTGACAGGGTATGGTATATACATAGTTACAAGCATGACCAATGTTAACCACTTAAGGACCGAGCCTCTTTTTGAGATTTGTTGTTTACAAGTTAAAAACAGTTTGGTTTTTTTGCTAGAAAATTATTTAGAACCCCCAAACATTATACTTTTTTTTCTAACACCCCAGTGAAAAAAATGGCGGTTGTTGCAATACTTTCTGTCACACCGTATTTGCGCAGTGGTCTTACAAGAGCACTTTTTTTTGGAAAAAATACACTTTTTGAATTAAAAAATAAGACCACAGTAAAGTTAGCCTGATCTTTTTTATATTGTGAAAGATAATGTTACGCCGAGTAAATTGATACTCAACATGTCACGCTACAAAATTGCGCCCGCTCATGGAATGGCGACAAACTTTTAACCTTGAAAATCTCCATAGGCGAGGTTTCAAAAATTCTAGAATTATTAGAATTATTGCTCTCGCTCTACCGATCGCGGCGATACCTCACATGTGTGGTTTGAACACCGTTTTCATATGCGGGCGCTACTCGCGTATACGGCGGGACGGGGTGCGTTTAAAAAATTTTTTTTTTTAAATTTATTTTACCTTTTATTTTTTATTTTTACACTGTTCTTTTAAAAAAAAAAGTTCTGTTACTTTTATTCCTATTACAAGGAATGTAAACATCCCTTGTAATAGAAAAAAAGCATGACAGGAGCTCTTAAATGTGAGATCTGGGGTCAAAAAGACCTCAGATCTCATATTTACACTAAAAAAAAATAAAATTGTCATTTAAAAACATTTTTAAAAAAAATGTCCCTATGGGCTATGGGCGGAAGTGATGTTTTGCCGTCGCTTCCGCTCCGGAAAATGGTATGGAGACGGGTGGGGGCCATCTTCCCCTCACTTGTCTCCATGCCAAGGAATGAGGAAAATCTGGCTCTGGTAAGCAGCGGAGGGCACCGGAGCGCAGCAGGAGGGGGGGCCCTTTCACGCCGCCGATAAAAGTGACCTCTCGGTGAATCCGCCGCAGAGATCACTTTTATCTGAAAGCGGACCGCTGGCAGAAGAAGAGGATACTGGGATTATGGCAGCTAGCTGCTGCCATAACAGCTATATTCCTCTTCAAAGTCAGGACGTATATCGGTGTGCGGGGCGGTCCGTAAGTGGTTAATATGTATAAAATATCCATACCTGGAATTCTTCTTTTTAAAAATTACCTTTATATTTCAGTCTGTAGTTGCTGTAATTTTCCAAAATTGTTTAAAAAAAAATATCAATGCAAAATGGCATCCTGGAGCCGTTCTGTATACAGTTAGCATACAAAATTCTCTTAGAAATTTCATTTCCGGCTTGTGAGATTGGTTCACTGATTGTCTGCAGTGAAAAAACTTACAACATTGTAGACAACCACTGAAATAGCAATTTACATTTTTAGTAAAATACTCCCTAGGAGTTAAAGTGGTTATAAAGCCTCAATGCATTAAGGTAAAAAACCTTCTGTGCTGCAGCTGCCCCCCAGAACCCCCCTTTTTCTTACCTGAGCCCGATCCAGAGATGTGCACAAGCGCAGCCGCCCCAGCTGCTGTCTCTCTCCTCATTGGACAGATTAATAGCAGCAGGAGCCATTGGTTCCCGCTGCTGTCAATCAAATCCAGTGACACAGGAGTGGGGGGGGCGGGGCTGAGTCCTGCTATCTGTGTCAATGGACGCAGCAGCGGGACTTGGGAGCGAGCTTGCACAGGTGCCCTCAGGGAAAGTGGTTTTTCGTGGGGGCACCTGATGAAGAGGAGGGGCCTGGAGCGCCGGTGGGGCACCCCAGAAGAAGAGGATCGGGGCAAGTAAGTATAGGCATGTTTGTTATTTTTTTTTTTTTTTTAAAACGAGGGTTTACAAGCCCTTTAACTAATTCTAAAATATGCAGACCCTGTAACTTTCCTCATAAGAACACGGAAAGTGCACAAGGTGGGTACAACTAACAAAGACCCTCCTGTTCAAGAATCAGACTGGAAAGGAAATGGTGAAACAAATGTTTTGTTTCATAAGAACAGAAAAAGCTAGGAATCTACCACGTTTATTAAAGGACTAACCTCGTTTTGGATTTTAGGTGTTTACATGTTTAAAACAGTTTTTTTTTTGCTAGAAAATTACTTAGAACCCCCAAACATTATATATTGTTTTTTTTTCTAACACCCTAGAGAATAAAATGGCGGTCATTGCAATACTTTTTTTTTGCACCGTATTTGCGCAGCGGTCTTATAAGCGCACTTTTTTTTGGAAAAAAATCACTTTTTTGAGTAAAAAAATAAGACAACAGTAAAGTTAGCCCAATTTTTTTTTATATTGTGAAATATAATGTTACGCCAAGTAAATTGATACCCAACATGTCATGCTTCAAAATTGCGCCCGCTCGTGGAATAGCGTCCAACTTTTACCCTTAAAAATCTCCATAGGCGACGTTTAAAAGATTCTACAGGTTGCATGTTTTGCGTTACAGAGGAGGTCTAGGGCTAGAATTATTGCTCTCACTCTACCGGTCGCGGCGATACCTCACATGTGTGGTTTCACCACCGTTTTCATATGCGGGCGCTACTCACGTATGCGTTCGCTTCTGCGCGCGAGCTCGTCGGGACAGGGCGCTTTAAAAAAAGCGGCAGAGGGCGCGGGAGAGCGGCGGGAGGGGAGGTGGCACCTCTCCCGCCGCCGATAACGGTGATCTCGCGGCGAACCCGCCGCAGAGACCACCATTATCGTGTACAGAAACGCCGGCCACAAAGATAGATACCTCGGTTGTTGCAGCAGCTGCTGCCGTTACCGAGATATCCATCTTCAAAAAAAGGACGTATATATACAGTGGCCGGTCGTTAAGTGGTTAAAATTGTTGCAATGAAAACAGAACACTCAGAGGAAAAAGTTTGTTTTTTCTCATCAAACATGAAGTTACATTTTACAAAACATTTTCATGGTTTCTGAACTGCTATTGTTCTCTTGACTTTGAAGGTGTGAGGTCCAGGGCTGCCTGGTAAGTCCCTGAGCTGATGGTCCCAAACTCAAGAATCACGTTCTATAAATGGGTCAAATTGCGTTATTGCTTCCTGACGCACCAGTCCGATATCAGCTTTCATTCACAAAGACTATACAGGCAAATCTAAGCCTCTAATTAGTAAAATTTTAAAAATTAAATTTTTTAATTGGTGCGTTTAGCGGACCCATACCAATGTTTTTTGGGCAGTGTGGCTAATATTAAAAAAAATGGAGTAAAGGAAGTTCTGTATTTCATAATAGCAGTTACATTCCAAGTGCCCTTTTTCTAATACAGAGTAGAAATTGAAAAAAAGGGATGTGAGAGGCTCCTAAAGGGAAAAAGTCATTTTGCTATAATCTGGTTTTTATAAATCAGTATAATGTTAATAGAAAATGTGAAATGTATGAATCACAATTTGAAAACTTTTTTTGTCTTTTTCTACCTTTGAAAAGTGATGTCAACTGAATGTCTGTATATATTTATAGTGTAGCACAATACAGCCTTCTTAGAACAGAATGTATTCACATATCTCATTCCATATCCCAAAAGTAAGAAGATTATTCCTCATTTTAGGACAGTGGATGGAGCCAAGCAAATCATTCTTTGACGCCCTTGTGGGCAAATACATAGCAAGAACTGCTACTGTATAGTACAAACATAGTCTAATAATATAATGCAATTTATTTCAGACTGCATATCCTTCTGCAGATTTCTTGAGAAAATATTTTTTGAGAATCTGTTGCAGTTTCTTTTTTTTATATACCGTATATACTCGAGTATAAGTCGATCCGAGTATAAGTCGAGGCCCTAATTTACCACAAAAAAATGGGAAAAACTTATTGACCCGAGTATAAGACGAGGGTGAGAAATGCACAGCTACTGTAAGTGGAAAAGAGGGTCAACAATGCCCATTTGCAGCATCACTGTGCCCATTTGCATGCCTCACTGTGCCCATTTGCAGCCATAGGTCCCCTGAACTTCAAACTCGGTAGTTAAGGGTTCCTAGATGCCCCCTAGCTGCAGCCAAAATTTGGGGTCTCTGAAAACAAAGGGTCCCAAAATGACATTGCTGCAGATGGACACAGTTGACTGACTTTGGGGCCCCGTATCTCAGGGCCACTTAGTGCTAGGAACCCCAAATTTGGTGTGCAAACCCAGTGGAACTAGCACCATAAAATATCCACAGCTAGGGTTTCTAGCCCTAAGTGGCCCCGAGATACATGGCCCCAAAATCGGTTCAGAAAATGTCAAGCACTTTTCTGCAGCAGAGAATGACATTTTCCAAACCGATTTTGGGGCTCCATATATCGGGGCCACTTGGCGCTCAGAACCCCAGCTTTGGATATGTTGTGATACCAGTTCCACTGGGTTTTCACACTAAATTTGGGGTTCCTAGCACCAAGTGGCCCTGAGTTACGGGGCCCCGAATTCGGTTCGGAAAATGAAATTTTTTGCTGCAGAAAGGTGCTTGACTCGAGTATAAGTCGAGGGGGGCACTTTCAGCACAAAAAAATGTGCTGAAAACTCGACTTATACTCGAGTATATACGGTAATCAAATGTCTATTGAGTTTTGCAAAAAAGACACTGAAAATGCAGAATAACAAAAATCTACAGATAAACATGGTGTTCACATTTGGTTCATACATCAGGAACAACACAGCCAAACTACAGGCAGTATACACAAGCCAGATACGTAGCAATCCATGAAAAGCACATAGATCCTACACTTGTCCTCACACCTTCGTCAACTGGGGCGTGGGTGACTAGGGGGAAATGGACCCAGATACAGTATATTTCACTCCTTCATCAACATACCAGGGCAGACCTGAAGTGTATAAGGTATATACAATGTACTGATGCACATCAGACGAGGCACCATAGCCATGAGAGAAAATAATATGGGGAAAGGAGAGGAGGGACTAAGAAAAAAAGGAAAAAAAAAACAGAACAGAAAACAACTCAAGCTCTCTAGTGTTAGGTACTTCTATGACGGGGTCGTGTATCGATGGTGGACTTGTCAGGGTTCACTGTATGGGGATATCAATATGTTTGTTGGGATCTCTGAGGAGTAATACATCCAACCTGAATGTTGCAGTTTCTTACCTGGAAATCCTGACACTAATAGTCCTTTCCGTTGCAGGTTGATAATGCTAAGCCTTCGGCTCACAAGTAGCAGCAGCATTGTCAGCCAGACCCGCATGCTCCATCAGTTGCCCATCAGTTGCCCATCAGTTGCCCATTGACCTTTAAGGTCTATCATATAGGCAACCCAGCAGCGATCTGAAGAAGCTCTCACACAGGCCAACAAAGCTACCGCCAATTGTGAGGCAATGGCTTATCGTGGTTGACCTGCAACAAGAAGTGTGGTTACTGGCAGGATTTTCAGGTTAAAAGCATCAGATTCACTCTAATCTAGGGCTATTGACGGGACGGTCTTGGAGAAGCTGATGTTGGACTACATTCATTGACACCACTATCTCACTAAATCGGTCTATGGCATTCTGTGCTCTCCACGTCCCCACCAACCTGTCTGCCTGTAATCAATGCCACTGCTCCGCATAGGTTCTCCGTTTGTTGGGCCTCAGTACATGTTGCTTTTGTTGTATCTGGGTTTCCAGATTTCAACTCCTTTTGGTGTGATTGGGCCTGCTATCCCCACATAACATTTGGCTATTCCCCCATCCAAATCCATCTTAAATTGAAGCAACACCTATGTGGACGGGATGTGCAGGGGACTCCACGTGACAGTGTCATTAATGTTTAATTAATGTGGATACTCCTATGTATATGCAAATGACTATGATATATTATATTTTCTGTGAAAAGCCCTGATGAAGGAGACAGCATCCATCTCTGAAACGCGTCGGGTCCAGGAAGTTTTATCTTTCTTTGCATTTTTTTGTATACACTGTATTCACGATCATGTGCAATATTCCATATATGTTGTTTAATAAATGTTTAATATTTTTCTACTACTTTTCATTGTTTATGTGGTAGTGCCTTTAAAGTTCCACCCTTAGGGTTTTTTTCTCTTTCCAGATTCACTCTAATAGTTTTTCTTACACTCAGACGTAAAGATTACATATACAGGTAGCTTAGATATACTTTAATGCTACATCTTGCCATCACTAATATTTTCTAAGATAAAAATTCCAGAAAGCTTCAGTAGGAGATTTATGTTCTCTTTCATCTGCATAAGTAAACATATTTCAGACACATAATTTACAGTATTTGGATTTTTACACTGATATGTGTTACTTAGAAGAGCACATGTAATCCCGCATAACCAATACGTTGAGCTGCAAAGGTCATGGGCTGTGTCTCCTACACACTGAATAAATAGTTCTGTACCTTATCAATACTACATATATCATCACATGAATCAGTTCGCTGATTACTCTACCTACCTGTGGTCCGCTATCACCCTGACGTCCTGTGCTTCCTGGAGAACCTGGAGACCCCGGATTACCTGGTGCACCCTGTGATAGGAGGCAATGCAAGTTATATACAAAAAGGGGGAATTCAACTTCCTTGCTTCCAAATAAATCATTTGTATACTTATATGTACACACATATTAAGTAAATACTACATCATCTAAGTATAAAGGATGTTACACATTTTTTAATGGAAGAATTAGAGAACTGAAAATAAGAAAACAAAGTGGAACCTCTTTGGGGTTAAATGTAAAAGGGTGTAGTAGAGTACAGCATGGCAGTTTCAGAAAATATATTTTGGATTTAGCTGAGGGACAAATATGGCCCGAGCCAGAGTATTGCATTGCAAACATAACATAATTCACTTTGTAAAATGAAATTCCTGAGTATTGGAATAGGGTAAATGTTACCATTGGCCCAGGGGGTCCGGAGGGTCCGGGCGAGCCATCTTTTCCTGGCACTCCCTGCAAAAGAAAAGTAGGTTGGAGGATAAATAATACCAATCCTTTCACCACCACATAAGCTAAGTAATAAAAAGTTCAATTGAATTATGTTTTCTTTGAGTCTGAATGAAATTAGACAACTACTAAGAGCTAATTTACAGAGTTACCGAACACATTTTCTAAACCAGTGGTGGCCAACTTACTCAACATAAGGGCCTCAATTGAAGCCCCTTATATGCTCAGGGGTGCATATATCATTTTATATGAAACGCTAAAAGAGATAGTCAAAGTTTGGGGACATTCTAGAGGTGGAGACTGGCGGCATTGTGCAGGAGATATTTTTCGAGACTGGGGAGATGTTGCATGAAATTGCTAGAGACAACAGCTATTACATTCCTTATACATATCAATGCTACTATTCCCAATAGAGTGGAACCTCGGATTGCGAGAAACACGGTTAACAAGCGCTTTGCAATACGAGCACTGTATTTTTAAAAATCGTAACTCGGTTTGCGAGTCTTAACTCGCCTAACGAGCATGATTCAGGTCAAAGCGTGTGCAGTACCGTGTTTGGCCTGAGGTGGGGGGGCGCCGGAGGAGAGCGGCGCCGATCGGCACTGTTCGGAAATGCACGGAAAGGCCAGAGGACAGCTTGACTAACCTCAGCAAACCTCGGGAACGGAGTACTTCCGAGGTTTGCCAAGGTCAGCCGAGGTGTCCTCGGGCCTTTCCGAGGCTCTCCAGCGCCCCCCACCTCTGGCCGCATGCGGTATTGCACGCCATTGAAGTCAATGCGGAACTAAATATTTTCGTTTCCATTGACTTCAATGGGGAAACTCACTTTGATATGCGAGTACTTTGGATTGCGAGCATTCTCCTGGAACGGATTATGCTCGTAATCCGAGGTTCCACTGTATTCAGAAAATTGGACTGGGAATGGTGCTGGATCTGAAACAACTACAATGTCAGTTCTGCCTGTGGAGCTGTTATTAGACTGCTCCTTGGACCATAGGTACCTGCCAACTACTGGGGGACCCTGAATGAAAATGACATTCAATAGGCAATGGAGCGCCAACACAATATATACGATGACTGTACCGAAAGTAGGCAAAAGTGGGCATAACTTTTTTAACAACTTACATAGGTCATTCAAATTTTATATGTTGGTAGAGCATCTCTTTCTCTATAGTAACTCTTCTTTTTCATTGCAGGAAAAGAATGGATTCCAAGCAGAAGCAACATGCCGTCATTGAGTTCTTGACGAAGAAAGGTACAGGCTGTCTGACATCCACAGAAGGCTACAGAACGTTTATGGAGATTACACCACTGACACCATTAATCTTGTCAATGATGTCATCTCAGTAAACATTCTGTAGTTTTCTGTGGATACCAGACAGCCTTCACCCCTTCTCTGTCAATATCTCATTGACGCACATTGCTTCTGCTTGGGATCCAATATTTACCGGCAATGAAAAAGAAGAAGAGTTACTATAGAGGAAAATTTACTCTACCAACATGTGAAATTTGAATGATCTAAGTTAATAAAAAAGCTTTGCCCATATTTTCATTACTTTCTGTACAGCCTGTAATTCTTTACTTTGATCATTTGATTTGATAAAAAAGCCAATGCGTTTTGGGGTCCCCCCCTTCTTATATTAGACTTGCTTTAAAAGAGATTTCTTTGTAAAAGTACCATGGAAAGGAAAACTCCTATTTTCACTTTTTGGTGAAAAAGAACCCAAAAGTAATATAAAAGGTCATATACACCTAGTTCTGTAATAGCTACACATGAGAGCCATACATTTCAAATTATCATTCCCAGTATTGTAAGATATGTGTGATGTGACATGATGTGACATATTTCCGTAGAATGTCAAAGTCTGGAATAATGTGGGAACGTAAACCTAGATTCACTATAGTCGCAGCCACATCAACTAATTATCTGCAGTAGAGAATTTTAAGGTATCACCACAGAGTGGTACTGTGGACACCAAGAAAAATACATATGTTCCACATCTTGTTAATTTGAAGATACTATTGGAGGAATTGGTACTAGACTTTATAGGCACTGAGATACAAGGTTTTAAAGAAAAATATATTTTTATTTATTACTGTACATTTTGATTTACTCCTACCAAGCCTGCTAGAACAATTATTATTGTCTCAACAAGGACAAGGTTATGATTTTTCAGGATTAATTCTTGGTGTATGGGTTATGTGCTGAAATAGTATACAGTGGTACCTTGGATTACGAGCATAATTCGTTCCAGAAGAATGATTGTAATCCAAAGCACTCGTATTTAAAAGCGAATTTCCCCATAGGAGTCAATGGAAACTCAGATAATTTGTTCCACGGTGACTGCTATTGTATGCAGTACCGCATGTGGCCAGAGGTGGGGGGGCACTGAAGACACTCAGAGACCGCTTGGAGCTGCTCGGATGCACTCGGAGACACTCGGGAACAGAGTGTTTCCGAGTATCTCTGAGCGGCTCCGAGTCTCACCGGCGCCCCTGCACCACTGGCCAAATGCGGTACTGCACACCCCATTGGCTTGAATACTGCTCATCTTGTGAGACAACGCTCGAAAACTGAGTCAGGATTTTAAAAAAATAATAGTTCGTAAACTGCGTTACTCGCAATCCAAGGTATTACTGTATAGCCAATTCCTACTTTGCAAAGTTTTTAAATCACTGTTTGTCTGGTTGTCCTTTTTTTAATCAATTTGTAATAAAAAATATTTTTTTCTTTAATACCTTGTATCTTGTGCCTATATAGTCCAGTATAAATTCCTCTAATTATCTGCAGTGTCCAAGCAGTGAGCAGTGCTGAGGAATCTTGTCTTCATGCAGCTTCAGGTATAAATGAAGATTATAAAAAAAAAAAAATCACCTAATCCACCGGATTTTAACCAATAGGTACTGGCAATTAATTTTGAAAATAAAAAAGAGATGTCATAAATGTTTCAGTCTGCTACACAATTATCACTATTGAGCCTCGTACACACAATCGCATTTTCTGACGGGAATTGTGTGATGACAGGCTGTTGGCGGAAAATCCGACTATGTGTACATTCCATTGGACAATTGTTGTCGGATTTTCCGCGGATAAATGGTTTTAAAATTTTCCGCTGAAAAATGTCTGTTGTCGGATTTTCCGAGCTAGAAGCGGTTGGTATTGTAAACTAGCGCTCGTAATGGAGAATTAACATTCGTGACGTGGCAATTCTCTTCTTCTTTAATGGGATAATAATGAAGCTGCTTTGCTGGTGATACTGATGGAGTTATTGCAAACTAATTTTCAAAGGCTTTTTTTTCTAGTGATATCAAGAATAATATTATTATGTTTTTTTATTTTTTTTATTTTGGCAAGTTACCACAACACCATTATCCCGTAGTTTTGCACATCAAATATACAACTATGTTGGTGTTTCTTGTTAATTTTACATTGTATTTCTTTAAATGTAACTGCCGACTCCCAAACTGTCATTTGAAGTAAAACACATAGCCAAATATTATTCTACACAATTTTTTTATTGTGCATTAAAAAAAGAAAACAAATAAAATTAGACATGCTATCTGCCAATAAAACTTAACCAAAAAGTGCATTCTATGCATCCAAAAATATAGAAAATATACCAAATCAAATCATTATTATTCAACCAAAAAAATAATGTCAAAGCAATAACTCCAAGGCCAATAATAAATAACACGTTATCTCCTCCGATTCCGCAACATGTATGGTTGATGAACGGCCGTTCAAAAACGAACTGAAAAGTGCGAAATGAAAAGTGCGAAATGAAAAGCGCGAATCAACACTCACCAAACTTCTACTAACACGAAATTAGCAGAAGGAGCCCAAAGGGTGGCGCTAAAGAGCTGGAAAAACAACGTAGTACGTCACTACTTTCGTATTTGTTGGCCGACAATTCCTTGCCGTTTGTATGCAAGACAAGTTTGGGCCAACGCCCTTCGGACAAAAGTCCACGGTTTTGTTGGCCAACAATCCGATTGTGTGTACGAGGCTTTAGACTTGCTTTAAAAGAGATCTCTTTGCAAAAGTACCATGGAAAGGTAAACTCCTATTTTCCAAGGAGGCCACAAGTGTTGTCACAGATCTCACCTGTGTTGCCTCCTAGTGGTAACATCCCAAATTCCAGGGTGACCATAATATGTACTGATCTTTTTTCTTTTGCATTTGATTTTTCCAGAAGTTCTTTTTTCAGAATTTGCATTTTGGGACCGTCTTCCAGTAAACAAGAAATCACTGGGATATGGTTTCTGATTTTGTTTTTCTAAGAAGCAGGTTTGCATTGAGGTGGATTGAGGACATATGCAATTCATTAAACATGATCAAAATTCATATTCTTATTCTTATTAAATCATTCTGTTTAATCACAGACATATGTGAATCTCAACTGGATGCAGATCACAAGTGTTGTACTAAACTGGCTAATGTAATCCTGTTTAAGGAGAACCAGGGCTATTGCAGATATCTGACTATTCTATCTTCAATGATATCACTGCAAGCTCACTTCTGAAAGACTCTGATGCTTCAGCGTGTGTCAAGGGGTAAAAAGTCACTGGAAGTCTGACAACTGCCTTACCTTACATACTGTCTTATAGCCTCCGAGTGTGCATAGGTGTGCCGGGTGTGCCTGGACACACCCTAAGGACACCATGGAGGGCAGATCCCTACCCCCCATGTCCCCCCCCCTCACAGGGCTGCCAGCTACCCTCCTCTCTTTTCCCACTGACTGCTCCTGGGGGATGTTTCAGGATGGCAAATGGGAGAAGGGACCGGTAAATATGTCATTTAATGGCCCATTCCTTTTCTAAATAAACACAGTGAGTGATTGGCACCAATCACTCACGATGTTCATTCACAACTAAAGCATAGTAAACTGTCTTTACTATGCTTCAGTTTGCGAGTGAACAGGAATACGCTCAGCACAAAGCACTCCGCATTCATTCACTGTCCAGTGCAACTGAGGCTGCAGAGAAAGGGACTGGGGAATTTCTGTCTCAAAAATAAAATATATGGGGTCTGTTTAGACCCCTGATTTTTTGCCAAATGCATCCAACGGGGCTCCTAAAAAATTGTAAAAAAATAAATGCAAAATTAATATTGTAAAAAATAATATAAAATTAAGATAGTAAAAAAATAAATATCACCATCCACTATCCTACTGACACCAATCTCTGCCCTACGAATATTGTTCACTGCTCTACTAACACTATCCTCTACCCATACTGACAAAGTCCATTGCCCTACTGACACTGTCTACTGCTCTACTGACTGACACCATCCACTGTCCTACAGACACTAACCTCTGCCTTACTGATACGTCCCCTGCTCTAATAACTGACACCTGTCTCTGCCCTACCGACACCATCCACTGCTCTACTGACACCATCCACTGCTCTACTGACACCATCCACTGCTCTACTGACACCATCCACTGCTCTACTGACACCATCCACTGCTCTACTGACACCATCCACTGCTCTACTGACACCATCCACTACTCTACTGACACCATCCACTGCTCTACTGACACCAATCTCTGCCCTACTGACACTGTCCACTGCTCTACTGACACCATCCACTGCTCTACTGACACCAATCTCTGCCCTACTGACACCATCCACTGCTCTACTGACACCATCCACTACTCTACTGACACCATCCACTGCTCTACTGACACCAATCTCTGCCCTACTGACACTGTCCACTGCTCTACTGATACCATCCACTGCTCTACTGACACCATCCACTGCTCTACTGACACCATCCACTGCTCTACTGATACCATCCACTGCTCTACTGACACCATCCACTGCTCTACTGACACCGTCCACTGCTCTACTGACACCAATCTCTGCCCTACTGACACTGTCCACTGCTCTACTGACACCATCCACTGCTCTACTGACACCAATCTCTGCCCTACTGACACTGTCCACTGCTCTACTGACACCATCCACTGCTCTACTGATACCATCCACTGCTCTACTGACACCACTCCACTGCTCTACTGATACCATCCACTGCTCTACTGACACCATCCACTGCTCTACTGACACCGCCCATTGTCCTAATGACACCGTCCACTGCTCTAATGACACTGTCCATGTTTTAATACTTTTAAAAATGTTTGCATTTGTTTATAAGAGTGTGTATGCGTCTGTGTGTGTATATATATATATATATATATATATATATATATACACACACCAATGTGTGTTTGAGCTTTGGGGGGTGCACACCCTAATACACACCTATGGCAGTGTGTTAGGTCAGGCATATGGTCAGGCAGCAATTGCTAGACTTCAGATGTTCTCTGACCCTCCGAAACCAAGAGTCAGGCTAAACAAAGGGGGCGTTATTCATGAGTGTCAACAATTATAATCACTGAATAAAGTTTATATAGATGTGTGTCTACACTCAGTTGTGACTGGTTCTCTTTAAATGTAAACTCCACTGAAAGCTATTGCAGTAAACAGATGGTATCGATCAACCATTTAAGACTTGTGTAATTCCAGTAAAGATATTTTTTGTAATATGTGTTGCTATTTTTGTCTCACTTCTGTGACTGGTTCTGCCAATGATTTGTGTATTCTGCATTATCTGACTCCATCGCCAGAGCGTGACGCCATCATTTGACTTTGTAATGGTTCTAGCAGTTGGACTCTCTCTCTTCTATTAGTATGTTCCATATTAGAACATGAGCACTACATGACAACTGATTCCACCTCTCTGAGCTCTGCTGTACAAAAAGCTGATACCAAATATACATCATTCATTTTTTTTTTTTAAGTGAACAGGTTAAAGAGGAAGAAAACACTGTCTCTTTTTTTGTGACCTGCAAAGTAAAGGCATAATGTGCTAGTACGCATCACATACTAGCGCATTATGTAAAACTTACCTGCAAACAAAGCCCTCGTCGTCCCCGCTGGAGGCCACATCCATCTTTGCCCATTTTCCTTCCAGGTCCGCGGACTCCTGTTCTGTGACTGTCCAGAGCCGCGTGACGTCACTCCTGCACATGCACATGGGAGCCGCTGGTCATGGGTGGCCTTTCCTTCAGAGCACATGCACCAATGGCGTCATCGGTGGCGTATACAGTAAATATCTCCTAAATGGAGATTTTTACAGTACCCATAGGTAAGCTTTATTATAGGATTACCTATAGGTACATACAATCAAGGGAAGTTCACTTTCTTTTTAAAGTGTAAGTAAACTCCCGTATTTTTATCAGCCAAGGAAGCTGCCATCTTTACCTCTGTTTAAGCTACAACTGCCATGATGCTGCACATGTGATCAGTAATGACACCAACCATTGGATGGTTTGACAGTTTGAGAGCACAACCAATGGGAGTGTTACATTTCTGGCACATGCCGGAAATGAAACTGTTTTATGGATGGGTTTACTTCCGCTTTAAGTACCAGAATTTGACTTCATATCCCCACAATGTATTAATGTAATAGAGCTGCATTAGTTTGTGTCTTTAATATCTGCCGGGAGTTCAGCTTTAAGTCTGTTTTCCTATCACAGCCTTCATAATGTACAAAGTAACATTTACATTATGAATACACATTCTGCCCTGGCCCCGATGTCAGCTTGGCACAGGTTTAGTAATTTGAAAGGCTGAACGAGAAGTGTTTAGAAAACTCCCTAAACAAAATTGTTGAGCAATTCCTAAGGCTTTGCAGTTATTTTAACGAAACAAATTAACCCTCTGATATTATATATATATATATATATATATATATATATATATATATAGGGCTTTTTCTCAGCAGGAACGTGGGGGAACGCAGTTCTGACACCTCCAGCACTGAATATATGTGATAGCAAGGAGTGCTGGGGTGTACTGGAGGGTCTATTGATGCTGGCTGCTGGGGGATCTATTGCCACTGTTTGTTGCTACTGGGTGGGAGGGGGGAGGGGTTTGATGTTGCTGGGGTGGATCTTTTGTTTCTGGGTGTGGTATTTTCTTTTGGGTGGGTGGGAGGTGGGTAGGGGGTGGAATCAAGGGACGATGCTCAGAGGTGGGTAGGGGGTGGAATCAAGGGACGATGCTCAGAGGTGGGTAGGGGGTGGAATCAAGGGACGATGCTCAGAGGTGGGTAGGGGGTGGAATCAAGGGACGATGCTCAGAGGTGGGTAGGGGGTGGAATCAAGGGACGATGCTCAGAGGTGGGTAGGGGGTGGAATCAAGGGACGATGCTCAGAGGTGGGTAGGGGGTGGAATCAAGGGACGATACTCAGAGGTGGGTAGGGGGCAGAGACAAGGAGTGACTCCGAAGGGAGGGAGTTCCTGCACCTATTCTCTGAGAAAAAAGCCCTGTATATATATATATATATATATATATACATACACACACATAACAGCACTGAATCATAGAAAAAAGGTGGGTAGAACCTAGAACCTAGATGTAACAAGTATTTCAAGGGACTCAAAAGGCAAATAGGTTGGATGGTGGAGAGTATTAAGCACATCTGTTAATTTGAGCAGAATTAGGGTAACAATGCAATTTTTTTATTTCAGCCAAAGCTTTATTTGTTTTGGACAAAGTGGGGTAACATGAAAATGTCTAAAAAGAATTTACTTGAGTGTATACCTTGTTGGGCAGATTTCTCATTACCAGCACAGAGAGTGAAACTCTTCTCCTCCGTCGTGGATTGCTCCATACCCTGTGAGTATCTATGCACTGGAATATTGTATTTAATTGGAAATCTACGACAGTGCCTTCCTCTCTAGAATGGATGCCATGGAACATGGAACAGATATTTCACACAATTTTTGACTCTAAAACCTGGTTTTCTGCCTTATGGGATCCTTGGTTTTTATATCGCCTATCTTAGCCTTCCTAAGATCAATAGCCTACATGGACCCAACAACCTTGGCTATTTATAATAGAGTTTACTGAGTGTTTATTGAGTGCAGATTTTATTTAGTCTGAATTTACTTTGAGATACTGAAACGGCATGATAATAACTTTTATTCATACCGTAAAAGTGCCTTGTCTCTTTGCTTCATTTTCTTTTTTCTTTGTTTTGTTCATTTTCTTGCTTATATAATGGATACCTTTACAGTATCTCACAAAAGTGAGTACACCCTTGACATTTTTGTAAATGTTTTATTCTATCTTTTCATGTGACAACACTGAAGAAATGACACTTTCCTACAATGTAAAGTAGTGAGTGTACAGCTCACTGTACAATGTAGATTTGCTGTCCCCTCAAAATAACTCAACACACAGCCATTAAAGAGGAAGTAAACCCTGATGGGTTTACTTCCTCTTTGTTTCCCTGCAAAGGTAAAGCATAATGGGCTACTATGCATCAGATCCTCAGAGAGTTCTGTGCCATGAGGTGTCATGTTGAACTTCCAGTGACCAGTATGAGAGAGTGAGAGCGATAACACCAACTTTAACACACCTGCTCCACATTCACACCTGAGACCTTGTAACACTAACGAGTCACATGACACCGGGGAGGGAAAATGGCTAATTGGACCTATTTTGGACATTTTCACTTAGCAGTGTACTCACTTTTGTTGCCAGCGGTTTAGACATTAATGGCTGTGTGTTGAGTTATTTTGAGGGGACAGCAAATTTACACTGTTATACAAGCTGTACACTCACTACTTTACATTGTAGCAAAGTGTCATTTCTTCAGTGTCTTCAGTTGTCACATGAAAAGATGGAATAAAATATTTACAAAAATATGAGGGGTGTACTCACTTTTGTGAGATACTGTATGTCCTATACATTTATACTGTGATTTTCAATGTTTTTTTTTTTTTTTTATGGATCCGTTTTGAATCTTTATTTTGCTACAGATGTTATCTATTATACTTGTGATCTCACCTTTGCCCTAATAAAAGATTGTAAACAGAAAGTAAGTAAAAATCTCCAATGTGGACAGGGATAAAAAGCTAATGGAGGTGTTTCTACTGCCATCTGTGTCCCTGTTTGGGAATTTTCCTTGACTTCCTGACAAAGGTGACAATGTTAACAAGGAAATAAAGGAAAATAAAATAGGGCGTTCTCTGGAACAGAGCCACAAAGTGCACTTTGCAGGCAGTCCTATTCATGGTTTAATCTCAGTGTCAAGGCAAATGAGGTTTAATCAGCTCCCTGTCTGCCGGTCTGGTACTTACCCCATCTAGGTGACAGGTAGCGGGCATAAGCAGCAGACATCGGCAGCGGACAGCAGGCATCGGGCTGCGGCTCGTGTGTCCTTTCTTTAATCATGGCGGCCGTGCGTCTCAATAGTTATGTCAATGCAGCTGCTGAATTCCAGTAGATATGAATGGGACTGCCTGCATGTGGATGCATGGAACACCTGTACATCCCGTGTGGGCAATGACAGACCTTTGTACTGGTGTACAGATAGGTAAGCCCTTGAGGCCTAAAAACTGATTTTCCTGAAACCCTTTCCCACTCTATGCAAGGCAAAAAAAGTTTGGGCTGGAGATACTCTTTATCTTGGCATACAGTAAGCCCCGGTTCACACAGGGGCGGCATGACTCGCTGAGGCGACCTGCAAACGACTTCCGCGGCGACTTGCAAAACTACTTCTGTATAGAAGTCTATGCAAGTCGCCCCAAGTGGCCCCCAAAGTAGTACAGGAACCTTTTTCTAAGTCGGAGCGACTTGCGTCGCTCCTATTAGAACGGTTCCATTGTACAGAACGGGAGGCGACTTGTCAGGCGGCTAGGTCGCCTGACAAGTCGCCCCTGTGTGAACCGGCTCTAACAGAACAGAGTTCAAAAATCAGGATGGCAGATTTAAATAGAAGGTGTCGAAACTGCTAGTTTGCTCTGCAACATCATCATAAATTTACAAAGCAAAACAGTATCTACATTGTCTCCTTTTTACAATTTTGCATCTATAATATTACTTTACATGTGATAAACTCACTACACTGTAATTAATAAAGTGTTCATGTTTGTTCATGCAATAGCTCACCCTTTGCCCTGCAGGTCCTTCCATTCCAGGAGACCCTGTTGTGCCAGGAACTCCCTACAAAAAAAAAACATATGTTTTGACATTTATACATACAACTGATATCAGTGAATACTTAGAGAATCCAAACAGCAAGCCCTAACAGCACCCTAGCTTGTCACAGTTACAATAACAAGATTACTTCATACTAAGTCACTATTACTTACGTATTGAGCAAATGTTACATCTCCTTCAGTGTGACTACTGTATCACTATGCAGCATTGTTAAACAGCCCCACGTTCAGCCTTAGCAAAACTAAAAGTGGCCAGCAAGCCTTGACAGATTCTGTCAAGTGCACGGGGCAGAGAAGGAGTAATCTCTTATTACTTATGCTATATGGACAACAGTTTGCAGACGACTGACCATCACATCTATATGAGCTTGCTGGACACCTCATTCCAAAACCATAGGCATTAATGTGGAGTTGCCCCAATCTCCTCCTTATTGCACTATTTTAGCGTGCACTCTTCCGGGGAGGTTTTCCACAAAATTTCGGAGTGTGTCTATGGGAATTTGTGAGGTTAAATACTGATGTTGGATTAAAAGACCTAGTTCTCAATCAGCGTACCAGTTCATACCAAAGGAGATCAGTGGGGTTGAGGCCACGGCTCTGGGTAGGCCACTTGAGTTCCTCCACACCAAACTCACCAAACCATGTCTGCACAGAGCTCGTTTGGTACACAGGGGCACATTGGAACAGAAAAGGGCTTTCTCCAAACTGTTGCCACAAGTGTGGAAAAGCATAATTGTCTAAATTGTCTATCTATATTGTAGCATTAACAGTACCATTTACTGGAGCCAAAAGAATTCAATCATTTGGAGAGAAGTCAACATACTTTTGGCCATACAGTGTAAAAGGGATGGTCAGGTGTCCAAAATCTTTTGTCTATATAGTTTTTACAGTTTGGACATTATATCTCTCGGCAGAGTAATAATGCATTTATAATAAAAATGATCACAGCAGGTAACCTGATTTCCTTGCATTCCAGCTTCTCCTTTATCTCCTTTTGAACCAGGAGAACCCTAAAAAAAATAGAGAAAATTTTGTTAATAGTTATACAAATTCATAGGGTTATAACAGTATGGTAAACCTCTAACTTCATTGGTGACACTGTGCTGAAAAACTTTAGTGATCCAGCACATCTAAATAGAGATTTGTTTTCTTATGAATTTTACTCACATTCTGCATAAAGAAATGATTGGCCTGGCTCTACTCACTATCCTGAAATTGCATTTTTTCGGAAATATGCAAAGAAATGAGCCCTGTAAATATCATTTGTTCTAAGAAGACTACTGAGCTACACAATTATTCAATTTCTATTTTATTTCTTTAGTCCCTTCCTACCATAGGGTTATACTTTCCCATCCCAAGTCCTGCTCCATAGACGACATGATTTCCATGAACTATACTGATGATGGCCAAAAAGACTGAAATATGCAGTTTGGAACAAATGGCTCTATAATAGGCTGTATCCTTGCTTTATGCCAGCAGTTCTGGATATGCAATTGACTACTGGGACATACAGGTATGATTTGCAAGACATAGCTCACTGTCCTGAAATTAGGAATAATCCTCTTATTTTTGGGATATGTTATGAAATTAGATATGTGAATACCTTCTGTTGTAAGAAGGCTTTACCATGCTACACTCTTTTCAGCCTTAGGTTAGAAATACTTCATCCTAGGCTACACATATAACAGTGAAGATTACACAAAATGCCTTCCACTTTCCTAATTCTGCAATACAACGAAAAACACAGAATTTTGTCCTCATACTTCATCCCATCTAGGATATTACTGTATGTTTTAGTAAGGGTAAATATCACACATCTATACTGAACATGTATCTAAAGTTAAAACTTTTTTTTTTTTCGTTTTGGATAAAATACCTGTCAAATTGTATTGCTTGTGTCCACTAAGGAGAGTCACTCTATTTGTCCTGGTAACCACTGTCACTTGGGCAGAAAGTGTCATGAAATCTAGCATTTTGAGTTGTCTTCAGAATAGAAAGGGGAAATCCTCTAGTGCAGGGGTCTCCAAATATTCTAAACAAAGGGCCAGTTTATTGTCCTTCAGACTCAAGGAGGGCCGGACTTTGGCCAGCGGGAGTGGAAATTTTCCTGGTATCCGTGGAAGGAATAGTGCCCCATCATTGATATCATAGGGAGGAATAGTGCCCCATTAGTGGTGTAAGTAGGAGATATGGTGCTCCATTGTCAGTGTCAGATGGGAGAATAGTGTCTCGTATCAGTGGGAGGGATATTACACCGTGGGAGGGATATTACACCAAGGCCGGGATAAAGGCAAGCAAGGGGCCGCATTCAGCCCTCGGGCCGCAGTTTAGAGGCCTCTGCTCTAGCGGAACAGTAACATGACGGGAAATCTCCCCAGTTGGAAATAGATGGCGCAAAAGAAAAAAAAACTGACAAGCAGGAACCTATGGCTCGGTGGATGTCCAGAGGGCCCAGCTACAACTTTGACATTACTATCCTAAAATCAAGGTATTATTGGACTTCCTAAAGCACCCCTGTTTTTATAGTACAGATTTTAAATTAGGAAGTAATTGTTAAAGAAGCCAGAAAATACTCACCTTTTTTCTACTGCTCTCATCACTAAACTCCACTTCAATGCTGAGAAATCTTCACTTTTGGCAGTATTCTGGGTCCCCTAGTTTCCCAGCTCTTCCTAGTTAGTCCTTTTGATCACTACAGTATTCAACAGTGATGTGTAGGTCAGAAGGAGGAACCAGTGAGAGGCGAGAGCTGGTGGGGGCACCTGGGAGATCAATGCCATTGGAAGTGTCAGTTTACCTGCACCACAGGCAGCAGAAGAGGTAGTACTTACTGACTTCTTTTACAGGCATGTCTTCATTTAAAATATATACTTTAGTGAAAGGGCCACTTTTAGAAGGCCAGTAACACATCATTTTAGGAAAATAATCGTCTTTGACTGGTGTCTGCTCCATTCTGTAATTAACCCAACTACTGGACTCTGTCCTCTGTGGCACAGGACTTCTCTGGTTCTTTGTACACATACATTCTCCAGAAGCTTAGTTCAATAAAGAAGACAGAAATAATCTTACTGGTGGTCCCTGAATGGAATGTCCACTTGGTCCCTGTGGTCCGGGTGGTCCCTGAACTCCTGGTGGGCCTGATGGACCTGGCGGGCCGTCTGACCCCTATAAAAATGGAATAAATATGAAATAAAATGTAATTTTGAATACCTGAGCAGTCTAGCAGCACTAGGGTCGTTGGTTCAAATCCCAATCATGACACTACCTGCCTGGAGTTTGCATGTTCTCCCTGTGCCTGTGTGGGTTTCCTACCACACACCAAAGACGTGTTGGCAGGTTAATTAGCTTCTAAGTTGGTCCTATTATGTGTATGTATGAATGCGTGTTAGGGGCCTAAGATTGTAAGTTTCTCGAGTGCAGGGACTGATGTAAATGTACAATATATATATGTGTAAAGTGCTGCATAAATTGACAGCGCTATATAAGTACCTGTAATAAATAGATAAGAAAAATAATGATAGAAATATGAATTACTGTCACCATAAAACTTAAAAAAAAAAAAGAAGAAAAACACTTACCGGTGGCCCGGTATCTCCCTGTGATCCTTTTTGTCCCCTCATACCACCACCACCCTAAAAAGAGTTAGAAACATAATAAGAGAGTTACCAGAAAAAAATAGATAAAGGTGAAATATCATTAAGATCATCCACTGGATTCTCTAATTGGAGAACTCTACCCCTTCCAACTCTGTAAAAGTCAAACTGTCAGACCTTTAAATTAATATTTTTTTTGGAGATGTTATGGAACAGTTAAATTCCTTGCCAAATTTCTTTTTTTTTTTGCTTTCTGATTGTGTTTTTTCTTTCCCTTCCTGTCTCATAGGCAAAACAAGTGTGAATAAACCTATGCATAGTAAGGGAAATCTTTCCAGCATTGCTGTCACTAGAACAAGTGTCCGCATTAAAAAATTTCCCCTCTATTATGGATCTGGTCGTAACATTTTGAATTTTGGAGAAAGGGTGAATCTCAATATTGGCAGCACAGAAAGCAATTAAAACCTGATAAAGCTTCAAACTCTTCCCCACTCAATTGAAAATGTAAAAAAAAAAAAGGCTTTAGATACATTTAAAGGCCTTCCTCAACCCTTTTAAAGACTATCCTGAGCTTCCTGATCATAGCCTTCCCTTAGCAAACCCTCGCCTCAAAGACCAGTCCTGTCTATTTTTTTGGATCCATGAATCAAGGCTGCCACACCAAAACCAACTGATGGTATAAAATAGTGGTCGTCAACCCTGTCCTCAAGTACCCCCAACGGGCCATGTTTTGGGAATAAAACAGCTTTCCAAAATATCAAGCCATTGACTCTGATTTAAAGCACCTGTGCAAGATAAAGAAAAACCTGCAAACATGGCCTGTTGGGGGTACTTGAGGACAGGGTTGAGAACCACTGGTATAGAAGACCCTTACAGTGTATGTCCTGCCCTGGAAAGCAGTAAAAACCCAAAAAGGAATTCTAATTCTTTTCCACTAATCAAACTAGTAAAAAAGAAATGTTTTGGGGTCGACATACACTTTCATTTTTAAGTGGTTATCCTGTGTTCAATCTTAGCCTCAACTGCACAGGTACTGGTTTTAGTAGCAGGAAGAGGCAGAAGAATTAGCAGCAGCTAGTTTCCAATTTTCAACTATATTTAGAAACATGATGAAATTTGGTTGCTGTAAATAAAGACGACAGATTGTTAAGGCCAGGGGTCTTGAATTAAAATTCACAGAGGTCCAGTCAGTAAAATATGCTAACAGCAGAGGTTCGAATCACATATTTGTGCTATGACTCGGATCCTTCAAATCACAGAACCCTTTCCTCTTATGCTGCGTACACACAATAGCACATTCCGCCAACAAAATCCATGGTTTTTTTTTTCCGATGGATGTTGGCTCAAACTTGTCTTGCATACACACGGTCACACAAATGTTGTGCAAATTCCGAATGTCCAGAACGAAGTGACGTACAACACGTACGACGAGCCAAGAAATAGCCAGTGTGGCTCTTCTGCTTGATTCCGAGCATGTGTGGAACCTTGTGCGTCGGAATTGTGTACACACGATTAGAATTTTCGACAATGGATTTTGTTTTCGGGAAAATTTAAGAGCCAGACCTCAAATTTGGTTTGTCGGAAATTCCGACAGAAAATGTCCGATAGAGCCTATACACGGTCGGAATTTCCGACAACAAGCTCCCATCGAACATTTCCCGTCAGAAAATCCGACCGTGTGTACACGGCATTAGACTAGGTTCACATCTCTGTGGCTGGGGAACATGCGTGAAATGGCATGCATAGCTGATCCACAAAGAAACACCCTTTAGCAGATGCATGGGGGTCCCAATAATACCTAATGGCACCCCCGCACATCGGCACCTACGGCACATTTTTGCCAGGATTTCTTTCCTTGCGCTTCTCATGGGTAGGGCAACTCATTAAAATGAATGGGCTGCTCTACCTGCGACATACGCATGCAAACCTGCCTGCACAGATCTGAATTGAGCCACATATCACAATCCTGTTTTTACATCAGCATCCTCAGCCCCCTTTCACATCACAGTCATTCCCCTTCACATTACTCTCCTCAGCCCACCCCCTCAAATTACTGTCCTCAGCCCCCCTCCCATTATTGTCCTCACCCCTCGCATTACTCCCTTCAGCACCCTGCACTGTCCTCAGCCCCCCATTACTGTCCTCAGCAACCTCATTACTGTCCTCAGCAACCTCATTACTGTCCTCAGCAACCTCATTACTGTCATCAGCTCCTCATTACTCTCTTTAGCCCCGCATTACTGTCCTTAGCCACCCATTACTGTCCTTAGCGACCTCATTACTGTCCTTAGCGACCTCATTACTGTCCTTAGTGACCTCATTACTGTCCTCAGCAACCCCATTATTGTCCTTAACACCCCTATTACTGTCCTCAGCCCCCACATTATTGTCCTTAGCCCCCCATTACTGTCTTCAGATGGCCAATTACTGTTCTTAACTACCCCATTAATGTCCTCAGTCCCCTCACCATTACTGTCCTGAGCCCCCCTATTACGGTCCTCAACCCTCCCATTACTATCCTGAGCCCCCCATTACTGTCCAGAGCCTCCCCGTTAGCTGTCGTCAGCCCCCCTTACTGTCCTCAGCAACCCCATTAATGTCCCCCCCCCACATCATCCCCATTCCTGTCCTACCTTACACAGACAGGGAGAAAGACAGAAGGCACAGCAGGTTTGAACAGAGGGGGTGGGAGCTGCAAGCTGGTGACTGGTTGCTAGGACTGTCCTGCATCCTAGCAACCAATCCTGCATGTTAACTTGGCAGCCCCTGCCCTCCATTCAAAGCTGTCCCGCCTCCCGCTGTTGGCTCTGTGAAAATGACAGCAGAAGTGGTGATGGCTGCTGGAAAGAACAGCTCCTAAAGGGTGGGGCCACGGTGGTCCAGATGGGATTTGGACCATTGTCCAACATTTAGTGATGCCTGGCATAGGCCATCACCAGGGTGCTTAAATTACCAATTCTAGGAACAAACAAAATGTACCCTTGTAGTGTTCCCCCATCTGCACTGCAATAGTTAAATGTTTCTTTTGTCTAGGGGTAGAGGAACAGGCAATATTACTTACCCTAACCCCGCACTGTCTTCTTCTCTCTGAAACTCCAGTCTGTGGGCAGTCCCTTGGCATCATCATATACAATGCATGCTATTGACAGTGAAAAGAGTCCAATGGTGGGCACCACACGCCCATAAGAGCAAGGACTGCCCAAATGCACTTAAAAGTAAATACTAACAGTCCAGTAGAAGAGGCTCGACTAGTTTTTTGCTCAACGCTTCGAAAAGCCTGCATTGTACATAAAAGAGGAAGGAATGTGACCATGACTGGAAGCACTAACAGGGGAGGCTTTGCATGACCCGTCACAAAGCTGAAGGGTCCCTGCTGGAGGGAGGAATAAGGTAAGTATTCCACCTTATTCATTCACCCTAAAACTCAATGAAAACAACACCCTTGCAGTGAGCTCCCCCTGCTCTTGAAAGGATGTATGCTTATTAAAAGGATTGTAACGGCTCTTTTTTCCATTAAAATAAGTTGTGGAGGGTGTTTTACCTTAATGCAGGGAATTAAGGTGAAAAACACTTAGACCACTTTAAGTGATTTTTGTTTTAGTTGCTTTATTTACTTTATTTTTGAATACAAGCATACCCCACTTTTAAGTACACAATGGGACCAGAGGATGGATGTATGTAAAACAAAAATGTACTTAAAGTGAAGCAATACCTTTTTTTTACTTGGGGGGGGGGGGGGGAGTCAGGGGCTGTGGGGGGTAAGGGGTTGTAGTGGAGATGTCAGGGGCTGTAGAGGGGGATCAGGGCTTATAGTAGAGGGAAATGGGCTATAGTGGGGGGGGGTCAGGGAGTGAAGTTTATAGTACTGTACATTACTGTACAGTAATCCACTTACGTTTAGGCGGCAACTCTGGGCTGGCTGGCGGACAACTCTGGGCTGGCTGGCAGGCAACTCTGGGCTGGCTGGCAGGCAACTCTGGGCTGGCTGGCGGACAACTCTGGGCTGGCTGGCGGGCAACTCTGGGCTGGCTGGCGGACAACTCTGGGCTGGCTGGCGGCCAAATCTGGGCTAGCTGGCGGACAACTCTGGGCTGGCTGGCGGACAACTCTGGGCTGGCTGGCGGGCATGGCTGGAGGGCAACACTGGGCTGGCTGGCAAGCATGGCTGGCGGGCAACTCTGGACTGCCTCTTCACTTGTGGCCTCTTCACAGGCGACAACTCCAGGGGGCAGCTCTGCCTCTTCCAGGCCATGCTGCGGCTGCGTGGCGCGGGAATGTCTGTACTTGTAAGCCACTTTCTGTACACTCGCGGGTATGTCTGTACTCGCAAGTGTACGTAAAGTGAGTGTACTTAAAGCGGGGTTCCACTCAAATTTTTAAATTAATCTTACCCCCTTCAGTTAATTGCATAGATGTTCAAATGCCGCACAAGATTTTTTTTATCGCTGTAATTACCTTTATATTGTACTTTATCGTGGCACTTCCTGTCTCTCCTCCCATGGGAGTAGGTGTGTTTATTGCCTTTCCCCGGCGCCACACTGTCTCCTGGGAGCTTAGTGTCAGGCTTCCCAAGATTCAGTGCGGAAACAATGATCATGCGTGTGAATAAGCTGTGAATGAACAGCATTCACTGCATCCAGGAAATCAATGCTTGTGGGCTTCACATGCCCACAAGCAAGATGGAAAGAGCCAGCATCACATTTTTTAAGTTATTCTTCAGTACAAAAACAGACAGAGGCGGAAATATTACACCCAAACTGTGAGTATTATTTTGGGATTAGCAAAGTGTCTCAATGACCTAAAAAAAAAAAAAAAAAAGATTGGTCCTTGGACTCCCGCTTCAAAGCGGGGTATGCCTGTATGTAGCATGAGGTTTCCCCAAATGTAGTTTCTTGCCCTAAAGCCCAAATTTAACAGTGTCTACTTATCATATAGTCCTCTGGCAAAGACACTATAATGTACTAATATAAGGACATCTCTTCTAATATTCTGCCTTTGTGTGGGCTTTCAATTCCAACAGATATCTGCCTGGAAATCAAAAGGCAGGATGTAAAATGCAGTCATATAAAAGCCTCTCTGGCTTGAAGTCAGTTAGTCAGGCTGATAAAGGAATGTTCAAGTTCAACCAGAAGACATTAAAAACCTTTATGTATGTGGCTCTCATATGGCTGCTTGTGATAAGGGAGGTTCAGCACTTATTTTGGTCATTACTATGGAGAGACAAATCTGCACTATGCAGCTTCACTTGTGTGCCTATGGACCGTTTTACTGAACCTTCCACTTTCGGTTTTGGCCTTCAATTTAAATCACACAGGCCTAGTAATAGCTGGACCTGTTCCCTGCTTGCTTAGTTTATTCTGTATAAGTTGCATATTTGTATTTGTAACAGTGAATATGTGAAAATGTCAGAAGGGTTTCCAAGTTCCTCTTCATCTGTTATTTAGTTTGGCAAGTCAGTATATAGACAAGAAAAGAGGCAGCTTTTAAAAATGTAGAAAGTCTAGAGCCCAGGTGTAATAACACAGCCAGCTACACAGTGATACGCAGACAATGGAACCTGCCATGTCTTATACATATTGAATTGTAACTTCAGCACTAGAGCAAGTCCCAGCGCTACAAGCATTTGCATGTCTGAGCACAATCAGTGACACATCATACCGGAGGTCCTGGGGGCCCCGGTAATCCTTTGTTCTCTTGCTCGCAGGAGCAGGAATTTGGAAGAGGAGGACAGGTGGCTTCATCTCTCTGTAAGGGAAAACAGAAATGTAACCCGTAGGTATGTACATGGATACAACTGACAAACTGTAATATAGAAACAACTAAAAGTCAAATTATTGTAGCTCATTTACAGAAGAGGACTATCATATTTCTCTGTCCTGTAATGTATCCGAAGACCTACAACACTCTCCCCCTACATTGTTGGTGGTAAAGTCACCACAAGTGGACAAGTGAGCTCCAACCTTAAGACCAAGCCTGGTAACTAGCCCCATTTTCTTGGCCTAAAATACCAACCCCCTAATTGTGAATGGTATAGTCCAGCCACGGACAGATGAGCTCTTCCTTTAAGTCTTGTTATTTTCAAAGGTGTAGTGAGCCCCCCCACTCACTCAGACCAAGCCCTGTGGCTACCATTAATAGTGCAGTCGCACATTAACTCACCTAGGCATATCTGCCAAATGTGTACCTCAGTGAATGTTCATTCAGACTAAGCTCTGTGACTAGCTTTATGTTCTTGACCTGCCCTGTGACATCCTTCCCCATAATGTTGGTAGTATAATCTAGTAACAGATTGGTTGGGATCGCCCACAAAGACAAAACCCTGTGACTAGGCCCAACTTCTTGCCCTTCAACATCCCTCCTCCACATTGTTGATGAATGGTATAGTCCAGCCACAGATGGGTAAGTTATTCCTTGTAGACCTAGTCCTGTGATTAGTGTTAGTGGTATAGTCTATGCACAGGTAGGGCGAGTGTCCTCATTCATGCCAAGCTCTTTGACTAAGCATTAATGTCTATTTATAGAAGTGTTGAGCTCCTAAAAACACAAAACAAGCCCTGTGATTAGCATTAGTGGCATGGTCTGTTTGCAGGAGGATTGAACTCCTCCACTCATACCAAGCACTGGGGTATAATCTAAAAATCCTAGTTGTCTGGCTCCCATACTAACCTCAAAGACCTAAACACTTTCGGAGTCAATGACTTAGGACAAGTATGCACATATAGAGTCTTGACACTCTAATTTTCCTGATCTGCATGTTTGTTCCAGGTCAGCACTTCAATAAGCAACAAAACTAGACACAGCCAAGCAACTTGTATTTTCAGTAGAAGGTCAGCCAATGGCAGCACCTACATTTCCCCCAGCACAGACTTCCTATAAATTGTAACCTTACACTTATATCAGAGCATCCCAACCCTCCCAGTACTCAACTAAATATCAATGGCCAGACCGCTCGGGTGCCATGACTAAGGACTAACGTCCGAAACGCGTAGTCTGTTTTACAGCTTTGTACATGTATTTAATAAAGGAATACTATTTTGGATGTCATCCTAAGTGCTGACCATCCCTTTGTAGATCGCTCAGATGCCTGTCAAAAGTCTTCCTGGCAGAGTTCAGACTCCAGACTGATTCTCTATAGGAAGGGATAGGATTGCAAAGAGCATGCATGAAACTGGCCAGGAAAACAAGCGGCTGGGCGATTTAGTCAGCGATGTGTAGTTGACAGGTGAGTATTAAAGCTAGCCATACACCAGGAGAATTTCATTTGGAAACATTTGTTTTTGGAAGCTTTTGATTTTTATAATTAATGGGGTCGAACTGAGGATTTGATTGATGTAAGTGATGAGGAAAACAAAGGAAAGGGATGGGAATTTTTTCTTGAAGTGACAAAATTCTAACTGTAAATGTGATTTTCCTTTGAGAAAAATCGTACTTACGGTATTGTAATGTGCAAGTCTATTCTAACATTGAATGTAAAAGGTTGGTATGGCAATCAAAGAAAAATTTTGGGTGTTTTAATACAAAATTTGTCAAGTGCATAATGGTACTATTAAATGCTCTGACAAATTATGAATGGAATTCTAGTTCAGCTTTAGACTAAGATCACCTATTGCACCCAGCTGGTGCAAGTATGTATAAAGACAAACTTCCGAAGAGCAGATAAATACACCATTGACATGCTGTACATAATATACAGTATATGGGATGTGTTTTACTTGCCAAAAGATTTGTATTTTTGTCCATTTAGTTCTAAGATTTACACAGCTCTGATAGACAGCCCAAACAGATGAGCTTTAAGACCTCTCTGCTGTAGTTCAGCAACACAGTTAGGACAGAGAAGGACCAGGGACAGATTGATGAGGTCACCTCTCTGCTCCCTCTATCTCTCAGCATGTTCCTTATCAGCACGTCCGATTGGTTCCTTTTGCTGTCCTTCCCTTTCTCAGTCTAAAGCCGGCCATAGATGGTTTGAATCATGTATGGGTAGGCTGAATGTACCCAAGTTGATTAATCGATCAACTTGGGTACAACTAGCCTGTCGGATTTTACATACAATTAATGCTAGCAGCTGTTATAGTGACTAGCAGTAATCACTGTGTTTTCCCAGCAGGGATGGCTTCCCCTGCCCCCCCGCCGGGAGAACACAATTTCTCAGCAGACGAGATTCCCCCATCAACACTGCCTGTGATGATGGGGGAGTCAAGCAATTTTCTTTCCTCCAACCCGTGGTTGGAGGAAAGAAAAGTGCTTCATCTATGGCTGGCTTAAGTGGTGCTGTACAGGGAATTACAAAAGGCTGATAACAAGTCAATTGTGGGCATTTACATTAGTGATATTTAAAAATACACGTAATATTTTTATACTACATGCAGAATTATATTATTTGTTCTTAGTATATTTAACTATATAGTTATATAATAGGTGAGGTTGGAAAAAAGACACAAGTCCACCAAGTCCAACCTATGTGTGTAATTATATGTCAGTATTACATTGTATATCCCTGTATGTTGTGGTCGTTCAGGTGCTTATCTAATAGTTTTTTTAAACTATCGATGCCCCCCACTGAAACCACCGCTTGTGGAAGGGAATTCCACATCCTTGCCGCTCTTACAGTAAAGAACCCTCTACGCAGTTTAAGGTTAAACCTCTTTTCTTCTAATTTTAATGGGTGGCCAGGTGTCTTAATAAATTCCCTTCCGCGGAAAAGTTTTATCCCTATTGTGGGGTCACCAGTATGGAATGTAGAAATTTAAATCGTATCCCCTCTCCAGAGAGAATAAGTTCAGTGCTCGCAACCTTTCCTCATAACTAATATCCTCCAGTCGCTTTGTTGCCCTTCTTTGTACTCGCTCCATTTCCAGTATATCCTTCCTGAGGACTGGTGCCCAGAACTGGACAGCATACTCCAGGTGAGGCCGGACCAGAGTCTTGAAGTTCAGCTTTAACTAATGACCCTACTAACTATAGATTAGGTGATTTATTAGCATTTAGTGAACATGCCAGCTCACAATTAGCATAATTGCTTAATGCTAGATCAGCTCTTTGGAGAGCACCAGCAGCTTCGTGTCTGCACTCTTTGGGAATCACCCAAGCTGGTTGACAGCCAAACTAGAAGAAACTATTTATTAATCTTTAAACTAATCATTTAAACTGGGAGCAGCAGCATACAAAGAAGTCTAAGGAGGCACAAATCCAGACTGTTCAAAGTGCATACGTTTTGGATGGAGAGATTGGTTTCATTCATTTCCAGGAGTTGCGACGCGCACCGGGGCTGGTCCCCACTCCCCCGATCTTATTGATCACAGGCATGCACTCACTGCGCATCGACGCCACGCTCACACGCCGCATGAGTGACGTCATTCGTGACGCCGCGTGCTGATGTGATGCTCTCTCCATCTACGTGCAGCACGAGGGAGGGTTTAGGCGCCTATTTAGGAGCGGTAGCCGCTCGGTCGTGGTCGCCTCCTCTCTACCAGCACTTAGCATGACGTTGGTGGGGCTCTGTTGGTGGGCTGGCTGCCATTTGTCTCTATTCCTTGATGGAATATACACTTTGTCCACCCACGCTTTCCTGTTACATTTATACACTACTGTGGACCATATGCTTTATTTCAAGTCCCAGGTAATCTTAATGCAGTGGTCTCTTTTACTGTTTCTGTAGCGGGTTTTCACTTTTCTTTACCAATTATTCACTTTCTTTCGGTGACACATCTAATTTCCCCATTGCACACCTGGGTGCTGTCTTTATGGCACACTTTACTTTTCACATATTGGTTCTTTCCCCTTCCCCTCCCCCTTTCTTTCATCAGCTTAGTTAATTATCTTAAATGGTACACTGGTTTACACTATATTATAATATTTTTTCACAGATGCCCTACGGGCTCATATCCAATATCATTCACTACCATAGCTTCTGATGGGGGATTCCTTCTTATGAGATGTTCATTCACCAATGGTTCTTGCCAGTATGCCTCCACAGTGCTATCACCTCAGCTCCCAAGGTGATGCTTCTCCCACAGTGCCTCCAATTGATAATAACATTATTTATGCCTTTTTTGCCTTGATTCTACCCATAGGTAAGAGTGTAAGGACCATAGTTTTTTTGCTCCCTCTCTTCCTATTTTAGTAACTATCATTTACAGTCAATTTGCATTTTATTATAGATACTTCCAGTGCACAGCTGCTCCTGATGAGTGGAAATTATCCACGAAACGCGTCGAGCTCTTACTGGTGCAATGTCACAGCAATCATGCATCTATCAAGGGTTTTTATCTTGTTTGAATTATGAATCAATTATATATTACTAATCATGTTTGTACTTATTTGGGCACACTACCATTCTATTGTGAATTATGTGGAATAATGTTATACTATGCAATCATTTTTAATATTATGTGATTTACCAATCATGTTTATTATAATTCTATATGTTACTTATTGAGTTAATATTTTATTACCTTGCATTGTGCTCATCTGTACTAATAAATATTGTATTTACTAATACCGATTGATTCATTCTACCCTAGTGTTGTGTTTCATATAAAGTCCCATTATCCCCCTTTTTTTCCCCTTCCTTTACAACACACACACTGAATGATGGCAAATCAAGATCATTGTGGACCTTGTCTACTGGAAGTCAACCCGCATATGGCCTACCCATGACATATGAGGCCAACAAATAGAGTTATTGATATTGATCCACCAACATAGAAGAGGTGAACCCCTAAATCAATAATAAGCAGGGATGGACAGTGCAATCTGCCCATATTCAGAGGAAAGAAAGAGATATTATATGCTCACCAATGCCGGAAGTTCGCAGCACTTGTCACGATTGGCCCAGGATGATGCACACACAATGTCAAACATCTGCAGCTGAAACTGAGATAAAAAACAGGAAACGCAAATTAGACATTAAACATTAGTTAGTACCCAAGAATTACAGGTTGGAGATTGTTCACTGCCTCAGGCCCAGGGATGTTATCAAGCTCCCAGGATTCTCTGGATAGTAGAGGTATTGCATGCAGCGGTCTAACAGCCGAGAAATACTTACAATACCAGGATGTCATTATTTAAAGACTCAAATGAATAGGGTGCTGTGACGGTACACACGTGGTGGCCACCATGAAACCAGCATAGTGTGAACCTAGGCATACACTGTACATTTCTACAAGGCATCTAGGCTTTAGTGCCGGTTCACACTGATGCGAGTTCATAACGAATGTGATGCGTCAAAAACATTCTAAATTCGCATGTCATCCATAAAAACATTGTTTTCAATGACCGTCGTTCACATACATGCGTTGCGATTCCCCTACGAATGCGATGCGATAAAAAAAGGGTCTTGTGCGAGTTTACTGCATTGCGTTGCGAATTTAGCCTCCATAGACATCAATGTAAATCGTTCTGGAATCACATTGTTGGTTCACATATGTGCGAATTCCACCACACTACTCTCCACAAAAACCAGGAAATACATAGGAAGTTAACACCTTTTTTCTTTTTCCATTATGATTCCATTGGCTAGAACATCAATCGCAGCTATGACCAACTCCTGCAATTCGCGGTAAAATCGCGTTAAAATCGCGTTAAATTCGTGGTAAAATCGCACCTCACACAGGACAAAAAAACGGAACAAATTCGCAGCGCAGCAGTGTGAACCGGCACTTAGTGACCTACAGTATGGTCATGAAAAGGTTAAAGCTTAACTAACTAAAATGCATTTAATTGCAAAAGAGCTATTGCATATCTGTTCTTCAATAAAAAAAAACCTGCCTGTTCACAATTTGTTTTTTGTTTTTTTGTTTTTTTATTTTTTACATTTAATTCCTCTTTAGGAACATATCACTTAACTGTTGTCACATGCTAACAAAATATGTTTAGCCTCTTATTTGAAAAAAAAAAAAAAATCAACTTAAGAGCCCATGTAATGTAATTCCCTCTCTTGTGCAATAAAACCAATTATATGCTTTAATAAACATTTATTACACGGCTCCTAACATCAATCCTTCAGTTAGTTTCACTTGAAGAGCATTTTTCAGTACGTAGGCAGCTTAGTAAACCAATAATTCTTGTAAGACTGTCACACAAACACAAAACTTCCTTTCCCACTACAAACAATAGAACCCTTTAATACAAATTCTTCATTGTGTTGATTCTGTTGGCTGTTATTGGACAGACGCCACACACTTTGTCTCTATATCCACTTTCCTTGTATTTATTACAATATAAAGCACTATGTAGAAAGCTCTTTTTGTTCTTGGGCCTCCGATAATCAATTATTTTTATCCACCCATATATGTAAGGAGTATTTGCATTAACACTTGCTCTCCATTCTGTGGTAGGATAATAGAAAAATGTAATAAATGTAAATTTATTGCCTAACGGGGTAAGTTGTACCGCAGGAATGTGCTGAGTGGGTTCGCCAATGAATGGCCAATTGTACTCCCAGCTATTTACTGGGTATCTCTACTTTTTGGGAAGCATTAACAAAGTAGGGCCCTGTTTGTACTTACTGGAGCAGAATTGTCTTTGGGTCCTCGGGATCTCACCATCCGGCCTAGGACTTCTAGACCATCTACTGTGATGTTTCCGGCAGTGTTTATTGGCTTTTCCGCAACTTGTTTGCAGTCGATGATTAGCTTAGCATTAGTCTTGGTAACTATAATATGTATCTGGCACAGAGAAAAGAAAAACATAGTTTAAAGAGATATTAAAATAGGATTATGCTACTAACATAGGTAGATGCTAAATATATATATTGTGATATTAGGTCAAATTTTTAGCTCAAAGTTACAAGCAATTTTAGTGAGTCTATGCTAGTCAAAACTGTTATTTTAGGGCTTGTTGGCCCACTTTTATTGAACAAAATCAAAGTTCCACAAATACAGTAGCCCACGCAGGGGGGTTTTTAAAATCAAAACAAGTAAAGAAAATACAGAGCCACCTGGTTCCCTCTTCAGGCCTTAACCTTGGCTTTTGGCTGGTCACTCAGACGGCCTTACATAGTTTTTCTGTGTTCATTTAGCCTTTCCAGCTCTTCCAACTCTCTTAACACTCCTGGCTCCCCCAGTTAATTCATATACAAAACACTGCTGCATCGGCCCACTCCTTGGCCTCTTGATAAGGATTCTTCTGAAACCCCAGGCTCTCTCACTCCTCTGAGACCTCCAAAATCTCTCAGACCCCTGGACTCACCTAATAATCCTGGCTCTCTGTCTTCCAGACTCGTTTAGCTGCCCCAACCCTCGCAGCCTGATGGACATGGAATTTCTTCTCCAGCATAGAGTGCTGTCTCTTGAGTGGAGCACACCTGTCTCCTAAAGGGTGCTCTGTGAACTATGCCCAAGTTCTTTATAAATGTTGTGTGCACCTGTACTTCTGTCATACTCCTGCAGGACCTGGACACTAGGCTGGAGATTTCTTCCTCCCAAAACTCTAATGCCCCGTACACACAGTCGGATTTTTCGATGGAAAATGTCCGATCGGACCGTGTGTGGGCTCCATCGGACATTTTCCATCGGATTTTCTGACACACAAAGTTTGAGAGCAGGATATAAAATTTTGTTGTTTTTTTGTCGGATTTACTTGACCAGATGTGATGTGATGTGAATGCCTGGCACTCCCACCACTGTTCTACATAGGTAGAACAATGCACATCTCTGCTTGGTCAGAAGAGACCAATACGGTTTATGCCAAATATTTGCAGCTTACAGTCATAACACTGCTCTCCCAAGTTTTACATCTATATAATATCATTGAAATGCAATGCTATGCACATTACATAACTCACCTTATGAAAGCTGCCATGGAATATTTTTCTGACCTCAGGTCCTTCAAAGGTAATAGTCTGAAACTGTGCCTTATTGTCATAATTGAAATAAGTTAGTGTTTTACCGTTATCTGTGTGGAAAAAAAATATATGTTTGCGGAGATAGCACTTTATGTAAGATTATATAAAACATACAAGAGGCTAGGGTAATGTAAAATTACGGTCAGGCTTAGTGTATAAAACTATATGCTGCTGTCCAGATGTCACTTTTGAAAACACCTTAAAAAATTACCCTGCCAGTGGCCAAAGCATGGAAATCTCCTACATTGGTACTAGCAGAAACAATTCACAGAATGAATAATACAATGTCCCATGCTAAGATGGTAGCCATCGATCAAAATCAAATTCCAAAATTTGAAAAACTTTGGCATCCTTGGATAAAACAACAGTTCCAGTCAAATTTCAATGACTCTGTCCTGTTGCCATGGTAACAGATTAAATGACTTACAGAGATACCCATTCTAAGGCTTCAAAGAGAACTAAAAAGAATAATAAACTGACGAGCGGGACAACCTTGTGGACCATACCTCTGCCTTTCTACCCTTTTTCTTCTTTCTCTTTCCTTTTCTCCACCTTACGATTAAAGCTCATTATCAGAATTTATTTGACCTATATACACTCTACCTGTAAACAATATGTATAGTAGGTATAAATCATTTAAATACCTACAAAATTAACTGAGGAAATGATATATATCTTTAATTTAGGTTTACGTGAACCCAATGTTTAATATTTGAAATTTCATGATATTTACCAATATAAACCCTACTGTAAAACAATGAGCTTACTTTATAGATCCTTGTAAACTTACTTTATGTATCTTTATAATATTGTATACTCAATAAACTTCTTTTGACAAGGAAAAAATTACCCTGCCTGCAGATACTTTCAGCACCTCTATGACCCAGCCAAAACACGTTCTCATCAGCAAAGCTCAGACCTCTGGCAATGCTGGAGCTTGCTGCTTCCTCACACAAGCCACACATTCTTACTAGACCTTGCTAATATAGGTTGACTCAATGGCCAAGAGACTCATGCCAGGAAGAGGAAGTGCCAGAGGTTTGCTCATCAGAACCATTGGGTCGATCAAAATGGCTGTAGCAGCAAGGTTTTTGGAGGCTACCAAAGGTAGGTTCAGACACCACAAAGTAGGCAAAGCCATTACTAAATTTCATTTCCATTTAGGTATTGTATACAACAAATAAATCTGTACCTCGTAATATATAGGGAACCCCACTGATGGTATCACCCTCAAAAGGACAAAATGATCTCATTGGAATACACTGATCAGCCCTGCCAGTAGATCGGCTTCTGTACAACCACCCTGCCTGTACATGGATCAAAATGTGTCTGATCCCTGCTGAACCGGTCACATTTCGATCTATATATGGCCAGCTTTAGCTATGACTCAGTTGGCTCAGGAAATTTCTTTGGCTTCCAATAGCACAACAATGAAGATGGGGGAGCAAAAGGTCTGTAGGCTGATAAAAAGAGCAATGAAAGCAATACTACTATAAGTTCACAAGGATACTTTAATGCAGGTGAACCAGGAAAGAGGCCCTAGCTGTGGAAGAATTTGAGACGTAAGCATGGATTTACAGATTAATACAACATAACATTGACAGTGTTGTCCCTTGGAACAAGACGATCCTAATTAAGCACTATATAAATATGTTAAAATAAATTAACCTACTGTCAAGTATTACGCCAACCAATGGCTCGTAGTCTTTGTTTAAGATTTCCCACAGTGCAAATGGTTCCTTCGGTGTATCGGGAAGTATTCGGAAAAGGAAGGAGATGGTATAATCTGACGGGAGGCCCTCTGGATGGATATGTCTGATAACATAAAAGGACAATGTTAAGAATCAAACTTTTTACTGTAGATAGCACTTCTAGCTCTTTTTGCAGAGTTGGCAGTCAATGTAGCCAGGTGGTAAAGAATACCAAATCCCAGAATATACTGCAAGCCAGCTGGCAGAGCTTGTCATTCTTCCATTGCTGGAGGGCACCAGACAGCTCATGTATAACACCTAAAATGAAGGAACAGTCATCTAACTCTCAGCATATCTAGTAATAACAAGTCAAAAGCAATTGGACTTGCTGAGTAACCTTGAGTAAGATGCAAGATAGCTCAGCAAACACCAAAAAATATTGCTTTATATGGGTTACCTGAGATCGGTACCAGACTACACCCAGGGAAATTAACTTGCCAACAGCAACATTTAAAATATGAAACTGAGATATTAATTACAGTATGCTTGTTTCATATACAAACACCTCCTAACGTTGTTTATACTGTTCATTGATTTTAGTCTATGCTGTGCCCAAGAAGAAAGTGAGGAGACCTTTTTCTTCAAACATCTACAGCTTAATAATGCAAGTAAATATGAAAATGTGATTATGTTTTGTAAAACACACACGTGTAAATTACAAGAATTGGCTGCTTCAAAAATGAGGTGGTGTATTATTTGATAATCATTATATCCAGGCTGTGGATCTAACACCAATAGTACAACAATTAAAAATTAAAAACTTGTAGATATTGTGAGGAATTGGCTGACAGAATTTGGATTGTGTATATGTGTCATTTAGAATTCTCTCCTATATGTTATTGTGAAATATCATTAAACAGAGCAGCCAGGTTGTTTCAATATCACCATGGCTTAAGTGGATTACCTCCTACATGCCTGCTTTCTCACCACGTTTGGCTCCCCTATTAAACAGATGCACACCATGGCACCAAGTGGTCAGGTAGATACAGTGCCTTGAAAAAGTATTCATACCCATTGACATTTTCCACATTTTGTCATGTTACAACCAAACGTAAATGTATTTTATTGGGATTTTATGTGTAGACCACCACAAAGTGGCACATAACTGTGAAGCGGAAGGAAAATGATAAATGGTTTTCAAATTGTTTTACAATTTGGTCTATCACATAAAATCTCAATAAATTACATTTACGTTTTTAGTTGTAACATGACAAAATGTGGAAAATTTCAAGGGGTATGAATACTTTTTCAAGGCACTGTATCTTTTAAGTATTACTGAGTGCACTACATTGTATATAGGAAAGTTTGTAGTCTGATTCATGTGGATGTGAGATTGTGTGTATGTTTTAATGGACAACATTGTTTTTTAGATTGATAAATATAAATTTGTCCCCTTTTTGTGACTTTACCAGCCTACAATCTTGGATGGCTTTTTTTTTTGTTTAATAATTGTTTATTGAGATAATTAGAAATGTATGACAGATCGAAAACTTTCAAAATGTCAAGACAATAGAGTGTAAAGAAATATAATAAGTCATCTCAGAATTGGCATCTCAGTATCACTAATGGAAGAAGTGTAGAAAGAAAGAAAAATAAAATGGGGGATAAGACTAATGCCGTGTACACATGAGCGGACTTTTTGACCAGAATGGTCCGACGGACCGAGTCCGGCAGACAATTCGACTGTGTGTGGGCTTCATCAGACCTGCAGCGGACTTTTTCGAAAATCTGACAGACTTTAGATTTGAAACATGTTTCAAATCTTTACGAACTCCGCCGGACCCGGTTCCTATAGAAAAGTCAGCTCGTCTGTATGCTAGTCCGACGGACAAAAACCAACGCTAGGGCAGCTATTGGCTACTGGCTATGAACTTTATTATTTTAGTCCGGTCGTACGTAATCACGTACGAATCCGTCGGACTTTGGTGTGATTGTGTGTAGGCAAGTCCCTTCGTTGGGAAAGTCCGTTGGAAGTCCGCCGAAAGTCCGTCAGATAGTCCGTCGGACCAGTCCGGTCGAAAAGTCCGCTCGTGTGTACGCGGCATAAGGGAGGAAAAGGGGGAAAGGGAAGGAGGAGTGTCGAGATAAGCCAAAGAATGATAATCTTAGTTGTCATTTTAAACAGTTTAACAGCCTTGGATGGCTTTTTACAAGATTTTTGAGTGTGTCTGTGGGAATTTGTGCCCATTTATATGCGTCAACCTCTTCTTTTATGGACCTGGCTTTATCCAGCTAGAACAGAAAAGGGCATTCCCTAGACTGTTACCACAAAGATGGAAGCATGCATTTGGCTAGAATCTCTTTATATGCTGTAGCATTAACAATATCCTTCACTGGAAACATCTCAACTCAAAAATTTTGAGAACTGTCCTCGAAATGGTGGCCATATTGTATAGGTCAACATTAGTATCTGACTTTTCAAACTCTCTTTTAGTCCAGTGGGTACATATTACTGCAGGCACACTCCATAATCTTGTGGAAAGTCTTCCAAGAAGATTGGAGGCTATTTTGGTAACAAAGGAAAGGACAATTGGGTAATACTTCTCATGGTTTTGGAATAGTTCATAAAAGGTGTGTTAGTTACATGTCCACAAACTTTTGGTCATATAGTGTACAGAAATTTCAAACAAAATTAGCTTTTTCCAAGCAGGCATTTTTTGCAGTATAAGTTTCACGTGAACTACTTTATCTCTTATTTCTTCTACTATGGTTCAAGACATGAGTTTTTAGGTTTGCACTTCTATAATCTTAGAGGAGTAAACAATACTGCGAATAATTACTGAATTTCGAGGCAGTCTATTTTTACATAAAATCGTTTTAGATTCGCCCTTACTTGGTGGGCTGGGACACCAGAGCGTCTTTGTGTATTCTGTAGCATGGAAAGTTATTAAAAGTTCCAGGCTCCATGGAGACTCCATCCAAGCCGGCATATTCCTTTTGCACCAACCCAAACATTTCCATCATTTTGAAACCTAGACATAAACATATACATTTATATGATTATTTCTTTATTTTATCTAAAAGATAAACTATCTATAGAAAGACACTATTCAATTATTATTTAAATATTTTTAAGGCTTTAAGCCAAACACGGCATGCATATGTTATATTAAAAACAAGCTGGGCTAATTATTAATACATTGTTTACCAGCACACGTCAGACACTCCTTAGGTACTCCATCCCTCATGCTAAACTCAACTTTGCTCCCCTTTCTGTTAATTGCATCTGGCTATATGGATCATCTACAGCCACCATCCTATTCCTCTAATTAGGCTTCCTTCACAGTTTTGAGTGACATAGGAACCCATGCCGTCATTTGCGGAAACATGTAATGTAATAATTATGGTTGAATACAACTAGACACAGACTTCAAATTTGATCCGTTTTACATGCTTATAAAAATATATTTAATTGCTGTCTGTATCCAAATGAAAGGCATTTCACCTCACTTTCTGTCTAGGTGACAGTTGTAACAGATGTTTTAAACCTTCCCCATCCTATCCAAAACTAAGCAAAACTATTTTGGCTGGAGTTGGGCTTTAAACTGTGTATTATGCTAATAGTTAATACAGGGCTGCTGTCAGAACCCCACCCCCCTGGCCGAAAGTGACTGAGGACATAGATTTATCAATCCCATTCTCATTCATGATTGAATAGGAATCGCTCTGAGGCTTTCTGCTCATTCACATACTGAAGCATAGTAAACACAGTTTATATGCTTCAGTGATGAATGGACACAGGAGTGATTGGTATCGATCGCTCACTGTGTTCATTCAGGAAAGGAAGGGGTCGGTAAACTACATATTTACCGGTCCCTTCCCCAGCTCTCCATTCTTAAACATTCACCTGTGTGCCCACAGCAGCTGCCAGTGGGAGAGGAGAGGAGGGAAGCTGGCAGCGCTGAGGGGGCAAGGGGCACACAGGTGGACCCAGAGAGCAGATGGAAGGGGCGCATGTGCTAGAACCAAACTCCCTGCACTGCAGCCGGAGGGAGAAAGAGGAGGAGAAGCTGGCAGAGCTGCAGGGGGAGGCATAAGAAGATCGGTGTCTGAAATAGGACAGCACAGCCGGCCCTCCTGCTCAGCAGGTTCCCGGGCCCCCCTTTCGAACTGATGGGGACCGGACCCAGTACAGGAGGGCTGGCTGTACTGCCTTATCAGCGGCCCTGAGTTAATATATAATGTTCCAGCTGTAAGATAAAGCCACATCTCAATAATAAGCTGCGATTTCGGGTCTCACCTGTAGATGGCATTGTAGAGAAAAATCTGATATTACCCTAGAATAGTGCAGGGGGTGGTCCAAGCTCAGTTTCTGTTTTCTTGTGTGCCAAAGAACCCCTTTAAAATGCAGCAGTACATTCATACCAAACAATAAGCTGCAGGGGTGTAGGCAAGACTTTTGCTTTGCAGTAATATTTTTTTGCGTATTTTGAAAGACTACATTACACCTCATCACCACATCAACTAGGACCCATGCTTGTGTGGCCTAGTCACACTCCTTGGTATAGGCATAATGCCATGGTAGCTTTGTGGGAATAGGTCAGAAAAAGTTTTTCAAGCTGACAGTTGACCCTATCTATCAGTACAGTAGCTTAGTGGTTTGTACTTCTGCCTTGCAGCCCTGCGGTCCTTGATTTGGGTCCCCACAAGGACACTGTCTGCATAGAGTCTGCACGTTTGCATGTTCCTCCTATGGTTTGTGTGGGTTTCCTTCCACAATCAAAAGACATGCTGGTAGTTTTTTTTTGGTTATTGTTGATATTCTACTGAGGGTGCCCAATAGCAAATAAATGTTTGAGTCCCCAAAGGGAAAACTGCTATAAAAATATAATCCATAGCCAAATTTATTAGAGCAGAAATGGTAACCAATCAGAACATTTAAAGGGTATTTCCTAAAATCTCAATTGCTGCAAACATCTATGGTACAGCGTCTACTTCCTCTGCCTGCCTTTATACCATTATGTCTACAACTGAGTCGCAAGTGTCAGATTGTACCATTTATTATTGTATTAATTTGTCTGTAAGTGACTATTCAGTTCAGTGTTTTAAATGTAGTTGTATTTTAGTAAGTGTCTAATAGTAAATTACTACCTGATAGATTAGCATGGTTAAATATTTTAAGTTTTTCAATGAGCACACTAAATTTATCTTACCAATGAAGTAGAAAGCATCTAAAAAAGCAAATGAGGGACAAGTACATGGTCATATCGATGATACAACAACTTTTCCCTCATTTCATACAAAAATAAAAGGCAAAGTGCAGTAAATCCTGAACACTGACTTGTGATTGGTCAATACATTAGACATAATGGAAGCAAATGTATTTATTTTACCTGATACACTGTTGCCTTGGATGTAGGCCCATGGACAAGCTAAAAAAGAAAGATGTTTAAAAATCACCACCTTTATGTATGCATATGCTGAAATAATGTGAAATTCAAGGAAATATCGAAGAAAATATATAGCATAAAGGACTCTTGAATAGAAAAACACCAGCCAAATATTTGCACATGACCAAGTCCTTCACAGAATGGTGGCGCTATACTAATTCTGTGGTGCCACTACTGCCAACTTTGGACCTTTGCGGTCTGTTTTAAAGGAACGCAAGTTATTTTTCTAGATTGTAAGCTCTAACGAGCAGGGCCCTCTGATCCCTCCTGTATTGATTTGTATTGTAATTGTACTGTCTGCCCTCATGTTGTAAAGCACTGCGCAAACTGTTGGCGCTATAAAAATCTTGTACAATAATAATAATATTAGTGGAAGTGGAATAAACCTGTGCAATTCAATGTGTTGAAAATATGCATAAGCGATACCCTTGCATTATAATGATCAACAGAGATGGATATAGAAAGCTTAAAGCTGAAGTTTAAGTATGGATATTTTTTCAGCGACATTGTACCAGCTTTCACCAATGTAGGTACAGTATGTAGGTGTCATCAGTGCTGGGACAAGGTCATCCAGCGATCAGGGCGAAGATATCAAACTGCCCCCCCCCTCTTCCCTTAGGGTTAGGGTCAGGGAGCCCCCATCCCAGAAATAAACCATTGCGCCCACGGCAGCCGCCCCTCTGCCCACCCCTTGTCCCGGCCCTGGGTGCCATACCTGGTAAATCCCTATGGAAACTGGAAATGGTAGTAAGCACCGATTGCTCTCTCAGCACTGGCACCGTTCAAGGAACACTTTGCATTCTCTCAATAAATGCAAAGCATTCTCTGATTGGACGAGATGGAGTGGCAGGGCAATGATGTCATGCTTTGTTTGCATTAAGAAAATGCAAAGTGTTCTGTGAATGACACCCGTGCCAAGCAAGTGACCCCCTAATCCCAATTCTTCTCCTTTACATAAAGCTTTAGCTGCCTACCGATCATCATGATGTGCAGTATTTACCAAAGATAAGCAAACTCTTTTCTTTAGTAGAGCATACCTCCCAAGTGTCCCCGATTTCGAGGGACTATCCCTGATTTGGAACAATGTCCCTCTGTCCCTCATTCCGCCTCATTTGTCCCTCATTTTGGTCTGATTTCTAAATTGCTGCATTTAAAAATTTCACAAACCAATATAAAGGAATAGTAGCGGTAAATAAAAGCACTTGTGGGTTTAACCAATCATTTTTTTTACAATTCTCTTTTAAGGGGGCGTGACGGGGGGGGGGGGGTGTCCTATGCCTACACACTTTTGCTATTGGGGCATCCCTCATTTTCAATTTTAGAAAGTTGGGACGTATGGTAGAGTAGCTGAAGATTTGAATGCCCTTCAAACTTTTATTTGTCAATTTAAAGAGGAGGTCCGCCGACAATACAATTTTTTTTTTTTTTAAACAATTTAGACCCTTACATATGGTCAATGTTACACTCACATGTTTGGTAACAGATATCCCCCATGTCCGGTTTGGTAGCAAAAACGTAGTTTTAAAATCTGTTGCTGGCAGGTTTCATCTTGCTTCTGGGCATGTGAAGCCCACAAGCATATACTTCCTGGATGTGGTGAATGCTGCGGTACCAGCATTCACCGCTCGTTCCCGCGCTGTAAACTTCCACGTTGCCATCACAACGGGCGGCGTCGTCGGAAGTTCCCCCCTTGTTGTGATGGCAAAAAAAGTAACACTGAACACACATACAGTGCGGCAAAAAAGTATTTAGTCAGCCACTAATTGTGCAAGTTCTCCCACTTAAAAAGATGAAAGAGGCCTGTAATTGTCATCATAGGTATACCTCAACTATGAGAGACAAAATGTGGAAACAAATCCAGACAATCACATTGTCTGATTTTTGAAAGAATTTATTTGCAAATTATGGTGGAAAATAAGTATTTGGTCAATATCAAAAGTTCATCTCAATACTTTGTTATATATCCTTTGTTGGCAATGACAGAGGTCAAACGTTTTCTGTAAGTTTCACAAGTTTGTCACACACTGTTGCTGGTATGTTGGCCCATTCCTCCATGCAGATCTCCTCTAGAGCAGTGATGTTTTGGGGCTGTCGCTGGGCAACACAGACTTTTAACTCCCTCCAAAGGTTTTCTATGGGGTTAAGATCTGGAGACTGGCTAGGCCACTCCAGGACCTTGAAATGCTTTGTACGAAGCCACTCCTTCATTGCCCGGGCGGTGTGTTTGGGATCATTGTCATGCTGAAAGACCCAGCCACGTTTCATCTTCAATGCCCTTGCTGATGGGAGGAGGTTTGCACTCAAAATCTCACGATACATGGCTCCATTCATTTTTTCATGTACACGGATCAGTCGTCCTGTTCCCTTTGCAGAGAAACAGCCCCAAAGCATGATGTTGCCCCCCCCCATGCTTCACAGTAGGTATGGTGTTCTTTGGTTGCAACTCAGCATTCTCTCTCCTCCAAACACGACGAGTTGTGTTTCTACCAAACAGTTCTATTTTGTTTTATCTGACGATATGACATTCTCCAAATCCTCTTCTGGATCATCTAAATGCTGTCTAGCAAACCTCAGATGGGCCCGGACATGTACTGGCTTAAGCAGGGGGACACGTCTGACACTGCAGGATCTGAGTCCCTGGTGGCGTAGTGTGTTACTGATGGTAGCCTTTGTTATGTTGGTCCCAGCTCTCTGCAGGTCATTCACTAGGTCCCCCCATGTGGTTCTGGGATTTTTGCTCACCGTTCTTGTGATCGTTTTGACCCCACAGGGTGAGATCTTGTGTGGAGCCCCAAATCAAGGGTGATTATCAGTGGTCTTGTATGTCTTCCATTTTCTAATTATTGCTCCCACAGTTGATTTCTTCACACCAAGCTGCTTGCCTATTGCAGATTCAGTCTTCCCAGCCTGGTGCAGGTCTACAATTGGGTTTCTGGTGTCCTTTGACAGCTCTTTGGTCTTCACCATAGTGGAGTGTGGAGTGTGACTGTTTGAGGTTGTGGGCAGGTGTCTTTTATACTGATAACAAGTTCAAACAGGTGCCATTCATATAGGTAATGAGTGGAGGACAGAGGAGCCTCTTAAAGAAGAAGATACAGGTCTGTGAGAGCCAGAAATATTGCTTGTTTGTAGGTGACCAAATACTTATTTTCCACCATAATTTGCAAATAAATTCTTTCAAAAATCAGACAATGGGATTGTCTGGATTTGTTTCCACATCCATGTCTCTCATAGTTGAGGTATACCTATGATGACAATTACAGGCCTCTCTCATCTTTTTAAGTGGGAGAACTTGCACAATTGGTGGCTGACTAAATACTTTTTTGCCCCACTGTAATTTGCGACGGGCATCCACACTGACTCCTGGGAATAATGACACAGAGCTCCTAGGAGACAGTGCGGCGCTGGATATTACGACCATACCTGACCATACCCGCCCATACCCACGGGGGTCATAGACAGGAAATGAACAAGAAAGCACAGATATACAGGTACACCCTCTTAAAAAAAAAAAAAATCTTCCATTTAACAATGTAAGCAATGCAATAATGCGATGGAGCTAAACTTAGAAATTTGTGTGGACCTCCGCTTTAACTTAGTATGTTGTACTTGGCAGGTGGTATCGCTTGCATAATGTACCTATTAAAATCAAATGGACTGTGACACAACTGTCAGACATAATGAAACAGATGGAGTTAAAATATAAATGTATTCACAAACAATCTAGGATTCGCTCTGGATATAAAACAGAAGACATACTTGCTGACGCCGTCTCGCAAATAAAAGTGACCAGCTCATCTTCTATTTTCTTGAACATGTCAAAGTCATCGACGAAGAAGACGTGTCTCTCGCTGGGCTTGCTGCCAATGTTCACTAACTCGCTGTAGTCTGCATCCGCCACACCAATCGCAAAAATGCTGAAGCCTGGGAGGAGGAAAAAACAAACATCGGGTAAGTGATCCAACTTTCATCTGTAGTGAGATTGATGTCTGCTATTAGCATCAGCCAAACTCCTGCTGGGTGTTATGGGTGCAGCAGGGAGGAGAAGGATCAAGTTTATTTTACTATCTAATTACAGGACCTGTATCCTAGAGGACACCGCTATCCATTTAAACCTCAAAGGACTTTTCTAACATCCATGGTTTTTATGGTTTTCCAGGAAAGGCTACATTAAGAGGTCCTTCTTTTTATAGAAATAGTTGTCCTGACTCTTACTTGAGGGTCAGATCTTTGATGTCTATCTAGGACATCCCACGTACAGTACATACAGTACATCAGACTTGCTTGTACTTCTCCCAGCCCCCCCTTAGTGGAATCACCTTATTGCTGCTTAAAGTTGAACCCTGGAGAAAGAGCTAAATACAGTGCCTTGAAAAAGTATTCATACCTCTTGAAATTTTCCACATTTTGTCATGTTACGACCAAAAACATAAATGTATTTTTTGGGGATTTTATGTGATAGACCAACACAAAGTGGCACATAATTGTACAGTGGAAGGAAAATGATAAATGGTTTTCAAAATTTTTTACAAATAAATATCGAAAAAGTGTGGCGTGGATTTGTATTCAGCCCCCCTTTACTCTGATACCCCTAACTAAAATCTAGTGGAACCAATTGCCTTCAGAAGTCACCTAATTAGTAAATAGATTCCACCTGTGTGTAATTGAATCTCAGGATAAATACAGCTGTTCTGTAAAGCTCTAAAGCTATGTTTGTTAGAGAACTTTAGTGAACAAACAGCATAATGAAGGCATAACTGACAGGCCGGGCAAGGAGAGCATTAATCAGAGAAACAGCCAAGAGGCCCATGGTAACTCTGGAGGAGCTGCAGTGATCCACAGCTCAGGTGGGAGAATCTGTCCACAGGACAACTATAATGCCTCGTACACACGGTCGGATTTTCCGACGGAAAATGTTCTATGGGAGCTTGTTGTGTAGGCTTGTGTACACAATTCCAACGCACGCAGTTCCACATATGCTCGGAATCAAGCAGAAGAGCCGCACTGGCTATTGAACTTCATTTTTCTCAGCTCCTGGTACGTCACCGCGTTCTTGACGTTCGCAATTTCCGACAAGATTTGTGTGACCGTGTGTATGCAAGACAAGTTTGAGCCAACATCCGTCGGAAAAAATCCATGGATTTTGTTGTTGGAAAATTCTATCGTGTGTACAGGACATAAAGCTTTTATACATACAAAAATGATAGTGTGTGTGGTTGTGGAGAGGTACATTCAGGTTCACATCCATGCGGTTACAGTTGATGCGTTCCGTAGGCGTGTCTTTCATGCGTTTTGTTAAGGAGTGGTCCGGGAAGCCAGCCGCCACATCCTTAACAACCAATGAGTCATCAGCTGTCAGCGGGGATCATAGGAAACCATGTTAAGTGGACTGTAGTGCATTTCTGCAAAACACACTAAAAAACGCATAGGTGTGAACCTAGACGTAGTGTGGCCTTCTAACGGTTAAAGCAGGCGGTGAGAAGGTAACATAGCTCCTCCCAGGCACTTGTCAAAAGCCCTTTGATAAACAATCCAGCCCACATCGCTTTTCAGAGAGGCAGCAAAGCACGTACACACGAGCGGACTTTGACAGACTTTCCGACTGACTTTCTGAATGAACGGACTTGCCTACACACGATCGACCAAAGTCCGACTGATTCGAACGTGATGATGTACGACCAGACTAAAACAAGGAAGTTCATAGCCAGTAGCCAATAGCTGCCCTAGCATCAATTTTTGTCCGTCGGACTAGCATACAGACGAGCTGACTTTTTGACCAGACTCGAGTCCGTCGGAAAGATTTGAAACATGTTTAATTTCTCGGTCCGTCAAATTTTTGGGGAAAAAAGTCAGCTGGAGCCCACACACGATCGAATTGTCCGCCGGACCAAGTATGCTGTAAAGTTCGGTCGTGTGTACGCGGCATTATTGTTCATTATAATGCACTTTCATGGCTCGTACAGAGTGGCCTTTTTCCTTGGGTTGCCACCTGTCCGGCATTCGCCCAGACAGTCCGTTTTTTACATCCTCTGCCTGGGTTTCTCATTGCCTGACGCCCGGACACCAGAGCACCCCCAAAAACTCTTCCAACACCCCCATAGCAACCCCATAAAAGCTTCATCAGAATCTTGCTTCCATAACATGTATCAGATGTTCACCTATCTTTACATATTTGTAATTGTCTGGATGGAAACAGTCCTAATTACAAGGGACTTGTTCCTCTCTGTGGAGGGATACGGAACCTCCTGGCCGCATTTTCCGATGCTTTACTTCTAGTTCCGGCTACTGGTCCCCTGTCAGGACTGTTCACTCTGACAGACCGATCTTGGAGAGGACCAGGGATTGTGTGTGAGGGGAAGAGGAAGGAGGAAACAGGGGGACAGAGAGGGGAGAAGAGAAACTGGCTGCCCATTACCAGACTACATATGTATGTATTCATCTCACAGTATGTTGTGGTTGTGTCTAATGTATTTATACCTGTTTGTGTGTATCTGAGTGCATGTATGTATCTCAGTGTGTAAATATATGTGTGTGTGTGTGCATGTATTTAACTGAGCATGTGTACAGTATATATCTGAGTGTGTATATCTGAGTGTGTATGCATGTATCTGATTGTATATATCTGAGTGTGTATGCATGTATCTGATTGTATATATCTGAGTGTGTATGCATGTATCTGTATAGATCTGAGTGTGTATGCATGTATCTGTATAGATCTGAGTGTGTATGCATTTATCTGTATAGATCTGAGTGTGTATGCATTTATCTGTATAGATCTGAGTGTGTATGCATGTATCTGTATAGATCTGAATGTGTATGCATGTATCTGTATAGATCTGAGTGTGTATGCATGTATCTGTATAGATCTGAGTGTGTATGCATGTATCTGTATAGATCTGAATGTGTATGCATGTATCTGTATAGATCTGAGTGTGTATGCATGTATCTGTATAGATCTGAGTGTGTATGCATGTATCTGTATAGATCTGAGTGTGTATGCATGTATCTGTATAGATCTGAATGTGTATGCATGTATCTGAGTGTGTGTGTGTATATACACTTTTTTTTTTGGGGTAAAATATATAAAATGAGGCTGCGCTGAGTAAATAGATACTCAACATATAAATTTGTGCACGCCTGCAAAATTACACCGAAATTTGGTACCTAATATTTTCCATAGGCGACGCTTAAAAAGCCCCAGTTTAGAGCTAACCATTGGGGATGACCCTAATGGCTCGCACCAGAACATGCGACTGAAACAGCCACCTGCAAATCTGCCCCAGCTACCAAATTTGTCTCAAGATATCAACTAAATCGAACCATCTCTCTAGCTCACTTATCATCTACACCCATGCTTGCTTCCAATACTTCCCCAAAGCCTCTCCCCGTGGAACTCCCTACCCCAATCTGTCCAGCTATCTCTTACTCTGTCCGCCTTTAGGTGATCCCTGAAAACTCACTTCTTCGTGAAAGCCTATTCCAACTAACAACCAAATTTTACTTTCTCTATTAGTTTATCCCCACAAAGTTATTACATTGTTTATCATGCCCTTCCCTTTCGATTGTAAGATCTTGCAAGCAGGCCCTCCTGATTCTCTTGCCATGAATTGTATTGTAATTGTACCATCAACCTTTATTTTGTAAAGCTCTACACAAACTTTTGGCACTATATAAATCCTGTATATTAAACATTATATATTAATAACAAAGATGCTGCAGTCCCTGTAACCCTAACATTAACCTTCTTTGTAACCCTCACACTCAGTGAAATCCTAACACTAACCCTCTGTGTAATCCTAACACTAACCCTCCCTGTAACGCTAATCCAACCTGTAACTCTTATGCCGCGTACACACGGTCGGACTTTTCGTCTATAAAAGTCTGACGGACGCCGACGGACCAAAGCCGGCTGACAATCCGATCGTGTGTGGGCTTCCCCGGACTTTCAGCGGACTTTTCCAGCCGCAAATCTGACGGACGTTAGATTTGGAACATGCTTCAAATCTTTACGTCGTAACTACGCCGGACCCAGAAATCCGCTCGTCTGTATGCTAGTCCGACGGACAAAAACCCACGCTAGGGCAACTTCCTTATTTTAGTCCGGTGTACGTCATCACGTACGTATCCGTCAGACTTTTGTGTGATCGTATGTAGGCAAGACTGTTCGTTAGAAAGTCCGCCGCAAGTCTGCCAAAAGTCCGTCGAAAGTCTGTCGGATGGGCTGTCGGACTTTTGTAGCCGAAAAGTCCGACCGTGTGTACGCGGCATTACACTAACCCTCCTTGTTACCTTAATCCTTTGTAATTCTTAAACACCCTATAGACCTAATGCCGCGTACACATGGTCGGACTTTTCGTCGACAAAAGTCCAACGGACGCCGACGGACTAAAGCTGGCTGACAATCTGATCGTGTGTGGGCTTCCCCGGACTTTCAGCGGACTTTTCCAGCCGCAAATCTGACGGACTTTAGATTTGAAACATGCTTCAAATTTTTACGTCGTAACTACGCCGGACCCAGAAATCCGCTCGTCTGTGTGCTAGTCCGACAGACAAAAACCCATGCTAGGGCAGCTATTGGCTACTGGCTATCAACTTCCTTATTTTAGTCTGGTGTACGTCATCACGTACGAATCCGTCGGACTTTTGTGTGATCGTATGTAGGCAAGTCCGTTCGTTAGAAAGTCCGCCGCAAGTCTGCCAAAAGTCCGTCGAAAGTCTGTCGGATGGGCTGTCGGACTTTTGTAGCCGAAAAGTCCGACCATGTGTACGCGGCATTACACTAACCCTCCTTGTTACCTTAATCCTCTGTAATTCTTAAACACCCTGTAGACCTAAGTCTAACACTAGCTTACCCTTATGTAAATGTAACCCATTGTTGGCATACACACCTCTACTCTTCTGGGATCCTCTGTGCCAAAGTCCAACCTACCTGCTCATCAAATTACCAATGCAGAAGTGCAAGCACTATCATCTGTGCTTCAGTTTGAAAAGGCTTGTGTGGACAACCTACTAAGGCTAAATTCACATCTCTGCATGTCAGAAAGCCAAATCACATGCTTTCCCGAAACACACGGAAACGCGTTGCCCTTTAACAGACACATGACAGTGCAATTAATTGTTAATGGCAACCCCACGCATCTTCAAACCATGCGGTTCGGTGTGGTGGTTTTTGGAAAAGAATCAGGGCCTATTTTTTCATGTTTCTTGTGCATAAGGCAGCCCATTGAACTACATGTGTTGCCCTACACTCGACATGGGGGAACAAGCAAAAAATACAAGGCCACCACTTAGTTGTACCTGTAGGTGTAAACCAAGCCTAATTCCAAATGACAATGCAGTAAGATAGAAGGCAAGAAACTTCTCGGAGTAATGACCATACCTTCCAAATGCATCTGGTTGGCAAACGTCACAGTTTCATCTTGAGAGCGCCCATCAGTAATCACCACCAAAACCCTGGGCACACCTTTTCTCATGCCAGATTCCACAGTAAATATATCTTCACGGACGTGCTTAATTGCTCTTCCTGCATAACAAGGGAAAAAATGTATTATTTCTGGAACAGTCTTTAACCAGACTGACTACTCTACTAAAGCTGGCCTTAGTTTTCTAAGCAGTTTCAGCAGCTGATTTAATCACTTACTGAGTAGGCAGCTGCTTTACCTTTTAATCCTCGCCTATGTTCCAGTATAAGCTAGTACCACAAACACTGTCCCAGGTTTCCTGTTTCAGCCTGGGTTTTCACACTATTGCGATGTGGGAACCAGCGTGATTCCAGTGCCAGTTCCCACATCGCATCTCCCTCGCAGGCCTTCCGTGAACCACTGCAGGTGTCAATACAAAGTTATTGCCACCCCCAGATCGGTTCGCAGATCTCACTGCGAACTGTGAATTCGGACAGGAATCGGATCGCATGGGTGTGAACACCCATGCGATCCGATTACAGTGCGGGGAAAAGAAAAAGGTTCCTGCACCCTTTTCGTGTGAATGTGATGTGAGTTCAGCCATACAACTGAATTCGCATTGCACAGACATCGCATGTGATCTGCACAGCAGTGCAGTGCGAATCACATGCTGTGTCTGTGTTTGCAATAGTGTGAACTCAGGCTCAGGGGGGCTCCTTTCTCTTGGCTGACATCAAGGTGGGAGCAGATGGCTGCTCATTTTTACACATGGTAGCCCCAGTAAATGTGCATTGACCCTTGGAATGCATTTCCGCCGGTGTCTGTGGTAGACAGGCAGGGTCTTGGCAGCAGGGTTGCCAACCTCCTGCAGCATTTTTTTACTGACAAAACATGGAAAATTTACTGGCTGAGCACATTTTTTTACTGGCAACCTTAGAAATTACAGATCCCCTATTGAAAACTCACACAGTGAATATTTGAACAGCATAAACATAATATGGAAACACTGACAATACCTATAACAAAGTAATTTGCTTGATTTACACTTAAAAAGTCAACATAGCATGAAAAATTATCAGCCCCTGATATTTACTGGCATTTGTAAAAAAATCACTGATTTTCACGAACTGTCAGTAAATTTTATTTCAGTTGGCAGCCCTGGTTGGCAGACCTTTTTCCGCAACCATCTGTACTCAACTATCATTTGTTGATCTAGTATACACGGCATACCACTGTTCCCATCCCCGAAGAAGGCGTTTTTCCGAAACGCGTTGGTTCTATCATGACGTCTTTAATAAAATTCAAGCCACGATAGGCATACTACAATTTTTTATATACAATGGACATGTGGGATTTTAAATACTTTTTAGCTGTGTTCATGCAATAACAATTATATCATTTTTTTTTTTGCATGTAATGTAATTGTATACTCTGTGGATCTTTTGCAATAAATCTGGCATACTAGCATTTTATTGAACTATTCACAATTGTCTTATCTGCTTAAAAGCTAACAGACTAGCTGGAGACTGCACATCCCACTGTAAAAACTGGAAGTACAGGGAAGCGGCACTGAGAAAAAAGGAGCCAGAAGCATTGAAAGTTGCGAGTGCTGGGGGAAGAATTTGAACAAGTAGTTTACTGGGGAATGTTAATTTTATTGTGTTCAAATGAGCTAAAAAAACATTGAGGGTGTAGTACTACTTTAATGTCTATTTCCTTTGAATAGACTTATAAGTGCTTGTTACATTACCGGAGAACAGATTTCACTTATCAGTTTAAATAAACAGCTCAGCAAATGTTGATACAAAATCCACTAAACACTGTTAATTCCATGTTAAATTTCAATCAATCTGTGACAACAATGCAGAGCCAACGTACACACTACTCGGGGTGGGGAAAAAAAGCAAACAGCAATCCATTTCATTAAGTGCCAGGATAAATTTCCCTATCAGCCACAGACAGTACTGAAGGGAGGATGTTGGAAGTTGCAACAGACCCAGCATACCTGTTTTTGTGTTCCCGCCTTTGTAAGAGATGGCATTTATGGCAGCCAGAAGAGACGCTTTATTTTTATGGGAGTTGAGCTTAAATTCTGTCCTTGCATCATCACTGTACTGAGCGACACCAACCTGAACGGGAAGAGGTACAATGGTAAGGCCTTGATTTCATTCAGCATATGTAGCATGCAGCTTAGCAGAGAGAGGAACATGCAGCTTACCCAACTATTCTGTAGTTATAATCCTTATGCCGCGTACACACGAGCGGAATGTCAGTCAGAAAAAGTCAGACGGAAGCTTTTCATCATATATTCTGATCGTGTGTAGGCCTCATCAGACTTTTATTTTAGAAAATTCTGACGGACCTAGAAATAGAACATGTTCTAAATCTTTCCGACGGAACCAATTCCTATCGGGAAAACCGCTCGTCTGTATGCTGTTCCAACGCACCAAAAACGATGCTCTGAAGCAAGTACGAGACGGAAGATATTGGCTACTGGCTATTGAATTTCCTTTTTCTAGTCCCGTCGTAAGTGTTGTACGTCACCCCGTTCTGGACGGTCGGACTTTGGTCGGACTTTGGTTTGACCGTGTGTAGGCAAGACCGCTTGAATGGAATTTTGTCTGAGTTCCGTCGGAGAAACCTTCAGAGTTTATTCCGACGGCAAAACCAGTCGTGTGTACACGGCATTGGACTGAACTTTGTTATGTTACAGACTTATTCCAAAATGGATTAAATTCATTATTTTTCTCAAAGTTCTAAAAACATTACCCCGTAATAACAACATGAAAGAAGTTTTTTGAAATCTTTGCGAATTTATTAAAAATAAAAAATCCCATGTACTTAAATATTCACAGCCTTTGCTCAATACTTTGTTGAAGCACCTTTGGCACCAATTACAGCCTCAAGTCTTTTTGAGTATGATACTACAAGCTTGGCATACCTATTTTTGGGCAGTTTCTCTCATTCTTCTTTGCAGGACCTCTCAATCCAGGTTGGATGGGAAGCATCGGTGCACAGCCATTTTCAAATCTCTCCAGAGATGTTTAATCGGGTTCAAGTCTGAGCTCTGGCTGGGCCACTCAAGGACATTCACAGAGTTGTCCTGTAGCCACTCCTTTGTTATCTTGGCTGTGTGCTTAGGGTCGTTGTCCTGTTGGAAGATGAACCTTCGCCCCAGTCTGAGGTCCAGAGCGCTCTGGAGCAGGTTTTCATCAAGGATGTCTCTGTACATTGCTGCATTCATCTTTCCTTCGATCCCGACAAGTCTCCCAGTTCCTGCCACTGAAAAACATCCCCACAGCATGATGCTGCCGCCACCATGATTCACTGTAGGGATGGTATTGGCCAGGTGATGAGTAGTACCTGGTTTCCTCCAGACATGACGCTGGCCATTCAGGCCAAAGAGTTCAATCTCTGTTTCATCAGACCAGAGAATTTTGTTTCTCATAAAATTAGTCCTTTAGGTGCCTTTTGTCAAACTCAAGGCGGGCTGTTATGTGCCCTTTAGTGTGTGGCTTCCGTCTGGCCACTCTACCATACAGGCCTGATTGGTGGAGTGCTGCAGAGATGGTTGTTCTTCTGGAAGGTTCTCCTCTCTCCACAGAGAAACACTGGAGCTCTGTCAGAGTGACCGGGTCACCTCCCTGACTAAGGCCCTTCTCTCCCGATCACTCAGTTTGGCTGGGCAGCCCACTCTAGGAAGTGTCCTGGTGTTTCCAGACTTCTTCCATTTACAGGTGATGGAGGCCACTGTGCTCATTGGGACATTCAATGCGGTAGAAATGTTTCTGTACCCTTCCCCAGATCTGTGCCCCGGTACAATCCCATCTCAGAGATCTACAGACAATTCCTTGGACTTCATGGCTTGGTTTGTGCTCAGACATGCACTGGACCTTATATAGACAGGTGTGTGCCTTTCCAAATCATGTCCAATCAACGTAATTTACCACAGATGGACTCCAATCAAGTTGTAGAAACATCTCAAGGATGATCAGTTTAAACAGGATGCATCTAAGCTCAATTTTCAGTGTCATGGCAAAGGTTGTGAATACTTATGTACATATGTTTTTTTTTGTTTTTTATTTTTAATACATTTGCAAAAATTTCAAACAAATTTCTTTCATGTTGTCATTATGGGGTATGGTTCGTAGAATTATCCATTTTGGAATAAGGCTGTAACATAACAAAATGTGGAAAAACTGAAGCACTGTGAATACTGTCTGGATCCACTGTACTTCACTTAAAATAGGATAGCCTCAAAACTGAACTTTCATTAAATAAGCTAAATACATTTCTGGGGCAGTCTTCAAAAAGCAGCCACAGCCTAAGTAGAAAAGCCTATAACCTTCAAGCCAGCATGTAGCAGAGAAGTTCCCTTGATCTTTGTGTGGAAGCAGTGGTTTCTCTGCAAACAGCAGTTTGAGGATGACTAGCTCTGAATCAACAAAGGGGGAGGGGTGTCGGACCTCTGCAGAGAGACTAGTGCTTCTAAACAGAGAGCAGTGGTCCTTCTCTGTGTCAAGAAAAAACTGCAACATGTAAGATGCTACTATCCTTTATTCCAACACCAAAGAGGTAAGCATATACTGTATCTGTTGCCTGACTTCAGCCCCCACAAGCTGCTTATAAGTACCATTAAACTAAAGATATAGGGGTTGATTTACTAAAGGCAAATAAACTCCAGAGTTGCTCCAGAGCTTAGTAAATGAGCAGAAGCTCTGCTGACTTCTATAATCCGAACATCTGCAAGCAAAAATGCTGTTTTTTTTTTTATTTTCCTCGGGTATTCTTTGTAAAGTGAAGCTTTACCTCATTTACTAGGCTCTGGAGCAAACGCACTTGCAAAGTGCACAGTGTATTTGCCTTTTGTAAATCAATCCCACAGTTGGCAATACAGTGTGCAAACAGCATAGGAATCCTTTATTGAGTACTTTGGGGTTAAAGAATTCCAGGATGCATAGAAAACAGTCATGTTTCTGCCCCTGGGTGGCCCCAGGGGCAGAAATGTGTCAATGTTTTCTATGCATCCTTTAACTTTCTAACCCGAAGTACTCAATAAATTATTCTTATGCTGTTTGCACACTGCATTGCCAACTATGTCTTCAGCTTAATGCTTCTCTGTGGCATGCTGGCAGAGAACAGGCTATTCTAATTAGGATGTAGCCGCTTCCTAAAGAAAACAATCTGTAGTAATTTGCACACTTTTTGTTTTAGCTCAGTTGGGCTTTAAATGTAAATTTTCATTAGCTTTACACGTCTTCATGAATACAGTTCAGACATGCTACAAAATAAAGCAGCAGGATAATTTTTGAAGGAGTCCTTTAGCTTCAGTTAGAGACTTGGCCTTGGCTGAGCTGATGTAATCAGTCTGCTTCAGGCAAGAGGAAGCATTTCCTCAATCTCCTCTTCCCCAGTGATTAGACTGCAACATTGTAAAATTGTAGCAAGCCATAAGCTGAGACGCTACCACATGAGCTGATTTGTCTCAGACAATTGTGAACATAGCCAATACTTTCACAGACTCCAGGATTTACATGACTGTGAAATCTCTGAGCCAGCATCTCATAGCAGAGGGCCGATCCTGACCGCACCCTGCACCGCACCCAGGGGATGCGAGCTGAGGCAGTGGGGGTCCGCCGAACCTCAAGTGGCACTCACTTACATTCAGCAGCAGCGGCTCCAATTTACTCACACGGTGCTTCAGTATTTGTTCCAACTGGCCGAGACCCTCTTGTTGCACTGCTGGCCTCTACTGCCCACACTGGTTGCTAGGATCGCCTGGTGTCTAGCAACCAGTGACGTCACGTGGAGAAGAGCGAGGCTGAGGCCCCAGCATTCAGAGCGGAGGAGGATTTAACTTCCTTCTCCTCCGTGCCTAGTGAATTTTGGCTCCACCCACCTGCTCCCTTCATCTTCTCCAACGCAGGTGCATGCGCCTCTTAGAGCCTGAGGGAAGGTAGATTAGAGCATGTCTGAACAGTTGACCTGCACCTGCCTGAGGTGAGGCGGATGCATTAAAACATGTGTGTGTGTCATGAAAAGGTTCACCCGTTGGTGGCGCTATCGGTCTCTTGGATCGCAGTACCAGTGTCCACCAGCGGGTGTCTTCCAACACCTGAGACCTGTAATAAGAGGACTCACCTGCTGGTGGCACTGTTGCATCCTTGGGCCGTAGTACCGGTGTCCACCAGCGGGTGTATTCCGGCAGTGTGGAGCAGACAGCACCCTCTGCGCTCAGGTGTAATGTGAGGTCAAATCACTGCAGTCTGATAAATACCCGGCAAGCCCTCACATCCTTGCCGTGGTGTCTCTCTCCCTGTGCCCTGATCTTGCTGCCTGTTATCTTGACCTTGAGCCTGCATCTGTCCCGACCTGATCCGATCCCTATCCTGAGCCCATCCTGTACTTGTCCCTCCGGTTTCCTGGTTTCCCTGGATCCCTGCCCTGCAGCCTATCCATCCATCCTCTCCCTGTCCTGTTGGTTCCCCTGTCCTTTCCCATCTGACTGACCTCCTTGTGTATGACCTCAGCCTGGCTTTTGTTACGATTACGGTATTTCCCATCCATTTGTATGTACCATTTGTTTGTGGGTCTGTGGTTGGTTTGCACTATATATATTTCACTTAGTTGTCACCCATTTAATAAACACCATTTTTTTTCACTTACCTGTGTTTCTGGTTTCTTCTGTGCAGTCCACACAGTCTGGTCTACTAAATTCCCTGATAGTGTGTGTCATTAGGGAGCATGAGCTGGTAGCAGATGACACCCGCAGAGGGATTGGAGGAGGAGGTCACAAGGATGGATCTCAGGGATTCATGCTTGGACTTGTAGTCCCTCATTTTTGGTTCCAGCATGAAACTCTCAGAGCTGAGGATGTATCACACCCCATCCCCCCCAACTAGTGAAGGACTACAGGTCCCAGTGTCCCAGCATGAACCCCTCAGAGCTAAAGAGGCGTCCCCCCAGCCCCCCAACTAGTGAAAGACTTCAGGTCACAGCACGAACCCGTGAGATCTAAGGGGTCACATCCTTAGATCTCAGGGGTTCAGGCTGGGACTTGTAGTCCTTCACTTTTGGGGGGATTCCATTCTTAAATCTCAGAGGCTCATGTTGGGACTTGTCCTCCACTAGTTGAAGTGGGGGGGGGGGTCGTCTTCAGCTCTGAGGGGTTCATGCTGGGACTTGTAGTCTGCCACTTTTGGGGGATATGACCCTCCCAAAAGTGAAGGACTGCAAATCCCAGCATGAACCCCTCAGAACTGAGGATGTGTCACCCACCCCATGCTAGCGGAGGACAACAAGTCCCAATAAGCATATATTGATTGGTTTGCGCAAAAGTTATAGCATCTACAAACTATAGGATATTTTTATTTATTGTTTTTTACTAGTAGTGGTGGCGATCAGTGACTTATAGAGGGACTAGTTGCCATAGAAACATTTGTAAAGGGGAGGAGTTAGTAAGATCACCACGCCCCCGTGTGGAGGCACCAGAAATATTTCTGCACCTAGGTGTCTGTGACCCTAGGATCGGCCCTGTCAAAGCAGAAAGTAGATGCTGGCCCTGGATGGTGCCTGAACAAAGATGGTGCTTAGTCAGTGAAAGTATTGTGACCTCTCTAAGAGGTAATAAATACCTAGAAGTCTTACTGATAAACATTACATACATGGACCTAACATGAAAAAATTGATGCTAATGTCGATTTCACCAAGGCAACTCTTGGCTATGTAATAAAACTGCAAACTTGAGCTTATATGGATAAGGTGACATGTCATTAGTGCGCCGGGTCCCTGTGAAGGATGTAGAGATACTTTTATAAGGCTGACAGGTTCCCTTTTTGTTTTGGACTACCATACCTGTGTCCCCTCAGGGCCGATGTCAGCCATGGCTCCAGCTGTGTTGTACAGGAAGCGGGTGACTTTGTGAAAGTTGTCATCTCCGATACTCCAGGATCCATCCACCAGGAATACGAGGTCTGCTCTGGCAGACTTACACACTGACATTTGGAGAACACAAACAACCTGAATTATTTCTGATGACCAACAAATGATGTGAGCAAATACTTTTTTTTTCAAAAGATTTTTATCTAGCATAACAAAAAATACACATACAAAATGACAGGCAAGTGAAGTAGCATGTATAACGACAATATAAAATTCACAGTAATCCGGTCAGGAGGACCAGCACTTCTAATCATAGAAGACTCTAACCAGAGTCCCAAATCCAAACCTGTAAACCAGTAATACTACTTTTGTTTTTTATTTTTTTTAAACCAACCAAACATGTATACCCAAATAATACCACCAGGAGGAAATTTAGCAGAAAGCCCTTCCCCCCGGCAAGGCCATCACTCCCACCTCCCTCCCCCTTAGGTATCCGAACTTTATACATGAAACCATGGGCTATGGTATATAGAGTATATCACTCTAAAACCGATCATTTATATCAGCCGTGTAGTACCTATATCCTCTCCCTCAGACAAGGCCTAGCAAAAACATAACAAAATAGCATCTTCTTACCCCTTAACCTTTCACTTAACCACATTCTCCTCCAACACATCTTTTGAGTCAACCCACCTAAACCAGACCTTCCAAAACTTCTTGGGAGCCCCCCTGGCCTCTTACGTCATACGGTAGAGAAGAATATCCGCATTCACAACTTTCAACCACATCCCTAACGTCAGTTGATCCCCATATATCCACCTCCTAGCTATGAGTTTCCTAACTCCAAGATAGAGAACCCTAAGGAATAATTTGGTATATACCTCCAACTCTTCTTGGTCAGAAATTCCCAGGAGGCATATATTGGGGAGGTCAAATTTATCAGCTATACATTCAGTCACCATAGACCACAGAGGCCGTATCTTGGTACACTCTCATGATGTGAGCAAATTTACAAAGCCAGCTCATACCCCTATGTTCCGACATCAGAGAAAGCATCCTAGCAGACACCATGGTACATACATCCTCTGGACCCTTCCCTACACTTATCCCAGACAGGCAGCCCAACAAAATGTTACCTAATCTGGCAATCTGCTTTGGAGAAAATATTCTTAATTTGGTCCAAATATACACTAAATTTAGCTATATTATATTTTGAGAATAGACAGTATCAAAATTAAGAGCTTCAATTTTCCCAAAATTTTGACAAAATTTTGGTAAAATACATTGGAGCCAATGAGGATGGTGAAATTACAACGGTCTTGTAAGGGTGCAAAGGGCTTTATATGGCTCCAGAGGGTTACAAAAGGTCCTTTCAACTACCTTGGACTTATTCTTGCATTTTTATTTTAGACACACAGAGGAAAGCACTGCCATTTGGCAGAAGAACAGGCGTGCCATTAATTGGTAATGGCACCCCCAAGCATGTTCAAATGTGCCTGCGTTTTTGTGTGGTGAAGAGCATTTTTGGCAAAGAGTATGGGACTTCTTTTTTGTTTCTCACATGTTGGAAAGCTCACTGAAATGAATGGGTTGCCCTACAAATGACACACAAGAACATGAGCATGGTCTCACCTGTAGGTGTGAACCAAGCCAAGGGTTCCCAGCTCAAGTAAATTTTGCCTATAATCTACCAAAATCATTCTGCTGATCCCTAATTGGCAACACAACAAATGCTGCTAATGGAGGTGGTTGTTACCTTCTCGGGCTGCAGGAATGGTTGGTGGGGGAGTTGGAGGTCTGGTCGGCGCTGCTGTTGGAACTGGCACTGAGGAAATGAAAGAAAAAGAAATAATGAAGTTATTTATTAAAAAATTTCCAGACCATGTGTCATCCTGTATGATACCAGGCACCAACTCACGTGTTGTTTCCACAATGCTCACGCCGGGTCCCTCAGCCTCCTGCATCTGTGCATACATAGTGATCCTGTATCTGGAGTTGGGCATAAGTTCGTAGAAACAGTGACGGGATGTTCCACTAGCCAGGACAGCTTCTTGCTTGGAGCCATCTGCAATAAAATATTAAAGTTGAACTCTAGACAATCAGCTATATACCCAGATACATATATGGAAGCTATTTTACCCGCCAAAGGAGTTGTATTTGTGTCCATCCAGTTCTGGGATTACACAGCTCTACTACTCAGCCTATCCCTGTCATAACAATTTGGCTAAACTTTGTGAACTTCAGAAGGCTACTAATATGTTAGTCAGATGACCACCTCAAACTAGAGACCCATGGAACCCTAGGGTTCATTCAGAAGTTGTTAGAGATTCCTTGACCAATGAACAATTGCTGCCTCTCAGCTGTAAGCAATTTTTAAATTAAGTGTAACGGGGATTCTTCCCATTGGCCACAAATGTAAGGGTTTTTTCACACAAGCTTTCTGATATGATTGAGATCAGAAGATTCATACAAATCTATAGGCAGGCAAATGTAAATGGTCTGAGAGAAAAAATGGAAAAAGACTGCATCCTTTTTTGTTATTCCTGATATAACAGTCTAAAGTAGCCTGATGTAAGAAGACGCAAGTCTGTTTTTATCTCCGGGTCTGGATGCAGTACAGTTTTCATCTGGCCACCCATAGATCCAACAAGGCTCCACAAAGGTCCGTTGTCAAATGCAACCGATAACTGAATGGGTCAAGGTGTCACAAAAGTGACACATATTCTACTCCCATTTAACAGGGGAGCTGTTCATGGATTCCCCACGGAGTAGAACAGACAAAGCCTGTGTGAAAACCCTTAGGAGCATTCTTCCCAAGACCATCATGCTAGTTTACTGTAAGCTGTAAAAATAATAATTATTAGCAGGAGTTCTCTGAGACCAGACAGTAATTTCAAGGGCTCCTCCATGTTAAAAATATTGAGAACAGCTTGTGTAGGATTTAGAGGAACTGAACCCCATTGACAGTGGGTGGTTTTATAATTTTGCATTACATGCCAAAAGGTAAAAATGACTTTGCCTGGGACCCATAAAGCTAAATTTAAAAAGCAAATTATAATTTAATTAATCTAATATTATCTAATTATCTATTACAATTTAACAAAAAGCTTTATTAACACATATAGGTAAGTGTACAGATAAAATATTGATGCAGTTACAGATTGATAATGTTTTGAGATATACAGAAATGTACTTCAGCCTATATAAGGCATGTACAACGAGGGGCCAGTCCAGCTCGAGCCGTCCCTCAGGCTGCCCAAGTACTGACAGTGCACATCAGGTAACTGGCATTCAGACAGCGTCTTCTTATCTGTTTACTAGTAGTCTGTGGAGGTTAACACTGCATCCCCCAACTACTATACTCTTCTCCCCTAGATATCCTGGTGGATTGTACTTGGGGTCATTGCAGAGCTTTCATTGAGAAGTAGATACTCCCCTCTTTCTAATGTTACTCCAACTTCTAAAGTAAGCCCTTGTTAAATGTAATTGAATCTCTGGATATCACCATTAATTTGATAGCTTAAGTATACAACTAGAATCTTTTTCTTGTTTTATAGATATTCCCATAAATATATTAACCCTAGGATCTCAGTATGCACTTGTCTCTCTTTGGGCATTTTCTGCTAGTTCCAGCAATATGGTTGGATGGGCTAGTCCATTATACCATTTATTATCCCTAATGGTAATACTGATCACACTGCTTTTAATTGGCAGACCGACCCCACCATCCGCAAGTGGTAGCATGTTTTCTTGGGCACCTCCTGAGCCCCTTGTGGGGAGAAAAACGCGGGCCTCCAGCACTCCCACCAGCTGGACTTCTTATAGCATGCGGCGGCAAAATTACTTTGTTTTTAAATGATGTGGCTGTTTATGATCCATGTTTGTGTCTACAAGGTCAGTAAATATTTTGCACAGTGCAGTCACTCTGTATGCAGTATATTAATAAGATGTCTAACTGTACCCTTTCTTTATTATAAACAAGGTTTTGTACTTATAATCACCTACCCCTGAAGAAGCAACTCTAATTTTTTTGAAACGCGTTGGGTCTTTAACACTGCGTATGATCCATTTCGGATAAAAAGTTATGGTTATTTCTGTATATCTCCAAACATTATCAATCTGTAACCTCATCAATATATTATCTGTACACTTACTTTATATGTGTTAAAAAAACTTTTTGTTAAATTTTAATAGATGTTGACATTTATGGCCTAAAAAAATCCCATTTAGTAGTTCATTATATCATGGATGTGGGCACTCTTCTCTGCCCCCTTAGTAGCAATTAGTACACAACCATAATCTAATATTGAAGAACATGTCCAATAGTTTTGCTTTAACCCTCCTTTGGAATATTTGTATCATGAAGGTTAAGAGTTTAGCACTCTCATTTTGCAGCACTCTGGGAAAGAAAAAAAATAATGTCAGCACTCCAATGGAAGTTCCAAAGAACTTTTGTTTGGTGTTCTCTCTAAATTAATATGAAAACACATCTGCATTAATGATGACTATAATTAAAGTTGAACTCCAGGAATTCATCAGATCTGTAAAATGTGCTGGCATACTACTGCAGGTCACCTTGTAGATTTATCTCTTTAATTTACATCTGACAGTTTTACAGAGCTCTGGAAGTACAGCTATCGATACACACCCTAAGCTCTCTCAGGAAAAAGGCTGTCTTCTAACACACAGCATTGCTGTCCGCCTCTCCCCTCAGCTGCCCATTCACAGCCTTTCTAATTTGGGAATAAATTCACATAACACAAAGCGCTCTGTGATTGGGCAGGAGGAGAGGAGGAGCAGGCACATCGGCTGCATGCAACTCTGTAGTTGCTGGTACTGAGACCAGAAAGTCCAGTGTCAGAGTGCCAGAAGTATAGTTATAGCTATGCTCCCGACACTTCGTAAAAATGTAAATTGTAAACTAAAGAAATACGTTTCATACAACTCGTTGGACTTAAATCGGTTCTTCAGTATGTAAGTTCTGCAAAAATTGAAAATCAGCAGCTGCAAAAACTGTAGATGAGGACTGCAGGGATCCAGCACCGTCCATACCTGGTCAAAACTGGTTACCCGCTCCCTCTTACCAAATTTTTTTTCCAAATATAACAGGGGGGGGGGGGGGGCGCGACAGAATTTCCCCTTTGGGTGAAATTCCTCTTTAGTCCCTAGTAATCCAGAACATTTGCCAAAGTGGCTGAATTCAGCTTTAAAAAAAAACATCCTTTTAAATAATCTTCGTAAGGGAAAGCTAACAATGGATCACCATATTGCTTCCAGATAAGAAGGAAATTTATCTTGCTTCAAGCCAGCATAGTTCAGAAGAATTACATAATGAGAATATAGATAACCTCCAGATGATAATATTGGACCTTGTTCCAACTTTTTTCTCCTTGATGCAATGAAAGCTTTTAGTACTTGTCAGCTTGTGCTCTAAAGGTTCCCATACACATGGAAATCAGAAAGCCTATTGACTTGGGTATCTTTTCAAATCCTATTGTGGCTTCACCCATAACAGCAATCTTTCCCATAGAATGAGATGGTGTCACTGGCTCCCAGTTGCCCCCTAGAAAATTAGCCTGGAAGAATGACACCTGAATTATAGAAATCTTTGTCCAGCCAATGCTATCCAAGTCCAAACTTATCATCCAAAGACTAGCCAATGTCAAAAATGAAAAATGGGAGGGACAACCAACATTACAGTGGATCTAAGGTTAAAACTCTTTTTTTTGCTATTCATCGTTTATTGTTTTTCTCGTCATATTTAAAAAATGTTTTACCACTTGCTGAGCCCCCCCCCCCCCCCCAACACTTCCTTGAGCTCTCTATTCACCACTGTGCCTGGCTGCAGCTCTTCTCTCCTCATTCCCTACTAAATATAAAGTAAAGGGGTCCCTCTTGCCCTACTTATGGCCCCCACCAACCTGCCTCAAAGAGCAGCCAGATAGCACCAAGGCCACTTGGCACTCTCCAATGCTGCTTGTCTTCCTTTGAACCTCTTAATATGCCTTCTGAACCTTGGAGCAGCTCAGCTTTGTGGAAAATAGACAAGACACCCCTGTCAGCAACTTAGGGGCAAATATAGGGGAGTTTGACATTCTCACTTAAGAGCAAAATGTATTTAAAGACATCTAAACACAAAAATAAAAGTTTAAGTGTTCATATTGGTCCATAGTTGTGGTGGCTGCATTTATTGTTTGGCTTTTGGTCTTTTTCCCCTTTATTTTCACCTGGTTATTCTGAAAATAACACACTTCCTTTACCTGGGTAGTAAGTAAGCTTGGTTATCGTCCTAACTGGGAATGCACAATCTCTGCTCCCCAGCTCATCTCTTGGATTATGTGAGCTGCAGGATGGAAATGACCTGGCTCGGGAGGGGGGGGGGGGGTCGGGGGGTAGGTAGATGGCACTGGAAGTAAGTGATAGCCATGTGTTCAAAATGATTTAACCGTTATGGTGATGTAACCTTTTGGGGCATCTGACAGGTAGGCAGCTTCTGCAAACCGAGAAGTTATCACAGTATGTTGCAGTATACACAACCCAGGGTTGTCTGATCCGGAGATTGAAGTGCCACACCAAAAGGTAAGAATGCAGCAATTACGTTTATTTTAAGTATTAATGAGGTATAGCAGTCAACACGTTTCAAGGGCTGACATCACCCGCTTTACAGAATGTGGGATTAATAATCTGGGAATCCAGTGATACAGTAAGTGATGAATTAACTAGTGTGTGTGTATGCACAGTAACAGAAGTGCCGTTCAGTTGCTGGTTTGGCTGTTTTATTTCATTAACACTTTGAATAAACTGCATTCTAGATTCTTATCCTTTGATGTGGCCTTTAATCTCTGAATCAGAGTTTTGCAGAGCACCCTGGGAGACTGTGTCACCCTGCTCTCTGCTTCCTTTTCCATTTCAGAAGCCAATACAGATGCTTTCATTCCAATCTGAGCTTGATTAGAAAATTATTTTATTTATTTATTATATCTAGGTCATAATAATTAGCTGTATTATTAATACCAGCTAAAACAAGGACGATTCGAGGTGCTGTCCTCACTAACCAAATGCATGTTTATCTTCTAACCTTGCTGATTGGTTGTGTTGAGTTATACCTCCCCTACCTTTGCACAGACATGCTTATTGTGCTTACAGCGCAAAGTAATGGGTTCTCTTGTAGTCCTTAACATGCACTTGCACTGTTGGCAGTTTCCTTCCTTAATTTGTTTGTAGAGAAGAAAAAGCCTGCCGACTGCTCAAGTTATAGAGAAACTCATTGTGCTTATGTGTATGCTACTGTTTAGAAATGGCAGTCATTGTAGAGAAATCAGGTCCAAGGTCCGTTTTAAATATACCAAAACAGTAGCATATGCCACAATAGGCGTTTCTGTCACTTAAGCACGCAACCCCCCCCCCTCCTTTCTCTGATGCCCCCTTAAGGACCTAGGGCTGGGATTCCCAAGGCATGGGGAGCGACCAACCTCTTCCTGCATGGAGACTTTGGTATCCTTCACAAGTGCACTTGGAAGCTTGTGTCTACCATAATAGAGGTTAGCTTGGTTGATCCTTTAAAATCTTCCTTAAACAATCTATTTAACATGTAATACTGTCTACTTACTACTTTTTAATGGCTTTCCTGCCTCTTCTTTTATTTTTTGGGTGCATACCTTGGGGGAAACCACCCCACACTTCCTCAACACTTACTTACCCAATGCTCTCCCCTTACCCTTTTCACCTGCACCAAATGCATTTTTATCTTCTAATCTTCATACCTGTACCTCTTTGCACAAATCTTTTCTTTATCCTTCCAAGAAAAAAATAAAACAGGTTCTCCTGATAGACCTCCCCCCTGTACTGTAGACACTTTCTTTTCCCCATGCTCCCCTACTATCCCTTTCACCTGACAGAGTCCACCTCTTTGGGCTTTGTTTTACTGACATATTCACTTTAATTACAAAACATTACACTTTAAAGGTAAACTCCACACAAAACTGGTATCTCAGCTTGGATAGGCATTCATGATTGAATTCACCCACCACCTGCTCATGTTGTTTGGAGACTTCAAGGATGTGATTTTCCTGCAGTCATTTGTATCCCTCCCACAGGGCAACAATGAGGGGGTCACACTCCCCTTGCTCAGATTCATGAGGAAAATAGGTCACCATTATTTGGCTTTGCGTTTGTGTTGGCACTTACAGTAGGTAAAGCTGAGATTCAAGAGATATCTTGCCAATGAAGTCAAAGGGTATTAAATGGATAATTTACAGTAATGTGTTCATGTTATTGCAAATATCTACAGTGATTTGCAATGTATTATTGTTATCATTCCTTTTTTGATTCCCATTGTGTATTTAATATGCATTTACTTATTGATCCAGTGCACAGAACAGAAGCCAGAGCCACAACTATACTGAAAATCTATCATAAAAATACAGCGAACATCTGTACGACTTGGAAGGACTGATCACTGCAGACACATCAGCAGCTAACATATTTTGTCTATAGAGAAAGAAAATTAATTTTCCAGGACTGTGATGCCCCATTTAGAAACCCAAATATTTTCTGATTTGAATTACGTTCTTTTTTTTTTTTTTCTCATAAACAATTGGACAGTAATCCCGCAGAATGACTTTGATTTAATACTTTTGACTCTTTGAACCTTTTTTTCTTAACTGTTGTGATTGTTTTAACTCATGGAGGTATTTTATTCCCTTGTTATGAGAACCAGGCAGAGGATATTAGTGTATTTTAGGGCCAAAACTTTTTTAAGTTTTGGATAGAAGATTGACTGGTTAGTACACCTGTAGGGTTTACTTCTTTCTGTGTCCCTGCTCAGGAAATTCATTTACTCTATTGTTTCTGGTGACCATTGTATCTAATACAGAAAATGGAGTGAAATTTTTGAGATGTCACGGGAACAGTTACCCCTGCCAGCAATGCTTTCTTCTCTCAGCTATGACTTAGCAGTCCAGCCCCTCATCCCAGTAGTGACTTGGCAGTTTAGCTCATTGTGATGACCTCCCAGCATTACCTCAGCTCCCCCTGCCATCCCCTCCCAGCAGGGTAGTGGTGTATTTAGGCTTTGTCCAGCCCTAAGCCTGGCTAAAGTCGTGCACTCCCTAATTTAAATATGACCCACCCCTTCCTGTCAAGGCCACACCCCTTCCTGTTTAATGCCCACCCTGTCATCTGTAAACCACACCCCTTCCTCTTGATTCTCCACCTTTTGCTGTTAGAGCTCCACCTCAACTGCAGTGGACTCCTGCAGTTGGATTTTCAGGTGCTTGAAGACAGTTGAAGCTGCTCAGGCTGTTCATAGCAATGAAAGGCTGACAGCAGCTGCAGCCATCCTCGATGTTTACATATAATCACTTTATGGAATGATTATCTATGGTAAGGGACAGACGACTGTCCTTGGACACAAGCTGTTTGGGTCCTGAAGTGATCATCTGTCCCAAACCCCAGGTAATTGCTCCATGTGAGATTACATTGGAATACCAGTGGACAACTGCTGCCAGCTTGTCACTGATTTGTATGGGCTTTTTTTGTGTGGGTTAGGGGGAGTGAGCAGCTTTTTTGGTGCCCCCCCTGTAAAGTGCTGCCCTAGGCCTGGGCCTTGTTGGCCTAGGCCAAGATACAGAGCTGCAGCAGGGGCTCCACATTTCAGCTCATCCCGCTCCCCCCTCCCAGCAGTAACTCAGCAGCTCAACATCCACTGCACCCCTCCCAGCAGTAACTTGGCACAGCAGCTCATCCTGCTCTCTTCTCCCAGATCTCCTTTTCCATGGATACATTAGAGATTAGAAGGCCAGGAAGGCTGCTGAGTCACTACTGGGTAGAGAAGCAAGGGGAGCTGAGTTAACTTGAATAAGGAATTTAGTGTTTCTGGTGTGAAATGTGAGGATAAATGGCTTCACAGCTACAGAGGTCAGTGAAAACTCTATGATTAAGCCCCGAAAAGGGCAAAACGCGTCTGAGTTCTCTACAGGTGCAGAACAGTAGCTGAATCTATCTTTTATCTGTCACATTCACATTTATGCAACAGGGAGTCGATGTCTGTGTGCAGATGGCCACCATTTTGTTGAAGTCAGTGAAGACTTGTTTTAACCCCTTCATGCCGATGTAACACAAATATGTAGCCTGACTGGACTGGGCTTTTTTCTGTGGGGCCGCATACTTGCGTATATAACATGCCAACACAACACAAATATGTGGCCCCACTAGACTGGGCTTTTTTTCCATGGGGCCACATATTTGTGTATCTCCCAGCACAGAGCTTGTACTAACAATTGGGACCCAGTGATCAGTCACTGCGAACCCGGCCCCCGTATTCTCTTTCTGTGTGAATGGAGGAGAGAGATACATTGTATCTTTCTCTCTCCTTGTAGAGAAAAAAAGAGGTTGTAAAAAATAAATGAAATAATAATAATAAAAAAAGACAAAAAAGTACCTAGATCAAGATTTAATCTAGGTCAGTGCCAGGGTTAGTGTTTGGATCAAGGTCAGGGTCAAAGGTAACGGTCAGTAATTTTTTGGACAGTTTTTTAAATTAGTATCAGCGTCCGTGTGTTTTAGGTAGGATTAACCAAAAAAAATGTGCAATATTGTTTTTGGGCTGTACTACAGTTACATACATCAACTAACATACACATATGTGGTATCGCTGGGATCCTTAGGAGCAAAATAATTTAATTAGGGTTGTTCTTTGGTGGAAGTCTATGGTAGAACCAAGAAATATACAGCTAAATTTAAAAAAAAAAAAAGATTTTTTAAATTATTTTGGGCCAGTTTTCCTTTTGATAATAAAAAATTCAGGAGATATCCATTACCATTTACCATCAAATGAAAGCCCAATTTGTCCTGAAAAACAAGGTAGAATCCACCTAGATGCACAAAGTAGTTTTAATGATATGTACGGTTTTACTAACACATGTCAAAGTTGCAAAATTGTTCTTGGGCATTTAGATTTGTATTCCTCTTATGCAGCGTACACACGAGCGGACTTTTCTATCGGACAATCCGATCGTGTGGGGGCTTCATCGGACCTTCAGCGGACTTTTTCAGTCAAAAATCTGATGAACTTTAGATTTGGAACAAGCTTCAAATCTTTACTTCGTAACTCCGCCGGACCCAGAAATCCACTCGTCTGTATGCTAGTCCGATGGACAAAAACCGACGCTAGGGCAGCTATTGGCTACTGGCTATCAACTTCCTTATTTTAGTCCGGTGTACGTCATCACATACGAATCCGTCGGACTTTGGTGTGATCGCGTGTAGGCAAGTCCGTTCGTTAAAAAGTCAGTCGGAAGTCCGTCAAAAGTCTGTCGAAAGTCCACCAGAAAGTCCGTCGGACAAGTACGGTCGAAGAGTCCGCCTGTGTGTACGCGGCCTTAGATGTGAAGAGGTTAAATTTACTGTTTGAATGCCCATATCCTGGCCACAGGTTCACATTTAATTCTAAAAATTATTTTAGTGCTGTGTCATATCTAGTCTGCCTAAGGAAGCAGATGATTTACATAACAATAATGGCGGGGGTCCAGAGTTTTTCAGTTGATATACTGTAGCTTATGAAAACTGATTTTTACATAATAACAGAGAAGTAATGTACCCTGCAGTGACTCGATGATGATCCTGTATGAGGTTGCATGTCTGTGAAGCTGCCATTGGGAACAGATACTGGTCATCTTGACTTGATAAGCACTCAGATTTGTCACTCCTAGATATACTGTAAGAGAACAAACACAAGAAATCAGTCACTGTGGCTCATGCTAAAATTATTAAAGCAGCTTGTACACTGTAATGATAGTGAGGTTTGATGAACCCCAAACTGTGTAGCTAAAATAGGGGAGTAGTAAAGAACACTGTGCCACTCTCGTTGTATTATGCATATATATGTACTGCTGTAAAAGCCAACTCCAGCAAAACTATATTGTGGTGAAAGGTTGAAAGCCTCAATATATAAAATATTTAAATATATATATAAAAAACACAATACATTCTGTGTAGAATGCTCAACCAAAGTATGAATATGAAGAAAATACTGAGAAAGTTTGGAGGCCTGCCCCTCCTTCAAAAACCTAAACAGGTAGTTCCCTGGCTATCATACTGATCATGCTGATCCAGTAGCTTCAGGATTCAAATCAAATCCTAACTTTCACAATCTGCAAAAACACTATTTTATTTTTTAGCTTAGCACAGAAGAGTTTAAGCCCCCAAAAGGCTATGTTTTGCTGTCTGTGTGCCAATGTTAAGATCTCCATTCACTTCCTGTCCTGGGGACACAACAGGGAATGAGAGCAATTGCCATCCTAGAGAACTGTCACTAGAACAGCTGTCTATATTGGAAGATTGAGGGCTGTTGTTCTGGGCCTGTGTTGATGACAGCAGTCTGGGATACTTCTGAGGTCAATCAGATTCCATTGATAGGTGCACTTGACCTGCAGATTATCTCCTCCTGACTTGTATTTTGACCCGATTCCCATAGACTTGCGTGACAATGAAAAAGTTATTGAGTGAAATACTCATAATTACTCAAAATTACACCATCCAAAAAAAGTTTGTATAAAATTGTAACTAGGGGTGAGCTCAAGAGAGTTAGAACATGGAGGCATGCCCCTCCTCACAGCTGCCCATTTGCAAGGAGTGTATATATGTGCAGCTGCGGGGTGGGGAATGGCTCTGCCATCTATGATTGGCTGTTAACATGTTCATGGTGGGATAGATGTCCGAACCCTCCTGACATCTTCCTGGTGGGATAGATGTCCGAACCCGCCTGAGCTCATCCCTAATTGTAACAATAACCTGAACATTGACAGGCATGGAGAAAAATGTTACAGCATTTAATTAATACACATCTGCATGTTCAAACACTATTTTTAGGGGGCTTTCTTAAGCAGAGTAAAGCTCACTATAGAAATGGGAAGGAAGCTACTTACATGTTTTGCCCACTCCAGTCAATGCATCGCTGAATCCGGTGGAATATGATGCTAGAACCTTAAGATTGTATTCTGTCCCACTGAGAAGATTGAGAATCAATATGGTGTTCACATCATCGCCCACAAACGCCTCCAGAGCCGGACCTGTGCCTGAAACAAAGCCCAGAGACCAAAATAAGCACCAGCCCATGGCAGCACCTTTGCTTCATTCGGAAAACTTACTTCAATTACTAATTTTAGAACCTGCCTATGGCAATGCCATAACACATACAACACATACTATTCACCCATGCTACTTATTCCTGGAGTGCCCTTGTGTTAGTCTTGGATAATGCTGGCTTGCAAATATTTTTACATTGTAAAACTGGGGAAATATAGCTTGCTGCTATAGTTAAATGTTCCTAAACAGACCTGTTCCAAATCTCACACACGTCTAATGAATCTCAAGGTTTTTTTTTAAAGGTTAAGCAACATAATAAACATGAAACGAATGAGAAAATGAAAACATAGCTATCAGAGTTTATGTGCATTTATATTTATTTTGGGAAGGTCTAAATTCCATAAGCAGCCTATGGGGAGTTAAATATAGATTAAAAGACGCAGTTAAAGGAAACCACAATGTAGTCTCAGTGAATAAATTTTCAGAGTTACTGTAATATTTTTTGCTGGCTAGCTAGTAAGTGGGCTGGGAAAAAATATGTTTTGTTTGCTCTGTCAAAGGCCTGTCCATGTGCACTATTTATGAATTGGGTTGCTTGCCATTTTTGTTAAGCTTGCCAAAATATTTCACTGTAATAAATTCTTCCATGCTACATTTACATCTTCATAAGCTGTTGTGCCACTTTTTCATATAGGCATTTGTACTTTTGTAGATTTCTCCTTTTAATGGATGCCTTTATTAAAAAAAAAAAGGCAATCAAGGTGTTGTATTCAGCGAATCCTTGTAGATTTGGGCTAACTTGTGGTCCTAGAAACCAAAAACAGTAACATAAGGAGAGAAAAAGAAAGGAGAATAGGCAAAAGAAAAGAGAGGCAGAGGTATAGCAAATGGGTGAGTTCAGCACTCGTGGGTAAGACGAGAGCATACCAATTATGGAAGCAAAGAGAGTGAGAGGTTCATGGGGGGGTCCTCCCACAAATACCAGGGCTCCCATATTGGTTTATGCCACTCCACCGAGTCGACTTCCACATCTTTAATTCTATCATATAGATCAGTGGAAGTTGGAGGAGTTTGCCTTTCCCACTGAAGGGCAATAAGGCACCTAGCTGCAGTAAGAATGTGGCGCGTACATTATTTAGCTAGCTTAGACAGGCTATTGGGAAATAAGCCAAGGAGAAATACTTTGGGAGATAGCGGAATGACCACCTCAAAAAGTCTCTGAAGGAGGTCCTGGACCAGTTTCCAGTATGGAAGCAAAAGTGGACAATGGCAATAAATATGGAGCATTGTACCACGGTCTTTAAGGCAGCGCCAACAGCAGCTCGAGGACGAAGGTTAAATGGCTTTAAGATGGTTGGAGTCATGTACCAGAAAAACAGCACTTTGTAAGCATTCTCCTTGTAGAGGGTGCATATGGAGCTCTTAGCCACCTGGGACCAAACAATCCCCCACTGTGGCAAAGACAGCTCTTCCCCAATGGCCTCCTCCCATTTAAGCATATACCGATGCTTGCCTAAGGTATCCACTGGGTAAAAATTTTGCATTTTATAAATGTCAGAGATTAGGCCTTTCTGAGATGGACCCACGAGGACTAGCCATTCAAATGGGGATAATTTGGAGAAGGAGCAAAGGATAAGGCATAATGACAAAGATAGCAGAAGAAGGCACTACAAGGAAGCTCATGCTGGTCACAATTAACTAGGTGTCCAAAATGGAAAAGATTCTTTGACAGCCACAGGGAAATCATGGAGAGAGAAAGACTATCAGGAATCCTAGGGTTGTAAATTAAAGAAGCCAATAAAGAGGCATCAGACTGGAGGGAGTGCTTGAGCCTAAGGTGTTTCCATAGACCACGCAAAAGAGTCATACAGTGTAGTAAAGAGGCAGAAGGCACATAAGCATCAGCATTCAAGAACAAGTTATTAGAGTGGATCAGAGCCAGCCATAATTTATTGATTTTGGTCCACCCAGGAAGCTATAGTTTTCAATTGAGTGGCGTAGTAGTAGTGTATCAAATTTGGGAAGGCCAGACCACCATCATTCCGAGAGGCAAAGGGCACCTTAATACTGACCCTGTGCTGTTTATAGTTCCATGCAAAAAGTTGAGAACAGGGACCGGAATGGGAATAGTTGTAAAAAGATATAGGATCTTAGGTAAAATTGTCATTTTAATTGAGGTGATACGGCCTAGCCAATAGATGCAGAAATGTTTCCACTGCGCCAAAAGGGTTCTGATTGACGTGAAAAGGGGTCTAAAGTTAACATCATAGAGGGTTTTGTAGTGCTGGGCAATGTAAACTCCCAGATAGTTAATAGCTGAGGATTTCTACGCATAGGGGAAAGAACTCAAGAGAGACTGGACCTCTGGGGGGGGGGGGGTTTAGTGGAAGGGCTTCTGATTTGGAAGGATTAATCTTGTAGCCTGAGAGACAAAACCAATATATTAATCTGGTTTATAATCCAGATTTTTATGTAGTTTTTATATTAAGTTGGTATTAGGTAAACTATGTGTAATATATTGTGGGTAATGTTAGGGAAATGTTTGATTTTCTATTATTTTTTTCATTGCTATTGATTCTAGGTAGTATTTTAATAGGATGGTATGGTTTATTACATTATAGTCTTAATTTAGTTTTATTTGACTTTAATTGCTGTTATTGGTAATGTTATTGTTGTTATTCTGTCTTGTTTCCATTCGTTATTATGACCTTGGGGGTTATTTACGAAAGGAAAATCCACTTTGCACTACAAGTGCACTTGGAAGTACAGTCACTGTAGATCCGAGGGGGACATGCAAGGAAAATAAAAAACAGCATTTTAGCTTGCACATGATTGGATGATAAAATCAGCAGAGCTTCCCCTCATTTCAGATCTACTCCTCAGATTTACAGCGATTGCACTTCCAAGTGAACTTGCAGTGCACTTGTAGTGCAAAGTGGATTTGCCATTCGTAAATAACCCCCTTTGTGTTGTCTTCCTTGAATCTAACTGTATCTTAATAATTTCTCTTTGAGATTAATAAATTATTCTTAATCTGAATTCAGTGTTTGGTGTATTCTGGTGATACTGTAGGCGTTTAATCACTAAATGGTCTCTTATGTGTATCATAGACTCTGGTGGTCAGATCCCTGTCCTTAAATTCCCGGTCTGCACATCTACCATGACAACAAGAAGAAGTTCCTATTTTTAATTTTGAAAATGTATCTATATTATTATTAAAAAGGAGGGTGGAAACATCTGCAGACACCCCAACTGTAGCAGGAGGGGAAGGAATATGTAGAAATGGGTGAGAAGGCAGGCGTGGACTATAGAAGAGAGATCTTGCTTTTGGATTCAACCAACAAATATTGGAGGCAAGCAGATGATTTGAACCCACCAGACTTCACCCATTACTAAAATATCACTTTGAGTAGATTGGCCCTTTAAGCTCTATAAGTGATTTTACTGCTGGTTCTTGGGCAGACAGTTAAAGGGATTATGTTGTTCTGAAAAGAACCTTTTCCAGACAACTCTCTGGAACTGAAGTTCAAGCTTTTAACAGTTGGCTGGTGGGTATGGAATGTATTGGACACAAATGCTGGAAAGCAACACTTAACATGATTTTATTTTTGTGCCAGGTCCTCAAGTCACATTTTTACTTTCATACAGTGTTAAAATGTGAATTTTCAGGATCTTATGCCTTCCAGTGACATTTCTAACAAGCAAAAATGTGGCCTTGCTGTCCAGGAAAAAATTAGAATAGATTAAATACAGTCCTTCATACTGTCAGTGTACGCTAGGCATCTCCAAGGAAGAGCACGTCATATTTTTCCTTACACGTTCTCTCAGCATGTGGTACATGTGCCCCATAGACACTGACAAGGGGCATGTCTGACTAAGATGAAGAACTATTTAGGGTTTTAGCAACTAATAAAAGAGAATAAAACTAGTAATAAAGTGAACATCTAAAAATGTTAATTTTGCCTAAGCAGAGCCTTGAAAGATTTATCTGGAATGCCTCCTAAAGTAGCAGTGTACTTACTGATATGTAAGTGTGCCGAGGCACCCCTACATCATCTACAGTGTGAAATCTAAGGCTCTGCTACTTCTGACTGCTAGTCAGAAGTAGGTTTGGATAAAGATTTGGTGATTTCATTACTGTGAAACTCATTGTGTTCCTTGCTGGAGGCTTTGACAATGCAGCCCAATACTGCTGGTGTGGAAGGGCCCTGAGGTTTACTTTTTAACACATCATAACTCAAAGGTGTGAACCAAGGTTAACACCTGATTAGTTGTTGTGGTCAGCTCAGAGGCCAGGGCCGCTGATAAGGGGGTAGCACCTGCCCTCCTTTACAGGGCCCAAGCCCCATAGGTTCAACAGGGTGGCCCAGAGCAGCACTAGTGGGCGTAATTACTGGAGCCAATCCCCGTGTTTACAATGCTTCAGTTTCTGAATAAACAGGGAACCTCTGTACAGAGTGCTTCCTGTTCATTCTGTGTCCTCAATCTAATTTTCTTTCTGTTGGGTGTCTGTTTAGAACCCTGATATTTCACCAACCCCCACAGGGCTGTTCAAAATACATAGAAAAAAAATAAAAAAAATAAAAAAACATAATTAAGGTGTATTCTGGTTGCATGAATGAGTGGTTTGTTCATGTGGCTGGAGCCAACTGTTAGGCTTAGTTCACTGTTCCTGTCAGCTAGGCTGTATGGGGCCCCATGATTTCTAACAACAGCCCTGTCAGAGGCACCTTGTTCCCTTCTTCCTGCCTGTGGCAGGTTGGCTATGTCAGAACCTTGATACATTTGTATATGTCTTCCACAGAATGAGTGTCCCTCACCGCTTGAAGGCCTGTACACTATCCTGTAGCCCATGGTTGATGAAGGAGGAGGGTCCCATGTTATCCTCAGTTTGTTATACCATTCATCAGAAACTCGCAGGTTCCTTGGAGCAGAGAGTGGCACTGTGGGAATATAATCAGAAAACCAGATCACAAAAGCTGTAAGACATACTAAACATTACAAATAATTGAATAACTGTCAGTGATTGGTAACACTCCTCTACTAGGATAAAAAATATATGCACAAAAAACTGAATCAAAATATGTAAATAAATGTACAGTATATTAAATTACTATTCTGATGATGGAAAAAAAGTTGTGGCCAATAACTGTATTTCACAAAACTGCCATTTTGCCTCTGCTGCCTATAGGCGCCAATCTTACTGTGCCTGATAGTACATCTGACACTGATAATAATAATTTATAATAATAAAAAGATGTTAAAAAAACAGATAAAGAGGGGAAGTTGGAGGAAAAAAAATAAGAAAGGGAAGCTTCTATTGTAGCTTCTCTTTTCCATTCCCCACGATGCATTGCAAACAAGAAAGTCTAGAATATATATTTTCATGTTAAAAAACGTTGTAGGAAAATTCTTTCTGAAGTTAATTTAGCCTAAGTAAAAGAGTTCAAAGAGCTATGTATATTAGCCTGCAGTAATCAATCACATTTCAGAACAACAAGTAATTTCAAGGAAAAATAATAAATAAATAATAAAAGTTTATGTCTTTGCACTTTGACCCATAGACACAACCTATACATACGTGTTCTTCCAGAGGCAGACACAGGGTTCCCTTCTCCATTGAAGTACATAGGAGTCACTGTGACTTTGTACTCAGTGTCAGACAGCAGAGATTGGAGCACAATGTCGTTTTCTCGACCTGCTACGACTTTCTGGTAAAAGATACAATGGAAAGAAGTAGAATAATAAGATTGCGGCAAGGACATGGCATATTCAATTGACACAACCCCTGTTGCATGATCCCCATTACCCTCTTCCCCCCTTTCCAAAAAGGCATCATGGAACGTTCCCCAGTTCTGTTTGGCTACAGATAGATAGATCAGAGAATGATCCCATGTCAGCAGGCCAACCAGAACCCTGGCAGACATCTATTGACTAGGCTGAATTTTTCCCAGGTGGCTGACATTTTTTTCCAACCCAAGATAAAGCAATATCTAAATGCTCCCTTTTCCCTTCCCTCCCTCACAGACCACATATAGATTCTTATTCAATGTGAATGTAAATGGGAAACAATCTTTCCCATAAACAGTCATACAACATACATGGCCTTCTGTCTGCTATCTGAAATCTTTAGGCAGTTTATGGTCTCGTGCCATCCTTATGCCAGCAGACAAGTGGCCTTGAAGGAAGGTGAGAAGTGAGCTGAATGGATGAGACCTGTTCCCTCTTTCAGGGAAAGTTTGCCAATGCCGGTGACAGAATTTGTGTATGGTAGCTTAGTTTAGTTAGGGCTAGTATAATATACGCAGGCATTTAAAATGTGTTTGCCAACCGCTAATTTTTTTACAGAGGAAAAAATCAAAGCGTAAGCAAATATCGAAACTATATCATACCACTAATCTGATAAATCCTTGTGGCCCTTCACCAATCATATGACAGGAGGGCATAGTACACTGTCAATGGAAGGGAGTGTACACACCAAATTATTCTTGTACCTTCCCAGGTTGCTAACTACAAGTCTAGTTAAAGGAAACTTTAGTGAGGAAACCAAGTGGGCTATTATTGCAATGATTATACCTGCTTCAAAGAATGCTAGTCAAAGTGACGTCAGAAGACATAACCTACATACTTGTCTCAGGACAGTCTCCCAGAAACTATAGATTTTACTATATAGACAGTCACTCAACTAGTACTTTCAGAAGGAGAGGTTTAAAAGGCAGTCTCCATATCCTTATAATAGAGGCCTCCTTTAAGTTGGGCTGGTTATTTAATCTGGTCATTTGGTCATGGTCTTCTGGGAAGGTCCATACACATTCAATCTAAACACATACTTGTGCTGTTTGTAGGGGAGATGCAATGTTCTACACCAGCCATAATATAACTGGTAATGGTATGTAGTGCAGTGCCAAGAAGTCAGGAGTTAGCAGATAACACACTGATGAATAGTCAGAAAGCATCCTATTAGTGCAGCCTTTTTCAACCAGGGTGCCTTCAGGTGTCTTCAGAGGTGTCTTGGCAAAATTCCTAGATATTGCCCACAAATTGTATACAAGCCAGCGGGTGGATCAACCCTATCTATTAGTTACATAAAACCACAGGTTTCCATTGTTCACCCTTCTAGCTGCCAGTGTCCTAACAACCAATTACCAATCATCGGTTGATAAGGAGAAGGTCGGGCACCTGCACAGCATTTTGTTTGTTCCCCCCCACCCCTTCCCCTCTCCATCAGCACTGGGGTCATATTAGTATAAGGGGGAGAAAAAAAACATTAGAATACTAATCGGTGCCAGTGTGCAAAGGTGTGTTTGCTTTGGAAGAATAAATCACCTCTAATGTTGGGTGTCCTACGCATGTGGAGGTTGCTGCATTATGCAAAATGTAAAATTATTTAGTTTTTTTCACTTTTAGAATGGGGTGCCGTGAGATTGTGCAAAATTTGAAAGAGTGCCTTGACTGAAAAAAGGTTGAGAACACTATTAGTGCCAGGTCGACTATGACAGACAAAGGTGCTGTAGAGGTGTTGTGCAATGGTATTGTATGAAGGATGCCATAAGTCACTATTCATATGCTTCTGCCTGCTGCATGTCCAAATTGCAAGATTCAACTCTTTCATACAGAAGACTAAATGCAATTTATTTGGTTTGATGGGAAGGCATTTCATTGTGGCAATTGATGTCACACACTTTTATTGTTACACTATATTTATCTTTTTAATTTCAAGCTTACCTGTTCTTCACGATCTCCATAAGCAGTGATGTAGGACACGATGTACTCACGAACGTTAGCATCATTCATAAGCCATGATACATGAAGACTAGATGTCGTTTCATCATCTATGTTGAGGTTTCTGATTCCAAATCGGACAGCTGCAAAGACACATAAGAACATGGATTAAATATGATTCTTTCATCTTCTGGTCAAGGGAACAATCACCTTATCAAGCCTCTTTTAGTTTCACAAAGGAAGACTGGGAGTGAAAGAATGAGAGCGCCTCCTTTCATTCTGCATTTTGGTAAAGATATCAATTATTGGTAAGTGACAATAATTAAGCACTTGATACTACTTACATATACAGTATATAATGCTTAGTCGGTATTGTGGGAAATATAAACCATTTCATAACAATAACTACAATTTATTTTTTCAAGGACAGAAATCGTCTGGTTCCCAAAGGCAGGAAATTGGACCTATATAGTGGCATTAACACACTGTAAGACTATAAAACCTCTGAACCATAATGACTGTTATTCCTACATTCTTTCCAGTGATTCTCTCTTTTAAGAACACTTGAGGCTGAGGCTGTGTAGTGACATGACATGGCAAGTGAAAAAATGCAGCTAGCTCTGTACATTTCCTATAATTACCTGTAATTCAAACAAGAAGCTGGCACTATGTGGAAGCATGACTACCTACCAGGAGGATGAAGGCTGCTGAGCCATCATGACTGTTAACTTTTGAATTTTGTAATTTTTTTCACTAACCCAAGAGCACACTTAGCTAGTTTTGTGCTGGTGTTTGTACATTAGCTAGAGCAACAAAGGGAAACAAATACATGACACACACAGACCCATGCTAATGAGACATTGTCCTCATGCTAATGCAGGGAAAAAGTAAGACTGGCCATACATGTTCAATGCTCTTGTACAATTTTCCTTTAGATTTACCAAAACCCATATACTATGAGGTCAAAACCTGTATCCAATTAGGCAGGCCCTTGCACTACATAGTTTAAAGTAAATCTTATGCCGCGTACACACGATCGGATTTTCCGACAACAAATTGAACTTCCTCTTTATCGGGTCGCCATACGTCTTGTATGGCACTACGTTCGTATTTGTTGACTAACATTTGTGTGATCGTGTGTATGCAAGACAAGTTGGAGCCAACAACCTTCGGACAAAATTCCACGGTTTTGTTGTCGGAAAGTCCGATCATGTGTATGGGGAATAAAGGAAAATTGTACAAGAGAACTGAACATGTATGGCCAGCCTAACAGTTTCTCTGCAAAGGGCCCCCCTTACCGCTTATACTCACTTTGTCTACGCTATCTTTGTGCACTGCCGAAAAATTTGTTTGGTTCGTTTCATTTGTTTTTTGTTTTCGTTTTTTCGTTTTTCGGGTCATTCGTTATGATCGCAATATGTATATTCGTAAATTCAAAAACTAGTAAATTCGAAAATCCTTAAATTAGTAAATTCGAAAATTCGTGAAATCGTCAATTCTAAAATTAGAAAATTCAAAAGTCCAAAAATAAGAAAGAAAATCTGAAAGTTCAAAAGAGTAACAAACTAACTAATAATAACTAACTATTAAATTATAGGTATTGGAATTTCCTTTCAAATTTGGCTGTTAGTGAACGTAACGAATACGAATTTCTCCGAAGTTATCTCAAATAATGAACGCCGCATCTGGAACAGAACAAATTAATAATAAATAATCATAAAACATTTTTTATTATTTATTATTATTAATTTGTTACGTTCCATTCATTTAGATATGGCATTCATTATTTTGGATAATTTGTAACTTTGAATAAATTTGTATTTGTTACGTTCACTAACAGCCAAATTTGAAAGAAAATTACAATACCTATAATTTAATAGTTTTCAGATTTTCTCATTTCTGAATTTCCAATTTTTCAAATTTCTGAATTTACAAATTTTTTAATTTATGATTTTTCAAATAATCGAATTTGCTATTATTCAGAAAAATCAGTTAAATGTTTTCATTAATTTGTATGTTTCCGAATTAATTTGTTGAATCGCACTGCACATGTCTACTACGTGTCTACTAACTATATTGTCCATAAGAACAAAAATCCTGCCATGCCAAATTAACTATTCGACACAACAGTGAAATGTTCCTGGGGGTTATAGTATAACAAGGTCATCTTAAAAAAGATTGTTACCTGCTGTTGTCGGTCTGGCTGTAGTTGGAGCCTGAGTGGTCCGCATCACTGGAAACATAAGAAATATATCAATGCATTGTGGTATTTCAATGGTTGATTAATGTTACCAAAAGCCTGGGCACACCCCCTTATATCTAAATAATAATCAAATTCTAACATTTTAACGTCCATTCTGGACAGCTTATGTGTTTCATTTACATAACACACCCAGCCAATAAATGCAATGTGTTAGTATACACAGCAGACATCATACTGCAAATATTTTGAAAAGTTCATGTACAGCGGAAAGATTGAAAAGTTATGGCTGGGCTACTCTTGAGGTCTTCATACTAACCTCCAAAAAAGTACCCCCACAATTGATATGTCAATATGTCATAGATAGACTTGCACCAGTGATGCTTATTTTTCTTATTTTTTTATGGGTCAGGGTTAGGGGTTACAGTTAGATTAGGGTTATGCCGTGTACACACGACCAGACTTTTTCGACCGGACTGGTCCGATGGAACGAATCCGTCAGACAATCCGACCATGTGCGGGCCTCATCGGACCTTCAGCAGACATTTTTTGTCGAAAATCAGACGGACTTTAGATTTAGAACATGTTTCAAATCTTTCCGACGGACTCGAGTCTGGTCGAAAAATCCATTCGTCTGTATACTAGTCTGACAGACAAAAAACGATGCAAGGGCAGCTATTGGCTACTGGCTATGAACTTCCTTATTCTAGTCCCTTCTTACGTCATCACGTTCAAACCAACGGACTTTCGAACAGAATTTAGTCCGTTCGTGTGTGGGCAAGTCCGGTCGTTCGAAAGTCCGTAGTAACTCCATTGAAAGTCAGTCGGAAAGACCATCAGACCCTTGATGCTGAAAAGTTGTGTGTACACGGCATAACATGTTAGTAAATTAAGAGTTAAGTATAATTGTTAAAGGTCAGGTTTCAACATTAGGCTAAGTTACGTTTGAACTCCACTGACATCACCAAAGGGCCACACAATATATTCATGTGAAGATCATGCTAAAGAAAGCTTTCAGGGCCTGCTTACAGGCAAAAGGAGATGGTCAAGGTCTATAGGCATGCTAGAAGAGATGGTCAGAAACTATGATCAGGAAATCGGCAGGTAGCAGTTACAAGATGTTTATTTCAAGCAAGGAACCTGATCGCCCGGAGATGGCAGTCGGCGCTGCCTCCGTCCAGTAAGGAATGGATAAACAGTATGAATGCGGTAATTCTTAAAGTGAAAGTGGTATATATATAAAGCAAAGCGCGCTAAGGAAATATGAATTGATTTGTAAACCCTGGTGGGACGCAAGAGGGATGTTATGTAAACCTTACATGCCAGGAAAAACACTGATGTGATGGGAAGTGACTAAAAAGAAAACTGTTAAAGTGAGTCTGAAAGATGATTGGTTGGATGGAATGAGTAGATAGGATGAGTTTGGCGGGTGTACCAGATGGGTGAGAAGCTAGATCCAAATAGAATCCCAGACAGATCCCCCATAGACTGTCAGACCGCCCCTAGGTATTATTTATAATGTTTTCATCATATAATGCCTCTTTTAAAGAGGTGGAATGAACAGGGGAGAGGGGTGGGATTTTCGATAATATTTGTAAAAACTAAGAAAATGTTGAATAAAGAAATAAAGCTTAAAAAAAGAAACTACGATCATGCTACAGGAGATGGCCTGACACTATAATCATACCATAGTAAGGAACATACTTTAGGGAACAGTTTTTGACTGTAGAAAGGTTATATCTGACTGCTAGAGATCACTTTATATATCATTGCTTCCATGTCCATGCTCCCTTAAAGCCCCATTAAAGAAAATTTGTGCCACATTTGATATTTCTCTTAGCAAGTTCAATTAGAAAAGATCCAAAAATACCCTTCCTTCAGCGTGCATGCACTGATGACGTCACCGGCTGCATCTATAGTAAATGTCTTCTAAACTGTTCTTGAATATTCGTGTCTCAGTGATTGTAAATGATTGTAAATGATTAAACACCAAAAGTGCACCTTCCACCGTGATAAAAAGAAAGGCCGTGCCTTTACCAGATGGCTAGACTCCACATTATAGGAGCCTAGTAAAGCCTAGTAAAGCGTGGATTTGTATAATACATACGATCCGTCAAATGACGGATCACGTATATTACACCAATCCACGCTTTACTAGGCTCTTATAAGACCTCATGCACACTGGACGTTAAAATAACGTTATAAAAACGCCAGTAGCTTTGCAGTGAGTTTTTCAACATTTTTAAACGTTTTCACAATAGTGTTTATTAGCGTTTATTAGAGTTTTTCCGCTTTTTTTTTTTAATTTTATGGTCATTTTCATCCCTTACTGGGTTCCTGGTGCCAAAAACTAATTTAATGAAATGGACACAAAAGAGAGAGAACATCAAACCATACCACTTAAAGTTGCCAACATCCCTGTGTAGTTAGTATGGAAAAGGAAATACCCCCCAAAAGGAACTGGGACTTTAACGGCAACAAATATGCAAAAATACAAAAATATAAATTTTATTAAATTATACATATATACAAAGGATCAAACCAAACATTGTGTAATTCCTTCCTGACTTTTTTCCCCTGATGAAGGGACGTTTGTGTCCTGAAACGCGTTAGGCTGTCTGGACTTACATGTAGTAGCCAAGGCTGACAGAGTATCACTTTCCGATTCATCCTCAAACATGGCTGATAGAGAGACTTCATACTCTGTGCTATGTGTCAAGCGGTCAATAAGATAGGAGTTGATGTTCCCTTTAATTATAGCCTAGACAAAACAAATACAAAGTAGTATAAGTCTACACATTTAGTCCTATTTGCCTTACATAGCTGTAGAGTTTGACTTTATCTTTAAAGATGCCCATAACAACAAATCAGTAGGTAGTTTACCTCTTGGGTGGTGCCGCCTCTCCGGGGTGTCCACTGCAGTCTGTACGTAGTTATATCTGGAGCAAAATGTGTCCAATAAGCCACAAAACTATTCGAGGTGATATCCCTGACTTTCAGATCACGAGGAGATGGCACCGGCTCTGGTAAAAAACAACAATAAAATGGAAGCTTTTATTATTTTTGAGTTCTATGGCAACCTTATCTTCCAAGGCCCTCTACAAGGTGATAGATGTCACAGTTGTCAGTAGCAGTGGCGTAGCTAGCACATCCAGTACCCCGGGGCTGGTCATTTTTTTGCTCCCCCTTCCCCCCCCCAGAAAAATGGTGGCAATATAGCGGTGCCGCACCAAAACTGTGGGTGTGGTCAGATTGCATTAACAGTGGGAGGGGCTTAAATGGCCATATGCTTTGATGACTGTGTCACAAGTGAGTATGTAACAGACAGTACAAACCTCAGTACACTCATTTTAATAAAATAAAACTGAACTATTGCATATCCTTTACTACACGCAGCTACCCTTAAAGTGATATTAAAGTCTTTTATAAGAAACATGTTTTCTTGGACCTCCCCATGTCAGCCTACTATGGGTCAGCTCTGCCCTCTCTGACCCCTCCAGGACCACCTTTTTCCTAGCCCATAAAGGGCGGCTGTCTGCCCACACCAGTGTTCTTTTTTCGTCCTCACTCCGGACGCCTTTTAAGGATTTTGTTTATTTTTCTTTATTTTTTCTTTATTTATTAATTTTTATTATTATTATTATTTTTTTTTTTTTTCTCCACCCACCCTGTTCAGGTTCAGCCTCTCCCAGTTCAGAAGACGCCCCATATAGGTTATAAAACTCCTAAGGAGGTGGGTTCCCATGGTGCTGGGATAGTAAGGTACAGTATAAATGACTGGGTATTACTGGCAAGGTCACTGGCAGTATAAATGACTGTATATACTTTGGTTAGGCAGGTGCTGGCACTCTCTCCTTTTGAGTTTTTGTGTCTACAGGCAGTTCTCTGGGACCTGTAGTTCACCGCCCCCACGTGTATTCATTTCAGAAAGCTCAGAGTTGGGTGGGGGACATCAGAGGCAGCTTCCTCGTTGGAATGCTCACTGATTTGCAGCAGGCTCTGTCTCCTAGGGGCAGGCCAGGGCAGGTGTGCAGGAGGACTCATCGCTGCTCGACTACTGCACTAATCTCAGCCTCCAGCTGATCGGTCTGCTGCTCTGCTCTGTTAAGCCTGGCTTCCAGGACTCTCAATACTAACTGCTGTGTTAGTTGTCTGTCAGAGTGTTTATACTATCCTTATAGGTCTGGGGAATTCTGCCTGCCTGCCTAGCTGCCTTAGCACTGAAAATTCGGATGGAAAGTTTTTTTTTTAATCTTAATATAATTTCAATCTTATTTACATTTTTTTATTGTTTAATTAACCGCTTCAGCCCCGGAAGATTTGACCCCCTTCCTGACCAGAGCACTTTTTGCGATTTGGCACTGGGTCGCTTTAACTGACATTTGCACGGTCGTGCGATCTTGTACCCAAACAAAATTGACATCTTTTTTTCCCCACAAATAGAGCTTTCTTTTGGTGGTATTCTATCATCTCTGCGGTTTTTATTTTTTGCGCTAAAAACAAAAAAAGAGCGACAATTTTGAAAAAATTGCACTTTTTGCTATAATAAATATTCCCCCTTTTTTTTTTTTAAAAGCAAATTTTTTCTCAGTTTAGGCCGATATGTATTCTTCTACACAGTTTTGGTAAAAAAAAATTGCAACAAGCGTATATTGATTGGTTTGCGCAAAAGTTATAGCGTCTACAAAATAGGGGATATTTTTATAGCATTATTATTTTTATTTTTACTAGTAATGGCGGCGATCTGCGATTTTTATCTTGATTGTTTGCAAGGATATATAAGGGAGCTGTTGGCAGCAAGGGCCATCCTTCTGGTTCCAAAGCAAGAATTTCTCAGGTTTTCAGTAGAAGGCTCGCATTTTAAATTTCGATGACTCCCATTTGGTCTCTCCACGGCTCCCAAAATGTTTTCAAAGCTACTGCTGTTGTCACGACTCTCAGGGTCAAAGGAGTGCAAATGTTCCATGATCTGGACGACTTCTAGGTCCGTCAAAAGAGCTAGCTTGTTTCGGTTGGTTGATCAACTTTCGGAAGAGCCAGATGCATCTAACCCAAATGTTGGAGTATTTAGGAGTACAATTCGATATGGATAGGGATCGTATTTCTCCTCCTCAGAGGAAGGTTCAGGAGATCCCGTCTCAGACAAAAGCAGTGATGGCCAGGTCTTCTATGATGGTGAAGGAATGCATGCAGCATCTGGGGGTTCTATCAGCCACAATTCCAGTAGTCCCGTGGGCCAGGTGGCACAGAAGGAGGTTTCAATGCAACTTTCTTCTTCAGTGGGATTGTCACTCCTTGTTCCAGAAAATCTATCTGCCAATTCTGATAATCCAGTCTCTGGCTTGGTGGACAGTAGCTCGCAATCTTTCCTGCAGAGTTCCGTTGAAGGCCTCAGAACCAATAGTGGTAACGACCAATGCCAGTCTGGCAGGCTGGGGGGCACACTGCCTAGAACAGCAAGTTCAAGGCCAGTGGAACATTCGTGGGGTGAAGAGTTAAAATTTCCTGGAATTGGAGGCCGTCAGGTGCGCTCTCTTATGCCGCGTACACACGGTCGGACTTTTCAGCTACAAAGTCCGACAGCCCGTCCGACAGACTTTCGACAGACTTTCGATGGACTTTTGGCGGACTTTCAATTGACTTTCTAACGACCGGACTTGCCTACACACGATCACACCAAAGTCCGACGGATTCGTACGTGATGACGTACACCCGACTAAAATAAGGAAGTTGATAGCCAGTAGCCAATAGCTGACCTAGCGTCGGTTTTTGTCCGTAGGACTAGCATACAGACGAGCGGATTTCTGGGTCCAGCAGAGTTACGACGTAAAGAATTGAAGCATGTTCCAAATCTAAAGTCCGTCAGATTTGCGACTGGAAAAGTCCGCTGAAGGTCTGGTGAAGCCCACACACAATCGGATTGTCCGCCGGATTTGGTCCGTCGGCGTCCGTCAGCCAAGTCTGTTCGAAAAGTCCGACCGTGTGTACGCGGCATAGTTCAAACCGCGGTAGCGTTCCAATCTATGTTGCAAGGTCGAGCTGTCAAGAGCCTTTAAGACAACAAAACTACGGTGGCTTATGTGTCTCGTCAATGGGGCACAATAAGTTGCTCTCTACCTCAGGTGGCATGTCAAATCTTCCTATGGGCAGAGAAGAATCTCGACTCTCTTACAGCAGTCTATGCTTTGTGGATCACAATGAATGGGGCATCAACCCCAAATACCTACGCAAGATTTTCAAGGAGGATGAAGTTGGGCTCACCAATCCCACTACCTCCTTGTCAGGATCTTCTTCTGCAGAGCTGGGTCTGCCCCCCGAACCCCGGGAGATTAAAGTTAAGGGCTTGGAAGTTGAGAGGAGAGCTTTAACTGGCTTGAATCTCTCGGACCGAGTAGTGGAGAAGTTATTACAGGCTTGTAAGAGGTCCACGAATGTAACCTATCACTGGATCTGGAACACTTTTCGCCACGCTGCTACAGAAAGAGGTTGGGACCTTGGATCTCCTTCAGTATCAAACATTTTGGAGTTTCTGTAGAGTGGTCTTGATAAGGGATTAGCTTATAATTCCCTGAAGGTCCAAGTCTCCGTCTTGCCGGTTATGTCGGCTACAAGATGGGCTCTACATCCGTTGGTAATCCGATTTTTAAGGGCAGCCATAAAAATTGCACCTTCATTGAAATGTTTTTTTTTTCATTTAACACTCAGAACAGTTTTTTTGATAGCCATTGCCTCGGCCAGAAGAGTCTCCGAGTTGTGTGCCTTCTCATCTAAAGAACCATATTGTTTGGTGCTCTCAGACAACATAGTCCTTAGGCCGGTACTGAGCTTTCTACCTAAGGTGGCCACGTCATTTCATATGAACTGGGAGACAATTCTCCCAGCCTTTCCGGTGGATGCAGCTGATGATGAGTTGAGAAGGTTAGACCTGGTCTCTGCAGTATCAACCTAACTGGAACGGACTAAAAGCTTTTGAAAACAAGGTCAGCTGTTGGTTTTCCCAATGGGGCCTAAAAAGGGTATGCCAGCAACATCTAGAGTTGTGTCTTCTTGGATTGTCAAGACCATACAAGTTGCATACAAGACGCTGAGCCTTCCTCCTCTTCCAGAGATCAAAGCACATTGGACGAGGGGTATGGAAGCATCCTGGGCAGCATACGCGAAGGTCACCTCTGAGGTAGTTTGCAGAGCAGCAAGCTAGAGCGTGCCCAACGCCGTTATCAGGTATTACAGGCTAAATGTGGCTTGTCCGCCTGAGGAAACATTTGGCTTTACGGTTATTACGATGGCTGTTGCCCATTACAAAGTTTGAGTAGCATTGCATTAGGAGTTTGGCTTATTTTTTGGTCTTTCCTACCTTCTTAATATTGCTTGTGACATCCCATAGTAGGCTGACATGGGGAGGTCCAGGATAAGGAAAATTGTTGTCCATACTTACCATAATTTTCCTTTCCTGGAGCCTCCCCATGTTAGCCGAGGATTCCCACACGGTTTATCCGTCATGAGGTGGGTATTTTTGAAAACTGGTGTGGGGAGACTGTCACCCTTTATGGGCTAGGAAAAAGGTGGCCCTGAAGGGGTCAAGAGAGGGCAGAGCTGACCCATAGTAGGCTGACATGGGGTGGATCCAGGAAAGGAAAATTACGGTAAGTATGGACAACATTTTTCCTTAATACTTACCTGCTCTGTGTAATAGTTTTGCACATAGCAGCCTGGATTCCCCTCTTCTCGGGTCCCTCCCCGGTGACCCTGGCCCCACCCTCCTGCTTGATATGGGGGAATCCAAGCAGGCACACTCCTGAGCCGTAGCCGTACTAGATGTGTAGCCGTACAAGATGTGTTTGCAATACTCCTTTTCTACCTCATTTCATAGGCTAACTATCTACTAAACACCACAAGTCTTTGGGACCTGGGGTAAGCAAAAATTCCTTAGGGCTGATGGAACATATTTGACTGGCCTCTAATGCCTATGGCAGCCTTTACACTAGAGGATATTGAGTATTTGAAATTAAAAAATGCCCATTAGCCCTGGAGCAAAGGTGGTTTAAGCTGCCCACATTTACCTAATGACGCTGACTTACTTGTAGTAAAAGTGCCTGTGAGGGGCTCAGATTGTCCTTCATCAAAAACAGAGAAGATGGCCACTGTGTACTCTGTGAGCGATGCCAGTTTCTTTAAATTGTAGGATGAAATTCGACCAACCTCCACCTGTAAGATGAAGGCATTACAAATGTTGTATTACCTTCTCTAGGATTACTATGAAACTAAGGTGGAGAGCTCAGCCAGTACCTTGTTTAGATAACCACTCAACATCATGCACAGACCAAGATGGTACATGTAAGATTAATGGACTCAGAGTTGCTATTAACATAGAAAACAGAGAGAAAGAGGAAGATAGCAAGTTAGTGGGATTAATTCTAAAAAAGGTAGATAGCTTATGCAGGAAAAACATACAGAATATACCCATCTAAAGTATTATTTAAAGAAACATAGCACTGTTAGTATAAACACCTTTTTTCTGGTAGTTATACCAGTCATTAAATAAATTCAGAGTAAAAAAATCCAATACATCTCTGCATTACATGTGCATTTCCTTATGTTCTGTCTAGTTAAAGTGGAACTTAACTCTCCTATCCTTTTAAATAATAAATGTAAAAATGGCAGTTGGAAGCAGACTAGTTGCTAGGGGTAGTGAGATTGTTTCATAACCTCCGATCTTTGTACAACCAACTTTTTATTTACCAAAACTTTGGAATATATCTGCCTGCTTAAACCAGCCTATCAGACAGAGCCTTGTACTACATAGTTGTTTGTAGATCTGAAAGAGATTATACATTCAGATTGTAATGTTAATAGTAACCATAAAGCTTTTCACCCACATTTAACCAACCGCTTTCTAATTGCAAAGAAGATCTAATCAAGCTAACCAACAGCTCTGATAGTGTTGACAGATATTGTTGGTGGTAGGTTCCTTGATTTATATAGTTGCTTTTGGGATTAAAGGTTACCTGAGAATGTTGGAAAATGACACTCAACTGTCTGACTGTAGGTAAAGCATTACAATTATTTTTCTTTGAGGTTGTAGGTAGGCCCACTGAAATATTCTCACCTTTGTCTGAACTTTAAGCTTACTATTCACCTTCCCTGTCCACTATCTGTTCTTGAAATCTGATTACAGCTGCAGGTAAAGGAATGTGCATTTTAGCAGCTAGTGCAGGTACTCCCCACTATCAGGCTGGTTATTTTACACTGAAAGTTCTGAAGCCAGTTCGGATTCAGCATATCAATAGCTAGGCAACAAATATTTTCAGGGTCATTGACAGACAGCAAACCCCACATATTGTCAGTATTGTTTAAAAAAAATAATGAGTAAAGACAACAGTGGAGAGAAAATACTAAGACAGAGTGTTACTGGTATTACAACAAACATGATGATGAAGGCCAATAATGTTCAACATGAGCATATAGGTAGGTTTAGTATTATGCAGAGGGAAAAATAAATAATTATAATAGGACAGTGGAAGCAGTTGAAAGAGAAATACTATTTGTTAGATCAAAGGCACAACCATTGGTCCCTCCACACATGCCAGGGTGCTGCGTGCTATCCTAGACTCTGACCTCTCCTTTAGCACCCCCCCCCCCCCATCCAATCACTGGCTAAATCTTTTTGCCTTAAGCTCTGCAAAATTTCCCAAATTCACCCCTTCCTAACGACACCACAAAACAACTTATTCACTCCTTGGTTATTTCCCGCCTTGACTACTGCAACTCCCTCCTCACTGGCCTACCTTTACGTAGGCTATCCCCCCTTCAGTCTATTATGAATGCTGCTACTAGACTAATACAGCTTACTAACTGATCCGTGACTACTGCTCCTCTCTGCCAATCTGTTCACTGGCCATAGTAAAAAATTCTAAATGTTAACCACAGTATACAAGGCGATCCATAACATTACCCCCAGCTACATTACCAACCTCATCTGCAAATATCGCCCAAATTGTCCTGTTCGTTCCTGCCAAGACCTCTTGCTCTCTAGCTCCTTTGTTACCTCCTCCCTCACTCACCTCTAGGACGTCTCCGGGGCCTCTCCCATCCTCTGGAACTGCCTGCCCCAGTATGTCTGATCAGCTTTAGGTGATTCTTGAAAACGAATTTATTTAGGGAAGCCTACCCCTACCTCCACCTAAGAAATGTACTCCACCTCCACCAGATTATCTCCTGCAGCCCTTACCTTTTTACCACGCCCCCCTCTCCCTTTAGATTGTAAGCTCCATAAGCAGGGCCCTCCTATTCCTTCTTTATTAAACTGTATTGTAATTGTACTGTCCCCTTTATATTGTAAAGCGCTGCATAAACCGTTGCTGCTATATAAATCCTGTATTATAATAATAATAATTAAAAAATGTTTCATCACTCACATTGTTCATGTCTGAATCGCCCGTTTTCACGTACATAATCCGGTAACCATTAACATTCTTGTGCGAGTGGTCCCAGGAGACGGTGGCTGAGCTGTGCTCAATGTTTGAAAATCGGAGGTCTCTGGGAGGAGTTAATGGCACTGTGGACAAAGAGGAGGCAGTGACTGGAACATGATGACTGATGGGTGGTTGGAAATGCATGTGCAATCTGACCACTGCACATACACGTTGATTGGCAGGTTCATAAATAAGAACGTTCAACTCCACTAAACATTGATGTTTATGTCAGTGAAGAAAGCAATATAAGTGTGTAGATGGTTGACACTGCTTATATGGGGGACACAATAGAGATCGGAATACATTTTATAACCTGCCCAATTTACTATTGCCACAGACAGCATCTGGATGGCAGGGTCTGCAGTAGATGTGAGATTGTCACCCAATCTGGAAAGAACAATCAATTTAGGCAGTTGCCATCTCATGAGGTCACCATTGGTGACATTCACCCATCTATTTGTGTCGGTGACCAATGTTACAAAGAGAAAAAGAGATGGGAAATCAAAAACATTAGTGTTGTCCCGAAAACAAGAGGTAAGTGGAAATGAGTAAATTTTCCAATTTGGACATCTGTTCAAAACAGAATTCCTCTTACTTTGGGAGATTCCAAAAAAGAAAAAAAAAAAAATGGGGCTATACATATACTTCAAAGTCCAACTCATGCCAAAACTTTTAGTTTTTCTATAGAATAAGAAAGGTTTACATCATTTGTCATGTTTTTATTGCCTAGTGAAGTGGATTTTTGTAGTACTGGATTCCCAGATATTAATTAGTTTTCTGGTCAAGTGTATTTTCTGCTGTTACAGCAGTGGATAGGCTTTTCTCTGGTATACCAGCGCCACTTGAAACCCTTAGAAAATTTTATTGGATATGCAAGAAAGAGAACAGATTTTGAAGTCCTAATTTCGTCTTTTGGTAGTGTCAATGCATTCTGCCAATGCATTTTAGGAATACGAAAGATCTTTCTTTATCAGGTCTTGAAATGTTGAAATTAGGGGATCTGGACATTAGAATGTATATCTCTTGAGGAAACATTTCTGCAGAAAGCTTGAAGCCTCCTCCAGTCACTGGTTTATTAGCTGCTTTTGGCTGCTCAACCGACTAAACCAGCAAAAGTTTTTGCTAAAGAGTTTTTGTTTTTTTTTAAGTGGGTGAATAACGATACTGAATGTCAAATAATTTGTTGGAGGGTGTAAGGCAAATTTTTAATGACTCTAATGCCCCGTACACATGGTCGGACATTGATCGGACATTCCGACAACAAAATCCATGGATTTTTTCCGACGGATGTTGGCTCAAACTTGTCTTGCATACACACGGTCACACAAAGTTGTCGGAAAATCCGATCGTTCTGAACACGGTGACGTAAAACACGTACGTCGGGACTATAAACGGGGCAGTAGCCAATAGCTTTCCTCTCTTAATTTATTCTGAGCATGCGTGGCACTTTGTGCGTCGGATTTGTGTACACATGATCGTAATTTCCGACAACGGATTTTGTTGTCGGAAAATTTTATAGCAAGCTCTCAAACTTTGTGTGTCAGAAATTCCTATAGAAAATGTGTGATGGAGCCCACACACGGTCAGAATTTCTGACAACGAGGTCCTATCACACATTTTCCATCGGAAAATCATATCGTGTGTACAGGGCATTATACTTGATGCATTAAAAATACACCCCTGTGGGTTAAGATAGAATAGTTATGTACAAAAATAGAGGGAAAAAGCTTTGTACACTTGAAGCCCCTCCTAGTAAGTTATTGCTTTTTACATACATGTTGTTTCCTGTCCTGTGAGTGGATCACTGGCCTCTTCTCCAAACATTGCATAGACTGTCACTGTGTATTCTGTACTGGGAGTCAGTTCATCCAGCTCAACATCAGTAATGGATGCAGGAACCTTCATCTGAAAATAAATATGAGATGCATTCAATTAAATAGCTGCCAGTGTTAAATATGTCCTGCTTAGCAGAAACACAAGATCTCTGTCTTCCCCACTAACATAATGGCGATCTACCTTGTTTACATAGGCAGACCGCCGCTCTGCCCCTTTTGGGAACAATCGACGGGTCCCGGCAGACATCGGGTCCACAGGACCCACTGATTGGCTCCCTCTTTGTCCAATCACAGCTGGAGAAGTACAGAATCACGTACCTTTACTGATTCTGCGCAGAAAAGCTGCCTTGCCGCCGTATATCTATGGTATACAGTCGGCAAGCGGTTAATACAGACTTCTGGGAACATCAGTAAGCCAATCACATAAGCAGGAAAGGACATTTTCAGGAGGCGTTCTGTGCATCATCTGTGTACAGAACACCTCCAGGTAGCCATATTGCATTTTACAGAAAATGACAGCACTGTGGATTGAAAAGGAACAATCATTTTTGATAACATTATTTGCTAATTTATTTTACCATGAATACATTTTCCTTAACCTAAATAACCACAAGAAAGAGATGAAGAGACGTGCAGGTGCATGTAAAAATACATGCAATGAAGGGCATTATAAACATGTGCTACTATGTGATCACAGATGTAAAATGGCCCACACCTTATCAAGTGCAACATTTTATTATAACACTAGCCATAAAATTACCGTTTTCCAACAAGTTAGAAAACCATGTGTTATTTTTCATACCTGTTAGTAGACAGCAATTCATTTGGTACCTACAATGTTGACATCCTTCCAATTTTGACACATGTTAAGAAAATTAGCCAGTGTATGGTCAACCTAAATACTGTGGATTGTAACTTACCTCTTTCTCATCTGCACTTAATCCCTCAGTAAGAGGTGCGTACAGGATCATGTAACCAGTAGCTCCTGCAACTCCGCCCCATTTTGCTCTCATGCTTCGGTGGGTGACATCATACAAATCAAGTTCGGTGGCCATTGGCAATGCCACTGAGAAATGAAACAAAGCAAGAAGTATTGTGAGTTATATATGGAGGACTTAAAGCTATAGGCAATTTTTTTTTTTTTTGATGGAGTAAGGGAGGGTTATAACCCATGTCAGATTATTTTTTTCACCATCTATGTCCTATTGCAGAGATTTCTCTTCACTTCCTGCCCCATAACCAAACAGGAAGTGAGAGGAAATCCCTGCAAATTAAGTACATTTCTTTGGGACCTCCAGGTCACCATAACTAGTGTCCCTATTGGAAGATTTCCCCTCTATTACTTTCCTGGGGACAACCCAAAATGTGGGATTTTCTTTTACTTTCACTTTCAGTGATAATGGTAAACAGGACAAATAGAGAGGGGGAATCTCCCTTATAGGGGCACAGACAGCAATACAAAACTGACCAGGGTTCTAATCCCTCTCCACTCTGTCCAAAACGAAAATAAAATTTTTGCCTTTAGTTATGCTTTAAGAACCAGCATTATTTAGATCTCAATATTTATTCTACAACTTAATTTCAAAACTAAAAAAAAAATCTCACAGCTTTTTTTCCATACGCTTTTACTATTTAAAAAGTACCCAGTGCACAATTTCTTTTATTTTTTATCAGTGCACAGGGCACAATTTCTTGATAGTTCTAGAGATCAACAAACCTTTTGTTACCCTACTTCATCCAGAACTACCCTAGTTTATCCAAAACTGAAAATTGATTTGACTATGCATGTACTTTAAGTACTGATCCATTATGCTGCCTGTGCTTTAATGGGCTGTACACATGCAGAAAATAGATTTTTAGGGGGGGGGGGGGGGGGGGGGCTTTATGCTGGCTGATGTAGATGATTTAAGTATGGTGAAAAGATAGTTAATTTAAAGCATTTTCCATGACTTACGGGTGGTTTCGGAGCCTCGCAGTCCATCTGTTGAAGACCTGGAGTAAACAGCAAACACGGCTATCTGGTATTCTGTTAGAGACATTAGGTTCTTCAGAACTGTAGTAGACACACTGCCATCCACTATCACCTACAACAAAAGACAAGTTCTGAGCTCAACCACAAAAAAAAACAAACCTTAATTTAACTGCACTGCATCTCAGCACAACAAACCAAAAACGCTATTTAATTCATTTTTAATACATTAAAAGCAAACTCATCTATCTATCCATGTCTCCATGCTTTATTTTGCTTAGAAAATACTTTGAAAAACACCCCCTAGCATTTCTGGTAATGGCCATCTTAAGTAAGGGCTGATGACTTCTGTGTTACTCCTGGATCCAATCTGGGATTGGGTCCTTTAATGTTTTATTGAATCCTGCTGCAATATTGGGTTTGAGAAAGATGTTCACTTGAATATACTTTTATATTAGTTTAGTAATGAAAACTGCTGCTATGAAACCTTGTATTTTCCAATGCCTATGGACTTTTGTTTGAATTTTTAAAATGGCAAGAATATTATTGTTAACACCTCAAAAAGGAAAAATAAATAAAAAAGAAAGACTTTATCTAGTAGTTTATTTGATTCTGTAGTTACACATGTTGTAATGGAATGTGATTATGAGTGTTATTGTGAAATGCCTATTTCTAATATAATCGCATAAATATAAGTGCTTATTTTCTTATAACCAGCTATTAGCCTTAATCATGCTCAAATTAGATGTCTGCCAGCTTCTCCCTTCATGTGAAACAGAACTGCAAGAGTTAAAGAACAAAGAACAAAGCTAAGAAGAAGATTGCAGCTATTTTCAGGCCTATGAGGCTACACTCAAGACAAACAGGAACTGAAAATAAGACACCATAATTAGCTATGATAGTCTGCTATCTCCTTATACAGATATAACCCAGCAAAGCTTACATTTTGTCACAATAATGAATATGTATAATTTGTGGTTTGTACACGCTTGTTTTATTTCATATTTGATTTGATAACGAAATATCCGGCTCTTGGTATATCATCCCGAGCCCAGGAAGTAAACATCAGAAGTACCCAACTTACTGAACGTGTCCGTGTCAGTGATTTGTGGTTTAATGTGCACATTTTTACATCGAAGGTTAATTTGGCCAGGGGGACAGAAACAAGAGTACCGAGCGTTTCTGGTCGGTCCAAAACAATGTTGACTGGAAAGTATCTGCCCCCCCCCCCCCCATTTACACCTCTATCCGGATGTTTAACTTGAAGAATGTACTAAATTCTTGCATGGAAATCCTTGTTGTTTTAAAGCCACAAGGTCCTGGAATGATTCCATAAGCTTTGTCAAGCCATAATTTCTGTATGACCCTTTTCTACTCTTCAATACCGAAGCTTAAAAGAGTCTCCTGTAAAAGTTCCTGGGAATGCCTGGAGGAAGAGCCATGATGCCAACCCAAGGCCTGAAAGTTCCAGTGAATACCACTAGAGAGAGAAATCTGAGGTGCCAGCCTGAAGAACCAAATGACCTAACCCGAAGGATGACTTTTTTGTTTCTTTGCAACTTCAGTTCCAGTCTGTCCGTGGATGTCAAGTTCTGTCCTTACCGAGAGGCAAGCTCTTATGGGGTGGTAGAGTTGTTCTGGCTATATGGGAAAGTACAGAATCCTCTGAGGTGTTTAGAAGTTTAGGAAATTTACTTGAGGAGTGAAATAATGTGGACTTCGTACAACCTGGAAACCTATGGACATTTACAAGGCTCAATACAAGAGGGACTTTTCTGTTCTTTTCCATTTTGCTGAATGTTACTTTATTAACTTAAGGACTGTGGTGTTCTCCTTATTTCTCATAAACATTTGCTATATAGTTGAGATAACAGTTGAAATGACCCTTTATTTTAGCAAATAATGGATTCATATGTTGTGGTGACGTTTGCTATCCATGGGTCCCTGAGTGGGAGATTTTTTTGGGATTCAAAGAAGCAGGTATGCTTGTTCTAATGGTACTCCTTTTCTTTTTCTTTGTATACTTTGCAATTAAATTTGTTATGTGTATGATTTCAAAGCTAAAATCTAGAAGATTTGAAAGGGATAAAGAGGATAATGAGAACTATGAGTTAGACCTATATTAGTAATCCTATTTCAGAGGACCAAAGGGGAGGATTTCTGGACTCCATCTGTCCTTATCTCAGGCATGCAGGCAGGAAGGGCGTGTTTAGTTGACCTAACCCCACCTCCCCTCCTGAAGACTCATGGGATGGATGGTACACAGGGCCGTATTTAATATTTATTAGACCCTGGGAAAACATTTTCTTGTGGTCCTGTGGCACACCTCCCCACTCACACCATGCAATTTTGCTCTCCACCTCAACATCCCTAAAAACATGCAAACACACACATTGACTTATCTTAATAAACTTTAATAATGTAACATAAAGAACTCGTCCACACTCACTGATTGGGCCAGGCTCACTGATTAGTTGCTAGAGGTTACTGCACATACACAACGCTCACTGGTTGCTAGAAGTTACTGCACATGCTTACTACTCATTTATTGGTTGCTAGAGATTACTGCACATTCTTACAGCGCACTGATTGGTTACTAGATGTTACTGCACATCATTACATCTCACTGATTGGTTGCTAGAGGTTGCTGCACATCATTACACCTCAATGATTGGTTGCTAGAGATTACTGCACATCATTCTCGCTCACTGATTGGGTTGCTAGAAGTTACTGCACATTTTTGCTGTTTACTGATTGGTTGCTAGAGGTTACTGCAAATTATTATTGCTCACTGATTGGTTGCTAGAGGTTACTACACATCATTACAGCTTACCCATTGGTTGCTAGAGGTTACTGAACATCATTACTGCTCACTGATTGCTTGCTAGAGGTTACTGCACATAATTACGGCTCACTAATTGGTTGATAGAGGTTACTGCACATCGTTACCACTCACCTATTGGTTGCTAGAGGTTACTGCACATCATTACCGCTCACCCATTGGTTGCTAGAGGGTTCTGCACATCATTACTACTCACACATTGGTTGCTAGAGGTTACTGCACATCATTACCATGCACCCAATGGTCGCTAAATGTTACTGCACATTATTATTGCTCACTGGTTCCTGCAACTCACAGTGTCCCCCTTTTCAAGCTCCCCTGGTCCTGCCACTGCTTTATTAATCCCCCCTTACCCCTTCTGCTGCTGACAGGAGAAGGGTGAAGGAAAAGAATCGACACACAGCCCGCTCTGTGTCTTTGATCTCAGCGCTGCTGACCAGGGAAGGGGGGGGGCTAGAGAGGGAGCACAAAGCCACTCTGCCTCAGAGCCGCTCTGGTCCTGACAGAGGGAGAAGCGGGATGAGTGGGCTCCAGCACATACTGCCCACAGCTGTGCCTCTTCCCTGTCACAGTATTTGTGGGCTCTAGGGCAGCTGCTTTGGGCCCCACAACAATAAATGGGCCCTGGGCAGCTGCCTCTTCTGCTTTGCCTTTAAGATGGTCGTGATGACTCCATTTGCCTAGGCCTGGAAACCAGGAAGTAAATAAAGAAATGTAAACAAGTTTAAAACAAGTAAATATGATATACTTTCCTATTTACTACTGCTAGCAGCACACTGATTAAAAGTAGTCAATGCTGATTAAGAGATTGAAGTTCCACTAGAAATCAATACTATGTTACCATGTACAAACCACATTGAAAGCAGGCTAAACAAGTAGGTCCACACTTCCCATTGTCCCTCCACAGTCTCTAGCTGTTGGTGGAGGATACATAAGTTATTTTAAGACCATTCGGAAGATTTAATGCCACCAGCACTTTTGGATCTGCCTTGGTGCCTCCTCTACCTTGGATGTTTACAGTATAACTACAATAGGAGCCTCCAGAATGACATAATTATAGGATGATTAATCCATTTTACTAGCACCTCCCAATTTGAAAGAACAGTGGATCTACTCCAAGATGTTCCCGGACTGCAACTCACATTTTAACGGAGAGTAATCCTGCAATCTTGCAAAGATACCTCACTTCCACCTATGGGATGCATTGTTATTGTAACTTTTGTACACAATAAAGCACAGTGCAAATTTAGGTTGCATAGCCACATACTTGTACAGCTCTCCCTTAGTCTTCCCCAAAATCATCAATAAATCTAATGCAGATGACTTTGAACAATGAGTCTATGTCAGAGTTGCCAATCTCCCGCAGCATTTTTTACTGACAAAACAAGGGAAATTTACTGATGGAGCATATTATTTTACTGACAACCTTCAAAATGACAGAACTCCTATTAAAAACGAAGACAATCGATATTTAAACAGTATACACACAATAATGCACATAACAAGTAATTTGCCTGGTTTACACTTACAAAAGTCAACACAGCATGACAACTTATCAGCCCCTGATATTTATGGACAGACTATCAGTAGATTTACTGATGGTAGGCAACCCTGGTCCATGTGGATATACAGTAACAATATACTGACATTAATTACAGATCAACTTTACGGATCATGACTGTTCTTCCTACTTGTCCAATTGTGTACTAAAAATACATTCTACACAGTTTGCATAGTTAGTCATCTTAAAAAAGATCTCATTAGCACACACCCTGCATCATCTACAATCAGCTGGTCAACTCCTTCCTATGTCATAACCTAAAGTCTGTTCAGGAAGTAAGGCAGAAGTAATGGAGCAGGGTTTTTAAACATCCATGAAGAGAGTGAGGTAAGCGTGGGTAGAATAAATGGAAATCTGTTTTATTTTTGCAAAAGAAGTACATTAATGCTATATTGTTATATAGGGGAGCTGGAATTTAGAAAAAAAAGTGAACAAATGTGAACTTAGCCTTTAAGCTGTCAAAAGATGTTGTGTACCATGGTCCTGTAGGTATGACATATGAATTATATGAATAGGCACTGATGATAATAATACTACTATGAACAACTGCTTTTAATGCTCCCGCTCCTTACCTCTTCTGGTTGTCCTCCTTTGGTGGGGTAATAGACTACTCTGTATTTTTCCACATTTCCTGGTGCATGAGACCAGCTAACCCGGAAACTTCTGGCCGTTACTTCCGATGTGACCAAGTCAGAGGCGGAGCCAACCACTTCAGTTACCTCCCCTGTAAATAGAACATTCCAGAGTTTATTCTGTATTGAACTGTCCACATTGGATTTATTGTGTTATGTCATAAGTTTCGCTCAAATGTATTTACGGGTAGTTGATTTTTCCAGGACAGGCTTCTGTCAGAGGCCCTCAAATAACAAGGGCATTTTAGTGTAAATACATTCTTGGGCCATCAGTGAGTAAACCACTGGCCGTACATGGTAACCATGATGACCTATGGGGTAGTTCACTTCCTTACACCTGCTCCCAGGACCACATAATATACGCTGGGCCAATGGCCATGAGTGGGGATAATTTCCCATTAGATCTCAATCATAGCAGGACCCAAACTCAATAATACATGCTGGTTATAATTTGGCTACTCACTTCCTGTTCAGACCTACAGCCTCTTGCAGTGGGAAGACTATCAGCATCAACTTTCTTCATGGTTTTGAGATGCCTTTTCAGTTTTTAGTTTGAGCTGATCATCCAAAAAATTTTCCAACATGTCCCTTTGACAGTAGAAGAGGCCACAACGTGATTGAAATGTATTTAGTCCAGCAGTGATCGGCCAAATTTCAATCAGTGTTAGGCCAGCTTTTCTCTCACAGAGAAAGTACACAGTGCATGCACAGTGCATTTAAAACGTGTATTTAGCTGTTAGCCTACAGTTCAGCTTTAATTATAAGTTATTGATTCCAAAAACATGTATGGCCAAATCTCAGGTGCTCAGGACAACCTCAACAATTTTAAGAGCAAGAAAACTCTTGTTTTATCTTTAAGAGCATGAAAAATCTTTGTTTGATGCTTTCTTAGCTAACCCATCAACAAAATAATAATATCAATTTAACATTATTTTTTTTTTAAAACAAGGAATGCTATTTCAGGCATCAAACTGTGTGGTCATAAATATATGTGGTCATAGGGGAGAAAACAATGACTTATAGGGTACATAGTAATTAAACCTTGACCTTGTCCATGTAATTATAGCCATATAGTAGCAATTAGTGTCCTTCAAACTCAGTAATTGCATTTTCCCATATATTTATTATCCTGACGGGTAGTAGAACCCATGATGTATTCTCTAAACCCCCCTGACTAATGAGTCGCCACGTTAGACAATGCTGATTTATAGCTAGAAAATATGTTCTTTGCGACTAATCTTTAATAAAAACTAATGACAACCTTTTGCTGTGGCATGTCATATTATGACCATCAAATAAACAAAGATATTAAAAGGAAGTTTTGTTGCCTGGGGATCTCTGACAAGTGCGCACAGAAACCCTTCACTCTCCAGGTATCAGACCTCAAAGCTAAATATTTCTCAAATGTAACCTGAATGATATTACATTATTATCATACTGTTTTGAAAGGCAAACCATATTTGACCCTTTTCAAGCCCAATTAAACTTTTAGTTTAAATCAGCTAAATAAATTCCAGGTGCATCAAATTAAAAGTTGTGCAACATATTACAGAGTAGAAAAGCCTGTCAGTGTCCCCTGCCTACTGTAGAGAAGATCTGGAAGACTGTGGAAACAGTGATAAACCCCCAACTGAGTCAGAGCTAGAGCTAATTAGAAATCTTGAAGTCTAACGCAGCAGTTGGTATGCCAGACCTCTGCAGAGGAACCGCTGATTCTACACAGGGACCAAGGGTCCTTCACTGTAGCCAGCTGGCAGGAGACAGGCTTTTCTTCTCAAGCTGTGGCTGTTTTCTAAAGAAATTGAACTTTAGGATGTTGTAAATCTTTTGTTTAGACACACTGTAATGCATTTAGCTGATTGAAATGAAAAGTCAAATTGGGCTTCAAATGATAAGTACAGTTTAAGGTGCCAAAAAAGTTACTATCTGTATGCAAAATGAATTGCTGATCTCATCTCCGCAAGCATCAGTTTTCAAGCCAGCTCATCTGCATGGTTTTGCTGTATCATTTACACCATAGGGCCGCTGGCTTTTGTTCCAGCGCTGGTTCCTTCTCTACAGTTGGGAGACAGGCTGCTTTTGTTGTATTGGTTTATAATGGGTAGTGTCTAGCTTAATCCCTTCCCACCCAGCCCTGGTCTCCCCTTTACATGGTCTTAATGCCTGGGGGGGTGGGGTTGAGTTCAGGAAGCTCAATCACATGACCACTGTAATTAGCTGTCGCAGTGTTCACATGATAGGGAGCCTGTCCCACTGGCTCCTGATCATTGCTTGATAGAGACCAGGAACTGTCTATGACAGCTTGATCAGTGTGGTGGAAGTGCACAGTGAGCGCGCTCACTGTGCACCCACCCATGAACACGTACACTATATTTCAAAAAGTATTGGGGCGCCTGCCTTTACACACACATGAACTTCAATGGCATCCCAGTCTTAGACCGTAGGGTTTAATTTTGAGTTGGCCCACCCTTTACAGCTTTAACAGCTTCAACATTTCTGGGAAGACTGTCCACAAGGTTTAGGAGTGTGTCTATGGGAATGTTTGACCATTCTTCCAGAAGCCCATTTATGAGGTTAGGCACTGATGTTGGAGAGAAGGCCTGGCTTGCAGTCTGCTCTCTAATTCATCCCAAAGTTGTTCTATCAGGTTGAGGTTAGGACTCTGTGCAGGCCAGTCAAGTTCATCCACCCCAAACTCGCTCATCCATGTCTTTATGAACCTTGCCTTGTGCACTGGTGTGCAGTCATGTTGGAACAGGAAGGGGCCATCCCTAAACTGTTCCCACAAAGTTGAGAGCATTAAATTGTCCAAAATGTCTTGGTATGCTGACGCCTTAAGAGATCTCTTCACTGGAACTAAGGGGCCAAGCCCAACCCCTGACAAACAACCCCGCACCATAATCCCCCTTCCACCAAATGATTTGGACCAGTGCACAAAGCAAGGTCAATAAAAGACATGGATGAGCGAGTTTTGGGTGGAGGAACTTGACTGTCCTGCACCGAATCCTGACCTCAACCCGATAAAAATCCTTTGGGATGAATTGGAGCACAGACTGTGAGCAAGGCCTTCTCTTCAACATCAGTACCTAACTTCACAAATGCACTTCTGGAACAATGGTCAAACTTTCCCATAGACACACTCCTAAACCTTGTGGGCAGCCTTCCCAGAAGAGTTGAGCCTGGTATAGTTGCAAGGGGGGGGGGGTAACTCAATATGGAACCCTACACACTAAGACTGGGATGCCATTAAAGTTAATGTGGGTGTAAAGGCAGGGGTCCCAATACTTTGGTAATATAGTGTATGTGTGGTGTGTAGGCATTAAAGTCCATCGACCTGCATCTGAACCTGCAACCTCTGCTCTGTCTGACAGTATTTCTTCTTGCTCCCTGCCTGATTCCTTATACAACCTAGCCTTGTGTCTTGTTTCTGTTGATCCTTGAACCCTTTGCTCCTTCCATGAACTTCCTATTTAAGCCATGCCTTTACACTTCTTTTTTGCCAGATTTTTGTGCTTTCTCCATCCAATATCTCGGTCTTGTCACTCCTGCTGCCAACTGTATCTTCGCTACGGCTCGTTACTATCCTTTGGCTTGTTCCTCGACTACATTTCTGTTTGATCCCAACCTGCAACCCCTTGTTACTGACCTTTGGCTTGTTCCTTAAATATGCATCTGCTTGATCCCAACCTGCAACCACTTGTTACTGAGCTTTGGCTTGTTTATTGACTATGCGTCTACTTGATCCCTGCCTGCTATATATGCTACAGGTGCCTGGCTTTCTCACTTCCTGGTGGGGTGATCCAGAGGACTGCAATCTGGTATTAACATGCAGCAAAACATATCTCAACCATCAGGAGCTCTGGTGAATACCAGTTAGTGCTTAGACCCCTCATCTCGGATTAGCCTGTGTCATCTGGCCAGGGTAACCTGCTTGTATACCTATCCTGTTGGTCGGTGGGATATCTACCAATCTCTGAGTTTGACCCCCAACCGTAACATCAACACTCTTTGCCATCACACATATGCATACCTGGGCGAAAACAGGTTATGATAGAGACTGCCTCCCAGTCTCACAGGAGACTAAGGACAGGAGAAATAAAGACATGCAACAAAGGACATAAAAGTTACAAGCATAAAACTATACGCTGGCATTGTACAGGGGATTTATTTACAATAAAAACACTCTCAGATTGATACCTAGGGTGGCAGGGGGAAAAACAAGCTTTAAAATCAACAAACTGTGATATTTATTCTTTATTTTGTTTCTTCTTCTCTCAACCCCAAGAAATTCAGAGCCAAACTCAGCAAGAGAACTGTAGGGGGAAGCTTGTGCAGGGAATGTTGAGAGTCAGAGGATTCACTACAGTTTAACAAACCATCTCTGATTTCTCTTCTCACTATGTCCTAAATCTAAACTCCAGGCATGCAGCTTAGTACACAGATACCATACACATATATAAAGAGTTTAACCTACTAAAAAAAATGTGCATATCCAATCTCATGGTCCAGACATCCCTGCCAGATAGCACAGCCCAGTCCTTTGACCACTAATGCAACAGCAGAAATACAGTCTATTCAGGACTATACCCCATCCTGTTGATTGGGTAATAAAGGAGCAGCACAAAGTTACAAATATTGTCATTCCGCTTTCTCCTCACTATTTTCTCTATCAGTACATGTGGACTGCATAGTGTTGTCCCTTCCTTCTGGCAGTCTGAGTGCTGCAGTAAATTATAGGAGACAGATATGGAGGTTCAAAAACTGCATTTTCTAGTACACTTTAAATAAATATATAACTGCATTTACTGGTGAATTTTTATATCTGCCTGGAATTCAACAATAAAATATGAAAGAATATTTTTTAAGATAATGTACCTTTAATATTAATGTCGATATCTTCCACTCTCTCGCACACAGTTTTTGTAAGTGATCCAACAATGGAGTCCATGATGTTGAAGTCAGCTACATTGTAAACATGGTCGGTGTGTGGTTCTGAGGCTATCTCTTTCAATTCATTAAGGTCGGCATTTTTCACACCTTAAATATCAATAATTTAAATAATTTAGAATGTCAGTAGTGATACATTCAGTACAAATAAAGAAAAAACATTCAAAGATTATGTTATTAGAGGGAAAATCTGCCTAAAACTATGGCAGCTTAATTTTGTCCATGTGGTCAAACATGGTTCAATGTGTATTAGACCTGGTTTGCACTTACTTTAGCCCTTCCTGATAAAGAGATGTTATATACTGTATATGGACATGATGCTTAGCTTTAGTCGTCTGCTTGGCACAAATGTTGTGTGTTTACAGGTTTCTTTTTAAAAATCTGGCTCTGCTATACCTCCCAACTTTCTAAGCCGAAAAAGGACACGTTTGAGGCCACATTATGAAGACAAAAGGAAACATTCCTGTCACAACCCGTTACGCAGACCCCGAAAAATGATTACACAAACAATGATTGGTTCAACCCACTCTTGCCTTTGTTGACCACTTTATTTCCTTTATACTGGCTTTTTAAAATAACAAATGAGGTAATGTGGCGTTGGATCAAAAGTTTAATGTAGCATAATATATTTGTTAGCCCAAAAGTTATTTTATCTTTTGGAGGTCTGTACATCAGAGCAATAAGAGAGACAACCGAGAAGGAAAGAGGGACAGAAACATTTGCTTCCAAATGAGGGAGAGTCCCTCGAAATTTGGGAACTATGGACATTGGCAATGCATTATTCTTTTCCATAAAAATGCCCAACTTCATCCAAAATGTTTATTTTTAATTTTTTAGGCTTTGTGTGGAACTGGAAAGGGTTAGAACTACTGTCAAGGTTTAAATGTCAAATTGGAAAAATTCTGTGAGCCACAATGATCTTATGCCTTGCTTGTGCTACCTCCAGCTGCATGCGCTAATCACGCTTCATATAACGTGCATAGGATAAATTTACAAGTTATGCGCTGCGCTTGGGTGACCCCAAAAACAAAATTAATAATAACCAATTTTGTGCTTACTAGTGCGATAATATTACAAATAATATGAATGTAGAATAAATAAACAAGGTGTGAAAAAACAAGTGCTTGTTACACCATAAATTAGTGCTTATTAGTGCTTTTTACACCATACATAGTGTCTTAATCAACATAAAAAGTGTGCTTAGTGCTCAATACACAGTAACCTAATTTTCTTAAATGAGAAAAAAAAAAAAAAAAAAAAAAGTTCTCTATGGCACAATGTCCAGCAGTGATAATAAAACAATGTGTGCAGGTGGTGTTCAGCTGTGACAACAATCCAACATCATGCCGAAGATATCCTGAGTGCTGCAAAACATGCTCCTGTGCTCCTTCGTGACCCCCTTAAGCTAATGTGCTCACCTCAGAGCGTGTGACTCAGCTTCTACCCTGAGTCCAAAATTGCTTGGAGCCACCCCTGGGCTCAGTCTCAGTGTCTGCTCCACTCCTCCAGCTGGAAACAATGTGGCTCCATACATAGAATGAAAAGGAAACTATATAGTGTAATATAGTCAAAATGCTTTTATTAAAAGAAAACGCTCCCCACACCGGGGTACTCACATGGCACTGGTGCGTCAGTGCACCATACTATAACGGCTTTCTATGCAAAATCAGTGGAAGTTTGGTGCGGTATGCTGTGCTGAGACAGCGCTGGTGTAAAGTCTGTGTCAGTCTCTCCGTCCTGGTATTTTGACTATATTACACTATATAGTTTCCTTTTCATTCTATGTATGGAGCCACATTGTTTCCAGCTGGAGGAGTGGAGCAGACACTGAGACTGAGCCCAGGGGTGGCTCCAAGCAATTTTGGACTCAGGGTAGAAGCTGAGTCACACGCTTTGAGGTGAGCACATTAGCTTAAGGGGGTCACGAAGGAGCACAGGAGCATGTTTTGCAGCACTCAGGATATCTTCGGCATGATGTTGGATTGTTGTCACAGCTGAACACCACCTGCACACATTGTTTCATTATCACTGCTGGACATTGTGCCATAGAGAACTTTTTTTTTTTTTTTTTTTCTTCATTTAAGAAAATTAGGTTACTGTGTATTGAGCACTAAGCACACTTTTTATGTTGATTAAGACATTATGTATGGTGTAAAAAGCACTAATAAGCACTAATTTATGGTGTAACAAGCACTTGTTTTTTCACACCTTGTTTATTTATTCTACATTCATATTATTTGTAATATTATCGCACTAGTAAGCACAAAATTGGTTATTATTAATTTTGTTTTTGGGGTCACCCAAGCGCAGCGCATAACTTGTAAATTTAAGGTTTAAATGTCATCTGTTTTGCCATGGAGGAAATTTTTCATCTCCCCCTGTTGTGACTCCACCTACCTGGACAGTAAGTGAGGGAAACTAACGCTCACAGGAGTGACAAGGTGCTAAGCCTTCCTCGTAATAGAAAAGTTGTCCTTTTTGCTACCTGTGTTCCTCCTGAGATTTCCTCTCACTTCTTGTTCTGTCTGACACCCATCAAATAGACAGGTAATGGGGAAATTCTCCTTCACTGACTGTTCTATCCCCCATTAAATACCGGTAGACAGAAGTTAGGGAAATTCTCCTTCATTTCCTATTCTGCCTAACACTCATCAAATAGACAGGAACTGGGGAAATTTTCCACCACTCCTTGTTCTGTATGACACTTCACAAACAGACAGGTAGTAAGGAAGAGTCTCCAAATGGAGACACAGCAATAAAAAGTTGGCAGAGGTTTTAACTCCTCCATACTCTAACCCAGCCTTTCTCAACATTTTTACCCCAGAGGAACCTTTGAAATAATTTTCAGGTCTGAGAGATTCTCTGCTCAAACTACTTCTTCAGGGAGGTGGGAAGAATGCCCCTTACTTTGGTAGTCATTCATCTGCCTGTCTTCCAATCATAGAGCGGTCTTCATTGATGTAAGCTGTAGTACTGCTTCTACGAATAGAGCAGGAGGGGCAGAAAGGATGGGCATAGTTGACACTCTTGACAAGTGCCTATAACAGATTCAGCAGCTATATTGACCCCCGTGGCACCGGGAGATTACAGCAGGGAATCAGGAACCTATCAACGCACCTGGTCTTTGACAGCTGCTGGTCTCGTTACAGAATCCTTGTTTTTGGCTATGATGCATCCCTGTCTGTCTGTCCACCTGCAATGTGATTGATGTGGCAGTCTCTGGGCGGAGACCAAACCTGATTTAAGCCAGCCAAGCCTGCAGTCTCATGCTTGTGATAGTGCTGGTAACATGTGCTCAAGCTGCCTGTTTGCCTGTCCTGCTCTGCTGTTTGAATTCCCTTGTTGACAACCTCAGATTGGACATCGGACTGTTCTTTGAACTCTGCTGTGACCAAGGCTTTGTGCAGAAACATGTAAGCTGTTTTTATTCATCTATATGTAGCAATAGATTTTATTGGATTCTGGAGCTGCCGGCTACCTTTTCTTCTGGATACTTGGTACAGTGGATGGAGATCCTTTAAGCCTGTGCACCCAGCGAAAAAACTCCACTTAAGATTTGTCGGGAGTCTCCTTTGCTACTGCTCTTGTATGTCGTTCTTTGAACTCTGCCTGCCTTTTGATTACAGATTGACCCTGACTATTCTGAACCTTGCCTGCCTTGTACCAGGACTGCCAGTCTGCAAACAGAAAGTACCTGTTTACTTTGCTCAGTTTGTGCATGCTCTGGCATGGTAGCCAGGCACTACAGCATTGTGTATAAGGCCTGGGGGCACCCGAGTACTGATAGGCCTGCTTGCCTTTTGGGAAAGAGGGCTGCTATAGGTGTGGAGCACAGAAGCTAGCTATAGTGTCTGACTGCCTCCTGCATTAGGGGTAGGCGTGAAACTGGGGAGATATGAGGGCACAGAGGACAGTAGCCACCTGCGCAAGGGCCACTTCTCATTGAATATAAGTACCTCCCCTTGTGCTGATTTTTTTTAAATGTAACTGTGAATTCTCTCACTCAGATTGTCCCAGGGTGTTTGCATGGGTATGTCGATATTTTCACTAAAGCAGCGTTGCAACCATTTTGTTGTAATTAAATGCTAGTAAATTACAGTCATTGTACACAGCTTGCTTTGTATTGTACTCAGTATGTCTATACTACTAAAAATATTTTCAGCACTTTGTGTTGATGTGTTTTGACTGTCATTAGTCTTTTGTGGATATGTCATCATCTTAAATGGTATAGTCACTGGAAAATTGTATTACTTTTTCAGTGCCTAAAAGGTGTCACACTTCAAAGCAACTGCTCCAGGCAGGAAATTTGTTGCGTGCCTCTTCAAAGCCCCTAATAACACGAGTCGTTTAATGACAATGAACTCAACCCTGACTACAAAGTTTAAGCCTTTGTTGTATTTTATTACTGTACATCTTTAAGTCTGCATAGGTTATTGCTTTGGATACATTAAAAACACTATGCTTCTTTCATTGTGCATATCTTTACTGGAGTGCAAAGTGCAGGTAAGGAGACTTCAGACAATGTTCTCTTGGAATTTTTTGCACATAGCTCTTAACAAAAGGTTTAGCAAAGTCCTTGTGATGTTTTAATTACCCGTGTATACATAGCATTTTTCCAATCCTGTTAACTCTTGCTATAAGATTGTTTGCATAGATTTCCCAAAATTCATTGTTTGAAATCCCTTGTACTTCAGACAAGTCATTTTTGGGATGTTTAATGTGCTTAAAGAAGTCTCAGCCCCTCAGAGGAGGCCCAGAGGCTGAAAAAGCACCATCCATGGGTCAACATTCTGCTTCAAATAAAGGCCATGTAATACTTTAAAGTCCAGTGCATGAGGCAGGCTCCAAACAGACCTGCCATGTTAATCTGGAATTTACCCAAATTTTACTTTTTGAAACTAAAATGACAGGGTAAATAGTGCAACATAAGATAACATATTACCACCATTAGGCATTCATATTCCAGCACCAGACTCACATGTGAAACCAGGCTCCATAGGTCATAGAGCTAGGGAAGCTGGGCTACCAAGAATGGTTTGTCCAAGGGGGGGGGGGAAGTCTAGGCCTTTGTAGCAACTGACAATTTGTGCCAGCCTTTCTCAACCAGTTTATAACAGAGGAACCCTTTTTAGGTTACCTCAGCTAAAATGCCTTAATAGGGATCATAGAGAAGAATGTCCCTTGCATTGGGGATCATTGGGAAAAATATTCCCCCTACAGTGGGGATTAGAATGCAACCCTTACAGACGGCTGTGGTATCATTCTGCTGGCTCTGCCAAGTGGAATTGGATTGGGAATTATATAGGCACCATCAGGTGAAAGGTCAATCAGCCACAGCTCAATGAAACCCTAGCAACCTCTGAAGGAGCCCTAGAGTTCCAAGTGGCTCTAGTTGGGAATGGCTGGTTGAAATGCTACTAATAGACTGCTAGTACTGTCAGCAAACCAGGCACTAGTGTATTGTTCAGTCACAATAGACTATAGGGTTGATTGACTAAAGCCCAAAAAACTGTTCACTTTGTAAGGAAATTTTTCATTTTCCAACAGAATTTCCCCTTAGCTTAGTGAATGTGGTGAAAATGTACTTTCTATTTGACCCAATTTTCATGACTACATTGGATTCAGCAGGTGCTGAGGTATTGTTGTTTTACCAGCATTACAAATTAATTTGACTCTGATTATCCCTTCCTATGGGGTACTTATGTCTATATCACCCCAATAGTAAGCTACTGAAGCAGCAGTGATTTGAGTTGTGTTAGTACAAAGATTTTCTTTTATTTGTAACTGATGATGAACTTGGTGGGTCAGCACTTTCTCAAAGCTGTTCTCATAAACCAGCTGATATTCACCCAGTGAGTGGCCCTTTTGGCCACCTCCCGCTCAACGTTTCTGAAAAAAATCAAAGGATCTAGGTGAGAAATGGTTGACCAAACAGTGCCTACATACAATCAGATGAAGGCATTGGTTAGGTATTTTGATAGTTGACAGGGCCAACAGTCAAAATATAAAAGCCGCAGTGACAGATTCGGTCACCCACGTTATATAGAATGGAAGGAGGAAGCTGTTAGATTATACTGTCAGCCTGCAGGCTAAACAGAAAAAAATCTATATGTTTATGGCCAGCTTTAGTCTGGGTAGTATGGCCATTATCTGGGTGGTTAAGAGAAGGATGGTAGCTGCATACTCTACTGTACTAAACTTGAAACCTACGTTCATTCACTGGGCAGGGAAGTAATACTTGGCAGACTAATGAACCTGAAATACTTTAAACAAGCCAAAATGCATTTTCTGTTCATTTTTGATTATATAAATCATAAAAGAATGTATAAAAAAACAAAGTTTACCAATAGCAAAAAGTTCAATCCCAGCATCCCTCAGACTTTTGGCAGGTGGGATAACATCATCTTGTGATTTTCCATCTGTAATCAAGATACCGATCTTTGGAAGATCCGGTCTGGCTCCTGCTTCTGGCTTAAAACTGTTTTCCAGAATGAATGTCAAGGCAAGACCTACAATAAATATAGGGTTATGTTATGTCAATAACACTGCTATGGTGTTAATAAAAAAAAGTACAACATAGCCAGAGATAATATACCTGCTGATCTTTTATATACGAAATTTAAGATATCAATGCTATTTGTAGTACTGTAAAGGAAACTAACTGTGTCAAGGAAAGGTAAGACTAGCAGGGCAGTCTGGCATTAAACTTAAAGTTGAACCCCAAACAGATATACAAGACTCTATAATCATTTATTGTATTTTTTTTTAAATGCATGATGTTGTTTTAAGACACTGCAGTGGCACATTTCAGTCACAGGGTAGGGGTGGTAGGGGACCTGTAAGTGAAAGTAAAACTGCAGCAGAGCAAGACTAGATCCCATCCTCTACTAGGTAGGGCTGTGCTGGACAGAAATATAAATCCATTGACATATTATATAACTTTCATATATGGTTTTTATCTGTGTTTAACTGTTTACCTGGAGTTCATCTATAGTTTAATGGGACTTTCCACTTTTTGTACACCTCTTTTTCATTTTTTTTCCTTGATAGATGAGCCAAGATATCCAGTACTATTACAATGATTGAATGGACTTTCTTTTTACTATTAAAAACATTTTACCACTTATCCAATTGGGTTCTTCAGTTCAACTTACTTCAGTAAATTCCCCTACATTTAAACTCCTAAGTAATCCAGTCACCACTATGTTTGGCACATAATGCAAGTTTAAATGGTATAATTGGCTGTGAAACATAAATAAAATTTTAAGGCAATTTAGACCACTTTTGGTGTCCCAGAGACAATCCAGTGCCTGGAGCCTCCGTTTGCACACTCAAATGCATAGCAGAGCGAAATGTTCATGTTTATCGAATAGCTAAGACATTTTCTGTAGACTTATTTATATGGCCACTTATAAAGGGATTGATTGTCAAAAGTGTCAGCAAAGCTTCCTTTACCAGAATTGCACTCATTGGCCATTGCTAGGGCAGCAGGGTTAGTGTAAGTGTATTAGAAGATGACTCCCATAAATAACTATGATAGATTGGATTTTGGAGTAACATCTATTTTTTTTATCTCTAGCAAATATTAATCTGGTATATGGAAATAGATATGACAAAGAACATACCTGTAAGCGTGTTTCCACCTTTGTAAGGCAGGTTTCGGACAGCATCAAGTACGGAATCCTTGGTGTCATATGTATTTAGATTCCATTCTATTCTGGGGTCACCACTGTACTGTGCCAACCCTTGGGGGAAAGAAAGAAACATAGTAAACCAGCTGCTAAAACACATCTTAGGGATTGATGGTGGTCTAGATAGCATTTGCCAATTTATAAATCTTAAAAAGACAATATCCACTGTTCTTAAACAATAAAATATAACAACTTAAAATATGCACAAGTTTGTCATGGTAATCTAAAGATTTTTTTTTTTTTGCTTTGGATAGAGTAAGACATATTTAGAAACCTGGTTAAAGTAAAGCTAAAGGCAGTGCTTTTTTTGGATAGAGTTAGGGAGTGTTATAACCCCTGTCAGTTTTGTTTTTGTGACCCAATGGGGAGATTTCCCTTCACTTCCTGTCCCATAGCCAAATAGAAAGTGAGAGGAAATCCTTGATTTACACTATGATCCCCATCGGAAGATTCCCTCTCTCTTACTGTTCTGGTGGAATTTGGTATTTTCTTTTACTTTCACTTTTGGTGATTATGGTCGCCAGATATACAGTATAGAGAGGGTGAATCTCCCTAATAGGAGCACCGACAGCAATACAAACCTGACAGGTGTTCTATTTCCTTTCCACTCTATCCAAAATTTTTTAAAAAAGTTATATGTTAAACTTTTATTGCTGTCTGTGTCTAGGTAGATTAACCCTCTTTACATCTCTGGTGACCATTTTCAGAAAGTGATAGACATGCCAACATTTTTTACAGTTGACACCAGAAGAGGCAAGAAGTGGGTGGGAAGGGAAATCCTACATTGAGAAAATCAGTTCCAATGGCAGCTAAGAGGGGAATTTCTGATTCACCATATAGAAATTTTCTTTTACTTCCCTATCTCTGGGACGAAATATGAAGGTAACTTTACCCAGTAGGACAGCAAATAATACATTAATAGGGTATTTAACCCTTCCCTACTCTGTCCAAAACTATACATACACTTTAACTTTTTGAATAGAGAAAATAATTACTATGATAATTACTATATAGGTGTAAGAATAGTACAGAATTACTATACTAATTACTATTTAAACCTTCCCTACTCTATCCAAAACATAAAAATAAAAAGCAGGTTTTTACAATACGTACACTTTAACTCTTTTGAAAAGAGAAAATAATTACTATGGTAGGACATGATGAAAGCTAGAAAGAAAGAAAAAGGGGTAGAAAGAAAACGGGGTAAAAAGCACAAGAAAAAGAGACAGGTAATGGAAAAAAGTAAGAAATACAATAAAAAAGTTGGAGGAGAAGAAATAAAAGAGACTACAAAAAAAAAACCCCATATGATGAAGATGACAAGGGGAATAGAAACCTATTTTGCTGAAAACTGAAAGAAAAAGACATAATGTAAAAATGGGGAAAATAAAAGCAGAAGGATGAAGACAAGAAAAAATGAAAAAGACAAAGAGTGACATAATGTAACATAGTTCAAAGAAAACATGTAAAAGAGACAATGCAAAATGAAAGAAATTATTTGAAGAAAAAAACTAACACATAGAAAGATGTCAAAGAAAAGAGAAAACATGAAAGATAAAAAGGACATAAAAAGACCTCATGCAGGAGGCAAGATAGGAGCAAATAATGTTTATGGTTTCTGAAATTTTTACTGATTTAGCCTTTAATTTCCTCAGTAAAATGTGGGAGTTAAGAGTGGCATGTGTATTGAATGAAAAAAGGGTATTAATAGCAGCATGGTGCACCATGGTGAAAAATGGGGATATGTGTCCCTATTTTCGGTGAAAATTCTGCTTACCAAAAACATTCAATTTGTCTTAACCTAATAATTCTAGTTTAGTTGGTGAATACACAATTGGTCTTTGGGGAAATTGTATTATTTTTCCCTAAAACATCATATATTTCATACAATACATTAATAATAATGTAATATTTAGATAAAAAAGGCACACAACTTTACCTATTCTTGTTTTATCTGTAGCAACATTAAAAGCTCCAACCAAACTCTCTATGAAGCTTCTCACAAGTCTAAAATTAACTCTTCCAATACTCCACGATCCATCGACCAGGATTACAATATCTGCATTGGCTGGGGACTTACATGAAAACTTTGAGTCTAAAAATTGAAAGGCAAAGAAATTTCATCAGGCTTAGCATTAAGAAAAAAAATGGATGTTTGACGTTAGAAGACAACGAGATAAGCAGTACAAGGCAGTTCCCAACATTATCTGGTGTGCAGATGAAATAAAAACTTGTTTAGTTAAAAGGCATAAAATAATAAGAGTAAAGTTGTTATTTTCATAAATGACAATGTTTCAGTATAAAACAGTGTTTTTGGTCATGTTGTATGAAAAATGTAGATTTTCATTAACCTTTTCTATTAATTAGCATGAATTTAGAAATTTAGTAGATGAATATTTGCAAATGATAAACGTTTCTGACAATTAGTAAAATGTGCATAATTTAGAAACAAATATCTGACTGCAGAAAAAAATAAAATAAAAAACATTCTAAAGTTTTTAACTCAAACCTACACTTTGTATTCCATGTATTAAAATGACATGCAATTATTTTTTTTTAATTTATATGTATATTAGTTTATTAGAAATTTTCCAATGAAATCCTGTAAAAAAAAAGAAGCAACAAGGTGCATTGCTGTATGAAGTGACAAAACTGTAAAAACAAAGGTTATGTTTAGTGTTTGGAAAAAATATACATATACATTATTCATATTAATAAATGATAATTTAGGCAGTTCTCCATGCGAGGCATCTGGTGTGGTCAGTATCTTTGTGGGTGTTAAATATATTGATAATTCATATTAATGTGCTTTAGATTGCTTCTTTAAATTGATTGTAAGCAGCATTTCAGGTCAGCCTAAAATGGAATAAACAAAATATATTAACACCAGTGTAAAAAGCTGTGAAACAAAGGTCAACATTATACATATAAGGTGTATTAAATATTATAGAAATGTATCTAGCTTTATCCCATTGCATTTTTAAAAATGGATAATGGATGTGAGAATCCTGAAGCTTTAGTACAAGAGAAAGCAGTCTACCAGAGAAGAAAATAATGGACTTGAATGGATACTGGTCCTTAAAGTGATACTAAAGCTAGATATGTTTTTTTACCTTAATGTATTCCTTGCATTAAGGTAACATAGTTACATAGTTAGTCAGGTTTAAAAAAGACACAAGTCCATCTAGTTCAACCAAAAAACAAAAACAAAAACAAAAACAAAAAAAAAAAACAAAAAAAACCAAAAAAAAAAAAAATATATATATATATATATATATATATATATATATATATATATATTGTTTTTTTTTTTTGGTTGAACTAGATGGACTTGTGTCTTTTTTAAACCTGACTAACTATGTAACTATGTTACCTTAATGCATAGACACCAAAATACACAGTCCTATACCCACAGTTGATCCAGAGGAAGGTGAAAAATCCCAGCAAATCATGATCCAATTTGCTACAGCAGGGGAAAAAATTCCTTCCTGATCCCCCGAAAGGCAATCGAATTTTCCCTGGATCAACTTTACCTATAAATGTTAGTACCCAGTTATATTATGTACATTTAGGAAAGAATCCAGGCCTTCCCTAAAGCAATCTACTGAGCTGGTCAGAATCACCTCTGGAGGGAGTCTATTCCACATTTTCACAGCTCTTATGCCCCGTACACACGGTCGGATTTTCCGATGGAAAATGTCCGATCGGAGCGTGTTGTCGGAAATTCCGACCGTGTGTGGGCTCCATCGGACATTTTCCATCGGATTTTCCGACACACAAAGTTGGAGAGCAGGAGATAAAATTTTCCGACAACAAAATCCGTTGTCGGAAATTCCGATCGTGTGTACACAAATCCGACGGACAAAGTGCCACGCATGCTCAGAATAAATAAAGAGATGAAAACTATTGGCCACTGCCCCGTTTATAGTCCCGACGTACATGTTTTACGTCACCGCGTTTAGAACGATCGGATTTTCCGACAACTTTGTGCGACCGTGTGTAGACAAAACAAGTTTGAGACAACATCCGTCGGAAAAAATCCTAGGATTTTGTTGTCGGAATGTCCGAACAAAGTCTGACCGTATGTACGCCCTATTATTGTGAAGAAACCTTTCCGTATTTGGAGATGAAATATCTTATCCTCTAGGTAAAACATGTTTTCTTTTCCTCTGTCCTCCCCCTTCCCTGTGTGAAGGGGAAAGGAGGGGGGAAGAGATCCAGCGCTGTGCATGGCTGCATCTCTTCTCCCCTTTCTTCCTCTTCACACAGGGACTCAATCAATGGCTCCTGCTGCTGTCAATCGAATGCAGTGAGGAGGAAGTGGGGGAGCGGGGCTAAGCCCCGCTGTGTGTGTCTATGGAGCCAGCTTGGGAGCGAGCAGACACACAAAGAAGAGGAGGAGCCAAGATCACTAGCGGGGGGACCCAAGAAGATGAGGATCGAGGCCGCTCTGTGCAATACCATTGCACAGAGCAGGTGGGTTTAACATTTTTGTTTTTTAATTTAAAAAAAAATAAATAAATAGACTTTAGTAACAATTTCAAGTATATGTAGAATCTAACAATAAACTTTTTTTTATTTGCTCCATTTTTTCTTAAATATGCGGGTTTCCTCACATCCATTTCGCATGACAGGAGAGTGGGCCCAGCTCTCAATGGATCTCCAGAGCGGCTGTGGAGTGGATTGCACAGAAGTCCTGCGTGTCTTTGGCTCTGTTTCAGGTCCAAATTCAGGCAAAAATTTGGGCATGATTCGTCTCAAAAATGGAGAACAGGGATGCACCGGACCCCTGCTGTGAGCCGCGTCCGCACACAGTGTGAACCCAGCCTGAAACCTAGGCCTGCACTACAAAAACAAAAACAGATTACAATGACATCGAGCATCAAGCTCTAATGTATCCTACAAACTATGAAAGATACTGTATATACATTATATATATTTGTGGTCTGTTTTGCCATCTGGTGGTCTTCCTTTAAACACAGTGGCTTCCCTGAGTTTTATAATAACAATTTCCCAAAACATATTGATGGGTGCAACAGAAATTTACCAGACTTCCAGAAATGTTACCTCTACTATTTGGTCAAGAAATATGTGCATATTTTTTCACAGCACTAAAGACGTCTCCTATACACATATATGTGATTAAACTAAAGGAATAACATGTATAAACTGCATAAGACACCAACCCCACCTACCTCGGTGCTAGACATGTGCGCTGACAAAAAATTTGTTTGTTTTCGTTTTCGTTTCATTTGTTTTTTCTTTTTGGAAATTTGGAAATCTGAAAATTCAGAAATTTGAAAATTCAGATTTTCGAATTTTCGGATTTTCGAATTTCCGAATTTTCACATTTCCGAATTTTGAATTTCTGAATTTTTCAAATTCCGAATTTCTGAATTTCCCAAATTCAAAAATTCGAAAATTTGAAAATCTGAAAAAAATAAAGAAAATCAGTAACTATTAAATTATAGGTATTGGAATTTCCTTTCAAATTTGGCTGTTTGTGAACGTAACGAATACAAATTTATCTGAAGTTATGAATTATCCGAAATAACGAATGCCGCATGTAAACAAATGGAATGGAACAAATTGATAATAATAATAAAAAGGTTTTATTATTATTATTATTGTTATTTATTATTATTAGATCGTAATGTTCCATTCTTTTAGATACGGCATTCGTTATTTCAGATAATTCGTAACTTTGGATAAATTCGTACTCGTTACATTCACTAACAGACAAATTTGAAAGGAAATTCCAACACCTATAATTTAATAGTTATTCATTTTTATATTCATTCTTATTTTCTGATTTCCAAATTTTCCGAATTTCTAAATTTTCTGAATTTGCAAATTTCTAAATTTCCGAAATTCTGAATTTCCCGAATTTTTGAATTTTCGAATTTCTGAAATTTCGAATTTGCGAACTTCCGAATTTGCGAACTTCCAAATTTGCGAACTTCCAAATTTGCGAACTTCCGAATTTCCAAATTCGAAATGTCGAATTTTCCAATTTCCGAAATATCGAATTTCCGAATTCTGAATTTCCGAATTTCGAATTTCCGAATTTCCAAAATTTCAAATTTCTGAAATTTTGAATTTTTGGAAATTTGGCAAATTTCAGAAATTCGGATATTTCGGAAATTGAAAAATACGGAAATTTCGGAATTAACAAATTTGTCAAAATACGTTAAAAAATTAATTTGAAACGAAACGAATTGGAATAACAAAAAATTCTGCACGGCCAAAAACGGGAAAAAGAAAATAAGCAGCTAACACAACCAATAGGATATAGGCATGTAACAATAAACAAAACTTATATGTAGCGCTAAAAGTTCAGCATAAAAATAATGTCCAACCAACGATAAAGGGTATCAAAGAAACCATAAAGGAAGTCCTCCATATATATAAGACTCATAAAATAGTTGATGTATTTTCAGTGACTTCATGCATGGAACATATCAAATGTGTGACATCTGGGGTGAACACAGAAGAGACGCACCACCACCAACAATAGGGAGGCTTACCAGATGATGTGGACCCGAGAGGGCGTACACCCGACTGGGTCGAATCAGGCTTGGGTGGTGGGTGTTGATGGATGTTCCAGAGAAGTGATGAAAGTGGAAGTCCAAAAGCAGACTGGAAGCTAGTTGGTCCCTCAGAATAATGTTGGAAAGCAAATGGCCGTATAATATAATGAGAAGAAGAGAAGCCACATAGTGTAATTCCGTAAAAAATACCAAATTTATTAAAAAAAGGGTACATGAGGTTCTAGAATCAGCGCTGTAAAAAGAATGGCGGCAGTGGCTTCCTAACCGACGCGTTTCATCCTCTTAGACATCGTCTGGGGGGTCCCCCCACTGCAGCCAGCAAGGTATATATAGGTAGTGTGTTTCTATAGAGGAGAGGCCACTCAAAAACGTACATAATTGCCACTTCCTGTTTACTGCCAAAATGGCCGCTCGGCGTGCGTTCCACGCCTCTCTGTGAGGCCGGGTGCCGATCCCGGAAGTAAACCAATGGGGTTAGTAAAACTACAATGAAGCAATCAAAAAATTTCATCAAAATCTGTAATCAAATACCGTCATATGTATATGCTGGGTATGTAGCTATACAAACATATTAACAGTAAGAAAAAAGTCAAGTGTAAGTGGGCCATCAGAGGTGCGCGCGCACACCACAATACATCATGGCCTGTGTAAGGAAGTGTGCTGTGAGTCGGCCATCGGGGGTGCGCGCGCGCGCCATGATACGTCATGGCCTGTGTGGGACATAGAGCAAACAATGATGTGCGCGCGCACCATGCGCATGCGCACCCGTTAAATGAACGTAACTGTGATGACAGACCTTGCAGACAGCAGTCCGCCCCCTGTTTAGGGGAGACTCCGCCCCGAAGAGCGCACCTCACACACAGGGAGCGACGCGTCACCCCGCAAGGCATAGTCACGTGTGTTGCTGCGGTGGCTCCAAACCAACAAAGATGGTGGAGTCACAGTGAACATTATGTGCTAATCACAAAAGAACATACAAAAAAAAGAAAATATTAGTGTGTGTGCCTATATTAAAGAAATGTTACATGGAGAGATGTGTTATCTCTACCAGTGAGGGGACAACAAAAATGTTGGATATATAAAGATAATATATGCACATATCCAATAAATGTGCAAAACGGAGGCCAATGCAATAGAGTGATTAGTGTACGAATATGTAGTGGACTCCCCTCACAAAATAAATACATTTCATACAAACCATGAAAGTATATAAGGATGCGTACAGATAGAATCACATACACATAAGTGCAAATAAGTCAAAATAGTGAAAATGCAAAATAGGAAATTATTGATTGGATTCCCATAAAGTTGCTAAATAAAAAAAAGATAGAGCATAAAAATAAACAAGAAATGAGAGGGAATGTAATGGTGGAGTCGGGCATCAAGCCGTATTAATGAAGGCATTGACGTCCAGCTCAACATTAATACCAAGGGGGGAATAGGTACGGAGCTCATGGATCCAGAAGGTCTCCAAACGTGACACCCCTCTGGTCCTGGCTCCACCCCTCCAAGGGGGGACGTATTTGTCAATTACTACAAATTGGGGATGGTATGTTTGATGTCACCACTCTTAATCAGCGCAATGTGCTCTGCCACTCTAACTGCAAAAGAGCGAATGGTGCGTCCCACATACTGTTTACCACAATGGCATGTGATCAAGTATACAATATAACTGGTGGTGCAGGTACAAAACTGCTTGATGGAGTAGCGTTTGTGGGTAACCGAAGATGAAAAAGACACAGTCTTACGTCCTATCCCAGAATTATGCTGGCACACCACGCACTTTCTGCACGAGTAGAAACCTTCCATCTCGTGAAAGAAAGGCTGGCGTATGGGGGGATTAATGACATTTGGGGCAATTTTGCTCTGTAGGGTAGGGGTACCTCTAAAAATGACCTTAGCTCGATCTGGCAAGACTGAATTTAGAACTCGATCACTCTTTAGGATACCCCAATGTTTGGAGATAATGGCTCTAATCTGTTTGTGTTGAACAGAGAAAGAGGTGAGCATAGACCATTTAAACCTGTCATTTTGTTCTTTCTTAGGTCTTTCCCTTAATAATGACTCTCTATCAATCGCAAGAGCGTGCTGGAACTCGCGTTCAACAAGACCAGGATCATAGTCCTTATCTAAGAACTTAGTTCTTAAAAGTTCTGATTGTACTTTAAAGGTGTCAATATCCGAACAATTTCTACGTAGCCTAAGGAATTGGCTACGTGGCACGGAATCAAGCCAGAATCGATGGTGACAGCTGTCTGGTGGTATGAAGCTGTTACGATCAGTGGCTTTGAAGTGTGTCTGAAATTGGAATTGACCATTACATATTCCTATTTCTAGATCAAGGAAATTAATCTTGTCTCTACTAGTAGTATAGAGAGATACCTCTGTCGTTATCATTCAAATATTTGAAAAATGATTCAAGGGATTCGGCACTACCCCTCCATAGGAGGAGGATGTCGTCTATATAACGCGCCCACATGGTCAGGGAAGGATCCCTATTGGTATAGACGACATCCTCCTCCCATTTGGCCATAAATAAATTGGCGAGGCTAGGGGCGTACTTGGCGCCCATAGCCACGCCACGTAACTGTAAATAATATTGCTGATTGAACCAAAAATAGCTTCGCTTGGTGGCAAATTCCAATAACTCCATAATAAAGGAAAGTTGGAAAGAAGCGATGCTTGGCTCCTTTTCCAAGAAATACTGAACCGCATCGAGACCTTTGTCTTGAGGGATGCATGTGTAGAGAGATGCGACGTCTGCAGTCGCAATGATGTGGTCTCCATGTAGCTCCAAACTCTCTAATAGACGGATGGTGGTGCCTGTATCCTTTAAATAGGATGGCATCCGTCTTACCAGAGGTTGGAGATAAAAATCAATGTAACAGCCTATACATGAGGTGATGGAATCGATCCCGCTCACTATAGGCTGACCAGGGGGTTGTACTGGATTCTTATGGACCTTGGGTAAATATTATATAGTTGGAACCCTGGGTGCCAAAGGAACCAAAAAATCTCTCTCCTTTCTATTTAAAATACCCTGATCATAACCTCTCTCAACAATATTGGTCAGCTCTCTCTTATAAACAGAAGTGGGATTATTGGGTATGATTTTATAGGTGTCAGGTTCGTTAAGGATTCTATACATCTCCAATTCATAGTCCTTCTTATCCAGAATAACAATCCCACCACCTTTGTCGGCCTGGCGAATAACCAGATCTTTTTGGGAACATAGGGACTTGAGGAACTAAACGAATTGCACCTGTCTACGCGGTGTCATCTCGGCTTTCCCCCCGGGACTACCGGGTGTACCTCGTCCCTTCTGGGTGTATATAGTGGAATGACAGTTTCAATTGTGAAACTATTGCACTTTGTTAATATTTGTTTACAACATTTATGTATTCATGTGCATATTTTTAATGTTGGAAAAATATTCATGTTGGGTAATACTGTCTCTACTGTGCAATGCTGTTTTCAAACAGTTTTTGGAAAATTATTGCATTAAACTTTTTGATATTGGTTTATGACACTTTAATTTGTTATTTCTATGTGTCGAGGAGACATCTTTAGCACTGTGAAACAAAATATGCACATTGGGTAACGCAGTTTCTGTTTTAAACACAGCAGCTTTTAGTATTTTGATTGATAGTCATGAAGATTGTTGTGACGTGGGTTTTTTGTATTGATTTGATGAGGAAATATAGCTGACAGCATTTAAATCTGTACCTAACTCTACAAGAGTAAAGTGGTGAAGTTCAAAAAACCCTACAAAACCTGTAGAAATATGGCACAGGAAGAGATGAGAACTCTGTTCAAATTAAATTAGCTTACATTCTAAAAGTAATACTATATCCCACAGAATGGTAAAATATGCAGTCATGCAGACCAAACTTTGCTAAGTTCTTTCCATGGATATTCACATAAACATAGTAACATTAGGAATGTCACTTAAAGTGGTGAAAAACAAACTGAATAAAAAAAAAATACTTTTGTGCATGTGGATAGTGGTTACCCACTACTAGGATGTTGCCGCGTTTAAGGTGATGTACCCTAGTGAAGATATTAAAGTGGTTAGTTGCCGCGCTTCCTAATTATATATGTGAAATAAAGTGGTGAAGTGCTATGCTCTTGATATTGCATGGATAAATCTGTGCATAAATTCATAAACCATGTGAAAAAAACTCATCAGTGTTCACAAATCAATCAAAATAATTCATCAATATGAGATCAAAGAAAAGGAATCCATCAATGTGCAAAAAAAAAAAAAAAAAAGTCCATTATTTTAAAAAAGAAACATGTTGCCAATAAAAAAAATGTGCAACAAATTTCATCAATATAAGATGCATATGGAGTTCATCATATAAAGTTGTAAAGTGCTCCATGCTTGTACAAATACTACAACACCCAATGTGCAGGCTCCCACCAGCTGTGGACCCCCTGGGCTTATGCCGAGGTAGATCATCAAGGCTTTGGAATAGATGTATATCCATCCGGTGGCTTGGGAGTCCTCTTATGCACTCCAGATCATAAAAGAAAGATGATCACAAAACAGTCATAGTGTAATTCCATCTAAAAAAAAACAATCTAAAAAAACAAACTGAATATCACTCACATATTTTGTGCCGTATCCCAGCACTAGGAAAGATCTGCCTGCTATAAGTATGCAATAATCGCTGCTCCATGGGTCCTAGAGCCAGGGTGCGTTCCAAGCAGAGGAAGTGATGGGGAAAACATGTGCCTGCCCCTACGTGTTTCGTCATCTGCCTGACCCATGACCCATAACTCACCCGATTCTGACACTAGCAAATCAATATTTGCTATTGTCTACCAGCTTCTCCTTTCGGCCAATCAGGACAGGAGGGAAATCAGGTTGGCCAGGAGGAGAAGCTGAGGAAGCTGCGGTGCCGCGACTGTGGAGGGGTGAGTGTGAACCTAGGGGGGTTTGCCACCGCCCCCCAAAAAGTTTAGCACGAGCCACTGCTGTTTGGAACTGCTTTGGGTAATGCTATCCATTGTAGCCCATTCAATGGCACTAGGCACTGTGAACAAGTCCTTAGAGAATTGTCACTGGGACAAGTTTACCCATTACAAGAATTTCCCTCACCTTCTGTTCCCATGACAGCTCAAAATTTTGGGATTCTCCATCACTTCCCGAGTGACTGAGTACATTTTTCTACTGGAGACAATGGTCACCAGGATCACCAGAGAGGGTTCAACTTTCCATAAGGGACACAAAGAGCAGTAAAATGTAAAGACATTCCAACCATTCCCTACTCTATCCAAAACAGAACAAATATTGGCTTTACATACATTTTACAAACTAGCATCCCAACAGAACAGTAAGGGTTATGTATACACTATATTACCAAAAGTATTGGGATGCCTGTCTTTATATGCACATGAACTTTAATGACATTTCGGTCTTAGTCCGTAGGGTTCAATATTGAGTTGGCCCACCCTTTGCAGCTATAACAGCTTCAATTCTCCTGAGAAGGCTGTCCACAAGGTTTAGGAGTGTGTCTATGGAAATGTTTGACCATTCTTCCAGAAGTGCATTTATGAGGTCAGGCACCGATGTTGGGCGAGAAGGCCTGGCTATCAGTCTCTGCTCTAATTCATCCCAAAGGTGTTCTGTCAGGTTGAGGTCCGGTCTCTGTGCAGGCCAGTCAGGTTCCTCCACCCCAAACTTGCTCATACATGTCTTTATGGACCTTGCTTTTTTGCACTGGTGCGCAGTCATGTTGAAACCGGAAGGGGCCATCCCCAAACTGTTCCCACAAAGTTGGGAGCCTGACATTTCCCAAAAGGTCTTGGTATACTGACGCTTTAAGAGTTCCCTTTACTGGAACTAAGGGGCCAAGCCCAACCCTGAAAAACAACCCCACACCATAATCCCCCCTCCACCAAATGATTTGGACCAGTGCACAAAGCAAGGTCTGTAAAGACATGGATGAGCACATTTGGGGTGGAGGAACTTGACTGCCCTGCACAGAGTCCTGACCTCAATCCGATAGAACACCTTTGAGATGAATTAGAGTGGAGACTGGGAGCTAGGCCTTCTCGCCCAACATCAGTGCCTGACCTAATAAATGCGCTTCAGAAAGAATGGTCAAACATTTCCATAGACACACTCCTAAACCTTGTGGACGGCCTTCTCAGGAGAGTTGAAGCTGTTATAGCTGCAAAGGGTGGGCCAACTCAATATTGAACCCTACGGACTAAGACTAGGATGCCATTAATATTCATGTGTGTGTGAAGGCAGGCGTCCCAATACTTTTGGTAATATAGTGTATATAGAGAGAGATATACAGTATGTGTGTTCCTTGCTCAGACCTTGTTCCAGGGCTATGTGAGATAGGCTGTGTTCTTAAAGTATATGCATAACTATATATATTTTTTTTTAGATTTGGAAAGTGTAAGGGCTCTTTCACACATACGTGTCTGTATACGGAGCTTGCTCTGCTCAGCGGGGGATCGCTCCGTTGATCCCCGCTGAGCAGGCAGATGACAGGTTCGTCGATGCACACTGTGCAGCGACTGACCTGTCAAAGCGCTGCTCTCCGCTATGGGGGATCGGATGAAGATGGTCCGTAGAGTCCGTCGTCACCCAATCCGATCCGCAGATGGATGGAAAAGTAGGTTTTTCCTCTGTCACACTTTTTCGGATCGGAGCGGGTTGGATGTCAGCAGACACGTCACTGCTGACATCTGACGCACTATAGAGGTCAATAGAGCGTCCATTCAGCCTAAAAAACTGACAGGCGGACCTGAACGGATCGTTCGTGTGAAAGAGGCCTAAGAAAGGTTTAAACATCTTGTTTTATCTTTATTTATTTTTTGGGGAGATTTTCATTTACTTATTGTCCCATCAGATGCAACGTGACGTGAGAGAAAATCTCTACACAGTGAGGAGAATTTCCCATTTGGACAGTTGTCACCCAAACAAGTGTCCCCAAAGATTTCTGTTCTACTGACCACTCAAAATTCTGGATGCTTAATTGTTTCCAGTTCTTGTTGAATGTTGCCAGTGGGAACACAGACAGCAATGGGAACTTGAAAGGGGTTCTAAACCACTGCTCTATCCAAAACAACAAAAATAAACAAAAAAAATTGGCTATACATATACTTTTTTGACAGCTGCCTCTGATACAATTATGGGTAATTCTGATCCACAGAAATACAATTATCCATAATTCAATAGGGAAAACTAGTGGACAGCCAAATAAAATGGTAATATCTTTTCTCATATCCATGTATTTCATCTCTAAGCACATCCATCTGCTGTATGACTTTTATGATTTGATTTCCATCGAGACAGCCTGGAAATGTCTTTTTTTTTTAAATGTCTAGAGGGAAATCCATGTCTAGTATATGGATTAGGCTGGAGCTCAGCAGTGGAAAGATCATGCTAGAAAAGAAAGAAAGTATTGTTATTAAAGCTCCATGAACCCATTGTTTTCAACCTGCTGGGATATGGACAAAAGATTGGTAGAACATCTAGAGGAGCCTTTCTTAAACTTTTTAACCTGGAGGAACCCTTGAAATACTGTCCAGTCTCAGGGAACCCCTAACAATAATAACTATATCTACAGCCTATCGTACTTTAGTGTGGTCGTTAGTGGGAAAGATTCTCCTTTTCTTGGAAGTCAAAGGAAAGAATGCCCTCCTTACAGATAGCTAAAAAGATAATTGGTGTAAATGGTTACATATCTGAGAGGAAGAAATTGATCTCCTCTCAAGGAACCCCTAGCAACATCTTGAAGAACCCTACGGGGTCCATGGAACCCTGGTTGAGAAAGGCTGATCTAGAGGAAGGTCATTGACTTATAGTTTGTGACATCTGCTAACAACAATATCTTTCAGTCTCTGTAAGACTATATGGGTAGAACGGCATCAATGGAATTGTAGCCTACTTTCTCTGTTCTCTAGAGAGGTGACATCACTGAAGGTGGTTTATCTGGTGACATAACTGAGAATGCAGATTCATAATTCAGCGTATGGACTAACCAAACCGATTTTTGAGAATGCAACTTATACATTAATTAGAAACCAGTGTCATCACTGCGAATATGTCCTATACATTAATCAAGTGGCAATATCATTGAGAATCCAGATTATCAATTCATTAGACACAAAGAATGTAACTAACAAAACACTTCCTAGAAAGCAGTATGATGAAATCGCTAAGAAAGCCGTCTATCACTTCAACAGAGACCCGTGAACTCACTGAGAATGCAGAGACAGTCAACGGCATCAATAGAATTGTAGCCTACTTTCTCTATTCTCTAGAGACGTGACGTCACTGAAGGTGGTTTACCCTGTGACATAATAACTGAGAATGCAGATTATCCATTCAATAAAGATCATACCAAATATATAATTGAAAGTGTAGTCTATCTATTCACTATGATAAGAATACAGCACATCCATTTGCTAAAGAACAGTGATAGATATAGCTAAGAATGCAACCCATCCATTTACAAGACACCAAAACCATCACTCATAGTGCAGTCTATCAAATCACTAAAAAAACTAAAAATGCAGCCTATCCACTCAGGCCTAGATGCCAATGACATCATTAAAGCTGAAATTTAGTATAAATTGATTTTGAGGCACAGCATCATACATTAGTTATGTCTAATGGTGTGTATCCCATTATCTGCAGGTCTCTGCTTCTGCTACAAATCTTCCCAACTGTGTCCTAACACAGCCACCAGAAACCATCCTCAGCGGCAGCCTCAGCTACACTGAAACGTTGCGCTGCCCACCACCCTTCTGCCCTCTATGCCATTCACAGAACTCACAATCCCACAATATATCACATTCTGTGAATGGGCAGAAGGGACCTATCATTTAACTGCTCCACTCCTCATCCACACAAAACATGATACATTTTGGGATTGTAGTAAGATGAGTTCAATGAATGGTGGAGAGTGCATAAGGCAACAGGCAGACAACACATCTTTTATGCCTAGACAAGGCTTCAGATAACTTTTTAGGACAGCTCCTGAGGAAGGGGAAGATCTGTAGCAGAAACAGACACCTGCAGATTATGGTATACACACCATGACACATAACTAATGTGCATGGTCCTGTATCCCCACAAATTCTATACTAAACTTTAAGAATGCAGCCTATCTATTCACTATAGACCAGTGACATCACTGAGAATGCAGCCTATCCATTCACTAGAGACAAGTGACATCACTGAGAATGCAGCCTATCCATTCACCAGAGATAAGTGACATCACTGAGAATGCAGCCTATCCATTCACCAGAGATTAGTGACATCACTGAGAAGGCAGCCTATCCATTCACCAGAGATTAGTGACATCACTGAGAAGGCAGCCTATCCGTTCACAAGAGATTAGTGACATCACTGAGAATGCAGCCTATCCGTTCACCAGAGACCAGTGACATCACTGAGAATGGAGCCTATCTATTCACCAGAGACAAGTGACATCACTGAGAATGAAGCCTATCCATTCACCAGAGATCAGTGACATCACTGAGAATGGAGCCTATCCATTCACCAGAGACCAGTGACATCACTGAGAATGGAGCCTATCCATTCACTAGGTATTGGTGGCATCTCTGAAAACAGAGAGCATATTTAAGTGACCACTGTCAAGCTGGCCATCGATGGATCGAAATTCACCAGGGACCTACTGAATTTTGATCCATGTATGGCCATCCCCGTTCAAAGGAAGTTAATCATTAGATCAAAAAAGAAATGCTGGAAAACTTTTCCTCGATCAGTGGTTGCATGTGCTGATCAGTGTATACCGACAGTTGAGGAGTCAAAATACGATGTCTCATCAGGCAGGATACTTCCATCCACTTCACTTGAGCGGATGGTGGAATCCATTCATTTGTTTTGGAGCAGCTTGATTAAATTGCCAGCTTTAGAAATGCAGTCAAGTCAGGACATTGTTCATGAGGATGATCCTAGGCACGCAATACATTATTGTAATGTCTAGCAAAGATGGTCAAAAATTGGTCATAATGACTGATGATGAAAATTCCTGGACAGTACACATAGTCAAATAATATCATATATACCATATATTCTATGGGTTTCCTGGTCAGCCTACAGAGTGGAAATGACTGAACTGTGATACAATCTCACATTACTGGGTGGGAAGCATTGTCCCAGTATGCACTGGGCTGAGATCCTGCTGATTACAGTACACTAGCAGGAAATCTGTCATTAACTTGCCTTGGCTTTAGTCCCATTACTACAACCAGAAACAATTACTTTCATGTAGGCTGCCCAGGAATATTTATAGGTCTAGATTATACAAACTACAAAACTGATGCTTGAGGCCATTTCTCCCCTAATCCGGACATCAACGTGATAAATAATTAATATTTCACTTTAAAAGTAGTAGTAGCTACATCATCTTCATTTAGGAAAGCCAATGTCCTATCAGGTTCCCCCACTACAGACAGAAAACCAAACATCACCAAAAGAAATCAGATTTATGTCGAGATTCTCATAAACCTTAGATGATCATCACCCAACCAAGCTAATTACACAACAGGATTATGCCCCGTACACACGATCGGACTTTCTGACAACAAAACCGTGGAATTTTGTTCGAAGCAGGTTGGCTAAAACTTGTCTTGCACACACACGGTCACACAAATGTTGGCCAACAATTCCGAACGTAGTGACGTACAAGACGTACGTGATATCTCCATTACGAACGCTAGTTTTACAAGACCGAGCGCTTCCAGCTTGTACTTGATTCCGAGCATGCGTGGACTTTTGTGTGACGTACTTGTGTACACACGATCGGAATTTGAGAACCTGCTAGCAAACATTTGTTGGCGGAAAGTCCGACAACAAATGTTCGATGGAGCATACACAGGGTCGGACTTTCCGCCAACAAGCTCACATCCAACATTTGTTGTCGGAAAATCCAATCGCGTGTACGGGGCATTAGGGTCTATGGATCCCTGTAGATGTGAACAGGCATCCTTGGTTAAATGATCAGTCCATCAATCTAGCTGAATTTTCCCAGACAATTGCTTCCATTACGGGCATCTGTTCCAAGCATAATATAAATAGGTAGTACCAGCATGTATGTTTATGCCAAGATCTCTTAAACTAACACTAAACTCTAGTTTAAAAAAAAGTTCAATTCAAGTATATATTCTTAAAGTAGGCAAAACTTTTTTTCATTTTGGATAGAGTAAGGGAGGGCTTTTTTTTTGCCATTTGTGTCCATTGGGGAGATTTCCCTTCACTTCCTCTCCTACAGCCAAAACAGGAAGTGAGCGGAAATCCTTCCAATGTGAAGGAATCCCGGGAACTTCACCAGAGTATCAAAAGATTTTCCCTCTATTAGACATGTGCGGTTCGTTTAGTTCCGAATGAATATTCAGACAAATGTTTCGTTATTCGAAGATTCGGATATATCCGAATACCCAAATTACAATATAAACAAATTTTACCGAATGCTCCGAATAACTCAAATTCATACCGGAAATTCATACCAAAATTCGAATTGAATTTTACATTGAACTCCAGTCGAATTCTCACTACACATATTGCAGAAATCAAAGACTGTGTGTGTTATTAGAGTACCATTTAGAAATAATGCTCTTTTTGTTAAGCCAAAGGTGATTTAAAGAGTCATTGTTATCATTTGATAAAGATTTTTCTTTTGTTTGTTCACTTTGCTACATTCAAATTGAAAACAATATAACATTTTCGTTTCGACTGATTTGAAAATTTATCGATTTTAACATTTTGAATCGGAAAAAATAACGTAAATTCGAAGAAAAACGTCCTAAGCTCCTCCCACCAGGAGCTTAGGACGTTCAGTGCTGCAATACACCTGAAGGTTAACAGCAGCTGTTTCTCTATGGGAAACCTCGTCCACAGCAGCTGACTGCAATCTGCATATTTGAATGCTTCTAATAGACCGGGAGTTTGTGAGTGTATCTCTTGTGCATGTTTTGCTTGTGTACTATCTAGTAAGTTCACTGCACAATAGTGTAGATCATATTATTAATAATAGATCACTATTTTTTCTTTGCTTGCTTTGCATAAAACCTTTATCCTGAGAGCTGAATCACCAGCAGTATTATGGCTAAAGTGGGATGCAAGAAAAACTAAATATCCTGATACAAACGATCTAACCCAGTGAGTCAATCAATCTGGATTAAGGGAAGGAACTGTTTAATTATTTTTACTTTCCCCCACTATTTATCTCTGCCTGGATATTGTACTCAGAGTGTCATTATTATTTTATTTATATTCACCGTCACACCACCAATTTGAAGATTTATTTCGGCAATTTTAACACATGTATTAGCACCATAATTATTTATCTATTTTATTCACATGTATGCATTTTTTATTCCTGGATTTAAGCTTAGTCGCAGCAGCATATTGTGCACTATTTATTTAAAGCGCATCAATTTTATACTTAGTACTATTTGTTTGGTTATCTGATTACCCTATATTGATAGCAGCTTTAATTTACTTATTTTATCATAGCACTAACTATATTGGTATATATATATTTTTAAGCACAATTTATTTATATCACACATATCTATCCACATCAGCGCTTGGTTTTTATTCATTTTTTAAGTGCATTTTTATAGCACTGGTCGCTGTATAGATGACATTGGTCCCAAAAATGTGTCAAAAGTGTCCGATGTATGCGCCATAATGTTGCAGTCCCGATAAAAATCGCAGATCGCTGCCATTACTAGTAAAAAAAAATAATAATAAAAATTCTATAAATCTATCCCCTATTTTGTAGACGCTATAACTTTTGCGCAAACCAATCAATATACACTTATTGCGATGTTTTTACCAAAAATATGTAGAAGAATACATATCGGCCTCAACTGAGAAAAAATTAGCTTTTTTTAAAAAAAAATGGGGATATTTATTATAGCAAAAAGTACAAAATATTGTTTTTTTTCAAAATTGCTGCTCTTTTTTTGTTTATAGAGCGAAGAATAAAAACCGCAGAGATGATCAAATACCACCAAAAGAAAGCTCTATTTGTGGGGAAAAAAAAGAATGTCAATTTTGTTTGGGTGCAAGGTCGCACGACCGCGCAATTGTCAGTTAAAGCGACGCAGTGCCGAATTGCAAAAAATGGCCTGGTCATTCAGCAGCCAAATCTTCCGGGGCTGAAGTGGTTAACTAAACAAAATAACTAGATTAACGAAACAAAAAATATTTTTTTTGTCATGCACATTTCTACCCTCTATTACTGTTTTGGGGACAACCCAAAAGATGGGATTTTCTTTTACTGGTAATGATAATGGTACACAAAACAAATAGAAAGGGATGAATCAGGCCAGAATTTTTGCCTGAATTCGGACCTCAAACGGAGCCAAAGACGCACAGGACCTCTGTGCAATCCGCTATGCAGCCGCCATAGACATGTGTGAACTGGTTCCATTGAGAGCCGGGCACACTCTCCTGTCATATGAATTGGATGCAAGGAAACCCGCATCAGATTCACATTAGTGGGAACCCAGCCGCGAAAGCTGCTGGGGGACCCCAGAAGAGCATGTTCGGGGGACACTCTGTGCAAAACGAGCTGCACAGTGGAGGTAAGTATGACATAAAACTAAAAACAGATAAACCGCGCTAAATGTGAGTCCACTTAATGGTAGTGAAAATTTAAATAAATCCAACGTGATATAGTAGATCCTCCTAGATGATGTTAGGGACAACTCAAGGATATTCTGCTTACCAGAACATAAGCAGAGTCAAGCAGATGGCTTTAAACCCAGCCAGGGCCTTTCGATGTACTCCAGAGGGGTAGAATCCGACAGGCTCATGCAACGGACCGAATCCACATGAGTGTAGTAGGAAATAAAAAAACAAAAACCATAGCGTGATACTGACAAAAATAGATATACAAAAATGCTCACACAAAATATTAAAATATTAAAAACACCCCGAATATATAACAAATTCAGGGATGTGAAGGCAAAAACCAGGGAAGTGACATGCAGCATGCACAAGTGATATCCTGATAGGGGATTTCAATTGTATCTGATTACCAGAAGATGAGTTTAACAGGCGAGCATAGATCCAAATAAAGAAAAAGACACCCGGTGCTTGAACTCAAAGCCGCTTACCAGATGTAAAATCAATAGAGGTATAACCAGCAGTAGACCTATGGTCTGTGTATCCCCAAAGTGTGACCCTGATCAGAACTGAAGGGGTTCCTGCTCACCGAAAGACCGGCTAGGGAAAGCCGAATACGAAATAGTGGTGGCGTCACCGCGATCCCGTCCCAGCAGACTTCTCGAAAGCTCCGATCATGGGTGTTCAATAAGAAAAAGCAGCCAATAGTGTAATAACGCAACAGCTCCAATTTATTCAAAGGTAAAAGCACTTACACTTAAAACGAAAAAAACAGCGATGCCGGCCGGCACTCAGATAGCTCCCGTCCACACTAGGGCAAACGTGGTGACGTCAGTACGTCCCTCCCAGACGCGTTTCGTCATAGGTTGACGTTCTCAATGGGGCAATAGACATGTTTGCTATTAAAAAAAAACGAAAAAAAAAAACAAACCCTTATGCCCGAGGGCTTTCACACTGGAGCGGTGCGCTTGCAGGGCGGTCAAAAAAGTCCTGCAAGCCGCATGTAGGAGCGGTGTATTTATTTGAAAACAATGGGGCAGCGCTGCAAACCCGCCCGCAAAGCGCCACTGTTTTAACCCTTTTTCAGCCGCTAGCGGGGGGTTAAAACCGCCCTGCTAGCGCCGCTAAAACGACGGTAAAACGGCACTATATTTAGCGCCGCTGTACCGCCAGCGCCCGCATGCCTCAGTGCAGGGCAGTTTTTTCCACTGGGCATGCTGGGCAGTTGCCCGGGGGCCCCACTTGTCTGGAGGGCCCCATCCAGGGCTGATCCTCAGTGCTGCAATCTGCTGCTTAAGTTGACTGACTGCACTGGTTGCTCACTTGCTAGAATCGCTGGCCACCCGGCGTCTAGCTAGCAACCAGTGACGTCAGTCAGAGGCCGCGGCTGCCCCAGCATTCATAGCGCGCCGCAGCTGCCCAAGCTGCTAGTGAACAAGCTCCGCCCACCTCTGCCATGTTCTTCAGACAGCGTGGAGAGGGAGCGGAGCGGAAAGACGGCCCTTGATAGCTGGCGCTTCCTTGCTGCTGTGAGTGACACACTGTACTGCACCAGGCCAACAGCCCCAAGTAAGTCTAACACTGTCTACTTAAGTACGTTCAAGTTGTGCATCACACACAGCCACTGTCTGTGCCCCTCAAAAGCTGCCACTGTGCCCATCAAACACAGCCACTGTGCCCATCAAAGCTGCCACTGTGCCCATCAAAGCTGCCACTGTGCCCATCAAACGCAGCCACTGTGCCCATCAAAGCTGCCACTGTGCCCATCAAAAGCTGCCACTGTGCCCATTAAACGCTGCCACTATGCCCATCAAAAGCTGCCACAGTGCCCATCAAACGCTGCCACTGTGCCCATCAAACTCGCGTTATATTGTCCAAACGTTGTGTTAATGTTTAAACACTTATTTTGTTGGCAGTACCAATAAATATAGCCTTTTTGATCATTTGCATTTTTTGTGTAGACAGGGCCCCAGTGCACTCTATTGCCCGGGGGCCTTTAATGCTGTTAAGATGGCCCTGCCTCAGTGTGAAAGTAGGCTAAGGCTTTAGAACCACTTTAAAGTAAAAAAAAAAAAAGTCTAGTGTGTAGGGATTATTTTTTGGAGAATAAGGACATCGTTTTTTTATATATTAGGATTGACTGATTGCACAGGGCAGTGTACTAGGGCATTCATAGTCGGTTTTTACCAGAAGACAATATTATAGTACAATAATACAGTGGAATATTACTATCACAGCTTGATTGTTATCCAGAGAAGCTGCTTAGAAGCAAATAGAAGCTTCAGAGAGAAAAGTAGACCTTCCACCTTCATTCTTCCTTTTCTGTTTAGTTTTCCATAATATATTTTTATTGTGCCCCACCTTGGATGTCCCTCCATGGAGGTTATGAACCTCTAGTCTAGGCTGTACAATAACTATTAGCTCTGAATCTTCTACAATAATCCCCTCTCGTGCTGTTCTCACAAACGCTGCAGATGTCAATCCTTAGTAGTTTAACAGAATTCACTTTGTGACTTTCCAGAAAAAGTTTACAAATGCACACTTAAAATAAGGTGAAGCTGAGAGAAGCACGGCTCTGATTCTTTATATCCTGGCCACAAAGAAATATTTGCTGCATTTCTAGAGAATTTACTTCTCCAGGGTCAGTGTCTATTGTAAGAATATAAATACTGTAAATTTTGAAACTGTTATAGCCCATTCACACTAGGAATTGCATGTGAATCGCACAGAAACGCTGTGCAGTTCCTATTAGAGGGTTAAGACAAATAATTTACCACTGACAAGGGTGCTTATATTCATATATACAGTGCATCCGGAAAGTATTCACAGCGCTTCACTTTTTCCATATTTTGTTATGTTACAGCCTTATTCCAAAATAGGTTAAATGTATTATTTTTCTCAAAATTCTACAAACAATACCACATAATGACAACGTGAAAAAAATTGGTTTGAAATCTTTACAAATGCATTAAAATAAAAAAAAAATGAAAAAAAAAATGCCATGTACATAAGTATTCACAGCCTTTGCTCAGTACTTAGTTGAAGCACTTTTGGCACCAATTACAGCCTCCAGTCTTTTTGAGTATGATGTTACAAGCTTGGCACACCTAGCTCCATCAGGTTGAACAGCAATTTTCAGATCTCTCCAGAGATGTTTAATCAGGTTCAAGTCTGGGCTCTGGCTGGGCCACTCAAGGATATTCACAGAGTTGTCCTGTAGCCACTCCTTTCTTGTCTTGGCTGTGTGCTTAGGGTCGTTGACCTGTTGGAAGATGATTCTTCGCCCCAGTCTGGGGTCCAGAGCGCTCTGGAGCAGGTTTTCATCAAGGATGTCCCTGTACATTGCTGCATTCATCTCTCCCTCGATCCTGACTGAACTCCCAGTACCTGCCGCTGAAAAACATCCCCAAAGCATGATGCTGCCACCATCATGCTTCACTGTAAGAATGGTATTAGCCGGGTGATGATAGGTGCCTGGTTTCCTCCAGACATGACGCTTGCCATTCAGGCCAAAGAGTTCAATCTTTGTTTCATCAGACCAGAGAATTTTGTTTCTCATTGTCTGAGAGTCCTTCAGGTGCCTTTTGGCAAACTCTAGACGGACTGTCATGTGCCTTTTACTGAGGATTGGCTTCCATCTGGTCACTCTACCATACGGGCCTGATTGGTGGAGTGCTGCAGAGATGGTTGTTCTTCTGGAAGGTTCTCTTCTCTCCACAGAGAAACGCTAGAGCTCTGTCAGAGTGACCATCCGGTTCTGGGTCACCTCCCTGACTAAGGCCCTTCTATCGCGATCGCTCGGTTTGGCCGGACGGCCCGCTCTAGGAAAAGTCTTGGTGGTTCCAAACTTCTTCTATTTACAAATGATGGAAACCACTGTGCTCATTGGGACCTTCAATGCTGCAGACATTTTTCTGTACCCTTCCCCAGATTCATGTCTCAATGCAATCCTGTCGTGGAGGTCTACAGAGAATTTCTTGGACTTCATGGCTTGGTTTGTGCTCTGACATCCGCTGTTAACTGTGGGACCTTATATATACAGGTGTTTGCCTTTCCAAATCATGTCCAATCAACTGAATTTACCACAGGTGGACTCCAATCAAGTTGTAGAAACATCCCGAGGATGATCAGTGGAAACAGGATGCACCTGTGTGTCAAGGCAAAGGCTGGGAAAAATGATTCCTAGCCTTTAGGTTATAAAAAAATATCCCAAGCTTTTAACATCTCACGGAGCACTGTTCAATCCATCCCTCGAAAATGGAAAGAGTATGGCACAACTGCAAACCTACCAAGACATGGCCATCCACCTAAACTGACAGGCCGGGCAAGGAGAGCATTAAATAGAGAAGCAGCCAAGAGGCCCATGGTAACTCTGGAGAAACTGTGTCAAGAAGAAAGCTATTGTTAGAAGAAAGTCATAAGAATGTCTGTTTGCAGTTTGTGAGAAACCGTGTGGGGACACAGCAATTATGTGGAAGAAGGTGCTCTGGTCAGATGAGACCAAAATTGAACTTTTTGGCCTAAAAGCAAAATGCTATGAGGGAGATCTACTGAAACTGGAGCACTCAGAATCTGGTGCAGCTGTGCATGGTAGCCAACCAGCTTCTAACTTTAGCTTGTTCAATTAAGCTTTGGCAATAAAATCTGGAAGATGATGGTTTATATGCAGAGTTGCACCAGATTTTGCACTCTCCAGCTTTAGTAAACAACCCCCTATGTGTGGCAGAAAACAAACACTGCACATCACCCTGAACACACCATCACCACTGCGAAACGTGGTGGTGGCAGCATCACGTTGTGGGGATGCTTTTCTTCAGCAGGGACAGGGAAGCTGGTCAGAGTTGATGAGAGGATGGATGGGGCCAAATACAGGGCAATCTTATGCCGCGTACACACGAGTGGAATGTCCAATAGAAAAAGTCAGACGGAATCTTTTCATCGTCTATTCCGATCGTGTGTATGCCTCATCAGACTTTTTTTTAACGAAAATTCTGACGGACCTAGAAATGGAACATGTTCTAAATATTTCTGACGAAACCAATCCCTATCGGAAAAACCGCTCGTCTGTATGCTGTTCGGACAGACCAAAAACAACGCATGCTCTGAAGCAAGTACGAGACGTAAGCTATTGGCTACTGGCTATTGAACGTCCTTTCTCTAGTCCTTTCGTACGTGTTTTACGTCACCTCGTTCTGGACGGTCAGACTTTGGTTTGACCGTGTGTAGGCAAGACCGCTTGAATGGAATTCCGTCGCAGTTGCGTCGGAGAAACCTTCGGAGTTTATTCCGACGGCAAAAACGGTCGCGTGTGCGCGACTTTAGAAAAACCTGTTAGAGTCTGCAAAAGACTTGAGACTGGGGCAGAAGTTCACCTTCCAGCAGGAAAACGACCCTAAACATACAGCCAGAGCTACAATGCAATGGTTTTGATCAAAGCATATTTATGTGTTAGAATGGCCCAGTCAAAGTCCAGACCTAAATACAATTGAGAATCTGTGGCAAGACTTGAAAATTGCTGTTCACAGATGCTCTCCATCCAATCTGACAGAGCTTGAGTTATTTTGCAAAGAAGAATGGGCAAATATTTCACTCTAGATGTGGAAAGCTGGTAGAGACATCCCCATAAAGACTTGCAGCTGTAATTGCAGTGAAAGGAGGTTCTACAAAGTATTGACTCAGGGGGGCTGAACACAAATGCACGCCACACTTTTCATATATTTATTTGTAAATACATTTTAAAACCATTTATACATTTCCTTCCACTTCACAATTATGTGCCACTTTGTGTTGGTCTATCACATAAAATCCCAATAAAATACATTTACGTTTTTAGTTGTAACATGACAAAATGTGGAAAATTTCAAGGGGTATGAATAGGCACTGTAGTAAAGACAGAGGGGCCAACCAAAGAAACAACAGCGAGCAGCTGGAGACCACTCTCGGAAGTGTAAGATACAGAAGATTTATCAGGCGGAATGTATTCAACAGAATGAAGACTGGTAACACAGGAAGTTGGACAGAATATATAGCAAAAAAGCAGGCAAGGCCAATATTTTCCCCACCATGCCATTGTTTTATCTCCACCTTAGAACTGAACCATAGTGCGTGGGCTCCTTGGAGAAAACTCCAGACCAGTGAATTAAGGTACATGGAAGAACTATAAATAGCTCCTTAAAAAACAAAAAAAACCCCCCCAAAAAATGTGTTTTTTTATCACCCCCTCGTATTGTGTTTCCCTAACTACGCCATACAGAAAGAAGATGGCACTTGAGAATGTTTGCGAATGATAATAAAGAAAAAAAATTGATCAAAACTCAGTCAGATCAGACGAATGTACTTTTTAAAAAAATGTATTTAACTTTAATATCTTAAATTTGATTATACTATTATAAAATTCAATGTAGCGCCCTGCTCCTGAAGAGCAGACGCTATTCTTTTCAAATTTAAGTTTAGTTGAAGCTACAGTTTGGCTCAGCTTATTATTATCAAAAGTTACTGGGTTTCTGTACTAGTTTGGCTGGACTGTGCAAATTTCCATCCGACCATAGGTGGTGCTGTTACCATTGGTGGATGTTGTAAATACAGTCTGGTTGGACATATTGAATACTCTTTGCCCAGAGATAGTTCGGTGGGTGTGGTTCATCCGCTGTGAATTCTGGGTAGGTGTATTTAAGGGGCAGAGACCATTTTTTTAGGAGAGAAGGGAAGGGTGGTTTGTGCTTCCTGACCTCATGGCCCTCCTGGCCTGGGGGGGGATTGCTGTTGCCTAAAATTCTGCTTTAGAGTCGGCGGACCCAAAAACCAGCTACTTGAAGAAGGGCCAAAGTTTTAGTGGCCTATTGGTCCATAGGATGAGCTCTTTGCTGTCTGGCCTTCGGGAAGAAGCAAGGGACTGTAGCAACCGGGGGAGGACTCTTTAGGAGAGGACCGAGCATAAGGCTGGTATCTTGAGAAGAGCCTGGGAACTCAGTCAGAGACGCATCTGGGATCAAGCACAACCACCAGTTTATTCAAGATTGTCAGGTCTGTGGCAGAGACCGTGTCCGAGCATCGCATCGGCTGCTATGTTGGTGAGAGAGACCTATCTGATGGTTGCTAAATCCAGCTGTGGAGTTGCTGCCCGCTGGATATAGGAATTACTTCTAACCGCAAGATTCAAGGTACCTGAATCGCTTCCACCCCTCTACCCTGCTATTACATATTTTGTTCCTTCAATAAAACCGTGAAAAACGAGTAAGTGTTGGAGCCAGTGTCTTTAACTGGATATCTGCTATGGGACCCCTATGATTAACATTGTGAAGATGGTAAAGGTAAGCCCAAATCTATTCAGCAGCTCCTTCGGGGGTAAGTGCTACATAGAAATCAGATGCAGCATTATAGGGTAACAGGCTAGCTTTAATCTTCACTTTAAATGGAAAAAATACATAAAAATATATATAATGAAGTCAACTATTTGACATTTTGGCTACAGTCTCAAAAATGAACTACTGTAAAACTAGTAAGCCAGTTGAAAGTGGCAGTGGCATGCTTTGCGCTATGATCGGCAGCCAGATGACAGATGTGAGTCTCATTAGGATCAGGAGAGATGAGAGTGCCACATGGAGTTTATATCAACATCTCGGCCAAAACTGGAAATACTGGCAGCGCTCGCATATTACATACAAAATTTTACTGCAAAGAATTTCCGCATTTAAAAAGAATTCTACAAGCAACGTGGAAAGCCAAAATCGGCCTGTATTTAAAAAGTCTAAAATATATTTATTTTATTTGAATAAAGCTGTATTCACACCGAAGGTACAATATGGCTTACCTGTAATTACCATATATGTCATCTTAAAGTGTTACTAAACCCACAACAGTCTGTATATGCAGTAAAGCATGCTCGTTATACTCACTGTGGATCCAAAGGGGTAAAACCTTAGCACTGTGTAAAAAGGCTGTTTGATCCTGTCTTCTCTGATCCTCCCCTTCTTCCACAGCCCCCAATCTATCTCCTAGCCTTACAGAGCCTTGAGGGAACTCTGCACATGCTCAGTTTGGTGTTTATTGCTAGAGAGTTATTTTTTTTTCTTGGGAGGGTGCATCTGATCAGAACAGGGCCAATCAGCACTGTCCAGACAGAGGGTCAGGGGTCATGCAGCCTCATAGGACAGTTAGAGGAAAATGAAAACTCCTCTTACAAGCTTTAACCAGGCACTGATAGAAGTCACAAGACTGCTATATACTGCTGATAAGAAAAGGTATTTAGCAGTTTATATTTACTAAAATAATTGCATTTGCATGTTCTGTGTACTGTGGTAGACCAGATATAGTGAATGCAGGCTCCTGGGTTTAGTAACTCTTTAAGGAATAAACTGCACATTTGTTTAAAAAATGTTGTAAGAGTCCTCCTATGAAGAATGCTGGTAGGGGACAGGTTTCTCCACTCTCTAAAGACAACAAACTGTATGGACCACATAATCGCCATCAACTGAGGTAATGCGCACATTACAGCAGTGCACAGTGGCCCACCATACATGCATCCATGGAATGCAGTGCCATTAGCACAGTACATGGCGATCCAGACCCATAGGCTATCCTAAGGCAACTCAGGTTAATGCACAAACCAACATGGTAACTCTCAGTGTGACCCACAGTTTGTTTAGTGGGCCGCTCAGGTTTGATCACTATAGGGAATAGTGTGGGTGATGCTACAACCACTGCAGGTGTGCCAGCAAGGGATGGAGCTGGTCCCAGCTACTGTAGTCACTGGAAGGAAGAGAGGAAAGTTCCCCGGTGCCGTACATCCACAGAGTCCTATGGTGGTATGAGAGAGACAACCTCAGCCTGGGCTCCCACCAGGCCATACCCCGAACATCTTTTACTAAGCTCCGTGGGGGCGGAGTGAAATGCGTTGGGGGCATGGCCTGGCGGGAGCCCAGGCTGAGGTTGTCTCTCTCATACTACCATAGGACTCCGTAGATGTGCGGCACCCGGGATCTTTCCTCTCTTCCTTCCAATGTTAACTCTCAGGCTGCTGTAAATGAGCCCAAGACTTTGCATACCTTGGGTTTTAATGCAACTGGAATGTATTTAGCTGATCTAAACTGAAGGCTCGGTTGGGCTTTAAAAACTCCTTGCTAAGTTTTGTCAGCTCAGGAATGCTTCTAATCTGTGATGTTCTCATTCTTAATAATGTATGTTCTTTCACCACTTTAAAATGTATATCACAGGTTCTCATCACATTAAACATCCTTATACAACACTTGCATACAGGCCTTTCATGTTCTTTGGAGTGTGATTTACCCTCCCATCTATCATGTTCTTTTGTTACACTGTACAGTATATCTTCACCACTCCACTCCTGCTAAATTTCCAGCTTGGATCCTTCTAAAATGTTGTAGGAAAGAAAATACCCTAACTTAGAAATTCACTGTACTCGTTATTCTTTTATTTCAGTAAGTATAAATATCTGAAAAGTGGAATATAAAATGAAAACAACATTATTGTCATAAAACTGTTTTCTTCTTTCTTTATTTGTTATTCCTTTAGGTCTTTTCTTTAAGTCGGTGCCTTATCTGTCTATATGACTAGTGATTTACTAAAGGCGAATAGACTGTGCACTTTGCAAAGTGCAGTTGCTCCAGAGCTTAGTAAATGAGCAGAAGCTCTGCTGACTTCCATCATCCAATCATGTGCTAACAAAAATGCAGTTTTTAAAAAATTTTCCTTGCATGTGATTAGGTATTTTTTGCAAAGCTTTGAAGCTTTACCTAATATACTAAGCTCTGGAGCAACTGCACTTTGCAAAGTGCACAGTCTATTTGCTTTTAGTAAATCATCCCCTTAATGTCCATGTGGCCCCTTGTGGGTAGGTGCAGCGTGATGCAGTGGGCAGAGAGCACACGAAGTCCAAGTGCAGTATCAGGAATATATTGTAACAAAAGTTCAACAGTTGGGGAAGCAACCGACACGGGACACCCACCAAGTGCAACAGTGATGGGACAGTAGACTGGAGACCCAAAGATTCCCACAGTGTGTGCCACGAGGTGCCGATTGTGGCCTGGCCAGCAGTGGCAGTTGGTGCTCAATTTTCTTCCCCCCCAGCCAGCCAACCACCCCCCACCCCCGGCACTAAATCGATCAATTGCTGCTTTACCCCCCCCCCCTCGCTTGATCCATTGATCGCCGCAACGCTCGCCTGTCACCCACCAGGCCCCATCCAGGTCACGGCTTTGGCGGCTTCCCCCCTGCATCTCTCCTACCGAGTCTCAGCGATCGCTTCTCTTCCTGGCCAATCAGGACTTAGGATTTGTGGCCAGTCAGGCCTGATTGGCCGAGAAGAGAAACAGGAAGGCATCAGCGAACATTAACCACTTACCGACCGGCTCCTGTACATATACGTTGGCACTTTGAAGATGGATATCTTGGTAACGGCAGCAGCTGCTGCCACAACCGATGGTATCCATCTTTACAGGAGCCGGTTCTGTGTACGATAATGGTGGTCTCCCGGTTCGCCGCGAGATCACTGTTATCGGCGGCGGAAGAGGTGTCACCCCCCCCTCCCGCCGCTCTCCCGCGCCCTCCGGCTCTTACCAGAGCCGTCGGTAGCGGGGGAGGCGATCGGGACCTTTCTGTGCCTGGGTATGGAGACGAGTGAGGCTAAGATTGCCGCCACCAGTCTCCATACCATTGGACGGCTGAAGTGACGTCATTAGGTCAGCTCCGCCCACTTTTCTTAAAGGCGTTTTTTTTTTTTATGTCATTTTTTCAAAAGACTTTTTTTTTTTTTTTTTGCATCTTAGTCCAAATCCAAATATGAGATCTGAGGACTTTTTGACCCCAGATCTCATATTTAAGAGGACCTGTCCTGCTTTTTTCTATTACAAGGGATGTTTACATTCCTTGTAATAGGAATAAAAGTGACACCATTTTTTTTAAACAGTGTAAAAATAAATAAAATATTGTAAAATAAATAATAAAAATAAAAAAAAATTTTAAAACCCCCCCCGTCCCGACGAGCTCGCGCGCAGAAGCGAACGCATGCGCGAGTAGCGCCCGCATATGAAAACGGTGGTCAAACCACACATGTGAGGTATCGCCGCGACCGGTAGAGCGAGAGCAATAATTCTAGCCTTAGACTTCCTCTGTAGCGCAAAACATGCAACCTGTAAAATTTTTTAAATGTCGCCTATGGAGATTTTTGAGGGTAAAGGTTTGATGCCATTCCACGAACTAACGCAATTTTGAAGCGTGACATGTTGGGTATCAATTTACTTGGCGTAACATTATATTTCACAATATAAAAAAAAAATTTGGCTAACTTTACTGTTGTCTTATTTTTTTATTCAAAAAAGTGATTTTTTTCCAAAAAAAGTGCGCTTATAAGACCGCTGCGCAAATACGGTGCAAAAAAAAAGTATTTCAATGACCGCCATTTTATTCTCTAGGGTGTTAGAAAAAAAACAATATATAATGATTGGGGGTTCTAAGTAATTTTCTAGCAAAAAAACCTCTTTTAAACATGTAAACACCTAAAATCCAAAATGAGGCTGGTCCTTAAGTGGTTAATTTGCTAATGCCACACAACTGGGTGGGCATTTTTAAGCCATTTAGAGCCTCAGGCTTAAAAAAAAAATCCTTTGAAATCCATGCGTACAGCGACCTGCATGTAGATTAGGGGCCGGGCGCATGTATTAGGGGGGCGTCGCCCCTGTGCCCCATATGAGAGGCTGCCACTGCTGGCCAGTTCATACCGAAAGGGGAGGCTTTCCAGGAAGGTTGGCGTAGTCCCTACGCTTTCACTATTCCTCCGGAACCTGTCCTTGTCAGGCAGGTGACCTGTCCCTACACTAGCCACTCACAAAATGCGTGACAGACAGTTATAGCAGGAATTTTATGGGCCTACATCTACTTTGACAGTGCCCTCCCGATATAGCAATACAACTGCAAAGCAAGTTAGAGTCAAATTTCCCTTTAACATTACACACAGATGTAAGTGTTGAAACACCTTTGTTGCTGAATAATAGGTGAAATGTTCAGAGGATCATACCTTCCTCCATGACTTGGTTCTCACTTTCTGATGTTTCAATTTTTTTAGTTTTTCTCTTCTTTTCCAAATCTCTAACTGGAACCAAAAGAAAAGCACACAATAAGAACCAAAATATTTCACATTGAAGAACATTTATAATATTTGCAACCCATGATGTGTAACAAGTGAGACTTGACACATTCCTACTGAGCAGAAGCCATGGCAAAAAGGAGAACACGTCTACAATGAGAAGGCAGCACAATGGCCCAAAACTCAACTCCGGGAAATCTGACGATTCCTCCTTGCAGTGGCACTGAGCCCACACTGCTTGTTTAGTCTAGGGGAGAGTAAAAGCACTTTTACTCACCCAATCCTCCAATCCCCAGGCAGACGGCGCTCCCCCCATGATGCAGCAGGCTCTGGACCCTACATCGGTCTTGGTGACATCAGGACTTCAGACCCCTGGAGCGAGGGGGACAAAGATGTTGCAGGGACCAGTCTAGCAGCACAGAGGAGCAAAGAATTGGGTATGTAAATCTTCTTTTCTATGCCCCCTGGGTCTAAGTAAACCCTTACATTTTTCAAGTTTCCTGGAGTAGGGCTTTAAAAATGAATACAAGACATTGCAAGACTGGCTCAACTCCAGTCCAGGATGCTATCTGCATGGAATTTAGAAACTCAGTCAGGTTTTTATAGCAGTTGGGGAGAATTCCCATCATTTCTATGCCTGGTGAGAGCAATCTCTGGGACAGGATGTAAGGGGAAATATCCCCATTGAATACACAATCAAACAAAACAAATATTTTTTTCTGGAATTTTTGAGTCAAAGCTTACCTAACACTAAAAACAAAATTGTGATGGGCTTACAGCTTACTAGTCCTTAGCTGTGGTGGCAGCATTTGTTTTCTTTTTTTTCTAGTCTTTGGACATCAAACATGTTTGTCTCTGTTCTATCGATCTCCATTAGATCATGGATCGATGGGAATAGTAGTTTACAGAAAGATAAGCTTTTTGTACTTTCTTTTCAGTTCACAGGAAGTGACAAGAACGCTGCACTTCTGGCAAGACGAACAAGTATTTTCTGTACTTGCTGAAATGAAATGAAAAGAATGCAGCCACCACATGTAAGGACTGGTAAGTTGCAATGTATTATTTTGTTTTTGGGTTTAGATACGCATTATGGAAATAATTCTATGGTGTGGTTCATAATTTGCAATGGCAGATAGTGAATGCCTATTTCCCAGATTAATATATTTTATTAAAATTATAGTGCACACTGCACAAATATGATCTCTACCTACCAGTCAATATTGGAGTTTGTAAAAAAAATTAGTAAAGGACAGTGGGTCCTCAAACTACCGCCCTTGAGCCGTATCCAACTCACTACAAAGTTTTTTTCAGCCTGCAGTTAGGGTCAGTGGCGTACCCTCAATGTGCACAAATTGAGGATTAAGATCAGAAGACCTATGGTCTCCGCTTCAACATCACGGCTAGAACTTTGTAGACACCCGACCATCACAACAATATAAGCTTGTAGGATATCCACTTCCAAAACCATAGGCAATAATATGAATCTGTCCCCAGCAACCTTTGCATCTAAAACAACTTCCACCCTTCAAAAGGAATTATACATGAATTTAATGTGTCTTTGGGAATTTGAGCTCATTTGGTTAAAAAATTATATGTGAAGTCAATTAGTGTTGGGTGAGATTATGTGGCTTTCAATGGATATTCAAATTCATCCATAAGGTGTTTAGTAGGATTGAGGTCAGAGTTCTGTGCAGACCACTTGGGTTCCTCCATGCAAAAGTCATCAAACCATATCTTTATGGAGCTGGATTTGTGCCCAAAGGAACACAAAAGGGCCTTCCCCAAACTGTTGCCACAAGGCTGGAAGCATACAAATGTATACAGTGTCTTTTTTATGCTATAGCATTAAAAGTACCCTTCATTGGAAGCACCTGAACTCAATAATTTGGAGGGGTGTCCACATATGTTTGGCCTCGTAAAGTAGGTAAAGTAGGAATGACTAACTGTGCTGCAGATAGGACTGTGTCATTGATGTTTTATCCATCTCTTCTGACTATAGCCAGTGCAGGTGCTCACATTGTTTTTACGATGGGTTTGAATTTGATTGGCTGATGTAAGGCAGTACAGACTGTTCCTTTGTTAAACATTTTGGTCAATGAAGCCCAATTCACAATAAAGACAGTTTAGTCCCTAATGACAGATGTTAATGTGTCAGCATATCAGCTATCGGTGCCCGTCACATATACGTACTTCTGAACTCTCCAAGAACTGGCTTGCTGTCATCGTCTTCATTAAAGGCAATGATCTGTACTTTGTAACTCCGATCAGGATCAAGTCTTTGAATGATAGCTCTGGTAGCGTTGTTTTTAAGGTTTAGTTGGTTGGTTTTCCCACCTGAACATGAGAAGACATTGAGTCAGACATCTTTCATCATGGAAGAATATTGCAAATACAGCAGGAAAATGCCCATAATACCTTCACTCTTCACAAAGGCGGCTAAAGTTAATTTTGGGGTCACAAGCTGACCTTCATCACAGCGTTACCTTAGTCAGATTTTTTTATTCTGCTGTGCCGATTAGTTGGTGTACTTAAAGGAAAACTCCTCCTTTAAGTTTATTTTCCATAACCCCCTCCACAAAAGTGGTCATTCACATAAATGCTATTTGTCATTTCATATATGCAGCCCACAGCCAAAAATTAGACTTTGTTTTCCAGGGCAGGATTAAAGGATAAGTGCACCCTAACACTAAAATCTCTATATCTACAGACATCCACAATCTAACACTAACCTAATCTAACCCTGTAGAGCAGAAATCAGTAGACAATCTCTTTGTGAAGCCGATCTGACCAAATCCCATGCTGAGCTGTCAGCTGCGGTTTCGCTGTAGAGGCGGGTGCAAAGGACTCAGCTGACAACGGAAGCCCCATAGTACTACGTATATGGGTGACGTCACTTCCCATTCCACTGCTGGAGACCGGACCGGATCAGCTTCAAAAAAGATATGTATGCTGATTTCTTCTTTATAGGGCTAGATAGGTTAGGCTTATATTGTGGATATCTGTAGATGTAGCGATTTAAGTGTTGAGGTGGACTTATCCTTAAATTCTGATTGATTGCAGGTCCATAAACAGCACTATCAGTCAACAGTAAATTAAAGTGGAGGTAGTATCAGATATATATTTTTATGTTGCATAAGCTTAATAATAGTATGCAATGCCAAGCAGCGGTTTCTAAAAGTGAGAAAAGTCCTTTCTTGTATTAAGAGAGGTATGGGCTCCAGAGAGAGAGATATCATTTTGCCCCCTTGTACAAATCATTAGTAAGACCTCATCTGGAATATGCAGCTCAGTTTTGGGCACCAATTCACGAAAAGGATATCGGGGAACTGGAGAAAGTGCAGAGAAGGGCAACCAAACTGATAAGAGGTGTGGAGGAGCTCAGCTATGAGGAAAGATTAGAGGAACTGAATTTGTTCTCTCTTGGGAAGAGGATATTAAGGGGGGATATGATCAACATGTATAAAAGCATAAGGGATCCATATAGTGAACTTGGTGTTGAGTTATTCACTTTAAGGTCATCACTGAGGACAAGGGGGCATGCTTTATGTTTGGAGAAAAAGAGATTTCATCTCCAAATACGGAGAGGTTTCTTCACAGTAAGAGCTGTGAAAATATGGAATAGACTCCCTCAAGAGCTTGTTCTGTCTAGCTTGGTAGATTGCTTTAAAAAAGGCCTGGACTCTTTCCTAAATGTACATAATATAACTGGGTACTAACATTTATAGGTAAAGTTGATCCAGAGAATATGCGATTGCCTTTGGGGGGGGGATCGGGAAGGAATTTTTCCCCCTGCTAAAGCAAATTGGATCTGGCGCAGCTGTTTTTTTTTTTGCCTTCTTCTGGATCAACTGTGGGTAAAGAATTGAGTAAATATGATTGTATGATTTTTTTTCTCTTTTATTGGTTGAAGTAGATGGACTTGTGTCTTTTTTCAACCAGACTAACTATGTAAGTAATGTGTAAGTGTATAACTTCCAGATATTATTTGCCTATCACTGAAATCACAGTACTTGCCCTGACAATGCCTTCATCTCCTTTTCTTTTCAGAAGGGTGGTGCCATCATCCAAGGACACCATCTACTTCCAAAACCCAAGATGTTCCCTCAGAGATGGCAAGGCTTGGAAATGGCTACAGATTTATGCCCCGTACACACGGTCGGACTTTGTTCGGACATTCCGACAACAAAATCCTAGGATTTTTTCCGACGGATGTTGGCTCAAACTTGTCCTGCATACACACGGTCACACAAAGTTGTTGGAAAATCCGATCGTTCCAAACGCGGGCGGTGACGTAAAACATGTACATCGGGACTATAAACGGGGCAGTGGCCAATAGCTTTTATCTCTTTATTTATTCTGAGCATGCGTGGCACTTTGTCCGTCGGATTTGTGTACACACGATCGGAATTTCCGACAACGGATTTTGTTGTCGGAAAATTTTATATCCTGCTCTCAAACTTTGTGTGTCGGAAAATCCGATGGAAAATGTCCGATGGAGCCCACACATGGTCGGAATGTCCGACAACACGCTCCGATCGGACATTTTCCATCGGAAAATCCGACCGTGTGTACGGGGCATTACAGTGTTGGAGCCTGGTTAATGGGTGAGCGCAGTTTGATTACTGGGGAGGGGGGAGACTGAGGAAATGCTTCCTCTTGCCTGCAGCAAACAGGTGACGTCATCCTCGGCAAAATCGATTGACTGGAGCTCAAAAACTGCTTAATAATGAGAACTCGCTGCTCCAGGTGAGACAGAAAGCCTAATGATATCATGGGTGCCCGCCTCGACTCGCCTCCGCATAAGATCAACACTAAAGAAATGGCTGCACTCCAAGATTCATCAAAATTCTTATTTAATGAACGAACATCCCAAGTGTTACAAACAGTTCAAATGGTAGACGTGTTTCACACACTAAGAGGTGCGCTTGTCCATTAGTAATGAATAAGCGTACCTGTTAGTGTGCGAAACGCGTCTACCATTTGAACTGTTTGTAACACTTGGGATGTTCGTTCATTAAATAAGAATTTTGATGGGTCTTGGAGTGCAGCCATTTCTTCAGTGTTGATTTTTTAAACTTGATACTAATGCCATATATTGTCAGGAATTTATTACTACAGACTTCTAATTTTACCAAAACGTCCACTTTAATGCCCTGTACACAGGACCGTCGGAATAAACTCCGAAGGTTTGTTCGACGGAACTCCGACGGAATTACATTCCAGCGGTCTTGCCTACACACGGTCAACCCAAAGTCCGACCGTCAAGAACGCGGTGACGTACAACACTTACGATGGGACTAGAAAAAGGAAGTTCAATAGCCAGTAGCCAATAGCTTCCGTCTCGTACTTGCTTCAGAGCATGCGTCTTTTTTGGTCCATCGGAACAGCATACAGACGAGCGGTTTTCCCGATAGGAATTGGTTCTGTCGGAAATATTTAGAACGTGTTCCATTTCTAGGTCCATCAGAATTTTTCAAAAAAAGAAGTCCGATGAGGCCTACACACGATCGGAATAGACGATGAAAAGCTTCCGTCTGACTTTTTCTGTCGGACATTCCACTCGTGTGTACGCGGCATAACTCGGCCAGGTATCAGGCTGTTCTCAGGCATCTTATCTCATGCGCTGTCCAAAGTGCTGATCCATGTTTTAATAAGACTGGCCAATTGCTGCTTCAAAAAAATTAAAAATGCATTGCACTTTTCCCCTGAAATATGGCACTACACTGGCTTTTGTAATGAGGACATGTCTTTTTCTCAAAAATAAAAATAAACCATAACAAATGTTAAAGTCCCATAATGCTCCTGTAGCATGATATGGATGCTACCAACTGTGCCTTTCCCATTTTTGGGGGGAAAACATCTAAATCTGATGTTCTACTGCAATTCTGTGTAAAGGATTTTTAAGAAATTAATTTTTAGATCACAAATGACAAATTTCTGATGTTATTATGTCATTAAAATTTCCTTTTTAAACAAATCACCTGTGCTAGTGAATAGGATAATGATTCTTGGCATGACTACCTGGCTCTAGCCAACTCAGTAAATTGCTTCAAAAAAGGGCTGAATCTGTTTTTCTATATTCATAAATGTATTTTTCTTTGTTAGACCAAATTAGATCATGTATAATAAGTTGATTTTTGACATTGGATCAACTATGGGGTTGGGGTTTTGAGAATGCAAGGTTTTTAACCACTTCCAGACCAACACACGCCGATATACATCCTTACTTTGAAGAGGAATATCGTTGTTACGGCAGCAGCTAGCTGCCATAACCCCGGTATCCTCTTTTTCAGGCGGCGGTCCGGTTTCCGATAATAGTGGTCTCTGTGGTGGATTCACAGAGAGATCACTTTTATCGGCGGCGCCACTCCGGTGCCCTCCGTCGCTTACGGGAGCCATCGCTAGAGGCGGAGGAGATCAGATCCTCTCACATCAGTGGCCTGGAGATGCTTTTTTTCTATTACAAGGGATGTTTACATTCCTTGTAATAGGAATGAAAGTGACACCATTTTTTTTTAAAAGAACAGTGTAAAAATAAAAAATAAAAGGTAAATTAAATAAGAAAAAAAAACATTTTTAAACGCGCCCCGTCCCGCTGAGCTTGCGTGCAGAAGTGAACGCATATGTGAGTAGCGCTCGCATATGCAAACGTTGTTTAAACCACACATGTGAGATATCACTGCGATCGGTAGAGCGAGAGCAATAATTCTAAACCTCCTCTGTAACTCAAAACATGCAACCTGTAGAATTTTTTAAATGTCGCCTATGGAGATTTTTAAGGGTAAAAGTTTGTCGCCATTCCACGAGCGGGCGCAATTTTGAAGCTTGACATGTTGGGCATCAATAAACTCAGTGTAGCATTATCTTATACGATATAAAAAAAATTAGGCTAACTTTACTGTTGTCTGATTTTTTATTTCAAAAAAGTGTATTTTTTTCAGAAAAAGTGCGCTTGTAAGACCGCTGCGCAAATACGGTGTGACAGAAAGTATTGCAACGACTGGCATTTTATTCTCTAAGGTGTTAGAAAAATAAAATATATAATGTTTGGGGTTCTAAGTAATTTTCTAGCAAAAAAAACTGTTTTTAACTTGTAAACGACAAATCTCAAAAAGAGGCTCGGTCCTTAAGTGGTTAATGTTATTTGTGTCTTTTGGTTGAGTTCGATGTGTCTTTTTCAGCCAGGCTAACATGTCCAAAATAGAGGACATTGGGGTTGATTTAATAAAGGCAAATAGCCTGTGCACTTTGCAACTTCAGTTGCATACTGCAAGGGCATTTGCTCCAAAATCTAGTAAATGAGTGGGAGCTTCACTTTGAGAAGAATACCCAATCACATGCAAGGAAAATGTAAAAAAAAAGCATTTTTGCTTGCGCCTGATTGGATGATGGAAGTCAGCAGAGCTTTCCATCTTTCGCTAAGTTCTGGAGCGACTGCACTTGCAAAGTGCACAGTCTATTTGCCTTTAGTAAATTAATCCAAATGTCTGTAAAGCTTGTGCTCTCAGTACATCCTCACTGTTCCTTAAATCTCTGGATTGCTATTGAAAGCTGCCATAAAACAAGAAGAATAACATTATACATCTGTTGGAGCTACTCTGTCATTGGAAGATTAAAAACAAAAAAAAAAAGAACAACTTGCAAAGAAAACTATACTTACAGTAAGCAGCTCATAGATGACTCGATTTCTTTTTCCTTACACTACGGGTGGAAGGAAACAAAATTGCTTGATTCCCCCAAAAAACACAATTAAAGCGATGTTCCACCCGCAAATTTTTTTTTCTAAAAGTCAGCAGCTGCAAACACTGCAGCTGCTGACTTTTAATAAGGACACTTACCTGTCCAGGGAGCCCGCGATGTCGGCCCCCCAAGGCCGATCCGTCCATCGGATCTTGTGCAGGCGCCACCATTTTAATTAAGGGAAACAGGCAGTGGAGCCTTGTGGCTTCACTGCCCGTTTCCTAATGCACATGCGCGAGTCGCACGGCGCTTTGTGAAAGGCCGGCTGTCTTCTAGGACACACACATGTCCCAAAAGACATCAGGGGGGTATGACGTCCTGCGCCGCGGATGGGATAGATCGGAAGTACAGGCTGTACTTCATAAAAAGGTAAGTTAGAAAAAAAAATGTTTAACTAGCCAAAAAACGAGCGGTGGAAAGATGGTCTTTTATTTAAGACCACCTCTCAAAAGTTGGTGGAACTCCGCTTTAATGTTGATGGGAGAATACCTCTCGCAGGACTACTATTATACTCTGCCGACAGCAGCGAGTTGCCGGGAGCCTTCCCTTCCGGCAAATCTTCCGCATTGGAGTGTTGCATGCCTGGACTTCCTCCCTCAACCGCATACTGTGGTTTCTTTTGGCCGTTGCTGCATCACAATTGGACACAGTAGTGAGATAGGGGACAGCGTAAGGAACCACAGAGCACAACGTGGACGCATCCAATACTCCTGTATGTCCAATGCAGAAGATACTTCATCAAGTGGTTTCTCTTCCACAGATCCAAGATCAGTGGCACCAGGAGTGCAACAAGTGAGTATTAACCATTTTTCACAGAATGGTCTTATTTTAAAAATGTTATCTAGTAGAGTTGCTCTAACTTATCTGGAATAAAATGGACAGTTTGATGCAGAAGGAGACAGCTGAAACATGTAGAAGAAGGAATATACTGATCAATTTGGCATATCTTTCATGGGGTCTACAAAAATCTGAAGCAGTCATAGTGGCTACAGAACAGTAGTGTTAAAGGATAAGTACACCCTAACACTAAAATCTCTACATCTACAGACATCCACGATCTAATGCCGCGTACACACGGTCGGACTTTCCGGCATACTTGGTCCGGCGGACCAGAGTGTGCCGGACAATCCGCCCGTGTGTGGGCGGCGGCGGACTTTTCCGGCGGACTTCTTCCCAAAAGCCCGCCGGACCTAGATTTGAAGAAAGTTTCAAATCTTTCCGTCGGACTCAGTTTCGGGCGGAAAGTCCGCTCGTGTGTGTGCTGGTCCGACGGAAAGCCCGCTCGTGTGTAGGCTGGTCCGACAGACCAAATACGACACGAGGGCAGGGTATTGCATCTCGCGCTCGCTGCAATAGGAAAAACAAATCTTCCTATTGCGGCGAGCGCGGGGCATACCAGGCCCTTAGGTCTGGTATGGATTATAAAGGGAACCCCCGCTACGCCGAAAAAACGGCGTGGGGTCCCCCTAAAATCCATACCAGACCCCGATCCGAGCACGCAGCCTGGCCGGTCAGGAAAGGGGGTGGGGACGAGCGAGCGCCCCCCCCCTCCTGAACCGTACCAGGCCGCATGCCCTCAACATGGGGGGTGGGTGCTTTGGGGGAGGGGGGCGCCCTGCGCCCCCCCCCCAAAGCACCTTGTCCCCATGTTGATGAGGACAAGGGCCTCTTCCCGACAACCCTGGCCGTTGGTTATCGGGGTCTGCGGGCGGGGGCTTATCGGAATCTGGGAGCCCCCTTTAATAAGGGGGCCCCCAGATCCCGGCCCCCCACCCTATGTAAATGAGTATGGGGTACATGGTACCCCTACCCATTTACCTAGGAAAAAAGTGTAAGTAATAAAACACACTACACAGGTTTTTAAAATATTTTATTAAACAGCTCCAGGGGGGGGGATCTTCCTCCGGCTTTGGGGGTCTTCTTCCGGCTTCGGGGGTCCCTCCGCTTCATCTTCTCCCGGCGTCCGGTTGGTTCTTCTCCGCTCTCCGGTCAACCACGCCCCCTAAAACGTCACAGTCCCAGCATGCCCAGGGACTGTGACATCATATGGGGGCGGGGTCTCCGCCTATATAAGTCACAACGCAGCCCTCAGAGACCAGTCCAGCCGGAGAGAGCGTCGTGTCAACATATGGGGGAAGAGAAGAGAAGAGAAGCCAAGAAGCCAAGAAGCCAAGAAGCCCAGAAGTCCGGACCTCCGCTGGCAATAGAGCTACATGAAGACAGCGGAGGGGCCGGCCGAAGACCTGCGACACCGGGAGAAGAGGCCGGAGAGCGGAGAAGAACCAACCGGACGCCGGGAGAAGATGAAGCGGAGGGACCCCCGAAGCCGGAAGAAGACCCCCGAAGCCGGAGGAAGATCCCCCCCCGGAGCTGTTTAATAAAATATTTTAAAAACCTGTGTAGTGTGTTTTATTACTTACACTTTTTTCCTAGGTAAATGGGTAGGGGTACCATGTACCCCATACTCATTTACATAGGGTGGGGGGCCGGGATCTGGGGGCCCCCTTATTAAAGGGGCTCCCAGATTCCGATAAGCCCCCGCCCGCAGACCCCGACAACCAACGGCCAGGATTGTCGGGAAGAGGCCCTTGTCCTCATCAACATGGGGACAAGGTGCTTTGGGGGGGGCGCAGGGCGCCCCCCTCCCCCAAAGCACCCACCCCCCATGTTGAGGGCATGCGGCCTGGTACGATTCAGGAGGGGGGGGCGCTCGCTCGTCCCCACCCCCTTTCCTGACCGGCCAGGCTGCGTGCTCTGATCGGGGTCTGGTATGGATTTTAGGGGGGGGCCCCACGCCGTTTTTTCGGCGTAGGGGTTCCCCTTTACAATCCATACCAGACCTAAGGGCCCGAAAGTCCGTCGGAAAGACGGGCGGACTTAGCCCGCCGGAAAGTCCCGGCGTGTGTGGGCAAGTCCGTCCGTTTTAAAGTCCGGCGCACCTGGCGGACAAAGTCCGTCGGAAAGTGTGCCGGACCAAGTAGGATAGAAAGTCCGACCGTGTGTACGCGGCATTACACTAACCTATCTAACCATGTAAAAAAAAAAATCAGTAAACATACCTTTTTTGAAGCCGATCTGACCCGATCCTACGCTGAGCTGTCAGCTGCGGCTTCGCTGTGGAGGTGGGTGCAAAGGACACAGCTGACAACGGAAGCCCCATAGTAAGTCTATGGGTGACGTCACTTCCCATTCATTTCACAGCCGTTGTCGGCTGTGTCCTCTACAAAGTTTTCGCCGCTGGAGACTGAACCGGATCGGCTTCAAAAAAGATATGTATACTGATTTCTTCTTTACAGGGCTAGATAGGTTAGGCTTATATCGTGGATGTCTGTAGATGTAGTGATTTTAGTGTTAGGGTGGACTTATCCTTTTATGCCGCGTACACACGATTGGAAATTCGGCCAGCAAAAAACCGATGAGAGCTTTTGGTCAGAAAATGCGACCGTGTGTATGCTCCATCGGACTTTTGCTGGCCGAATTCCAGCCAGCAAAAGATTGAGAGCATGTTCTCATTTTTTCGGTCCGAAAAAGTTCCTATCCGAAAATGCGATCGTCTGTAGCAATTCCGACGCGCAAAATTCCTACGCATGCTCGGAAACAATTCGACGCATGCTCGGAAGCATTGAACTTCATTTCCTTGGCTCGTCGTAGCGTTGTACGTCACCGCGTTCTTGGCAGTCGTAAGTTCAGTGAACTTTTGTCTGACCGTGTGTATGCAAGGCAAGCTTGAGCGGAATCCTGTCTGAAAAGCCATCGTATCTTTTTCCGACCAAAATCCCGATCGTGTGTACGCAGCATAAGCCTCATACACACCACTATTTTTTTTTTTCGTTCAACCTGCTGAAAAACTGACGGCTCAGGTTGGAGCCGCTGTAGTAACAATCTGATGTTAGTACAGCGATCTCCCCTGCTGTGCTATTGTGTTCTGACAGGGGGGCAGTCCCCCCCGCCAGAACACTCCGGTTAGCGCTGTCAGCCATTGGCTGAGAATGCTGACGAGGAGGCGGTCGGCAGACCTTTTTCGGTCTTGAGCCTTCGACAGTATCCAGCCGAACGGGCGGCTTCTGTCGGACTGGCTGCCATGCTCATGGGCCGAATGTCGGCTGGTTTCTATTGAACCGGCCGATGCTGCCTGATTTTCGGCTGGTGTGTACTAGGCTTTAGAGTGATGCCTATGTCTCCAAAAGGGACTAAGATACAGTAATTAAACCCAGATCGATAATAAACTGAGAAGTGGAGTCTTTAAAAAATTATGTAATTTCTGTTTAGATCTTATGGTAGCTGCTTATGATTTCTGACCAGGCAGTTTGGGAACAATGCACAATGTGCCTCCCACTCCAGAAATGTGTTTGGGCAGTAAATGTGTTAATGTGCGAAAACAAAATAAACTGAAATAAACTAGTTATCCGTATAACCAGAAGGGTGTTACGTCTCCAACTTATGTGCTGAATTTCATAAACTAGAGAAAACAAAAGTACGGTTGATTCCAGAAGGAAGCAAAAAGCTTAGTGTGTATATACAATCATTTACACATGACTGCCTGTTAGGGTTGCCACCTTTTTTTCAAACCAAACCCGAACACTTTAGCCGTGCATGGCAAAATTGTATTTTTAAAGGGGGAGCGCTGTAGACTCTGATGTAAGGGGGAGGTTTGGTGAGCAGAAACCCCCTTACATCAGAGTTTCCCTTTACACCAGAGTTCCCAGCAATCCCCCTTAAATGAGGGTTCCCAAAGCCCCCCTTACATCAGAGTCCACAGGGCACCCCTTACATCTGAGTCCCCCTTACCTTAGTGTATTCACTCACTTGGAGGCAGAGAAGGAACGGAGGGGGGAGACGTCAGTCAAAGACAATGGATGGTGAGCTAACTCACCCGAGGATGGAGGCTCAGTCATTGATACCTATCATCCGTGATGTATCTGCCAGTTCCTGAGCTTCAAACTTCCAGCCCACGCATCCCTTTCCATGAGGCACGGAATGCCGGCGATTGGAATGTGGGTTAGGAGACAAAGTGGTAGGGGCGGGAGGAGGAGGAGCAGATCAAGCCCTCTCTTCTCTCCTGTCCGTGTATGGGGGTGGGGCCCATGCGCACACCTATGCACTCGGCGGTTGTGGTACTTGGAGAGCCACAGTCCATTCTGAATATTGTGTCCGGGTTTCAGGTAGTCTGAAACCCGGACAAACGATTCAAAACCCGGGTGAATTCCAGACGGGTGGCAACCCCACTGCCTGTACATATATAATTACAGTACAATCTATACAATCTATCTTTTTTAAACCTTAACACATTGGGGTTGATTTACTAAGACCGGAAAGTGCAAAATCTGGTGCAGCTCTGCATAGAAACCAATCAGCTTCCAGGTTTCATTGTCAAAGGTTTGTTAAACAAGCTGAAGTTAGAACATAATTGGCTACCATTAACAGCTGCACCAGATTTTGCAATCTCCCGTTTTAATAATTTTACCCCTTTAGACTATTACCAATACTGAAAAGATGCAACTTTTGTGAAAAGCATGCAGAAGGCCTTATCCAGGTCAGCGTATCCATATAAGAAAACGTTGGGTTTCAGTACTCTTGAAAAAGTAATAAAAAGTAATAAAAAAGTCAAAAAAAGTGATTTTTAGGTATGGAGTGTGAAATTTTATTTAAAGCGGTAGTAAACCCAGCCATAAAAACAGTTTAATTTCCGGCACGTGCCGGAAATGCAGCACTCCCATTGGTTGTGCTCTCAACCAAACTGTCAAACCATCCAATGGCTGGTGTCATAACTGATCACATGTGCAGCATCATGGCAGTTGTAGATTAAACAGAGGCAAAGATGGCAGCTTCCTTGGCTGAAAACAACAGGAGGGTTTACTTACACTTTAAAGGGAAACAATAATGAATTTGGGTCAATTTAATTTGTTTTTTTGAAGTTTGAAGTTTTTAAAGTGCTTTTGTGTCTGTTTCTTTTTTTTCAATTGCTATATGCAATCTTTGTTTTACAAATAAACAATTAATACAAAGGGCTCCCTGAGCACAGTGGGTTAGCCAAAGAAACAACACAGCAGAGAAGCTTGTATAGAGTTCCTTTTGGTAAAATTAAAACTCCATATGGAAAAATCTCTTCACTGGGGACACAGACAGCCCTGAAAACCTGACAAAAGGTCTAAATAATCCTTGCTCAATCTTCTCCAATTTAAATTATTTTAGCTGGAGGTTTGATTTTGAAAAAGGACCACGGATTCCTGTCAGGAGTATGAGATATCTCAGCAATTTTCCGACCCAGTGACTTCTGTTAAGAACAAAGGTCTGCTTGGTTGCAGATTTCTCTCTGCCTTATGACCACAATGATCATTCAGACAATGTGGGACGTTACGCCTTCACTCTCTGCACTGTCTGTTATTTATGCACAAGCGGCATAGAATTGCCAGTCACTGTATCTAGAAGTTATGTATGATGTTATGGGACAAATATGATTTCTTCATTGACTAAGCTTGAATCAAATTCCTGAATTCCACTTTTTCCTCTCAAAGTAGAAAAAAGGAAAGGGCGTAATAGTCTGCCACAATACATGCTATTCTGAGAACAGCTTTTCCTACATGGTATTGCCAAAATGCTGTGGACCAAGTGCTGGGTAAGAATTTTTAGTAAGTCATATATTAATTTTTTCAATATTTTTTCCCTTGTCAGAACTCATCAGTTTAGGGTTGGTCTTCTCTTTATGGTATTATAGATGCAATGTTTCTGTCTAGCATTAGTCTGTCCAATCCTAGCAATACCAAATAAATCAGCTGTTCTCAACCTTTTCAGGTCCCAGAGAACCCTTACCAAAACGAATTTTTGGGCAGTCAATGGGGAAAATGCCCTTAATGCCCTGTATACACGACCGGTTTTGCCGTTGGAATAAACTCTGAAGGTTTTTCCAACGGAATTCCGCTCAAGCTGTCTTGCATACACACGGTCACACCAAATTCCGACCGTCAAGAACGCGGTGACGTACAACACGTACGACGGCACTAGAAAAAGGAAGTTTAATAGCCAGTGTGCCACCCTTTGGGCTCCTTCTGCTAATCTCGTCGGAACAGCATACACACCAGACGAGCGTTTTTTCCGATAGTAATTTGTTCCGTCTGAAAAAATATAGAACATGTTCTCTATCTAAGTCCGTCTGAATTTTCGACAGAAAAAGTCCGATGGGGCATACACACGGTCGGAATATACGATGAAAAGCTCCCATCGGACTTTTTCTGACGGAAATTCCGACCCGCGTGTACGCGGCATTACAGTGCTGGTCAGAAGGAAGAATGCAACCCTTACAGTGGTGGTCAGAATGTCAGCCTTACCAACAGCTAAAAAGATATTTGATGTTATGCTGCTGGCTTTGCCAAGTGGCACTGGACCTGGATCGATGCAGACCTTCAAACTGGAGGTCAATCAGCCACAGCTTAAAGTGGAGTTTCACTAAAAAAAAAAAATTTAGATGTCAGCAGCTGCAAATACTGCAGCTGCTGACTTTTAAAATAAGGACACTTACCTGTCCCGGGGTCCAGCGGTGTCGGCACCCGAGACCGAGCCGTCTCTCGATCCTCGGGTGCTGCCGCCGCCATTCACGCTGAGGGAATCAGGAAGCGAAGCGTTGCCGCTTCACTGCCCGGTTCCCTACTGCGCATGCGCGAGTCGCGCTGCGCGTCTACACTGGTCCCCGTTGTGTTGTGGGAACTGTGTATTTCCCACAACACAACGGGGGTGGGCGGGGAGTCTGCGGCTAGCTGCGGCTAGCTATACCCGGAAGTGGGTGCAGATACCTGTATTATACAGGTATCTGCACCCCCCTCCCCCCTGAAAGGTGCCAATTGTGACACCGGAGGGGGGGAGGAATCCGATGAGCGGAAGTTCCACTTTAGGGTGGAACTCCGCTTTAAAGATTTCCAAGCAACCTCTGGAAGAACCAAAAGGGTGGAAACCTTGGTTGAAAAGGGCTGCAGTAAATAAAGACATAACATGGCGGTTTGATGGTTAACACACTGGAGTTTTAGTATATACTAAAGAGCTATGGCATTGCTTTTGTATGGATCCAGTTTTATATATTCAATTTTATTTGCTAATACTCTACAAAAATGTAGAATGAAAGTACAACTAAAGACAAAACTTTTTGTAGTTTGGGATAGGGAGAAGGATTAGAACACCTGTCAGGTTTTTTATTGCTGTTTGTGCCCCTGTTGGGAGATACACCTTCTTTATTTGTCCTGTTTACCATTATCATTAAAGGTGATCTCCTACTAGCTATATAACTCTGTATGTCTCCTTTCTTCCCACATTTTGGGTGGTCCCAAGAACAGTAATAGAGGGTAAATCTTCAAATACTCTTGTGACACTCCACGGATTCCTTCACTTTGATGGGATTTCCACTCACTTGCTGTTTTGGTTTTATCTTTTTGAAGTTTTGAAAAGGGAGAGGTATTAGAACACCTGTCAGTTTTTATTGCTGTCTGTGCCCTTATTAGGGAGATTTACCCTCTCTATTTGTTCTGGTGACCATTATCACCGAGGAATAAAGTAAAGGAAAATCCCAATTTTGGGTTGTTCTCAAAACAGTAATAGAGGGGAAATAGTCCAATGGGGATACTGGTTTTGGTGACAAGCAAGGATTCACTCACTTTGAAGGGATTTCCTCTCTCTTCCTTTTTTGGCTATGGAATAAGATGTGAAGGGAAGTCTCCTTAATGGGACACAAATGGCAAAAAAACTTAAAGGAGTTCTAACCCTCCCTTGTTCTATGCAAAATTAGAGCCTTCAGCTCTACTTTAACCTCCCTAGTGGTATTCCCAAGTGTGTCTCGGGGTTAATTTTCATTACCAAAAGCGGTAACCCTGAGCCACACTCGGGATTGTATCGCAATATCCTGGTACAGGTTACTTACCTTGTCCCCAGGATCCTGCAGTGTCCTCCCGCTGTGTCCTACGCCGGATCTTCCACCCAATGTATTACTGATTTGGGCTCCGATCCCTGCGAGTGTCGCAACGCATGGGGCGGAGCAAATTCAAAAAAGTACATAACACACATAATACACTGTAATCTGTAAATTACATTACTATATCAAATAATTTCACATCAGTTTTGTCCCTAGTGCTTTGTCCAGTGCCCTGCATGCAGATATATATATATATATATATATATATATATATATATATATATATATATATATATATCTTTCTGCCTTCAAAATTGAGAACGTCCATGTCATCCAAAAAGCGTCCCTCTACGACAAAAGCGGTTTTAGACTAGCTAGAAAACAGCGATAGTAAATTAGAATCACTTGCAGAATTGAGCATTAGTGATTCGTGGGGAAATTTGTCATCAGACACTGAAAGTGACAACAGCGACGATTCTGCGATTCTGTTTTTGATTTGATTACATTGTTAAATAAAATGTTTTATTATATTATTATTTTTTATAATTATTTATAGTTATTATTTTATAATTTATGATTTCGTGTTTCAAACTTTATCATACCCAGGATGTCTATTAGACTTTTGTTTGGACAGATTTAAGTGTGTTATTCCTAAGAATTACAGGCCTACAATTAAAAAATGCCAAATTTCGATGCAAAACAATGTACCGCTTTGAGACGCATAAATCTGATATAATCATACCGCCAGGGAGGTTAAATCTCTGAATTGCTATTGAAAGCTGCTATAAAACAAGACAAATAACATTATATATTTGTTGGAGCTACTCTGTCGCTGGAAGATTTTTATTATTTTTTTTAAAAGAACAACTTGTAAAATAAAACGATACTTACAGCAAGCAATTTAATTTTAGTGTCAAATATTGCTGTGGTTACCTGATTTTGGCGTCACAAGGAGTTTATATCCTCTAATTTTATCTTTGGTTGCTTTCCATGAAATCTGCACACTGTCTTGTGACACAACATGGAATCTTAATTTTGTAGGTGGTGTCACTGCAAAAAAGAAGAAAGACAAAAACAAAAGTCTATAAACTGGAAAACTGCTCCCAGGAGTCCTCCAACATACAATAGACAGCCATTGTGAGTGACAGAGCCCAGACTTTATAAGTTACTTGTAATACCCCTTGCATTACAGAAATAAATTCCCGCATGACATACCATTTACAGAGGCTTGTAAACTTACACTGAGACAAGACAAGTCATGTTAGAGGTTAGAAAACTAGCAGGCAACACTAAGAACACAAACTAATGAGGTCTATCAGAGCTATAGTACACGTTTACAGCTAAAAAAAAAACACAACTTCCAGAAAGGATTAGTATTACAGTCAAGGACAAGAGGTATTTGGACTAACTGATTTGGAAAAGAAAGAGGTTCAGGTCCATATTTCCGCAAAAATGGGACTTTAAAGGACCATGAACACTCAAATGATGAAAATTATATATAAAATGGTACAAATTTGTTTACAAAAAATAAATAACATTATACAACAAAAACAGAAACACATGATGACAATGAGATGGTCCAAGAAAAATTGGATGAATGAATAATGGAAGAGGCCCAAACCAACTGTCAGAAAGACAGGTAAAACCCAACGCGTTTCAACATGTAAGGTAAGGGTCTTCTTCAGGGAAAGAGGAATGGGCTGGGAACTTCCAGATGAATACAGTCAATCTACAATATTAAAGTGGAGGTTCACCCAAAAATGGAACCTCCACTTTTCGGAACCCTCCCCCCCTCCGGTGACACGTTTGGCACCTTTTAGGGGATTGGGGGGTGCAGATACCTGCATAATATAGGTATTTGTCCCACTTCGCCTCTCCCCCCCCACTGTCTGCTGGGAAACACACGGATCCCAGAGACAGCAGGGACCATCCGGATTGCGCAGCGCGACTCGCGCATGCGCAGTAGGGAACCAGAAAGTGAAACCGCAAGGCCTTACTTCCTGATTCCCTTACCGAAGATGGCAGCGGCAGAACCCAAGAGCCGATCGACAGATCGGCTTCAGGTAAGGATATCGCGGGCGCCCTGGACAGGTGAGTGTCCTTATTTTAAAAGTCAGCAGCTGCAGTATTTGCATCTGTTGACTTTAAAAAAAAAAAAAAAAAATTTGGCGGACCTCTGCTTTAATATAGACATAATTACACATAAAATACCAAAATATCCAATATTAAATAGACACATCAAACAGTAATTACAATAATTCAGTTGATGTGTCTATTTAATATTGAATATTTTGGTATTTTATTATTATTATTATTATTAATATTATTATTATTTAATATTGTAGATTGTCTGTATTTATCTGGAAGTTCCTAGCCCATTCATTTTTGCCCTGAAGAAGACCCTTACCTTACATGTTGAAACATGTAAGTTGGATTTTACCTGTCTTGCTGACAGTTGGTTTGGGCCTCTTCCATTATTCATTCATCCAATTTTTCCTGGACCATCTCATTGTCATCATGTGTTTCAGTTTTTTATTGTATAATGTTATTTATTTTTTGTAATACAATTGTACCATTTTATATATAATTTTCATTGTTTGAGATTTCATGGACCTTTAAAGCCCCATTTTTGAGGAAATCTGTTTTTACATAGTTACAGTCAAGGGCAGGGCTAACACAAACCTGTTATGGGAAAGACAGAGGGGCCACTATCGTTGACCCCCCTTCTAAATATTCTAGTTTCCTGGCTGTCTCTGGTATCACTGGTTTTACAGTCATTGACCCTATAGAAACAAACTGATCAGAAGAAACAAAATGATCAGAAAAGATAAAGGAAAGTTGGAAATCCTGGTTCTGGGACATAAATTATTGAAGTAGGAGTCAGCCAGACAACTAGTATTTTCAGAATAGGAAGCCAGAAAGGACGGCCTCTGTTTATTTTGAGACAGGTTCCCTTTAACATTTCAGCTGAAATGTCAGTTTAAATCAGTTAAATACATTCAAGGAGCATCAAAACAAAAAGGTGTCCAAGCCTTACAGTTTGTCTTCTTGGGAAAGCAGCCACAGCCCAAGTAGTAAAGCATGTCCCCTGCCAGCATGATGCAGAGGAGGACCCTTGCTTTCTGTGTAGAAGCAGTGGTCTCTCTGCGGAGGTCCGACACACCCCCTGCTGAGTCAGAGCTAGAATGCTCCATTCAGCAGGAAGCAGGGGCTTTGCTGATTATGGAGCTATAGGTCTGACCCATTGGTGGGGTGGCAGAGGGATCATTTCTTCTGCACAGTGAGCAAAGGTCCTTCTCTGCAGCATGCTGCCAGGAGACACAATTTTCTACTTTGGATGTGGCTGCTTTCTAAAGAACATTAACTGTAATGCTGCGTACACACGAGCGGACTTTTCGACCGGACTGGCCCGACGGTCTATCCGACGGACTTTCAGCGAACTTCCCGAACAAACGGACTTGCCTACACACGATCACAGCAAAGTCCGACGGATTCATATGTGATGATGTACGACCGGACTAAAATAAGGAAGTTGATAGCCAGTAGCCAATAGCTGCCCCAGCGTCGGTTTTCGTCCGTCGGACTAGCATACAGACGAGCAGACTTTTCAACCGGACTATCTATCGGAAAGATTTGAAACACGTTCCAAATCTAAAGTCCATCAGATTTTCGACTGAAAAAGTCCGATGAAGCCCACACACGGTTGAATTGTCCGCCGGACTCGGTCCGTCGTGCAAGTCAAGTCGAAAAGTCCGCTCGTGTGTACGCGGCATAAGACTTGCACACTTGGAATGTATTTAGCTGATATAACTGAAAGTTTGGCCCCCTACGGGGTATAGATTTATCTGATCCCTCTAGTCTATTTGAATGTTAGGTTGGCCAATCATAGGACATGATGGTTACAGGTTGGAATGGCTAGGGCTGAAATGCCAAATACTCTGGTTGGTATCTTATTATAATCTCACAGTTAGTTTTTTTTTGGTAGATGGACTCTTGTTTTTGTTCCTATGAGACCTTGAGGTTTTTTTGGAACCATTTGAAACTCTTATGCCCCTTTCACCCTGCTACGACTTGAAGTGCAATTTTGACGCGATTTCAGGGAATGCCTATGGAAACTCGAGGTCTATGGACCTCAACTCGCATCAAAGTTGGACCAAAGTAGTACAGGGACTACTTTGAAGTCGGTACAACTTGAAGTCGCACAGATATAAATGGTACTCATTGGAAATCATGGGGTATGACTTGTCATGCGACTTTGCAGTCCCAAGTCGCAGGACAAGACGCGCAAGTGTGAAAAGGGGCCTAAATGTATGTAACTTTGATTTGTTGTGAGAATAACTCTCTTACAAGCTAAATATTTTAAATACTCTGTGATATTTGACAACCAACTTTGTTTAACCTGTTTCATTGCAATAATGCTTTTGTAAAAGAAAGTTTGGTTGGACCCTAATGCCCTTTGCAGTCCCTTAAATATCATTACATAACCCTCAAGTAAGAAGCTTTATAAAATATGCTTTAATGCTATTTCTCCACCTGTAAGCATATTTGTTATTAGTAAAGCCTGCCCCAAAACCTTCCAACAGTTTTCCAAGCTTCATCCAGTCTTCTTTCTGGAATGGAGCAGCCATGAGCATGAATGTTCCCCAGTGGTAAAGCCCTGGGCATGTGCAGGGTATGGAAGAACAGCACATGCTCCTGTACTGTTAAGGTGCTTGTCCTAGCAGCTGCGCCATTGAAGCTGATTCATTTAGGGTAATGTTATGGTATTTAGGGATGGCATAGGGTATTTCTTTTTTAAATAAAGTCAAAGTAGCCCTTTAAAGTGTAAGTAAACCCACCTATCGTTTTCAGCCAAGGAAGCTGCCATCTTTGCCTCTGTTTAATCTACAACTGCCATGAAGCTGCACATGTGATCAGTTATGACACCAGCCATTGGATGGTTTGACAGTTTGGTTGAGAGCACAACCAATGGGAGCGTTACATTTCCGGCATGTGCCGGAAATGAAGCTGTTTTATGGATGGGTTTACTTCCGCTTTAAGCTTAGGGGGCAGAGATGAGTGAATTTATTTAGTGCTGAACTGGCAAATCTAACATTTATCTATGCCAACCAGAATTTGCCAGGTTTGTATGAATATTGCCCCATTGATAGTTCTCACAGTCAGGGTTTATGATTGGTATGATCCATTATAAATCTCTCAAACCAGCATGTTTATACCGTATATTCAAATAGGTTAGCAAAGTCTGATTTGCTAAAAAAAAGTGTCAGATCTGCTCTGATAAACAAATTGACAAATCAATTTATTCCTGACTGGGAGGTAAGAATACATACGTTCAACTACTTTATTCTAAGATGTAGTTACTATGTGGTGCAGCATTGGTAAATCCAAATGCATTGGGAATGCCTGATATACACTATATTGTCAAAATAATTGGGCACCTGCCTTTACACGCACATGAACTTTAATGGCATCCCAGTCTTAGTCCGTAGGGTTCAATATTGAGTTGGCCCACCCTTTGCAGCTATAACAGCTTCACCTCTTCTGGGAAGGCCGTCCACAAGGTTTAGGAGTGTGTCTATGGGAATGTTTGACCATTCTTCCAGAAGTGCATTTGTGAGGTCAGGCACTGATGTTGCACGAGAAGGCCTGGCTCGTAGTCTACACTTGAATTTATACCAAAGATGTTCTATTGGGTTGGGGTCAGGACTCTGTGCAGGCCAGTCAAGTTCCTCCACCCCAAGCTTGCTCATCCATGTCTTTTTTTGGACCTTGCTTTGTGCACTGGTGCGTAGTCTTGTTGGAACAGGATGGGGCCATCCCCAAACTGTTCCCACAAAGTTGGGAGCATGAACTAGTCCAGATTGTCTTGGTATGCTGACCCCTTAAGAGTTCCCTTCAATGGAACTAAGGGGCCAACCCCTGAAAAACAACCCCACACCATAATCCCCCCTCCACCAAATGATTTGGACCAGAGCACAAAGTAAGTTCCATAAAGACATGGATGAGCAGGTTTGGGGTAGAGGAACTTGACTGGCCTGCACAAACTCGCTCATCCATGTCTTTATGGAACTTGCTTTGTGTTCTGGTCCAAATCATTTGGTTGAGGGGAGATTATGGTGCTGGGTTGTTTTTCAGGGTTGGACTTGGCCCCCTATTTCCATTGAAGGGAACTCCTAAGGGGTCAGCATACCACGACAATCTGGACTATTTCATGCTCCCAACTTTGTGGGAACAGTTTTGGGATGACCCCTTCCTGTTTTAACATGACTGCACACCAGTGCACAGAGCAAGGTCCACAAAGACATGGATGAGCAAGCTTGGGGTGGAGGAACTTGACTGGCCTGCACAGAGTCCTGACCTCAACCCGATAGAACATCTTTGGGATGAATTTGAGTGGAGACTGCGAGCCAGGCCTTCTCATGCAACATCAGTGCCTGACCTCACAAATGCGCTTCTGGAAGAATGGTCAAACATTCCCACAGACACACTCCTAAACCTTGTGGACGGCCTTCCCAGAAGAGTTGATGCTGCAAAGGGTCGGTCAACTCAATATTGAACCCTATGGACTAAGACTGGGATGCCATTAAAGGTCATGTGTGTGTAAAGGCAGGCGTAACAATACTTTTGACAATATAGTGTATATATAAGGATTCATTCAGCCCCGTGCATGGACTTAACCACAGATGTGACAGCAAAACTGGAACTCTGAAAACAGCTCAGAGTCCAAGTGGGGAAATCCTCTTAGTCTGCACTGGTTAACTTATCTAGTGAGTTTCCATTTTCATGATGAATTGGGGGCTTTTTTCAGGGGGGTGTCCATTTTTAAAACACTTTAAAGGGATAGTTCACCTTTAACACAAAACTGCCTATACAAATAAGAGGCATCTGTAGATAAAAACAAACTGTGCAGCTCTGATTAAAGTTGAACAAAATCCTTGCTATAGGTGTAGGCCATTTACATAACCTATGAAACCTGACTGGAATACTGCCAGAACATTGCTAAATACTCCTAGGATGTTGTTAAGTGAGGCCTAGTCATCACTGCTCACCTCCACTGTCACAGGGGTGAGCTCTCAAATGCTGAGCTCAGAGCTACTGCATCAGGGGAGAGAAAGATTATGATGTGAGGGGGTTTGAATCAGAGAAAGAGCTCACTCCTGTGATGGTGGAGGGGAGCAGTGATGACTAGGCCTCACTTAGTAACATCCTGGGAGTTCTCCAATCGGGCTTCATAAGGTATGGGAATGGCCTTCACCTACAGCAAGGACTTTATTCATCTTTAGTCAGAGCTGCACAGTTTGTTTTAATCTAAGAACATTCCATAGCTGCATAGGCAGTTTTTTTTTGTAAAGGTGAACCATCCCTTTAAAGTGCTCATGTGATTACTTTAAAGTTTCTTCAGGTACAGAGAATGAAGAAAAATACTTGGCACTTCCATGTATGGAGGAGCATGTGGCTCACTTACTGGTGCCTGGTGATTGATTGCTCAGACACCCAGTACTGTCATATAATGGTCCTTAGCCTTGTGTGAGCGCCAAGTCACAGAGTCAACAGTGGGCTCTGTTTTTGTTCCTTGTGACTGAGCGACACAGTGGTGAAGCAATGGGGAGGTATTCACAACTTTTAGGGATCACATCAAGGTGCATACTTTAATTTTGAGCCTACAATTTAGATACTTTAAAGTAAGCACAGTTTGCCAATGCTTCTGATATATTTACTGCATGCCTTGGCTTTGTTCTTTGTATTTTTATAATGCAATAAGGTAATCTATGCTTTCATATTTATTTATTTCAGGTACTTATATAGCGCCATCAATTTACGCAGCGCTTTACATATACATTCACATCAGTCCCTACCCTCAAGGAGCTTACAACCTAGGGTCCCTAACACACATTCATACATACTAGGGACAATTTAGACAGGAGCCAATTAACCTACCAGCATGTCTTTGGAGTGTGGGAGGAAACCAGAGTACCCGGAGGAAACCCACACAGGCACAAAGAGGACATGCAAACTCCAGGCAGGTAGTGTCGTGGTCAGGATTCAAACCAGCGACCCCTTTTTGCTGCTAGGTGAAAGTGCTAACCACTACACCACTGTGCTGCCTTTATATGATATAAAATGGGTGGGTATTTTTTTCCAATTACATTGGAACCTCGGTTTAAGAGTAACCTGGTTTGAGAGCATTTTGATTTCCATGCAACTTTTTAAAAAAAATTCTGATTCGGTTTGCGAGTGTTGTCTCGCAAGACGAGCAGAATTCAACCTAATAGGGCCTGCAGTACCGCATTTGGCCTGATGTGCGGGGGCGCCGGAGCCAAGCAGAGCCGAACAACGCCGATCGCAGCCGATCCCCACCATTAGGCAATGCTCGGAAAGACACGGAAATACGCGAAAATACTCCGTTTCCAAGCTTTTCCGACGTTTGCCGAGGTCAGCCGACGTGTCCTCGGGCCTTTCCGTCCGTTTCCGAGGCTGTCCGGCGCCCCTCCATCTCTGGCCGCATGCGGTATTGCATCCCATTGAAGTCAATGCGGAACAAATTATTTTCGTTTCCATTGACTTCAATGGGAAAACTCGCTTTGATATGCGAGTACTTTGGATTAAGAGCATACTCCTGGTACGGATTATGCTCGTAATCCGAGGTTCAACTGTACCTCAAAATACCACCTCGCTTCTTTTTAATTTTTCACATTTGCTATATCCAGAGGACAGATTTGTGTCATATCACAGGGCAATACAAATTTCCCCTCTTGGAATATATAAAATAAACCCAAAAAGCAAAAAATAATCCTATGAAGAAAAAAAAATCAAAGTATCTACAAAAAAAAAACTCAAGAGAACACATGCAAGTTCATAAACGAAAGTCCAGATGTAGAACATCCCTTTAAGATATGTTTTATTTATAGGGCCACAGTCCTTTAAACAAAAATCACAATTAAATGCTCCCAGACCTGCCCCAAAATGTAGTTATTTGCCATTTCTAATGCTCTGTGTTAGTTGCTGTTGAAAAAAAAAAGGCAACACAATCAATGCTAGCTCTTTTTTTTTTTTTTGTTTAATTAAAAAGTGATTTAAAGGACAATTCTACCTTTGAAGTGGAGCCAGCCGGAGACGTTTTGGGAAGAAAGGCTGCGTGGTGCTGGACAAGGCTTCACGGTAAACATTGCTGGAATGGGGAGTATTTGAATTGCCATGCCAGGCTACATTTATTGGGGTGAGGGAAATACAGGGCACGTTCACTCAACGTGAACTTGTCCTTGAACCCTCTTGCCTGAAAATGTTGTTATTTAAGTTTATTGGCCCTTTAATGCATTACAACCTTTTAATATGTGATATGGCTGGAGATCCTCAAGGTATGTGGCTCCTCATCCCTAATTTATTGTTAGCAAAATAAGAAGGGATAGAGAACCGGGATTAAAGCGGTGCCTAAGAAAGTACCTATATAATATGCTAGTAAGTAAAAATATAAAGAATTTTATTATTACAAATATCAAAACATAAAATACATATACAGCTGTGTGAACAGACCTGTATATATATTTTATGTTTTGATATTTGTAATAATAAAATTCTTTATATTTTTACTTACTAGTATATTATATACTTTCTTAGGCACCGCTATAATCCCTGTTCTCTATTCCTTCCCTTCTTATTTTGATTACAACCTTTTCTTGTTATCTTTAAATCATTAATAATGATTTAAAGATAAAGATGTCTATGATGATATTGCCTTACTTAGCTGCTAGTTAACACCTTTCCTGGTATAAATTCAATTTGCCAGTTATTAATATCTTATCTTATAAAAACATAGAAGAATTTTGTTTTTCGAGTTTGACTGTGGAAATTTTAAATCCAACAAGATACAACAGGAATAACGAGCAACACGAAGACATCAGCTGAATAGTGAACTTGGCTTTAACATTTAGTTACTAGTACATTTTAGTACATGTGTAAGTTGGTAGAAATTGCTGGGGGAAATGATCCATTATTAATAGCTGCAAGGCTGACTATGGCATGCGTTAATGAATCTGCATAGTTTTACTTTCCACTTGCAAGATGAAACAAACTGTACAGCCGCTGCATGTGGAATTCACAATCTACAAAGAGTTACAATTAAAATAAGACTACCTGCACCTTAAAATTGTTTAGGGTTTGCAGACCTAAAATTGATTCTCCAGGTTTGGGTGGGTTCTGGCAGGATCGATCAGCTGATGAAATACTAAACATCTCAAGCAACTTTAGAAACTAGAGCAGGGGTCTTCAAACTACGACCCTCCAGTTGTTCAGGAACTACCCATCATGCCTTGTCATGTCTGTGAATGTCAGAGTTTTACAATGCCTAACGGGATGTGTAGTTCCACAACAGCTGGAGGGCCGTATTTTGAAGCTATACCCAAAAAATGGTGGACACCTGACCTTCATACCTTAATGAACTTGTAGGACATCCCATTTCAAAACCATGGGCAGTAATATGGAGCTACCCTACACCACAGTATGGGATTTTTTTGGAACTTGCCACAGCTACCCGGAGCACCTTGTAGTAACTGCACCAAAGCAAAATGGTTATTTTACTAATCATTTAAACCCTAAAAAGCGTACTTTAAATCTAGGGTAGATACTGTGGTCAGATCACCGCACTTGTGGTCCCAGCTAAGCCCACCAGCTGATATAAAGGCTTCTAGCTCTACCTTTTAATTTCTTTACATATCTGAATTAAAACTCCATTCTGTGCAGGAATAACTGAAAAATAGCAGTGTGGAAAACGAATTGCTGGAATTTTGCATAGATATAGTAAGCTACTGGGTAACCTAGCCCAGCTAACTCCAGTTAGTGCTGTTTTTGAGTAGACTGACCCTTTATTACAATGCAAGAAGCAGGATGGTAAGTATAAAATAAACCAATTCTCTAAGGCTGGATTCACACCTATGCATTTCATTTTTTGTGCTTTTTGCATTTTGCAGATTTGCACTACAGATCGTGTTCCATAGGAAACAATGTTAAATGGACTCTAGTGCAAATCTGCAAAATGCAAAAAAACACTAAAACTGCATAGGTGTGAATCCAGCCTAAGACAGGTTCAAAGTTCCTTTATATCCATTGTTATATTTATCAGCATATTAGTATATATATATATATATTTATATATTTCTTCATATTTCTAACATACTTTTATTCCTATGTACATTAATAAAAAAATACACGTGTAAAATGAAGAAATTAAAAACACAACACAACAGAACTCATGGTATAACAATACAGGAAATATCACCATCACCAACAAAGAAAAACCCATTGACCATCACAATTGACCACATCCACCCTTCTGAACAAAGACATGTTTTGAAGACACAATAAATACTACAGCTGTATGTATACATTCTACTACAAAATATGTGCCAGCAGTTTAACATAACTAATGTAGTAGAAAAATTATGCAAAAATGTGGCTTTTATATAAATGTTCCTGGGTAGGAACATGTACACGAAACAGTCATAGTCCAGTCATCAATCTTAACATTTTTTAAATGAAGATATCAGTTTTAAATTATGAAAATATATAGGCAGACTGACATACGTATTAATATGCATTATTATTGATAATAATAATAATAATCATAATAATGCTGTGATTTAATTTTTATTTCAATTTGCTTTTTGTTTAAAAATATATATCTATGTAGGTTTTTAGTTATGTAAAAAACTGCATGAATGGCACATAAAACACACAGCTAACAGAAATATCTACACATAAACATAACTTGGAATACTGGAGAGTCACCAACCTGTACTTAAAGCCTTTATATCTGAGTTCATTTAGTTTCTGTGGAGCAAAAGCTTTTTTCTCATAGTAAAATATAAATAAAATAAGGCAAAAAAAATTATAAAAAAAAATATAAAAGCCAACATAAATAAATAAAATAACATTATAAGATAAAAATAAATAAAACACGAAAATAATAAAAAAATACAACTAATATACAAGAAAATTAAATAATTCTTTCAATGAAATAAAAAAAAACACGTTATTAAATGTCTACAATAAAAATAAGACAAAAAAACACTGTAAAACTGCAACATTTATAAAATATAAAAAAAAAAAGATCTGAATGCTTTATTTGAACCCAATACGCCACAACCTGGATCAAGTGCATAATGTCTGTTTCAGGTAAGATTGATACATTTGTTGACATATATAGTTGCGTCCACAGCGTGATCCCCTTAGCATTTTACACACATCGGCATGCTTAGCTTTCAAGATGAAAGAATGGTATTTCCAGTCTTGTCCGGACTTGAAGTCTGACTGTCCAGATGGCCTTCCAGAAACTCTGTGGAACATATTCTGAATACACATTGCAGTGACATGGCGTTCATGACACTTAACAACTTTAAAAGACATTGGAATGGCGAGGCAAGCGCTGGACATATACTGCAATCCTGTACATTACATTTTCAAATTACTTCTGATACAAAAGGGTGAACAGTTTGCGTGTACAGTACATACACAATTGGATACAGTTGTATAAAGAATCAAAATAACATAAATCAAAAAATGAGTAATACTTTTCCTAAAAATAGAAAATATATAGATAGATAGATAGATAGATAGATAGATAGATAGATAGATAGATAGATAGATAGATAGATAGATAATTATATATATATATAGATATATATCTATATACAGGGCTTTTTTTCTCAAACGATGGGTGCTGGAAATCAACCACGACCCCCCAAAAAACCCATCAAATTGTGGGTGTGGTCATATTTCACAAACAGTAGAAGGGTCTTAAAGGGGCTTTAAATATCAGGATTGCATTACATACAGAGTGCAGAGTTCATGAGGGTTACACACAGAGTTCATAGCTGTTACTTGTAAACACAGAAACCAGACTTCTGTGTTTACAAGTGATTGTGGTGAGCAGGCACCAAAGGGTCTGAGCCAGAGGTTCCACCAAGTTCCCACTGAAAAAAAGCCCTGTCTATATATCTATATATATATATATATATATATATATATATATATATATATTGAGAGATAGATAGATAGATAGATAGATAGATAGATAGATAGATAGATAGATAGATAGATAGATAGATAGATAGATAGATAGATAGATAGATAGATAGATAGATAGATAGATAGATAGATAGATAGATAGATAGATAGATATAGATCTATCTATCTATCTATCTATCTATCTATCTATCTATCTATCTGTATGTATGTATGCGGTGCATGGTAGTACACGATGACCTAAACCTGCAAAGGACCCAATTTTTTTATTTTCCTTGCGGTTTACTACCGCTTTAAACTGTTGTAAAAGTGCAGATATCATTGTCTACGCAAACCAATATACACAGTATATTGTCAATCACTGGCTGGCAGGATTGTGGATGGTGTATAAGTGTCACCTAGGTTTTTCATCTACACATGGTGATGAGCTCCAGGATCCAGGGTCGTGAAGAAAACCATTTTTTTTTCACAAAAGTAAACTTAAAGGATAGGTTAACCCCTTGTTACCGGCGCCTCCTTTCCTTTAATTCCTTTAAGGGATTTCAGATGGTGAGAGGCGGGGTTTATGATCATGTGACCGCCGTGATTGGCTGCCTCAGCAGTCACATGATGGGAAAGCTCATGATTACAAATAATGACGGGGAACTTTCTGCTAGCCACCGGTAACTGTGCCGGGAACGTTTACATCCTGGTATGCAAATATGCAGCAGCTCAGTGTTAAGGCCCACCCGCCGAGAGGCCGCATAGTGGGTGCTGTAGGTGCCAAGAGGTTAAAATGATAAGTTCACTGCTGCAGGCTTTCCCCAAGCCATCGCCTCTAGTGCCAGCAAGCTGGGGATCTTCTCCCTAAACTCACTATCACAATTAAAAAAAAAAAAAAAACGCCAGGCTGTGTCATTCATTCACAGAGTTCTGTGAATGAATGAACTACAAATACCAACAGCCTTTGTGGCTGTCGTCTTGTAGTTCTCAATGAACTACTAGGGCACTGATGAGCGCTCTAGGTAGTTTATTGTAACTATTTCTTATAACCGCCTGTCCGTACGAGGTAAGAGCAGGCAGCTTACACTGACAGTCTTCAGGAGTCCTGCACTGCATCCGTGATCTGCTGATCATCATGGGTGCAATGCTTTTCAGGCTTCTAGTAAAAAAAAAAAAATGCACATTTTTTAACCTGCAAAAAGATGTGCATTTATTTATTTATTTTTTTACAAAGGTGAACTTATCCTTTAAGTTTGTTCCTGACTAACTTGTACAAACAGATGCCTCTGATGTTGGCCTGAGATGTCTTATCTGAGGAAATGAATGGGGAATACATACAATAGCATACCAAGGCGCTTGGTCATAAAGTTAGCACTAGAGTCTTTGGGTTATTACCTTTTGGACAGACAATTCTGAATGATCACAGACCATTCTCCACTACAGCGGATGGGTCAGGGCAAAAGAAACAATGCACAGGTCACAAAACGCTTTCTGGTTCTCCAAGACTTTACATTTTAAGGCAGTCCAGGGAACCAGCAAGCAAATGCTGATGAACTGTCATGTTTCCACTGTATGTTGGTAAAATGTGCCCCTTCCCACAGTTCTGAGACAAGGGGGAGGGTATGTGAGGCACTGGTTGGCACAACTGTAGATACCTGTCACCTAGGTTCCTCATCTACAATTGGTGAGGGGCACCAGAGATTGTGACTGATGTGGGGAAAACAGACTTTTTGTTCTGAATTGTATTAAGTCCCATTTCGGGTCCCTAGGCCCAGACACTTTGTGAATTTTTGGGTGGGATAAAGCTTCCACCCCTGGGTCCACATGTCTTTCTGATGCTTTGGGAATCTGCTGTAGTGTGAAAAGGCTGAGTGCTGACAGAAGACTATTGGCTTAGAATATATTGGCTCAAGCAGATGTTAGTATTTTTATGATACAGACTAATGCCCTGTACACACGGTCGGATTTTGTTCGGACATTCCGACAGCAAAATCCTAGGATTTTTTCCGACGGATGTTGGCTCAAACTTGTCTTGCATACACACGGTCACACAAAGTTGTCGGAAAATCCGATCGTTCTGAACGCGGTGATGTAAAACAAGTACGTCGGGACTATAAACGGGGCAGTGGCCAATAGCTTTCATCCCTTTATTTATTCTGAGCATGCATGGCACTTTGTCCGTCGGATTTGTGTACACACGATCGAAATTTCCGACAATGGATTTTGTTGTCGGAAAATTTTATATCCTGCTCTCAAACTTTGTGGGTCGGAAAATCCGATGGAAAATGTGTGATGGAGACAACACACGGTCGGAATTTCCAACAACAAGGTCCTATCACACATTTTCCAGCGGAAAATCCGACCGTGTGTACGGGGCATTACTGTGGAAAGCCCTCATACACTGAAACTATGTTTGTTTACTGCCTTGCTAAATACATTTGCAGGACAAATCCGCTTGGACTGCTCCAATGCACGGTTCCCATTGGGGTTGTGAGGCAAAAGGAAGAAGACAGAAGCTGCAGGAAGGAGGAGGTAAGAAAGAAAATGAAATAAAAGGAAAAAAAAAAAAAAGGGAACGCAAGAGAGGAAAAGCAAAAGAAGAAGGAGAGGGAAGGAGGAAGGAAATTATCTGTGGCATGCATGAGGGTGCAGGCAACAGAGAGAAAGGGAGAGGAATAGGAAGGGAAGTACAGGCAGATTAATGGGCAGGAAGGTAAAAAGAAAGGGAACAGATGGGGAATGAAAATAAAGAATGGAAATGAATTACAAGAAGTGGTGGGAAATAAAGGAAAAGTTGAGAAAATAAAACAAAAATGAATAGTGTGTCGAAACCAGAAACATTTCTTGTTGCCTACAGCACCCAAACTATCAAACGATCATTTTTACAGCTATTGTTCTTTGAAAATAAATAAAGGACATTCATTGGCAGAAATGTTACCTGTAGCACATCTTCATACATCATTGTGTGGAACCGCTTTCGTGGCTTATGGTAAAACCCTATTTAAACAATCCTTAAATCTCGAACACATTGTTGTAAAGCCCATACTTCCTCCTGCTAGCTAACATCTTCATTTTCCTATTCATAAAACCTGCCTGTACGGGAATTACCAACCGCAGCCAAGATTTCTGTGATTTATGATTTGTAATAATAACCTGTGAGGATTCCTGGTGATGTTCCCTCACCTTAAAACACCTAATGAAAATGGGAATTTGGCAAAGACACCAAAACTCAAAGACTAGCGCATCCCCTAGAGCAGCGGCAGACAACCGGTGCTGACAGATGACCTGCAACTCCCTGCTTGCTGTTTCATTCAGGTGGATCTAAGAAGAGGCAAGGATAACTCCAGTTAAAGTATAAATAAAGGTGTTTTTTTTAGATTAGGATAGAGAAGTGAGGGGATAGAACCACTGTTTTTATAGTTATCTGTGTTCCCATAAGAGTGATTCACCCTCCTTAGTTGTCCTGATCATCACTGTCACTAGGAATAAAAGTGTGGGTAAATCCAACATTTAGAGTTGCCACCACATGTGGCCTTTTGGCATTTATTGTTCAAGTAACTACAGGCAGAAGGATTTTTACCTTAATGTCTACCCTAATGCAGTGGTCTCCAAACTGTGGCCCAGGGGCCAGATGCAGGCCCTTTGCTTGCCTTTATCCGGCCCTTGGGGCAGTATTCCTCTCACTAATACAAGACACTATTCCAACCACTAACACCAACGATGGGGCATAATTCTTCCCACGGATACCAATGATGGGGCATTATTCTTCCTACAGACACCAATGATGGGATGCTATTCCTCTCATGGATACCAATGACGAGACACTATTCCTCCCATGGACACCAACAATGGGGTACTAGTCCTCCCACTGAGACTCATTGGGCATTATTCCTCCCGCTGACACCAACGTCCGGCCCCCTTAAAGTCTGAAAGACCATAAACTGGCCCTTTTTTTAGAAAGTTTGGAGACACCTGCCCTAATGCATTTTCTGCATTAAGATAAAAAAAAACCTTCCAATATCTGTGCCTCCCCTTTCTCGATAAACACTCGACTCCAATCCCAATCCCGATCCAGTGCTGTTCCTGCTGGCAGTCCAACTCTGCTATCCTGCTGCATTCATAGGCTTTACTGAGAGCAGCAGGAGCCATTGGTTCATTGGTTTGAGGGAGAAGATAGCGTGGCCAAGCTAGACACACACAGCCTGACCCAGGAGCGTGCCCGCACAAGTGCCAGTATGGGGACACTTGGAGAAGAGGAGGAGTGAACAGAGCAGTCCAGAGCAGTATAATGTGTGTTATTGACATTTTGAAAAAATGTAGCTTTACAATTACTTTCAGCCCTCTGGAATGCCGTAGACCAGTGGTCTCCAAACTGCGGCCTGGCCCCTGTGGCATTTTTCCTCTCACTGACAGTAACAGTGATGCGTAATTTCCTGTTACCGATATCAAAAACAGGTCACTATTCTTTCCACTGGCCCAGTGATAGGGCACTATTTTTCCACTGACAACAACGATGGGGCACTATTTCTTCCACTGACACCGATGATGGGGCACTATTCTTCCACTGACACCAATGATGGGGCAATATTCTTCCACTGACACCAATGATGGGGCACTATGTCTCCCACTGACCCCAACGGTGGGGCACTATTCCTTCTACTGACACCAATGATGGGGCACTATTCCTCCCACTGACACAGACAATGGGGGACTATTCTTCCGCTGACACCAACGGTGGGGCACAATTCCTCCCACTGACCCCATCGATGGGACACTTTTCCTCCTCCTAATGCCAAAGATGCATTGCTTACTTGCTTACTCCCACTGACACCAGGACATTTTCAACTCTCAATGGCCACAGTCCAGCCCCCACAAAGTTTGAAGGACAATAAACTGGCCCTTTGTTTAGAAAGTTTGGAGACCCCTGCTGTAGACAGTAGTCTGCTGATTGTTTTGTGTAGGTGCCTACTCAAGACAGTGAATGAAAAATATTATAATAGTAAATATACACACACATATATACATATATATATATATATATATATATATATATATATATATATATATATATATGTATTTAAATGGGTTGGGCTATTTCGTTAAAACTTTTTTCTCTTTTTGTGCCATCATTCCCTCTCTCTTTTTTATGAGGTTTTTTTTTTGTTTTTGTTTTTTTACCTCTGACATTTTATAATAGATATTGCTGAGATAAATATGAAATGATGTAAAGGTAATTTGAAAGGAAGCTGTATGGAGCACAGATGTGGAAGCACCGAGGTTAAATTAAGAGTGATCTCCGATATTCTTGTGTAGTATGTCCCCAGCTGGCCATACACAATAAGCTGGCCATACACAATCAGTTTTTTTGTGTTGTTGTTCAACAAAAATACTGTAAATAATAATAATAATTAAAAAAACAAAAAAAACCAACAGGTTCCTTATGAATGGCACAGGATGACCATGTGTTGGTGGAAATCTTCCTACAGGGGTCAAAGAAGCCCATACAGAAGATCAAACACTTCCTTGCTCAACAGTTACATTTCTTTTTAAAATGTAAAAGTAGAACTTCACTCTAAATGGGAAGTTACACTTTTTGTCTTCCTCCCCTCCTCCTTCTCTACCACATTTGGCATATTACATTTTTTGGGGGGGAGCAGGTGCCTAGTATTGATAGGTACCCACTACCACTTCTGCTGGTTCAGCCTCTCTTTCTTTGCTTGCAGCCTTCTGGGACACATCGCAGGTTCCAGAAGGCTGTGGGACCATTCACAAAGCGCAGAGCAGCTCGCTTATGCACAGTGGTAAGCCGGCTGTGAAGCCACAAGGAATTTACAAGCGACGTCCCACAGTAAACATGGGACCCAAAAACCAGTGAAGAGCCGTCCTGGGTGAGGACAGCGCTGGATCCCTGAACAGGTAAGTGTCTTTTTATCAAAGGTCAGCAGCTACAATATTTGTTGCTGACTTATAATTTTTTTTTCTCTCTAGGGTGAAGATCCTCTCTAATGGAGTTCTATAATGTTTCTATAATTTAAAGTGGTGTACAAATGTGCAAAAAGTACAAATGCGCAACTACAGTAAACCGTGGCACCCAACCAGGGGTGGACTGACAACTCATGGGGCCCCCGGGCAATAGGAGATTATGGGGCCCCCGGGCAATAGGAGAAGATTATGGGGGCCCCCGGGCAATAGGAGATTATGGGGCCCCCGGGCAATAGGAGAAGATTATGGGGGCCCCCGGGCAATAGGAGATTATGGGGCCCCCAGGCAATAGGAGATTATGGGGCTCCCAGGCAATAGGAGATTATGGGGCCCCCAGGCAATAGATTATGGGGTCACACAGTATACACACACAGACACACACAGTATACACACACAGAATACACACACTGAAAAGGCACTGGAGAGGTGGGGCAGCTATAAACTTGGGATTTTTAAAAAAACACAGATTGTTACATACTGTCCCTGGTTTTATTGAGGCTGGCAACCCTGATGGAGCCCCTTAGTGGCATGGGGCCCTCGGGCAGTGCCCGAGTGCCCGGATGGTCAGTCCGCCCCTGCACCCAACCCAATTTCAGATATGGTAAAATGAATCATGATTGATTCCTATGGGCAGGGGCGTTGCTAGGTCTGCAAAAGATCTGGGGCTAGAGCCCATAGCAGCGGTCACCAACCTTTTTGCAGACCCGGGGGAGGGGGGGCTGGTGGTAAGCAATTTTATGCGGGCAAAGGATGGTGTTGGCGTTTCAATCATCATGGCACCATGGTTGATATGGTGTCGGGGTGATCGAGGTGCATTGTTTCTATTGTTACATTCTAATATATAATGAAGTGGTTCAACTCACCATAATGCAGAATCAGTGAGAGCCCTGGGTTTGTCACTTGCCACATCTCCTGCCACCAGATGCATCATGTCACTTGCCACCATCGCCTGTCAGCAGATGCAGCTTTTTAACTTGCTACCATCACCTGCCACTAGATGTGGATTGTCGCTTGCCATGTCGCCTGCCACCAGATGTGGATTGTCACTTGCTACATCACCTGCCACCGTTTGCAGATTGTCACGTCACCTGCCACAATTTGCAGATTGACACTTGCCACGTCGCCTGCCACCATTTGCAGATTGTCACTTGCCACGTCACCTGCCACCATTTGCAGACTGTCACTTGCCACATCACCTGCCACTAGATGTGGGTTGTCACTTGCCAACTGATGTGGATTGACACTTGCCATGCCAGCCAGTGCCACCAAATGGGCATTGTCGCTGCATTGGTGGCAGGCTAGCAGCACTGGTCCATGAGGGCAGGAGAGCGGCGATGCGGGGCGGGCAGTGAGAGATAATGTAATCTCTCTGCTCCCCGCCGCACCTCTGACATTGAAGAGGCCCGTGCTGTGCGGGCGAAAGAGCGCTGATGTGTGGTGGGCAGTGAGAGACGGTGTCAGTAGGGCAGAGGAGTAGGGCAGAGGACAGTGTCAGTAGGGCAGTAGACGGTGTCAGTAGTGGAAGGTGTCAGTATCGCAGTGGACGGTGTCAGTAGGGCAGTGGACGGTGTCAGTAGGGCAGTGGACGGTGTCAGTAGGGCAGAGGACGGTGTCAGTAGGGCAGAGGACGGTGTCAGTAGGGCAGAGGACGGTGTCAGTAGGGCAGAGGACGGTGTCAGTAGGGCAGAGGAGGGTGTCAGTAGAGTAGAGGACGGTGTCAGTAGAGTAGAGGACGGTGTCAGTAGAGTAGAGCACGGTGTCAGTAGGGCAGTGGACGGTGTCAGTAGGGCAGTGGACGGTGTCAGTAGGGCAGTGGACGGTGTCAGTAGGGCAGTGGACGGTGTCAGTAGGGCAGAGGACGGTGTCAGTAGGGCAGAGGACGGTGTCAGTAGGGCAGAGGACGGTGTCAGTAGAGTAGAGGACGGTGTCAGTAGAGTAGAGGACGGTGTCAGTAGGGCAGTGGACGGTGTCAGTAGGGCAGTGGACGGTGTCAGTAGGGCAGTGGACGGTGTCAGTAGGGCAGAGGACGGTGTCAGTAGGGCAGAGGACGGTGTCAGTAGGACAGAGGTTGGAGGTAGGCAAGTGTACACAGACACAAATCCGTTTACATCTGCCGCTCCATAGAAGTGAATGGAGGGTCCGATTGGGTCCACCTGAAAAACAGACAGGCGGACCCGATTGGACTGATCGTATGAAAAGGGCCTAAGATTGCAAGATTGCTTTCAAATTGATGCACTGTGGTTGACACACACCGTGGGTGCAGCGCAGTGTACCTGTGACTTTCCAACAGGTTAGTTGCCATAGAATTCTATTATATACTGCAGATGTGATGGATGTACTTTGTGAAAGCACACCAAACCTGCAGGTAATAACAGAAGTCTATGGCTCAGTGCAGGCAACCCGCAGCTGCACCTGTGGATGAGTTTAAAAGCAGCTCAGTGTAGAAAACAGACATGTCCATTGCTGTTTGATTTTATAAAAAAACTGACCTCAATCTTCATGGCTGCTGCTGTCCTCCAGGGCGGGTATGGCTGGCGGCTGCTGCTGTCCCCCAGGGCGGGTATGGCTGGTGGCTGCTGCTGTCCCCCAGGGCGGGTATGGCTGGTGGCTGCTGGTGCTGTCCCCCAGGGCGGGCATGGCTGGCGGCAGCTGCTGCTGTCCCCCAGGGCGGGGATGGCTGGCAGGAGCTGCTGCTGTCCCCCAGGGCGGGTATGGCTGACGCATGCTGCTGTCCCCCAGGGCGAGTATGGCTGGTGGCGGCTGCTGCTGTCCCCCAGGGCAGGTATGGCTGGTGGCGGCTGCTGTCCCCCAGGGCGGGTATGGCTGGCGGCTGCTGCTGTCCCCCAGGGCGGGTATGGCTGGCGGCTGCTGCTGTCCCCCAGGGCGGGTATGGCTGGCGGCTGCTGCTGTCCTCCAGGGCGGGTATGGCTGGTGGCTGCTGCTGTCCCCCAGGGCGGGTATGGCTGGTGGCTGCTGCTGTCTCCCAGGGCGGGTATGGCTGGCGGCTGCTGCTGTCCTCCAGGGCGGGTATGGCTGGCGGCTGCTGCTGTCCCCCAGGGCGGGTATGGCTGGTGGCTGCTGCTGTCCCCCATGGCGGGTATGGCTGGCGGCTGCTGCTGTCCCCCAGGGCGGGTATGGCTGGCGGCTGCTGCTGTCCTCCAGGGCGGGTATGGCTGGCGCATGCTGCTGTCCTCCCGGGCGAGTATGGCTGGTGGCGGCTGCTGCTGTCCCCCAGGGCAGGTATGGCTGGTGACGGCTGCTGTCCCCCAGGGCGGGTATGGCTGGCGGCTGCTGCTGTCCCCCAGGGCGGGTATGGCTGGCGGCTGCTGCTGTCCCCCAGGGCGGGTATGGCTGGCGGCTGCTGCTGTCCTCCAGGGCGGGTATGGCTGGTGGCTGCTGCTGTCCCCCAGGGCGGGTATGGCTGGTGGCTGCTGCTGTCCCCCAGGGTGGGTATGGCTGGCGGCTGCTGCTGTCCTCCAGGGCGGGTATGGCTGGCGGCTGCTGCTGCTGTCCCCCAGGGCGGGTATGGCTGGTGGCTGCTGCTGTCCCCCAGGGCGGGTATGGCTGGCGGCTGCTGCTGTCCCCCAGGGCGGGTATGGCTGGCGGCTGCTGCTGTCCTCCAGGGCAGGTATGGCTGGCGGCTGCTGCTGTCCTCCAGGGCAGGTATGGCTGGCGGCTGCTGCTGTCCCCCAGGGCGGGTATGGCTAGCGGCTGCTGCTGTCCTCCAGGGCGGGTATGGCTGGCGGCTGCTGCTGCTGTCCCCCAGGGCGGGTATGGCTGGTGGCTGCTGCTGTCCCCCAGGGCGGGTATGGCTGGCGGCTGCTGCTGTCCCCCAGGGCGGGTATGGCTGGCGGCTGCTGCTGTCCTCCAGGGCAGGTATGGCTGGCGGCTGCTGCTGTCCTCCAGGGCAGGTATGGCTGGCGGCTGCTGCTGTCCCCCAGGGCGGGTATGGCTAGCGGCTGCTGCTGTCCTCCAGGGCGGGTATGGCTGGCGGCTGCTGCTGTCCCCCAGGCAGTTATAACCACCCTGGGGGACAGCAAGCCAGCCATACCCACATGTGGCCCGTGGGCCAGCCGCTGAGCGCCCCTAATATAATGTGACAGGGAGGTGGAACGGGCTCCTGGAGCATGGGCCCAGCACTATGCCATTATGTCCACAGAAGTCCGACTGCTGCCTGCACACTACAAGTCCCAGCATGTTCAGAACTTATCCCTTCCACATGCTGGCTCCTGTCACTCCAGGGGGAATCCAGGGAAGTCTCAGTCCTCCTCCCTTTTAATAGAAGCCCCCAGCCCTGTCAGTTTCCTGGACAGTAGAATGTACTCAGTCACCCCAATCCTCTGCTCTCATCATAAATATGCTTTCTTGTAGGATCTACTGCACCCCCTTACAGAGCATTTCCCCCGGCCGGACCCTTGCCATTACTGAGGACAGGTGGGGGGTGAGAGGGAAAAAACAAAGCCAGGAGAGATCAGCAGGGAATGAATTAGAGCAAACGGTGAGGAGACCAGCGAGAAGGCAGGACCAGCTCACGGAGGGGACGGGACCAGCTCGCGGAGGGGGCGGGGCCAACTCGCGGAGGGGGCGGGGCCAACTCGCGGAGGGGGCGGGGCCAATTCACGGAGGGGGGCGGGGGGGGGCAACTCACGGAGGTGCATGGATAGGGAGGACAGGTGGTTGGGAGGCAGTGTCATTCTAATCAAGAGAACAGCCCCTTAGCAGATGACCCGCCTCCTCCACTCAGCAGCGTTCCAATGCAGGAGAGGGGAGTGGTTTGTCCTATAACATACTGACCCTCATGCGAGCCCGCTACCCTAACACACAGCAGCGACATAAAACAAAATGCAACAGAGAGCCACAGGCCCCCCTGAAGCATGGGCGGGGTCACAGTTGCAGCTCCTCATGTTATGCCCTTTGTCCCAGCCAGCAATGTATGAATGTCTCCACTGGTTGGATGACAGAGGGGCGGGTCTGGGTAGCAGTCCCGCCCATACCCGACATCACACTCTCAATTTGACAGGTGAAGTCTTCCTTCCTGACTGCACAGTGTACATCCAGCCAGCTTGTCCATCAATCCCTGGCTGTGCTGGATGATCACACTGCTGCAGGTCCTACTGAGCCAAAACCACATAATCAACAGACTTATGCGGACAATGCACCTGCAGGGTGGGTTAGAGACTCGGGGCTATGGGCTCCAGATTCGGGGCTCCAGCCTCGATAGCCACCCCCTGGCGACGCCTATGCCTATGGGTTTCAGCACTTTGTACACCATCATTGCATTCCTTAAATAAGGACATTTCGAAGTATATAACAACATTCAGATCGGCGTGACGCAGCTTTCCAAGAAAGACCACCCAGATCGACAGTAAATTTGTGACAATTAAACTATCCCAAAGGCTTCCAGCCAATACTCTGCCTTTCCCAAACGCAACAGTAGCTGGAGGGTAAGAGATGGCCTTTCCCTAGTGTTAAGTGTCTTTATAATATTGTTATTCCATATGTTATAATCCAGAGACTCACACAAAGCTCCACATAATATAGAACTCTGTGTTTTTGGCAGCAAGAAAAACAAGGCCTCGCCCAACGTAAATATTAAGTCTATGTAGTCTGCAACTCTACAGTTTAACGAGGCAATAAAATGGTATTTTTAAAACATTTTAAAGCGTTTCTGGGTTGGCGCAATTTGAAAGAGGTACTGGAGCTTGTGGAAACTTGTTCTTTTTAAATCCCTCTCCTGTTCTCCCTTATAAATGTGTGTATATATATATATATATATATATATATATATATATATATATATATGCAAAAGTTTTAGGCAGGTATGAAATAATTCTGTAAATTAAGAATATTTTCAGAAATAGAGATGTTATTAGTTTATTTTTATCAATTAACAATATGGAAAGTAAATGTACAGAAGCAAAATCCAAATCAAATCAATATTTGGTGTGACCACCAAAACACTTATGCCGTGTACACACAAGCAGAATGTCCGACAGAAAAGTTTTGGATGGTTTTTCCGACGGGATTCCACTCAAGCTTGCCTTGCATACACACAAAAGTTCGCTGAACTTTCGACCGCCAAGAACGCGTTGACATACAACACTACGACGAGCCGAGAAAATGAAGTTCAATGCTTCCGAGCATGCGACAAATTTATTTCCGAGCATGCGTAGGAATTTTGCGCGTCGGAATTGCTACAGACGATCAGAATTTCTGATCGGAACTTTTTCCGACTGAAAAATTGAGAACCTGCTCCCAATCTTTTGCTGGCTGGAATTCGGCCAGCAAAAGTCCGATGGAGCATACACACGGTCGCATTTTCCGACCGAAAGCTCTCATAGGTCTTTTGCTGGCCAAATTTCCGATCGTGTGTACGTGGCCTTACACAAAGTTTTTGAAGGAACTCGGCAGGTAGATTGTTCCAAACATCTTGGAGAACTAACCACAGATCTATGGTAGGCTGCCTCAAATCCCTCTGTCTCTTCATGTAATCCCAGACAGACTCTATGATGTTGAGATCAGGGCTCTGTGAGGACCAAACCATCACTTCCAGGACTCCATGTTGTTCTTTACGCTGTAGACGGTTTTTAAGACATTAGCTGTATGTGTGGGGTTTTTGTTCTGCTGCAGAATAAATTTGCCTCCCTTAAAGTATTGCATGATGGTTTGGCCCCGCAGTGCCCTGATCTCAACATGATGGAGTCTGTCTGGGATTACGTGAAGAAACAGAAGGATCCAAAAGTTCATTTAGAACTACAAGGTGACAGCCGCAAACGCTGTCAGTAATTGTAGTTCATTGATTCACAGGGATCTGTGAATCAATGACATGGCCGTGTGGGTGGAGCGAGATCCCCAGCTCGCTGTCACAAGGGGATCAGGGAAAGAGGGGTCTGATGCTAAACATGTAACATGTTAAACCGTAAATATGGGTGTAACAGGTAACATGCTCAGAAAGGTGAACCTATCCTTTAGCCATTTAAAGACCGCCCAATGCATATATACTGCGGCAGGGCGGCTCTATTGCATGAAACAACGTACCTGTATGCTATTGCGTACTATAGATGCTGTGGGCGCGTGCGCCCGCTGCATGGAGGGGGAGCCAATGAGCAGGTCCGCTGGGCACCCACGATCGCTCCACAGAGAGTCAGAAGGGGGATCTGCCTATGTAAACAAGGCAGATCCCTGTTCTGACAGGGAAGTACTCAGAGGTCTTCTGTTCCTTGTAAGCAGGAACACGGATCTCTGTGTTCTTCCTGTCAGTACATCCCCCACACAGTTAGAAAACACTCACAAGGGAACACACTTAAACCTTTGATCGCGCCTGATGTTAACCCCTTCCCGGTCAGTGACATTTATACAGTAACAAAAAGAAAAGATTCCCCTTGGGGTAGGACTTTAACGGCACTCAAATAGTAGTAAAAAATTATAGAAAGGTAATCATATATTTATTAAGAAAATACAAGGATAAAAACATGAATCATGGATAATTTCTTAATAAATATATGATTATCTTTCTAATTTTTGACTACTATTTGAGTGCCGTTAAAGTCCTACCCCAAGGGGAATCCTTTTCTTTTTGTATCTGTCTATCTGGATGTTGGCACTGTGAAACAATCACTTCTACCTCTCTTTTTTATGCCCCGTACACACGATAGGATTTTCCGATGGAAAATGTGTGATAGGACCTTGTTGTCGGAAATTCCGACCGTGTGTAGGCTCCGTCACACATTTTCCATAGGAATTTCCGACACACAAAGTTTGAGAGCATGCTATAAAATTTTCAAACTAAATCCGTTGTCGGAAATTCTGATCGTGTGTACACCAATCCGATGCTATTGGCTACTGCCCCGTTTATAGTCCTGACGTACGTGTTTTACGTCACCGCGTTCAGAACGATGGGATTTTCCAACAACTTTGCGCGACCGTGTGTATGCAAGACAAGTTTGAGCCAACATCCGTCGGAAAAAATCCTAGGATTTTGTTGTCGAAATGTTCGATCAATGTCCGACCGTGTGTACAGGGCAATACAGTCACAGTACATTTTTTTTAGCAGTGATCACTGTATTGGTGTCACTGGTCCCCAAAAAGTGTCACTTAGTGTCAGATTTGTCCACCGCAAGGTCGCAGTCCCAAATCAAAATCTCAAAATAAATCTATCCCATAGTTTGTAGACGCTATAACTTTTGCGCAAACCAATCAATATACGCTTATTGGGATTGTTTTCTACCAAAAATATGTAGAAGAATATATATTGACCTAAATTGATGAAGAAATTTGATTGTTTTCCTTTTTTTGGGGGGGGGATATGTATTATAGCAGGAAATAAAAAATTTATTTATTTACTTTTCAAAATTGTCGGTCTTTTTTTTGTTTATAGCGCAAAAAACAAAAACCGCACAGGTGATCAAATACTACCAAAACTAAAAGCAAGCCCTATTTGTGGGAAAAAAATGGACAACAATTTTATATGGGTAAAGAGTTGCCTGACCGCGCAATTGTCAGTTAAAGTAACGCAGTGCCATATCGCAAAAAATGGCCTGGTCATTAAGGGGGGTAAAACCTTCTGGGGCTGAAGTGGTTAATGCATTCTCTGCCTTATTGTAAAAAACAAAACCTTCTGTGCCACAGGATCCCCCCCCTGGCCCCTCCTTATACTTACCTGAGCCCAATCTTGGTCCAGCGCTTAGAAAAGCAGCTCTCTCTCCACTCTTTCCCTCCTCACAGGATTGATAGCGTTGGGAGCCATTGGCTCCTGCTGCTGTCAATCAAATCCTGCAAGGAGGAAGTAGGGGGTGGAGCCAATTCGTACTGTCTATATCTATAGACGCAGACAGCGTGGCTTCGGATGGAGACCGCACAAGTGCCCCCATAGGGGGACCCCAGGAGAGGAGGATGGGGGCTGCTCTGTGCAAAGTAGTAAGTATAACATGTTTATTTTATTTTTTAAAGAAAGGTTACAATCACTTTTTCTAAACAGAGATAGAGAGATAGATAGAGTAGATAGATAGATAGATAGATAGATAGATAGATAGATAGATAGATAGATAGATAGATAGATAGATAGATAGATAGATAGATAGATAGTTTCTTTTAATATATTTGTAATAACTAACTCTAATCTGCGGAACAAATATAATCAAATATTTATTTTATATATAAACTCTAATAAATGTATAAAAGAATAAAGCCCACCAAATATTAGCCGATGTAAATGTCTGTTATTTGCAGAGTGAGAAGTCTTAGGATATGCTATGTTCATCATCAGGAACCCCAAGGCTTGTGTTCTTTGGCACTTGTTCCATCTCAACCCTATACAGCTCTGAATAAAATGAGATATCCTTTTTCCAGCTGATAAGCCCTGTGGCACTCAGCGCTTGGCGTAGAAATAACTTCCTTCGGCAATGATTAGTCAGTTCTCTATTTTGAACATTGATGTAGCAAGTTTAATCAAAACCATGATTACTTGCACCCTTTCATGTATGCTAAAAAAATAAACTCTATAGCAGAAAATCTAAAAGGCAAATACTCAAGTATGGCTGCCAATATTTCTGCAGGAGATGGACAATTTCATTTATCTGCCTGTCCTCCATTCATAGAAGGCTTTTCATTGCTGGAAGATTTAGTACAGCTTCTATGAAGGAAGGAGGTTGGGGGGGGGAAGAGTGGACATAGTGTGCATTCTTGACAAGTGCCTATGACGGGTCCAGCAGCACTAGTTCCTTCTGCCAACCTCCACGTCACTATGGAGGGCATCAACAAGAATGGGTGTGAACTGGTGGGGACCCAGGAGATCGACACAACTGAAAGTGTTGGTTTCCCTGCAGATTTTTCCCCAAAAAATTCTCAGTATTGAGGTGGTATTCAGTGGCACAGGCAATAGAAGGGCAACTATACATTCTTCTTTTGACAGGTATAACTTTCTTTGGAAAGTTTATTATAGTAATGGGGCACTTTAAAGAAAAACATTCACATAACTCAATAGGGTGACCTCTCACTTATATCTGTGGATTCCCCGCAGGAACTTTTTGTTTGTTTGCTTAGATATGACAAATTTGATACTCAACTAAATAATAACTAAAAGTTGAGCAAAAGTTGGGAAACTATAAAAGGTCAGTTCAGGCAAAACTGATATTTAATTTACAGATGGGGAAAACTGGATATTTGACTTTTATTTTTATAGACACAAGCTCAGTGGTGTCTCCAGTTTTCATATTTAGGTGGGGGCATATGAGGGGACAGGGACAAAAGTAGGGGGGCAACTGTAAAATTCAAATTATATATATATATATATCCATCCTGGGGCCCTTTACTACGATCCCACAATGGCCCTTTCACATGTTCTGCAGTGGGCTCCCTTCCTACTGTATTGGCCCCCCCCCAGGGTGGCAGAAAACAAGAGATATATGTCACCAGCATACCAAGAAAATATAAGGGTCCAAAGCAGTGGGAGAACTATCAGGGTTGCAAAAGTTGTCTTGCCTCCGGGCCCTGGTGTTCTGCCACTGTGGGGTTCCCCAGCCTCCTCTTGCTGTCCTGCCCCTGCTATTGACAGCGCTGGTCTGGCATCTCTTGGAATTTACAGGCTGGTTGTCCTGTCCTAAGGATGGGAGAAATCAGTCTGTTTTTTCAGTAACTGAGAGTCCTGGTGGAGTCCTACCTGCAACTCAGTCTTCTCCCTGCCAATGAGGATGCAGGGGAAGGAGCAGATCGGGCAGCCGTGGTTGTGTGAGCGCTCGCATTATGCAGTGTCAGCGAGCAGAGGAAGATGGGAGGAATCACCCGCAGGAGCTGACTGGGGATGCTCTCCCTCTTAGACATTGTTTTATTTTTTTTACAAAAAGGCAGATTTTTTTTTTAATTGGGGGGCACATGGTTGGGCACAGCATAATGTTGGGGAGGGGGTCAGGGCCCCCTCTGGCCCACCCTAGGGACGCCATTGCACAAGCTATTTGGGCATTTTAGAGGCAACCAAAAAAAGATAAACTGCAACTAATTTGTTGGATTCCAGCACACAGCTGGTCTGTAATGCTCCACACTGAAGTCTGTAGAAGTGCTTGGATGACTGGGTGTTGGCACAATCATCTGCAATTCTGCAATTGATCACCCACTATCAGGGCATTGTGTGTTTGTGAATGAGCAAGAGCAAGGGACAAATTACTAGTGCAGGAATCAAAGGGGTTCAGTTTAGAGCTAATTATTACTGGTGATAATTAATAATTGCAAATGCATATTCATTTCTTTGACTTAATGGCATGCAGCAGACCTGCAATGGAAAATCACCCCAAAAGCACCCATGTAGTTTGGACCTTGTACCTGTTAGAGGAGTTTCAGTATGGGAAAATATGTGAGCTGCCACTGCTGACCTCTCCTGGAAAGTCTAGTTGCTTGGCTGTAACATTGATTCAGCACAGGGGTAGGCAACCTTTGAGAGGTGGAGATCTACCTGGACAACATGGAGGAGATCAAAGATCACCGGGTGCCGCTTCCTTTTTTTTTTTTAAGAAATTAACTAGCGAGCCCCCAATAAAAAATAAAGATGGCATGAAGAAATCAGAGAAAGATCCAATAAAGGAATGTCACTGTAAAAATATAAACTTTTCCTACCATAAAACGTAGCTTCAGTGAGAAACTCAGCATTCACTTTCATTCACAATTTTTTTCATGTCTGGAGAATAATCGGTCACCCCCACAAATCTGATGCTGGAGTTCATAATGAAAGCACAACATCTGGTACTGCAGGCTAATTTGCTTGACTAGTTTCAGGGCCTAGCTATCTTCTGATTTCTGGCCAGTGTAAGAAGTAAGTAGGGCAGTGTTCAGGAGTTAGTAGTAGGTAGGGCAGTGTCTAGGGGTCAGTAGTAGGTAGGGCAGTGTCCAGGGATCAATAGTATGTAGGGCAGTGTCCAGGGTCAGTAGTAGGTAGGGCAGTGTCCAGGGGCCAGTGGTAGGTAGGGCAGTGTACAGAGGTCAGTAGTAGGTAGAACAGTGTCCAGGGATCAGTAGTATGTAGGGCAGTGTACAGAGGTCAGTAGTAGGTAGAGCAGTGTCCAGGGATCAGTAGTATGTGGGGCAGTGTACAGAGGTCAGTAGTAGGTAGAACAGTGTCCAGGGATCAGTAGTATGTGGGGCAGTGTACAGAGGTCAGTAGTAGGTAGAGCAGTGTCCAGGGGTCAGTAGTATGTAGGGCAGTGTACAGACGTCAGTAGTAGGTAGAGCAGTGTCCAGGGGTCAGTAGTAGGTAGAACAGTGTCCAGGGGTCAGTAGTAGGTAGAACAGTGTCCAGGGGTCAGTAGTATGTAGGGCAGTGTACAGAGGTCAGTAGTAGGTAGAACAGTGTCCAGGGGTCAGTAGTATGTAGGGCAGTGTACAGAGGTCAGTAGTAGTTAGGGTAGTGCACAGAGGTCAGTAGTATGCAGAGCATACCAAGGTTAGTAGGATGTAGGGCAGTGTGCAAAGGTCAGTAGGACAAAGGACAGGGGAGTCAGGCAGGTATGGTTTTGGGGGGCCAAGAGGGATGGTACTGGAGAATCAGGAGTGCATGATACTGAGGAGTCAGGAGGGCAGGGCTTTTTTTCAGCAGGAACTAGGGGGAACTCAGTTCCACCACCTCTGGCTCAGGTCTTCTGCTCCCTGCTCACCACTATCACTTGGTAACACTGAAGTCCAGCTCCTGCATTTATAAGTGATAGCTTATCTCCCAGTAGCTTCCACAGGTCAGATCCCTTGCGCAGATCCCACTAAGTGCCAGACATGGACAAGGGAGCTACAGAACAGGTGCCCATGGTTCAGTGCAGTCATGGGCAGGAGAGGGTACGTGGTAGGCTGCACCCTCTGTGGTCTTCATTTTTTCCCTGGTGACCAATTGTTGATGCTCCTACTGCATGATCTTCCCTGCAAGTGACTGTAGTATAGTATAGTATGCTGGGAGGTACTACAGCCGGATAGTTGCTTCAGCTTAATATTGCAACAAAGGTAATAAATATGACAGATGGTGGAGCTTTTAAGGAGGGGGGAGAAGATGAGGGCAGTGGAAGGAGGGGTTGTATACAGAGGGAAGAACTATTATTTGATACCATTTGGCAGGTATGTGTGTGTGTCGGGCATGGTTGAGTTCCTGCACCTATTCTCTGAGAAAAAAAGCCCTGCAGGAGGGTATGGTATTGAGGGGTCAGGAGGGCACGGCACTGGGGGGGTCAGGTGGGATGGGGTGTCAGGAGGGCATGGTGTTAGGGGGTCAGAAGAGTATGGTATTGGGGGATCAGGAGGGCACAGCACTGGGGGTGGGGTCAGGTGGGCTCGGACTGTCAGGACGGCATGGTATTGGGGGGTCAGGAGGGCATGGTGTTGAGGGGTCAGAAGAGTATGGTATCGGAGGCCAGAAGGGAATAGTATTGTGGGGTCAGGAGGGTACAGAAGTTGCCAGGTACCAGATGCACAGTGGCGCAGGGAAGCTGCCATGAGCTATCTACATGTTCTGGCACCGATCCCTGCCAGCCCTCCACTCTTGTCCATCCCACAAGCACCTTGGATGGATCGGAAAGGTAGCAGACTGGTGGGGATGAGTTCACTACACATAGGACTCAAGGAATGAGCTTGGCCATGTTCGTACAAGAGCCCGAACCCACCTGAGCTATTCCAAAGGCTTTCCCCACAGTAACACATATGCAAGGGACAGGGCTGCCTCTGCAGACTAGGATTGGCTGAGCGTAGCGCTGGGTCGGCAAGGTGAGGATGTGTTCACGAGCTACCTGTCACCTGCGGTCGACGGGTAGCTCACGATCAACAGGTTGCCAACCCCCAATTTAGCAGCTTTAGTGTTTTCCAAGTCACTGACATGGAACAAATATGGAGAACAGGAGCTCGGTCTTACTCTGCCATTCTGACATCAGTTACTACTTTATTGTTCTGGATCAGTTACTTAAAGCAATATTACAATTCTTACCCCGGCACTTGCAATTTTCTATCAATGCTGCTGGCTCCTTTTTTTCTAAAGCCCCGTACACACGATCAAATTTTCCGACAACAAATGTTGGATGTGAGCTTATTGGCTGAAAGTCCGACCGTGTGTATGCTCCATTGAACATTTGTTGTCAGACTTTCCGCCAACAAATGTTGGCTAGCAGGTTCTCAAATTTTCCGCCATCAAATGTTTGTTGTCGGACTTTCGGATCGTGTGTACACAAGTCCGTCAGACAAAAGTCTACGCATGCTCGGAATCAAGAAGAAGGAGCCGCACTGGCTATTGAACGTCCTTTTTCTCGGCTCGTCGTACGTCTTGTACGTCACCACGTTCCCACATTCATAATTGTTGGCCAACATTTGTGGGACCGTGTGCAACAAAAAGCAGCCAACCTTAAACAGGAAACCAGGGACAGTGGTCATGGCACCAGCTAAAACTGGAACAGATAAAGAAACTCCATACGCAGTAAGTGATTAAATCAGATGCTTAAAGTGCTTAAAAATGGAGGGCTCAATATTATTTTAAAGACAGCCAGGCAACTAGCATTTTCAGAAAGAAGCAACAATGAAAGTCCCATTTCTTTTGGGCTCTGCCTTCGAGTGAGACTCTCAAAATAGTCATTCATATATCAGTTTTTGGTGGACTTGCCCTATAAAACAGTTCTTGTTGGGTGACAAAGCCACTTATGATAAAGGAGACTTTTTACACTTTGTAGCACTAGAACATCGAGCACCATTCAAGACGTTATGTCATAAGACGTCTAAAGACAAACAGGCTTATTCAATGAGGCAAAGTCATTTTACTTTACTAGATCAATGTCATGTTCCTCAGCAGCCAATCAGATCCAATTTGTCACTGCAAGACTGCAGGAAACTCAAATCTGACTGGCTGTTATGTAGCGCAATGCTCAATTGTAGTAATCACCTGCAGCTTTGTCTGTTAGAAATAGACATAAAAATGCTCAAAATGTAAAGTAAAAAAAATAAAGACAGAGAAAATTTCAACAACTATAATAGTGTTACATATAAATCTTTAAAATAATGGACTTATTTAACATTGTATTAACATTTTGCACAAAATATAAATTTTATGTTTAGTTATCCAATAAATGAATAGCATAACATACATAATACAGTGAACCAATCACACAGGGGCTTAATTATAACTGGATGTGGCATTACCGGTAAATCCCAATTACATTTTCAGTTTAAATCAACTTAATACATTCCACATGCATTACTGTAAAACAACAGTCTTACTGCCTCCTTACTGCCTGCATTCATTCCTTAAACTGTCATTAAGGGCAAAACTTTGTTTGCATTTTAGATACAGTAATGCCGCGTACACACGGTCGGCTTCTCCGACGGGGAATGCTGACTCAGAGCTAGAGCTCTCCTGTGAGCGGAGCTACTGTACAGGTTTGACCCTGCAAGAGAGATGGGTGAGTCTCTGTGACTTCTGCAGAGAGACCACTGCTTCCAGATAGCAAGCAAGGGTTCTTCTCTATAGCATATTGGCAAAGGACAGGCTTTTCGACTCAGGCTGTGTTTTTTTTTCTTTTCTTTTTTTAATAAGGACACAAACTGTGAGAACTTGCATAAGCTTTATTTTAATGCACCCGGAATGTATAGAGCTGATACACATAAAAAGTTCACTTGAGCTTTGAAAGCTCCACCTTATACTCCCAGTGTCCATCTGATTGGTTTTGATGCTTTGTAAGTATGGCTTACAATAAAATATTATACAAGGATGCAGTTGTTTGCTATGAAGATTTTATAAACAGAAGAGACAAATAGGTAAGGATTTAAAGTGCTAATACAACCATGGTTTATTTTTAAAGTGGTTGTATACACTTTATTTTAATTTTTACCTACAGGTAAGCCTATAATAAGGTTTACCTGTAGGTAAAATTAATATCTCCTAAACCTGTACGGTTTAGGAGATATTCACTTTGCATGCAGCCACTGACGTCAGCGGTGCATTTGCTGTGAAGGCCCAGCTGAAGGTCTGGCAGACCCTGCCGGACCTTGCCAGGAAGAAGACTCCCACATGCATGCACGGGAGTGACGTAATCGCGGCTTCGGCCACTCACAGCGTCGGAGCCGCAAACCCGGAAGAAACGATTAGGGAACATGTCAGGTACCTCGGCGTGGACCGGGATCAGATGCCGAAGCCTCCTTCTAAGGTAAGTATTTTATAATGAGCTAGTATGCGCTGCATACTAGCTCATTATGCCTTTGCCTTCCAGGTTTTTTTTGTTTTTTTAAAAAAATGTAAAAATGTCTGTGCGGGTAAACAACAAAGAGGAGCTCCACTTTTGTTGAGAAGAAAATAATTATTTTTGGGTGATCAATGTATATTGCGGGGATTTTAACAAACTTCGATTTCTAGTTGTAGATTTCTACCTTTTTTTTGCTCTGAAGGAATAGCTGTTTGTTTCACCAGACTGATCGCTGCAAAAATCATTCTGAATGGGAGGGTCTGGTTCATTATAATCAGCTGATGCACTTTCTGTGTTCTAATGAAGAACGTTGCAGGGTTTTGCATGCAACCAATGAAGTGTCAGGACACCCAATGAGCATACACTTGCCCTCGAATAGTCACTCACCAGGTGGTGAAGCAAGGGTAACAATGACCAGCATGAAGCTTCCTGCACTATGCACCTTCAACAAGTCAATGCTTATGGCTCACTTTGTTATATTCAGGGTCCTTTTAAGGGTTCATGCAGCATAATTCTCACACCGCTTTCTCTTCCTAGGAGCTGCACATGCGGCGTACAACTTTCTTTCAAGTTGTACCAGCTGTACTCTTGTAAATGCCAATGCTTCATTGAATTGGCATTCATTTGCACATACACGCCCAACATATTTCCCGTTACAAGAGCAGGGTGTTTGGGAAATGGGTGTGGTCGGGTTCCAATGTGGGTGTTGCTGGTCACATCTGAGTAGGTTTTGGGCAGATCAGGATTGGCGTTAAAATTCTCTAACTTTGCATTTGAAATGATTTTCACTCCAGTCCTCACTAGCACCATACAGTGATAACTGAACCCCAGTGTTTCACATGAATTTCTCAAAATACATATGTTTACACATTTTTACCATGCCTGAAATACAATCTGTAATGAAGAGCAGAAACACAATCACAACCAACAAGCCTGTTCATAAAAAACACAAAAAACAATGGTAAAAAGGCAGGTCAAGCCCTTCATTGACAATATCAATTTTTGACGACAGCAAATGCAATTGCATACAACTTAGAGGCCAACTCCACACACTACTGATCCACCCTTTTTCTTTTGCATACACTGGTGGGTCCAATACCATATCTTTAAGAAATTCCATTGGTGAGGATGTGTGTCTTGGAAGAATAAATGTTACTTTTTTGCCGCCAAATGTTTATTCTCCCCTATATCAGGAAGACTCTGGGCCAGATAAACTGCTGTTGGTGCACCAAGTATTTGGCAAAGTATTTGGCTCCCCTGTTAGGGAGATGTACCCTCTCTGTTTATCCTGTTTACCATTATCATTGAAAGTGAAAGTAAAAGAAATCCCCAAATTTTGGGCTGTCCCCAAAAAAGTAGTAGAGGAGAAAACTTCCAATGGGGATAAAAGTTCTGGGGACCCCAAGGGATTCCCTTAATTGGTAGGAATTTGCTCTCCCTTCCTGTTTTGGCTATGGAACAGGAAGTGAAGGGAAATCTTCCCAATGGAACGCAGATGGGAAAAATAAACTGACATGGGTTATGACCGTCCTGTACTCTATCCAAAATGAAAAAAGTTTTGCCTATAGTTCTACTTTGATGCTAGGCCTCAGCAGGTCCATGTGCTGGGGTCCTGGGGAAACATACTGGTTGAAGCTGAGCTGGGGAGGGAAACTTTCTCTAAAGAGTATTGCAGGGAAGCTGGGTAGAAGCTGCCCCTAAATATTGTGAGTAGGACCATTCTAATGTAGCTCCAGGTTTATAAGAACCGGTATTCATCGAGGGTCAAATGCCATGAAGTGCTACTAGAAGACTGCACTCATAGAATCACAGATGACTTGGCTAACTACCTCTCCATCAGTATATTTTTGAAGCTGCTGCCAGAAGCTGGGGGGGGGGGGACTTACTTTAAAGAGTGTTGCAGGGAAGATGGGTAGAATCTGCCCCTGGACGTTGTGAGTAGGACCATTCTAATGAAGCTCCAGGTTTCTAAGTATTCATTGAGGGTCAAATGCCATGAAGTGCAACTAGAAAACTGCTCCCATAGAGTCACAGATGACTTGGCTGACTACCTCTCCATCAGTATATTTTTGAAGCTGCTACCAGAGGGCCTACAACTACTACTGGAGTTTTTCCGGAAGCTGTCCTCAGATTTTTTCACACATTTGGGTATCCTACATCCTAAACCCTCCTCTATGCATTATTAGCTGAGACCTGTAATAAACCTTTAAAAGACATTCAGCCTGGAGCCTGAGTTTGTTGGTGTGCTACTGAGACTAGGAACATGGCAGGCAGCCTTTGAAGAAGTATTGGGGAGTCAGTATATTTCCAGGAGCTCTATCAGGGGACATCTCTACCGAGTTTGTCAATATTTGGAGCAGTGGAGGTTTGCAGTAGGGCGCCAAGATACCAATGGCACAAGACAGTTACCCCATTGTGCTATGAGCCAAATAAACTATATGCACTGCTACAAAATAGTTTGATTGACATATGATGCACCAAAATCAGATGTCATGAGTGACAATTCGCATTCCTCAACAACCGTCAATCTTAGTTTATCTGGCCCTCTATCAACAAAATGTGACACCATCCCTTGGCTTTGCACTGCCTGCAGCAGTTTTTGCAGGAATGGGAATCCTGGTGGATTATCACAATTCTAAGCGATTAGCATGTCATTCACCTTGCCAGCAACCACTGAGCAATCAGTTTTGGGTGAAGTTGGCCTTTATCCACAATGAGTCTGATTGATAAAAAACGAACAAAAAGAAAATAATTTATCACATTCTAAAAATTAGAAAAACGTTCAACACAGCTATTTTCTTCTGCATAGGACTGTAAGAAAATATAGGCCTTATAACTGCAAATGCCAAAAGGTGAATGTAAGATATGAAGAGTCGTAGTTTGCATACGTATAATACTTCATAAACAAATTTTCACACATCTCAATCCGTTACTTGGATATATTCCATCTGCACACCAGATAAAGCTGAAAAAGAGGAACTGGATTTATTTCCCAAGGATTTTTTTACCTTGACTCTGCCCCAGATTGGATAAAAAAACGGTGACCGCTAATAGTGACAGAACGATCATGGTGTGTAGGTTGTGTTGTCCCTTCATTTTGCCCAATGGTTTTCAGTTAGCTTATCTGCAATTATAAAAATGATGTTGCTTGCATTAGAAAAAAATGTATTTAGTTATAAAAGCGACAGATTTATATATATGGTTACATAGGTTGAAAAAAAGACACAAGTCCATCTAGTTCAACCATAAAAATAAATAAATAAATAAAAAATAATATCAAACAATCCCATATACACAATCCTATACCCACAGTTGATCCAGAGGAAGGCGAAAAACCCCAGCAAAGCATGATCCAATTTGCTACAGCAGGGGAAAAAATTCCTTCCTGACCCCCAAGAGGCAATCGGATTTTCCCTGGATCAACTTTACCTATAAATATCAGTACCCAGTTATACTGTGTGCATTAAATGACTTTTATTAGCCTAAAAATTAAGTTAAATATACATCTGAAAGAGTTTTATTATATCTGTTCAGTAAGTACAAAAAAATCATCTTGTCAGAAATTCCGAGCTGTCCAGTCAGGCATTCCTCCTGTACCCTCCTGCCCAGGCCCCAATAATCTACAGGGAGCCCCCCTGCACTGAGTACTCACTGATTCACCACTCACCATTCATCACACCACTCACCTACCTCTACTTGCCTTGTTACAGGGGTTTTCCAGATTCTGATAAGTCACCCCCGCACTCCCACAATTACCAGGCCAGAGTTGTGTGAAAGAGCACCTTCCCATGTTGAGGACATGTGGCCTGGTATGGTTCAGGAGGGGGGAGCTGCACACTCACCCCCCCCCTTACCTGGACTGCCGGGCTCCATGCTCTGATAAGGGTCTGGTATAGATTTTGTGGGAACTCCATGCCATTTTTTGGCATTAAGTCCCTCCCAAAATCTACCCTAAGGGCCATCTAAAAAAAAAAATCAGCTCTTTTGTTAAAATTCTGCTAACAGAAGGGGTGACTCATGGTTGCCGGCTCCTTGCTGACAGCAGGGTAAGTCACTGGTTGTTAGGACGCCAGCCTTTAGTGGCTCCTAACAACCAATGCAAAAAATGAACCATTTGTACATTTACATCCGTTTAGGTCCACTTCCATTTTTTAAACAGAACAAGAGATTTGTTCTGTTTAAAAAAACGGACCTGAATGGACGTGGATGTAAACAGATGATCATCTGTTTACATCCGTTTGCCCATAGGAATGCATTGTTAATGTCTGTCAATGGATGAAAAAAGGACAGACAGAGCGCCCGTTTAAAAGGATAATTAGGGCTCTGCTGTGAGGAGTTGCAGAAGAGATTCTTTGTGCCAGTGGTGGCTGCCTACCATGAAGACAAGGGAAGGAAGGGGAATGGGTCCAGGGGGGCTTCTAGGTGGTGCTCTGGGAATAACACATGGTGCATACTCCATGCCTGGTGGAAGTGTAGATCCTGCTGGCCTGTCTGGCCAAAATCTGTAAGTGACAGACTGCGTGTGTAAGAGAGGTGGCTATATGTACAGAACGACCCCATCTGCCTGTAACAGTCACATCCTCCCTACTGATCATCCATGCCTTCCCTCTGTGTCCTCTACTCTCATCACACCCTCTAATGTCTGTGCCACCTTACCATATACTGTACTGTGCCCCCTCCCCTCAGCATACCCTGCACTCAGGGCCACCAACAGAGGTGTGCAGCCAGTTCTCCTGTAACCTGCTACGCACCAGAACTCCCTGCATAAACTGTATGCATCCTGTAGCACAGCACACTGCTGCTCTAAAGAAGATTGTCCCTTATGGGCCACCATGCCGCTAGCTGTTAACCAGCATCGCCAAGGGTTCCATGGTGATGGGAGACACAGCTGCAGTCTTGAAGGATCTGGCAGTTGATGTGCTTTGTTTGGTGCGTGCTGGGTATATGGCAACAAATGGGTGGAAGGACTGAGGGGGTACTGTCCCGGGTACACAGTTACAGACTGGGGGGGATCTGGAAGAGGTGGGCATAGCCTGCAGTATAAGGATTACTGGGAGGCTAAAGACATTCCTGACCCTTGTACTATGTAAATTACACACACCTGACCCCTGCACTCTGTACATTACATACTTCTGATCTCTGCATTTTTGGCTCAGGTTTTAAGCCCCTCCCAGTACTTTGCCATACCCACAATTCGCAGCAGCGTGCACAGTGCACAATCTTTTTTTTTTTTTTTTTTAATCAAATAATTTTTATTTTTATAGTTATACAAACAAAAACTATATCAACTAAATTAATAAATATCAAAAATTATCAAATAAAAAAAAAAACACAAAACAAGGAAAAAAAGAAACATAAAACATAGACCAAACAAACCTTGCACCTCTCGTATTAAAGTTCCTTTCTCATACAATAGCCAAAACATAATAGGAGCATGAATACAATTTTTTCATCCAATTAAGCTCCCCTGATATCAATCATCAGACTATGGTAGCTTCCCTGCAGCTTCAGCTTATCTTTCTTTCACATATATCTTTCTTTTCTATCTATTCCACTTCCTTCTGCCTCAGCTCCTTACTCCCATCTACTGTATCTCCATTACTTTTACTCCTCTCTACTTGATAAACCATCGTAAAGTTTGTTACTAGGTTCTATCCATCATGACCATATTTTACCAAACTTTTGAGGTGTATCTCTATGCTTATACATTAGTTTTTCTCTTTTAAGTATATAGTTACATTTCTTAACCCACTGGTTTATGCGTTGGAGGATCAGCAGATGTCTATTTTTGTAGGATGACTTTCCGCGCTTAATATAACGATCTTCTCCACATAGTGTACATCTCTACAGGTAATGCTCCATCAGGTATTATTTCCAATAGTGCGAATTTGGGTGTCCCTATTATCTCAGTAAGACTTATGCCCCGTACACACGGTCAGATTTTCCGATGGAAAATGTGTGATAGGACCTTGTTGTCGGAAATTCTGACCGTGTGTGGGCTCCATCACACATTTTCCATCGGATTTTCCGACCACAAAGTTTGAGAGCAGGATAAAAAAATTTTCCCACAACAAAATCCGTTGTCGGAAATTCCGATCGACGGACAAAGTGCCACGCATGCTCAGAATAAATAAAGAGATGAAAGCTATTGGCTATTGCCCCGTTTATAGTCCCGACGTACGTGTTTTACATCACCGCGTTTAGAACGATCGGATTTTCCGACAACTTTGTGTGACCGTGTGTATGCAAGACAAGTTTGAGCCAACATCTGTCGGAAAAAATCCTAGGATTTTGTTGTCGGAATGTCCGAACAAAGTCCGACCGTGTGTACGGGGCATTAGTATGTTTAAGGTTGTGAATATTTTTTCCCAGTAACGATGGAGCTTCGGACATCGCCAAAGCATGTGGATAAGAGAACCATTAAATAAAGAGCATCGCGGACATAACAATGTTGTGTTTTTTCCCCAAGCATGGAGTTTTTGTGGGGTGTAATGAGCCCTATGTATAATAAAAAGCTGAGATAACCTTTGAGAGGGCGAGAGGGATATCTTGGGAAGTGTTTCCAGGGCTTGTGTCCAATCCACCTAATCTCACAGTGCACAATCTTTGAGGAAAAATCTAATTTTTTTCTGATGAGCCTGCAGAGCATTGCACTTGCGATTAGTAGATTGCAGGTGCAATATCAGGCTCCTGCAGACACCACCTTCATCTTGCCTGCCCTTCCCTCCGTCCTGGCAGGCAGTTACAAAGCTGGAGAAAGTGTCAATGAATTTTGAGAGTGCTCACCAGTACCCTCGCAGTTCATTGGGAACTACAACCCATTTGCTCTTCAACTTTTAAATGAATGAGGTCCTTTATGATAAAGTACAACAAGGAAAATAAAAAAATCAGGTATTCTGGTCAGAACTGGACTACACAGGATCAATAACGTTAAACTCTGGATCCAAAAACCTTCATGTAAATATATTCCTCAATAGCCACAAAGGGTATAAATCTACTTTGTGTGCTGTGCACCAAATACCTTTGGAAACCCAGATACTACCTTGTAAAATTAGCAGTGACACCATCACTGTGCTGTACATAGCCTGTGCAGGGAGCAGATCTGTGGGAGGGACACAACAAGCTCCACCCACTACAGGAGGGGGCGTACACAAGACCAGTCACTCTGCACAAGGAGAGAGAGCAGCAGTGACCGGTCTTTATTACAGGAAGCTCCTGCACAGGTCTCGCACTGCACTGATCTGGAAGAAATACACATGGCACACCGCGATTTTGGAATACACATGGCTCTTGTATTTAGACACTATTTTCTTATCCGCTCTCATTACATTGCAGTTATGCCAGCATGTGAAATAGCTGAGTTATAAGATCAGAAGTTTAGCTCCCAGCCATGAAGAGCACAATTTAATTTGGCAAAACCTGCACTATGAGTCTGATACCTCAGGCAAACAGTAGCAAGCCAAAACACCTTTCTGCCACGTGTTAAAGCTTCATATCAGGCTTAGGAGTGAGATATACTGTGTATGGATTGCATAACCAGTGATAGACACACATTCACTTGTTTTTTTTTTTAATTCATTTACATATTCTTATTGCTAGAGCTGTGAAATGTAGGAGAAGTAAAGCTGAGCTAATTGACATACATAAACGAATACATACCTATCCAAAACAAGAGATATTAGAGTACATATACCATAGAAGGAAAGTGCTGGCTGCCATTGTTGACCTCCTGAAAATGTTTTTTTCTCCCTGGCTGTTATATAAACTGGCTTTATTACATTTATAAAGTGACCCTTGTCCTTACCCCCATGTAGGGTAATGAATGAGGGTCCCTCCCAAATAGCATGTACTAACCTTTCCCTTGCTCCAAAGGAGGAGCGGTGGGGACCACAGGAAGAAAACCAACTTCTCAAAGCTTATTTTGGATTATGAATTGCTTCCCTCGTTCCATGTGATAGCGCTGAACTAATTATGAGGCACCAACAACATCACATTTATTATAGGTAATTATATAGTGCTGTCAATGTACACAAATATTGTACATTCACGTCAGTCTCTGCCCTCAAGGAGCTTACAATCTAAGGTCCCTAACTCACATTCATACATACACATACTAGGGCTAATTTAAAGCTCTATCTGTCTAAAAAAAAAAAATTATAAATATTTCATATGAGTACAGTGCTGCATGACCGCGCAATTGTCATTCAAAGTGCAACAGCGCTGAAAAGCTGAAAATTGGCCTGGGCAGGAAAGGGCTAAAAATGGGCAGTAGGCAAGTGGTTAAGCATGAGGTTGTATACTTGCTCCAGGTCTGTGGCTCTTAGAATACTGAAGCAAGAGGCTAAATCTGGCCAAGTGGCCATAGGCTTTTCAAGGTTTCTGTCCTTCAGCCTTTAGAGAAACCTAACAGATTCCTGCAGCCACACTAAGAACATGAATGGATAAATTGGATGAATACCCACCCCCCCCCCCCCAGCTGAAAACTCTATTCTGAAAATCATCTCTCAACCGTGCCTGCGTCTCATTGGACAATTTTCCATTAGGCACCTTCCACAAAAGTTATTTGATTTCCATCGTCTTTGCTTTCTGTTCGTCTGTTAGTTTGTGCGGCACAAACCGGGAACAGGTCTTCCACTTACCCAAATCTCCGCAGAGATTTGACTTTTGTTGTAGGGAACAGTAGGGAACAGTGCCAGCACTTTTGTTGTAGGGATTATTGACTTTTGTTGTAGGGAACAGTGCCAGTAGGGCCATACACTGCTCGAATTTTGTCCAGCAGGGACTGGCTGAAACTTGAGCAGTGTATGACTTGCTAAAGTATGACAGCCAGGGAACTTATATTTTTAGGATAGGTAGGAAAAGACAGCCTCTATGTTTCCCTCGTGTCAGGTTACCTTTAGGGGCAATTATCTTGTTGCCTAATAATGTATCTGCAGGTGGCCACTATTAGTTTGAAGAGGTGTCACCATCTGACCACACAGTAAGCCCCCAACAAGTCCGGAAAAGATCTTGTCAGTAGGCCCAAGGGTAGCAACAATTGCGGATAATGACATGGGGAATGTAAAGCATTTGATTAATATGCATTCAGGAACCTGCACTCAATTAATTAGAGGCTATGTAGCGAGGCTCCAGTCCCGGAGGTCTGCCTTTCATTATTACCTTCATCAGTTCATTTATGGCTCACTTCACAAAAATAAAAAAAATAAAAGTAAAATACAACAGAAGTACAAGAATGTCTCAGTGTGTATAGAGCCATTAAAAGCCATCTAATATCTATAGTTTGGTACATGCCTGAACTCTGGAACAGTGCATGTTTGGATTGGAGATATCGGCCAAGCTTTATCTTTTAGCCTGAGGTCAATTCAGCCTAATAGAATGTAACGCGTGTATAAAAAGCAAAAAAAAAAAAAAGCAAATGGAAACTATTTCAACAATTTGTACCTGAACTCTCCTGTACTTTCACGCCCTCTATCCCTGTATAATATACATTATATTTGGAGAGCCCATTGTAATCGGGTGAGGGAGGTGACCGTATTTACGAGGTGTTTAAAAAGTTTGGTGAATGGTATCAGAAAACAAACAAAACAAAAGATACAAACAGATTACCTTTACTTGCCTTCAAAATAATTGCCATCCATCACAAAAACACTTTTGGGAAAACACTTTTGGCAACATTCATAAAGCTTCTGGAAACTGTCACCAAAAGCCTCTTTAGGAATCGATTGCAGAACCATTGTCACACATCCTTGGATTGCCGCCACGTCTGCAAAACGTGCGTTTTTCATGATGCTCTTGCAGGCAACTCTTTTTGGGTTGCGGGGAAGACGGTGAATGCCATTCCATTGATAACCGCTTGGATTCCGGATCGAACTGGCAGCACCAGGTCTCATCCCCTGTGATGATGGTTTGCAGAAAGGATGGATCCTGGTCACACATGGTAATGAAATCTCCAGAGATTTCCATTGTTTTTGCTTTCTGTTCGTCTGTTCTGTTCAGGTCTTCCACTTACCCAAATCTCTGCGGACCATGGTGCGCACTCTGTCGTTGATAATGCCCATTTCCTCCGCCGTCAATCGTAGAGTCAGTCACTGATCTTGTGCCAGCATTTGTCGTACTTACTCGATCAAGTCTGAGGTTCTGCTTGACGACCTAAACGTGGCTCATCCTCAGTCGTTTCCCTCCCATCACGTCAACCAGTCATAAACACATTTTCTGCTCATGGCTTCCGTCCCGTACACTTGCATCAACATTTCATGCGTCTCCATCGCCGTTTTCCCCAATTTGTATCAGAAGATGATGTTAACTCATTGGTCCATTTCACTGTGACCCTACCTCTCACACTGACCAAAATTGACTGCCATGTGTACTCTATGCTAAGTGGCACTTCTCAACATGTGTTTAGACAACACCTGGCCCAAGTTGCCGTTGAGATATCATACCATTCACCAAACTTTTTAGATGCACCAGCAGTTGTGACAGCGGTTGCCTTTGCTGACAGTTTCCAGAAGCTTTATGAACGTTGCCAAAAGTGTGTTGTAAAGGATGGCGATTATTTTGAAAGCCAGTAAAGGTAATTTGTTTGTATCTTCTGTTTTGTTTCTTATCTGATACCATTCACCAAACTTTTAGACACCTCCTAAATAAGGTCACCTTACCTTATTTCTTTAGTCTCCATCACCTACATGCTAGAATGTGTGGCACCAACACCTTTTTCTTGATAGTTAATATGTCATATTTCTATATAAATAGATTGTCATTGTAAACTTTTAAACCTGAACGTCAGGTATGGATTTTTTTTGCATAATTACATTGGTGGAGCTTGGACCCATATAAGTATACATTTTACATGCCTGGCTGATCCTTGTGGAAGCAAAAAAAAAAAACATTTTAACAGCTGCCACTACTAGCTACTAGCTGTTGCTACTAGAGCAGCCCTTGCTGTCTCCCTGGTCGAGTGCTGAGAGGTTGCCCTTCTGCATAGTAACCATGCTCGGCATGGGCACCATTCAGAAAACATCTGCAAAGCTTTCTCTGACTGGACAATGTGGAGGCCATGAGGTCAACCTCCTTTGGTTACTATGCAGCGGGGCAGTCACTTGGCACGGGCTCCAGAAGATAGTAGTGGAGACTACTACAATGGTTGTCTGCTTTCACAAGGATCGGCCAGGAATGGAATATGTACACTTTCATTGCTCCAAGCTGGATCAATGTAACTGTGCTGTAAAAAACATACCTGGAGTTCAGCTATGGAAAAGCTAAGGAACATGTCACATGGGCAGTTTTGCTGCTAGTGACACAGCACCAGCAGTAGAATCACCAAGGAGAAGCTTACATTTACCTTAAAGCTCAACTCCGGGTAACATTTTTTTCCCCTATGCAGTGGGGCTGTGCACTGTATGGGTTACCTGCTCGTTCTGTCTAGGGGTGAACATAGATCCTAACCCAATCCTTTTGATGTCCAGTGTTGGACTGTTCCTGACGTCTTCACGTCCAGAGCCGGTCTATGGGCGTGATGACATCAGGAACAGTCCACCGCACAAAACCACTGGACCATGAGGGGGAAGGAGCTGAAGGGACTGGTCTTGCGCTGGGAGGATCGGAGGATTAGATAAGTATTTCTCAACTTCCTGAAAAACTTCCTGAATCCTTAGACAAAAACAAGCAGTTATTCCATGCAGTGCGGGCACAACCCTAATACATGGAAAAAAAAAGTTTGACCGGAGTTCAGCTTTATTGTTTATTTATTTTTTACAAAAACATTCAGTGAAATAAAAAAGGAGGATGTTAAAGTTGGGCTTTCAAGCTAGCTGCACTCTTTTTCCATTTTGGTCTGGTGCTCCTTCGGCTGGCTTATGTTTTGAGTGGCTTTATCCAGAGTTTGGCTGCTTCATTCTCGTTCCAGGTCAGTGATTCAAATCAATAAAACCAGAGACAGCCAGGGAATTCGTATTGTCAGAGAAAGAACACCATATTTCTTATTGTATCAATTTTGTTTAGGTTTCTTGATCAAGAAGGGTAATTCAGTAAGACCAAGCTTAAAATGAGCTTAAAGAGTTAGTTCACCTTTGTCAAATAAACTGCCTATGTAGGTAAGGGGCAGCATCGACTAAAGATAAATGATTCTCTTGCTATAGGTGTAGGCCAGGGGTGTCAAACTTGATTTCTTTGTGGGCTGCATTAGCAGTATGGTTGGTAAGGGTCAGTTGTATCTGGAGTGTGCTACGTACAGGGTGCAGGATTACGCTACATACAGAGAGCAGAGTTCATGAGTGCATTATGAATAGAATGCAGAATTCAGGTTACGCTACGTACAGAATGCAGAATTCAAGAGTGCATTACGCACAGAGTGCAGGGTTTAGGGGTGCGCTCTGCACAGTGTGCAACCCCATCCCCAACCGTCCCAAAAGTTCACTGTTCTCTCTCTCAGGTTCTGGAGATCTGGCTCCACTGTGAGTGCGTGCTGGGATCTGCGAAATCCAGGAGCTGCTGAGAGCAAAGCTGTCTCTTGTAAACACAGAAGGCTTCTGTGTTTACAGGTGGGAACGAAGGGTAAGAATCAGAGGTGTGAGGGCCACATGACATTGCCTGATGGGCCGCATTCGTCCCGCGGGCCTTGTGTTTGACACATGTGATGTAGGCCATTTACATAATTCCAAAGACTGACATAATCTCGCTCTGCTTTCTTGCAAGGACGTTGCTAAGACAATCCCATTCAAATCCCCTCACATGCGCTCTATCTCCCATGTCGCAGTAGCTCTGAGCTCAGCGATGCTGTGATGAAGTAAATAGAGAACCACACATGTGTGGGGATCAAAGTCTGTGCCTGTAATGATAGTGGAGTTCCACAGCAACATCGTAGCAACAAGGCAGGATGGGAGTTTTTTGGCCAGGCTTCAAGAGATATGTATATTGCCTGCTCCTATAACAAGGGCATCATTCAGCTTTAGTCAAAGGTCCACAGTTTGTTTTATCTAGACTACAGGCACCCCTACCTGCATAGGCACTTTTTTGGTAACGTTGAACTAACTCTTTAACCAATAACTCACTTTGTTGGTATTGGGATAAAGGCACAGGGAGGGATTTTTTCCGGGTTATCCTATTATGATCACCACATCCCACTATACAGAAAGGAAAAACAACAACAACAGATTATGCTGTAAATTCAGTGCTTTTTAACCACTTAAAGACCGGCTTACGCTGATATACGTCGGTAGAATGGTACGGCTGGACAAAGTAACGTACCTGTACGTTAGTTTGAATTTCCTGCCGTGCGCGCGCATGATCATGCCTGCCGCGAGCTCCATGCCCGCGGGACCCGTGGACTCGATGCCACGTGTCACGGAGCTGAAGAACGGGGAAATGCCAGTGTAAACACAGCATCTCTCCGTTCTGCCTAGTGACAGGACACTGATTGTCTGCTCTCTCTCATCGGGAGCAGCGATCAGTGTCATGTCACTACTAGCCCATCCCCCAGACAGTTAGAATCCCTCCCTAGGACACACTTAACCCCTTCCCCGTTAGTGGTTAACCCCTTCAGTTTTATGGTAATAAAAATGCCATAAAACTATCCCCTATTTTGTAGACGCTATAGCTTTTGCGCAAACCAATCAATAAACGCTTATTGCGATTTTTTTTTACCAAAAATATGTAGAATACGTATCGACCTAAACTGAGGAAAAAAATAGTTTTTTTATATATTTTTTGAGGATATTTATTATAGCAAAAAGTAAAAAATATTGCTGTTTTTTCAAAATTGTCGCTCTATTTTTGTTTATAGTGCAAAAAATAAAAACCGCAGAGGTGATCAAATACCGCCAAAAGAAAACTCTATTTGTGGGGAAAAAAAGGACGTCAATTTTGTTTGGGAGCAACGTCGCACGACCGCGCAATTGTTGGTTAAAGCGATGCAGTGCTGAATCACAAAAAGTGGCCTGGTCATTTGGCAGTCAAATGGTCCGGGGCTGAAGTGGTTATACAAGTCCCGGACAGTGTGTTCATCAAGTGAATTCATCATTCAATAATGACTCCTCCAGTTCACAAGTATTCCACTTGGGTTGATTGTATGAGCACCACCAGCGCTGTAAATTACAGGACCAATGCAGCATTGTTCTGCGGGATGTCGGGGTGTGCAGCTGGCTGCTTCAACTCGCTCTCCCTAATTGTGTTGCCGAAAACGTTTTTCTAACTTCTTGTGGCCTTTTTTGCCCTTAGCGTGTATGTTCATCATATTCAGGGATTTCTTTGCTTGGCCTCAGTCTATCCTGTTGGCCACCCTGCGGCCTTGGAATGTGAGGTGCTATCTCTTCTTGGGGAGGACAGCTGTAACACCAAGTCTGTTTTTCAGACTTCTTACTTGCCTTATTTGAAGCCCACATGCCTTGAGATAGCAACCCCACCGGCATAATGTCTCATGTTATGTATCCATAATCTTAATATCACATAATGAAATATTGAAAATCATCCTGCTATCCAATACTATATGAATTCCTCCTTTTCATGGACCCCTGAAGAAGGACTCAATCACTACTCCGAAACGCGTCGGGTGTAAGGAGGGTCTTTAAGTATGGTGACATTAGCCGATGATTTTGTCTAGAAAAACTAATATTTCATGTTTAACTTTATTTTGAATCATGTCTAATTATAAACTATACCTGTTTACATTTATACTATTTAGTGCCTTAAAAGTCCACCTAGGGGAAAAAATCTTTTCTTTCTTGACTATTGGATGTGGCACACTACAAGCATAGTTTTGTCATTTGCACTCCTCTCTCTCTATTGGTCAGTGACTCCACATATCACTAACTTCAGAGGCGGCTGAAGTTATATGTAAATCTTGACTGTTTCTGTAAAGGTAAAACTTCCCTCCCACCCTTCACTTTCCAAGCATCCCTACTGGTCCTTCAGACTGCGAATCACAAAAATTAATAAAGATGTTCGAAAGGTGGGTTGAAGGTTAACTTTTTTTTTCTAAGCAAAATCAAATTTGCGCATACTTTCAGCTGCTTACAGTATATCTCTGCGCCGATGGATCATGTTAGGGTGGAATACAATACTGATCATGTTTTCCACTTAAAGTGGTTGTAAACCCTTCCATATACACAATGAAGTGACTGGCCTCAGGTGATACACAGAGATGAAACAAATCCTCCTACATAAGTTGTACTTGTTTATCTGCAGTATTCACTTCTCTACATCAGCTCAAAGTCCAGAATTTATACAGCTTGTCTGATCTATCATAAAAAGGGGGAGGAGAGCTGAAATAACACACTGCATAGCTCAGTTAGCTCTGAGAGCTGATTGGAGGGAAGGGACACACTCCCTTTCACACAGCGAACCGGAAAAGAGCTGAGGCTGTCAATCAGCTGGAGCTCCTTCCCCTGTCAAAATTTCTCTCTTGGTGTCTGGAAAACTTGTCAGAAGTGACTGATGCAGATAACAGAGGCACAAGGCAGCAGACAGAAATTGGATTGAGACAAGTACACACTATAGAGGGATATGCTTTCTTCATATTTCTTGTCAAAGGTTTACAACCACTTTAAAGTAACCACTGCATCTTGTGGTCAGGATTGTTATTTTAGCACTCACTAGTGTGCTACTAGTGTTAATGTAGGTAAACTTAAGCTTATGACCCATGGTAAGTTATGTGAGTCTGTAATTGGGTCGGTTTACTGCACGGCAGGCTGAGTGGCTCTACAGATGCAGGTCTCTGGTACCTCCTCCTGGATCTAGAAGTTTATAGAAGCTTCTGGAAGTTAGTGGGTGGAGGTCAGAAGGTACTGATCTGCATACTTCAAGGAACTTGGCCAATCCCCATCCTGGCAGGGTGGCTAGGTCAGCCCTTAAATATGGTGGAGCCATGCCAGCAGGGTAGTCAGGTGGAAGATGGAGTGCTGAGGAGGCTGTCGGTGGCCTTGGAGGGATCCCCTGGGTCTGGGGGGGCTTTGCCTCCAGATTGGGCTCGGGCTGGCTGGGAGGGAAGAATCCTTTTAGTGTCCGGTTTGAGAAGCAATCTTGTGTAAGAGCAGCAGGGAGCAAAGGGGACAGAGTGAGTACATCAGAACACCCAGGGCATCACAAGGGGAGCGACTGCAACATGTAGCAAGATTTCAAAAGACAGCACTGTGCTTAACCACTTAAGGACCAGAAATATTTGCCCCCTTTAAGAACAGGCCATTTTTTGTAATAAGGCACTGTGTTGCTTTAACTGACAATTGCGCGGTCATGCAATGTTGTAATTTCCCCCCCCCCCCAAATAGAGCTTTCTTTTGGTGGTATTTGATCACCTCTGTGGTTTTTATTTTTTTGCGCTATAAACAAAAAAAGAGCGAAAATTTTGAAAAAAACAATATTTTTTGCTTGTTGCTATAATAAATATCCAAAAGAAAAATTTCTTCATCAGTTTGGGCAAATATGTCATCTTCTACATATTTTTGGTAAAAAAAAAAAAATATATATATTGATTGGTTTGCGCAAAAGTTATACTGTCTACAAAATAGGGAACAGATTTATGGTATTTTTATTATTAATTTTTTTTTAACTAGTAATGGCAGTGATCAGCGATTTTCAGCGGGACTGCGACATTGCGGCGGATCAGATCGGACACTTTTGACTCTTTTTTGGGACCATTGACATTTATACAGCGATCAGAGCTAAAAATAGCCACTGATTTCTATATAAATGTCACAGGCAGGGAAAGGGTTAACACTGGGGGGGGGGGGGCGATCAAGGGGTTAAATGTTCCCTAGGGAGGTGTTTCGAACTGTGGGGGGGAGGGGACTGACAGGGAGTAGAGAGAGATCGCTGTTCCTGATCACTAGGAACAGCAGATCTCTCTCTACTTCCCTGACAGAACGGTGTTTACATGTGTTTACATTGACAGATCCCTGTTCTGGCTCTCTGAGGAGCGATCGCGGGTCACATCGCAGCGGCCAGCCACGCGCATCGGCTCCGGCGGCACGCGCGCGCCCCCTAGAGCTCTTAAAGCACCCGACGTACACCTACGGCGATTCGCCCAGCCGTGCCAACCTGCCGCAGTATAATGACGGCTGGTTGGCAAGCGGTTTATCTGCACACCTTTTTGCAGGTAAAAAAAAAAGTGCATTTATTTATTTTTTTGTTGGAAGACTGGAAAGCATTGCACTTGCGATCAGCAGTGGGTGCTATGAAGGGCTCTTGCAGACTCTGTGTGTAAGCTGTTTGTCTGTATATTATATGACAAAGCAGTTACACACTAGCAGGAAGCATCAGTGAACTACCGACAATGCCGTGCAATGAGAACTACAAGCCAACAGCCACGTAGGCTTCCGGACCTTGTCGTTTTCTGATTCACATGGATGGATGACGCGGGGCGCACAACCACATTTATCAAGAGGAAGAAGATTCCCCGAGAGGGAGGGGAGCGGGGGCCAGTGCAGCTGTAACATGTTACAAATGAAGAACATATCCTTTAACCAGTGGCGGCCCGTCCATTAGGGGAACCCGGGCGCCGCCCCCTCTCTCCTCACCACCCTCCTATATGCATAATGAATAGATTCATGATAGCATAGATAGCATGAATCTATCCATGGCTGCCGTGGTCACCCCCTATTCATGCGTCCGGCACCGGGTGCATGAATTACAGCGGTGGGGTTTTTTTTTTAAGCACCAGAGGCTCTAATAGGCTTCAAAATAGTCGGTTCGCCCACCAAGGTGTGTTACAACAGCGAATGAAAATTCGCTGATGAAACACTGATTCTCAATCTGGCCAATCAGAAGCGGGTGTGAGACCCGTTTTACGATTGGCCGAAAAGAGAAGACTCCCAACTGACCGCCGAGGAGAAGGGAGGAAACGGAAGCCGCCGTTGCTGTGATGCCCAGGAGAACGGGAGGCCGCTGAGCATGGAAAGCTGCCGGTGATGGGATAAGTGCTACCTACCTACCTACCCACCAACTGACCGACCGAAGGGGGGGATTGGCATACTGTTTCCCACCCCCCCAAAAAAAATTCCACTGGCCGCCACTGCCTTTAACCCTTTATCCCGTCCTGGGAGATCTTCGGAGCAGCAGCCAGAAGAGCTGGTAGTACCTGCAGGCAGTGGAGCTGGGAGTAGTTCTACAGAGGAGAGGAGATACTTCTACGTGTGGTTTTGCAAAGGGGACTAAGGGCTCCTAGTCCGCAAGGGACTTTTGCTGACTGATCCTTAAAGACTGATGGTGTCCAGGAGGGAGAACAGTCCAGGATCTTTTCTCTGTACATAGGAAGGAAGTTGTCCACATCTGTTGTTTCAGTCAAGTTGGGCATTCCATAAACCCTCTACTTCAATCAAGTTGTTATCCCTAATAAAGCAACAACTAGCCCAGGGACTCATTTCTTGTGTCCAGAAGCAAGTGGAATTTGTGTGTTGCCTGGCTGTGCAGTAATAGGGGAGCCAGTTACCAGCAGCCCCTGCAGGGGTAATGCTACATTACATATCTACTCTAATAAAAAAAATTTCCCTGCCGCAGTCCCCAAGAGCACTAGCCTGACTTAACCCACATCGTGTCACTATTTATTATCAGTAATTGCCTCCAGGAATGTCAGGAGCCAGGTAAGCGTTTAATAATCTTGGCAGGGCGGGGGAGGCGGAGATGGGGAGGTAAGAGTAATTACTGTCAGATTTGGGTTCTCAGTACTCAACCGATGTACTGATCATCATCATGTCTAGTTTCCATAGCCAAGAACCTCATCATTCATAGCCATTGGAGTCAGTCTCAAAATATAAGTGAGATATATGGAGTGGATTCTAAAGGCAGGTAGGCATTAAGGGATATATGAACTAAGGCAGCCAGGTCTTTAGTCAACTTCTTTTTATTGAGGAGTCTTTAAAGCCGGACGTACACTAGTAAAATTATTTTCAAAAAATTGTTTTCTAAACAATTTTTGATTTTCTGATTGTTGGCGAGGGTCAAATTAACGGCCATTTTTTTACTGCAGTGACCATAAAGCTTGAAGGAGCAGAATGGAAAATGTTACTAACTCATTTGTAACACTTTATGCGGTTGGGGAAATACATTCATTTCAGAATCAAATGTTAAAAGCAAACAAAATTTTGAAGTTCTTTGAAACAACATTGGTCGGGTCTCTGCTGGCATTATCACACAGACACCGGAGCTGCAGTACCTTGGGAAAGGGTTCATTCAATGCTACAAAACACACCTGATTGAAGCTGAACTCCAGGCAAACAGCTAAATAAATGGATAAAATACTATATTTGCCAAGATCCACATAGCCCTGCCACACTGTTCAGCAAGTGTTCTGCCACTATGTAATCCAACCAGGTCTTGCGACTTAACAGTGCAAGGAGAAGCAGCTCATCTCTCAGTCACCAATATCAGCACGCCACTTGTTAATGCCTGAGCACTGCAGAACAATCGATTCCCTGTGCCATTTCCCCTTCTCCCAGTCTAAATCATGCTGTACAGGTACTGCAAGACGTACAGTGGGTATAGAAACAAATCACCCCCCCCCCCTCCCCCTTTTAAAATAATCACATTTTGTTGCTTTGCAGCTTGAAATTAAGACATACACAGTTTTTGTTTTATCCAGCTGTATTTACTAGTGCAACTTATAGCATCCAAGTGAAAAATATAACACCAACATGTCAGGGAAAAAAACAAAAAAACAAAAAACAAAAAAACGAATCACTGAGTTGGAGAAAGGATCACCCCCCTTATGTCAGTATTTTGTTGGACCGCATTTTGCTTTAATTCCAGCCTTTAGTCTGTTGGGATTTGTCTCTACTAACTTTACGCATCTAGACTTTGCAATATTTGCCCGCTCTTCTTTTCAGAACTGCTCCAGTTCAGTTAAATCATTCCACAGATTTTCAATGGGGTTTAAGTCTGGGCTTTGACTAGGCCATGCAAGGACATTCACCTTTTTTCTCCTTCAACCACTGTGTGGTCATTTTTTGCTGTGTGTTTTGGGTCATTGTCATATTGGAAGGTAAACCTTCTTCCAATTGCCAGCTTTCTGGCAGAGGGCAGCGGATTTTCCTCAAGAATTTGATGGTATTTTTCCTTCTACAGTGATTCTTTTTTTTGAATTTTTTTCACCACCACCGGTCACCATCAAATGTAGTTGAGCAAGTTGAGCAATTCTGCAAAGAAGAGCGGGTAAATATTGCAAAGTCTAGATGTGTAAAGTTAGTAGAGACAAATCCCAACAGACTAAAGGCTGGAATAGAGCAAAATGTGGTCCAACAAAATACTGGAATAAGGGAAAGACTCCCGATTGGCCATTGAGGAGAAAGGAGGAAACGGAAGCCGCTGCTGCTGCCACTGCCGTCGCCATGATGACCCGTGGAGAGCAGGAGAACGGGAGGCTGCCGGTGATAAACATGCAAAAGGGGAATGTAATTATAGTTACACCATACTCAGAAAATATCCAGTTGGTGGAAAGAAGTAGTCGCTTACAGGAAATAGAGCTGTTAGGATGTGCAGTGAAGTTATCTAGTACCAAATAATGTTTCTTTCTTTAATGACTGGTCCTTAGTTAAAGCTGCAGACACATAACTAGTTATGTTAAACTAGTTACCTTAATTTAGTTAAATTAGTTATCTTAACCACTTCCCGACTGCCTACCGCAAATGTACTGCGGCAGGTTGGCTCTATTGCGCGAAACGACGTACCTGTCGTTTACAACAGCAAATGAATGTTCTCCAGTTGAAACACTGATCCTCAATCCGGCCAATCAGAAGAGACCCATTTTCCGATTGGCCGAAAAGAGAAGACTCCCAATTGGCCGCCGAGGAGGAGGGAGGAAACAAAAGCCGCTGTGACGACCCGTGGAGAGCAGGAGAACGGGAGCCCGCTGCCGGCGGGCAGGGGAAGCCGCTGATGATGGGGTAAGTGCTACCGACCGGGGGATGCATACTGTTTGCCGCCCCCCCCCCCCAAAAAAAAAATTTCCACCGGCCGCCACTGGAACTCGCCCTAAATTGCTACAGCGAACATGCAAAAGGGGAATGTAGTTTTAGTTGCACCATACTCAGAAAACATCCAGTTGGGACCACCTGGGTATATTTTTGACCTTTGCATGCATGTGTAGACCTTACCCCTTAAGGAGCAGCTGTTTGTTGAGTCCCCTGTTCCCAGAGCCCACAACTGTATAAGCAGCATTGCACTCCTTAACTCACCCAGGCAGAAGAGGGGATATTTATACTATAAATAAATAAATAAATAAATATGTGTAAAAATAAAAATATATATCAAAGAAATAGAAATGGCTTCAACCCCTAAAAGAAATGTATATGATAATTGTAAATAGGGCATACAGTTGGCAAACAAATATATAAACAATGGGAGATAGACTATACAATTGGTGATAAGCAAGTAGACCAAAGAATTACCCCTAAACCCTACCCTGTTTCCCCGAAAATAAGACCTAGCGTGATTGTCGGTGATGGCTGCAATATAAGCCCTACCCCCCAAATAAGCCCTAGTTAAAGTCCTTGTAGGTCTTCTTTTCAGGGTAGGGCTTATTTTCAGGGAAACAGGGTGGGGCTTATATTGCAGCCATCAACGACAATCACGCTAGGTCTTATTTTCGCAGAAACAGGGTACACTGGGGAAGGGCCTGCCTAAGTGTCAATGTTACTTAAATGGTCCAGCAGTCTTTATCAAAGTCTTCGCTACTGGGTACAGCGTCAAAGAGACTCAGTGCCATATCGCATAAAATGGCCTGGTCATTGAGCAGCCAAATCTTCCAGGGCTGAAGTGGTTAAAGTGGTTCTAAAGGCAGTCACTGTTGTTGGAGAGGAAGTCAAGAGGAACATGGTCTTCTGGATCACTGGGGAAGCTATCCTATTGGACGCTGTCACCCCATGTGACCCTAGCAGCCATCTTGGGTGTGGCAAAGCCTTTTTAAGGCCCTGGCTCCCAGGCTTGGCATGCTTTTTGCGAGTTGGTAGAGTAGGGACCGCTTGTTAGAGACAGTACTAGAGGTAGGGAAAGGTTCCTGGCAAGGAGGGAAAGTGTAGGGGTGCATCTCCTTTGGGCTTCATCCCGTTTGGAAAAAGAGGGCCAGGCCGCATTCTGCTCTCCCAACAGATGCTGCCAGTCCGGATGATACCTGCTCTCTATCCATTACTGGAAATGGTGAGTGCACCCGGTTGGGCAGCCTTCCCAGTGGGTATGTTGTGAACTGCTGCTGTACTATTTCAATACAAGTTCTTCACTGCACCCGACTGTGTGAATTATTTTTGCCACACCACGCTGCACTCCACCTACATACTGTCTGTGTGTGATTGGCTGAAGCATGTGTGACACTGTCAGTGACAGCCTAGTCTGTGCTAGACATCTGCATGACGAAAACATTTGTTTTGTTTAGTTTAGATTAGTTCATCTAGTTATTTAGTTTAGTTAAATTTGGTTGATTTGTTTAATTCGTATTTAGGATTCGTATTCAGAGTTAGTCTTTTTACAAATTTCCTTAGAAAATGTTCTATTTATTTTAGATTCGAATGTGGCAAAGTGAACAAACAAAGAAAGATCTTCATCAAATGATTACAACTCTTTAAATTACCTTTGGCTTAACCACTTCCGGACCGCCGCGCGCCGATATAAGTCCTAACTTTGAAGAGGAATATCGTTGTTATGGCAGCAGCTAGCTACCATGACCCCGGTATCCTCTTCTTCGGCCGGCAGTCTGGTTTCTGATAATAGTGGTCTCTGCGGCAGGTTCGCCGCGAGATCACTTTTATCGGCGGCAGGAGAGGGCCCCCCCCTCCCGCCATGCTCTGGTGCCCTCCACCGCTTACTGGAGCCGTCGGTAGTGGCAGAGGCGATCGGATCCTTCTTGGTGTTAGGTATGGAGACAAGTGAGGGGAAGATGGCCACCACCCGTCTTCATACCATTGCAGGGCGGAAGCGACGTCAAAATGTCACTTCCGCCCATAGCTCTTACAGGGACATTTAAAAAAAAAAAATTTCTAAATTACAACATTTTTTATTCTATTGCATTTTATTGCATTTTAGTGTACATATGAGATCTGAGGTCTTTTTTGACCCCAGATCTCATATTTAAGAGGTCCTGTCGTGCTTTCTTTCTAATATAAAGGGATGTTTACATTCCTTGTAATATGAATAAAAGTGACACTATTTTTTTTTAAAGAACAGTGTAAAAATAAAAAATAAAAGGTAAAATAAATAAGAAAAAATTTTTTTTTTAAACGTGCCCCGTCCCACCGAGCTTGCGTGTAGAAGCGAACGTATACACGAGTAGCGCCCGCATATGAAAACGGTATTCAAACCACACATGTGAGGTACCGCCGTGATCAGTAAAGCGAGAGCAATAATTCTAGCCCTAGACCTCCTCTAACTCAAAACATGCAACCTGTAGAATTTTTTAAACGTCGCCTATGAAGATTTTTAGGGCTAAAAGTCTGTCGCGGGCGCAATTTTGAAGCGTGACATGTTGGGTATCAATTTACTCGGCGTAACATTATCTTTCACAATATAAAAAAATCGGGCCAACTTTACTCTTGTATTTTAATCTAAAAAAGTGTATTTTTTCCAAAAAAAGTGTGATTGTAAGACGGTGTGACAGAAAGTATTGCAACGACCGCCATTTTATTCTCTAGGGTGTTAGAACCCCCAAAAATTATAATTTTTTTTTCTAAGTAATTTACTAGCAAAAAAACCTGTTCTTAACTTGTAAACAACAAATCTCAGAAATAGGCTCGGTCCTTAAGTGGTTAAAATACCTTTGACTTAACAAAAGCAGCATTTTTTCGAAATGGTACTCTAATAATACACACGGGGTTATTTACAAAAGGCAAATCCACTCTGCACTACAAGTGCACTTGGAAGTGCAGTAGCTGTAAATCTGAGGGGAAGATCTGAAATGAGGGGAAGCTCTGCTGATTTTATCATCCAGTCATGTGCAAACTAAAATGCTGTTTTTTATCTTCCTTGCAAGTCCCCCTCGGATTTACAGTGACTGCACTTCCAAGTGCACTTGTAGTGCAAAGTGGATTTGCCTTTCATAAATAACCCCCGCAGTCCTTGATATCAGAAATATTTTTACAGTTCGAATTTGAATAGAATTTGATGTAAAATTTTATTTGAATTTCAATTTGAATTTCGGAAATTCGGATGAATTTAGTTTTGTTATTTAGAGCATTCGGTAAACTTCGTTTATACTGTAATATCCGAATCTCCGAATAATGAAAACTTTGTTCGAACAATAATATGGAACGAAACGAACTGCACATGTCTAGTCTGTGGAGCTGTAGTCTGGAGTATGCCCACTACATGTGTTAATGTATTGAGGTACCATTCATTTAGTGCCATAACGTGTGGTGCACTGCATTGTCAGAAAGGGTCAGGTACTTTTACAGTATATATTACATTTTTGTTGTCGGGTTCCTGTAATAAGTTGAGAGCCACATAACTGGGGACAAGGGCAGAAGTATGCCTGTAGCCTACATACTTTGTGCTGGAGGTTGCCCCCTTTTCTTATCTCAGAAACTTGTAAGGTATTTGGTATTGTACGGAACACAGAGTGGACAGTTCATAGGTTGGACTTGATGCCATAGGTTGGACTTGATGCCATAGGTTGGACTTGATGCCATAGGTTGGACTTGATGGACTTGTGTCTTTCTTCGATCTCACCTACTATGTAACCATGTAATTGATTGCATTCCAGATCTTCTCGCAGGTAAACACTATACGTGTGTCTTCTGACTTAGCTCTTTGGGTGGAGCCGCTCATTCCTTCTGGTGACCGTACCTTGCTGTCAGACACAGATCATTTTAGGGAGGTGGATTCTTCTAGATGTAGCTCGGGGCCAAAACACCTTTTTGGAAAGGAATTCTTTGAGAAAAGACTCATCACTTTCCTCAGGTGGAGAAATAAACACATCTCAACCAAGACAAAAGAAAAAAAGAGAGCCTAGATGATTAGCCTTTACTAATCCTCCTCCTAGATGGGGGGGCAGATAAAGTCCCATGCGTCCAGGTGAGAGCCATAGAATAAACCTGTGTTCTGGGAGATAAAGCTGTTTGCTGGAGCCCAACCTGTGCAAACAAGCATTCCATAGCAAGATCTAAGAGTTCCGGGGCCATAAAACTGCACTAATCTGCCAATAAACAGAAGGACAGAGGCAAATACCGCTCATTACTGATGTAGACAATGTTCTGCTGGGCAATATAATGAGAGGTTTAATTGGCAAGAGATGCCTTAAAGTGTAGGTCAACCCTGCCAATGAAATTCACTTTTTTGCCTCCTTTTAGTCAGTTAAATATACAATTGAAAGGGTTTTCAATATATAATGTTTGATAAGTGCAAATAAATATCTACTGATTGTGTCAAAAATTTAGAACTGTCATGTGAACGCCATAGTTTTAGCTCAAAGTTAGTCAGTTAGTAATGAGCCACCTACAGAACATTGTATCACTATGTTGTGGAGATGGGAAAATGGGTAGGTTTAAGAAGTTTAGCAAAAGACACCGGGCAGGGTTGGCACCACTCACGACTTAAAGCGGCGTTCCACCCAAAAATGGAACTTCCGCTTTAAGGGAGGTGGCCCCCTGACATGCCACATTTGGCATGTCATTTTTTTTGGGGGGGGGGGGGGAGCGGATACCCTCTTTTTAGAGGATTCCATCTCCCATTTCCTCCCGACGCACCGCGGCACCGAAAGGGAGTTTACCTCCCCCCCTCCCTCTCGGCAATCATTCGTCACAGGTCCCCGATGATTGCCCGGCCAGTCACAGGGCGTGGCTCGCGCATGCGCAGTGGGTGCCCGGCTGTGAAGCCACACCCGGGCGCCCACAGTTACAATGCCAGCGCCGTGGAAAGGAGGGGGAGACAAGCGGGGCTTCGTTCCTCCGCATTGCTGGACCCAGGGACAGGTAAGTGTCCGATTATTTAAAGTCAGCAGCTGCAGTATTTGTAGCTGCTGACTTTAAATTTTTTTTTAAGCAGAACTCCGCTTTAAAGTGATACTAAAGGCTTTTTTAAAACTATTTTAACAATAACAAACATGTTTTACTTACCTGCTCTCTGTAGTGTTTTTGCACACAGCAGCCCTGATCCTCCTCTTCTCAGTTCCCTCGCCAGCATTACTGGCTCCTCCCTTCTGCTGAGTGCCCCCAGAGAACGCAGTTTGCATTGTGGGCATCCAATCAGGCTCGCTCCCGAGCCACAGCTCTGTGTGTCCATTCATACACAGAGCCGTAGCTCAGCTCCACCCCCTGTCTCTCCTTATGTGCTCACAGCTTGTAATTGACAGCTGTTCTTAGCCAATGAGGAGGGAGAGTCCTCAGAGAGCCAGGGCTCTCGTGCACATCCCTGGATCGTGATGGGGCTCAGGTAAGTATTGGGGATGGGGCTGCTGCACAGAGAAGGTTTTTTTTTTATCCTCACGCATAGAATGCATGAAGGTAAAAAACCTTGAGACTTTAGAACCACTTTAAGAGCTGAGTGTAGGTGGTTTTCTGGACTTGCAAGGTCTTTAAAAGGAATAAAACATTTGAAAGCAGGCCTGTAGGCAAGGACCTCACAATACCCCCCCCCCCCTCCCCAAGATCTCCTTCACCCACAACCCCCCCCCCCCCCCCCCACTTTGTTCATTTTTTATAAGTGTGTTGCACTATAAAAGTGAAGATGTGGCATAGCAATATTATGTTGACATGCTTGCTGTACAGGACAACGTTATCTATTGGCAAGATACTGTACAACGTAATTCAAGTGTTACTTTATCATGTTTAAATCTTACCCTACGTATTTTTTAAATACTAATTGTTTAAAAAGAAATAAAACATTGAAAAATATGTATCTGTTGCAGAGATTATTGCATTTTTTAAAATTTTTCTTGGAACTTTAGGGCCTCATGCACATTGGACGTTTAGCACCAATGCATGAGGCTGTGGCATTTAAGCTGTAGTAAACCGCTGGCTTTTTCTTTTTTTTTTTTATACCTGCAAAGCAATGTCATGATGTGCCAGTATGCATCACATACTAGCACATTATGTGAAACTTACCTTAGAACGAAGCCCTCCAGCGGTGTGCTGTCACCACTGAAGGCACTTCCATCTTCACCCGGTCTTCCTTCCGGGTTGGTGAACTTCAGCTGTGTGAGTGGCCGGAGCCATGATGGCGCATGTGCGTGGAGCCGCCGTTTACGGCACAGGACTCTGAAGGAACGATACAGGTATGCCGTTCCTTCAGAGCGCATGCGCCGTTGACGTCACCGGCTGCATCTAAAGTAAATATCTCCTAAAAGGCACACGTTTAGGAGATATTTACAGTACCTATAGGTGAGCCAAATCACGGATAGGTGTTTACTCCCACTTTTAGGTGCAGGGGGAAGGTATAGGAGCACCACCCAGCCCCACTACCGACAGCCTGTCAAACTCTCTGTCCAGCTGGATGGGGCTGGATGGGGAACCGAGTGGTACTAACATTTATTGCAGTATATGTCCAGGACAAATGCCTGGATCCAAGCAGTCAACTGGAGCCTCGTGCACTAGGGCTAAACACCTAAAAGGAACCTATGATAAGCCAAGCAGGACAAAGCAAGAGGTCCACTTAACTCTTCCTATCCCCAAAATTACATACTCAAATTTTGCCCATCACTGGTCTGCCCAGCATCCATGCATCAGCAGAGGTGGAAAGTGAGTGGTTTGCTTCCAGCATTAGAAGGTAGCGATGGGACAGTGAAGGGTAGGTGAATACGTGCTGCTGGGGGGTGCATTAGGTGGTCATTTTGCATGTGTAAAGCACAGGTTCATTTAAAGGGTCAGTCCACCGTAATATTAGTATTCTGTTTATAGGTGGGGTTTGGTGGGCACCACTGACTTCTAATATCTCTCTAACACCAACAAAATGGAAATACTTATTTTGCGTGAAATGTGTTCTTTAGCAGTAGCCTATGGTTGCCATCTCCATATTTATAGACAAAAGCAGAGAAACCCTCAAAGGTGGGACTTTAGCGGTAACACAAGCTGATGCAATAAATGGACACTCAGTAGAAGACACATTTATGATTGCCTGTGTTGCCTTATAAAAATATATTTCATGTATAAATCTCATGCTTTACCATGTGGCTTCACAAAATATATTAGGACTGGTGGAGTTTTTATTTCTCATTGCCCGTTAGCAAACCAATTGAAAATAATGGTTAAAGCGGAGTTCCACCCAATTTTGAGAGGTGGTCCTAAACGAAAGACCACCTCTCCACCCCTCGTTTTTGGATATTGAAAAAAAATTTTTTCCTTTCTAACTTACCATTTTTGGAAGTACTAATGCCGCGTACACACGACCGGACTTTCCAGCAGACTAGGTCTGACAGGATTAGTCCGTCGGACAATCCAATTATATGTGGGCTAATCCGTTCAGTTTTTCGGGGGAAAAATCCGATGGACATAGAAATAGAACATGTTTCGAATTTATCCAACGGACTCGATTCCGACGGACTTAAATCAGGAAATACGTTCGTATGTGTGCTGGTCCGACGGACCAAATACAATGCAAGGGAAGCTATTGGCTACTGGCTATTGAACTTCCTTGTTTAGTTCTGTTTACGTCATCACATTCAAAACGAATGGACTTACGAACGGACTTAGTCCGTTCGTTTGTGGGCAAGACTATTCATTTTGGAAGTCCATCGGAATTCCGCCGAAAGTCCGTCGGGAAGACCGTTGGACCTAGTTTGCCGGAAAGTCAGGTCGTGTGTACGCGGCATAAGAGTACTTCCGATCTAGCCGGGCCGCAGATGAGGAAGTCACATCCTCTTCTGCGGCAAGCCCCCCGTTGTCTTCTGGGACATGTGTGGGCCATTCACAAAGCGCCACGGGTCTCGCGCATGTGCAGTCGGAAACTGGCAGTTTCCGATGGACGGATCGGCCTCTGGGGGCGCCTTGGACAGGTAAGTGTCCTTATTAAAAGTCAGCAGCTACCGTGTTTGCAGCTGCTGACTTTTAAAAAAAATAAAAATTCGGCTGCAACACCGCTTTAAAGTCCTGTTAAAAATAAGAAAATAATGGTTAAAGCTAATTTGTGCCTTTATGGAAGAGCCAGAATTTTGTTTATTACATTTTAGGATCTGCTCAGAGTTCATCTTCAAAAATGACCTTGCCTAAACAGCCATCGAAAACTAGGTCATGACCATGGCTGGTACAGGGGGCAGCTACTCCAGGTACTTCAAGGTTAAAGTGATTCTAAAGGCTCAAGGTTTTTTATGCATTGAGGTAAAAAACCTTCTGGGTGCGCCCCCCCCCCTATACTTACCTGAGCCTGATCTCAATCCAGTGATGTGCATGAGAACATTCTTTGGGGTCTCTGTCTCCTCATTGGCTCACACAGCAGTGGGAGCCATTGGCTAGTGCTGCTGCTGTCAATCACAGCAAGGAGCCAGGACCACCGGTGGGGGACCCAAAAAGAAAACGATCGGGGCTGCTATGTGCAAAACCATTGCACAGAGCAGATAAGTATAGCATGATTGTTATGGGTTTTTTTTTTAATGTTTCCTTTAGAAACACTTGAAAAGCCAATATAAACGTAGTGATGGAAAAAAAAACACTTGAGGGATTGATGAATGTTTCTTTACGTGTGAATTTTCCAATATCCGTATTATTGAGGACATGGCATGGATTAGACCTTTGTATAAATACTTTGTGCAAAAAGTGGGTCCCTCCTTCTCATTTTAGGAAAATTGTGAGGTATGCATTGGAGTCCAGGCAAAAAAAATCCCTTCTCGTGATTTACTCGTTGTATGATTTGTTTCCACCAAGTTCCTTTGCTGGTGTATGCACTCTAATGCCGCGTACACACGGTCGGACTTTCCGACGGGAAATGTTCGATGTGAGTATGTTGTTGGATAGCCCGACTGTGTGTATGCTCCATCGAACATTTGCTGTCGCAATTTCCGCCAACAAATGTTTGAGAGCAGGTTCTCAAATTTTCTGCCAACAAAACTTGTTGTCGGAAAATTCCGATCGTGTGTACACACGTTTGTCGCACAAAAGCTCACGCATGCTCAGAATCGAGCAGAAGGAGCCGTACTGGCTATTGAACTTCCTTTTTCTTGGCTCATCGTACGTCTTGTACGTCACCGCGTTCTCACGGTCGGAATATTGGGTATGCAAGACAATTTTGAGCCAACATCCTTCAAACAAAAATCCACGTTTTTGTTGTCGGAAAACCCGATCGTGTGTACGGGGCATTAGGCTCATCTAATAATCACATCCATACTCATGAGCTTCTGCAATTATTGTTCTCTACCATATGTCTCTCAGAGGAACGATGGTTCTAATACAAAACTGAGATCCTGAAGACACACTACTGCCAATACAATCTGCAAGAGAGGCAGATTCTCCTCTGAACATCATGAACAGTACACTATGCTCATTCAGAAGCATCACACAGCAACGCTGGACTGTAATTAACATTTTGGAAGATCTTAGAGCTGAGCTCCAGGCAAACAGCTAAATACAAAGATGAAATATATTGAGGGAGCTGCCAAAGGATTTTCAGTCTGTTCAGTCCTACGATTGACGCAACCCTGCCTGACAGCACAATCCGTTCGGTCTCTTGACTTTTCTCTGCTGCATTTGTAACACTCCCCAATAAAAACGAGTACCGTCTCCTGGTCTCACACAAAAAACTATTTAAGGTACTACCATGGTGCTAGTTAGTGTAGGGTACTCATATGGTGTACTTAGTGTAGGGTACTACTTTTGTGTTACTTAGTGTAGGGTACTACTACTATGGTGCTACTTAGTGTAGGGTACTACTATGGTGCTACTTAGTGTAGGGTACTACTATGGTGCTACTTAGTGTAGGGTACTACTATGGTGATACTTAGTGTAGGGTACTACTATGGTGCTACTTAGTGTAGGGTACTACTATGGTGATACTTATGCCGCGTACACATGACTGTTTTTTCCTTCAGAATAAACTCTGACGGTTTTTCCAATGGAGTTCCGCTGAAACGGACTTGCCTACACACGATCACACCAAAGTCCGATTCATTTAGAACGCAATGACATACGACGGGACTAGAAAAGGGAAACTTAATAGCCAGTAGCCAATAGCTGCCCTTGCGTCGTTTTTGGTCCATTGGAATAGCATACAGACGAACGGTTTTCCTGATAGGAATTGATTCCGTCGGAAAGATTTAAAACTTGTTCTATTTCTAGATCCGTCAGAATTTTGGACAGAAAGAGTCCGATGAAGCCCACACACGATCAGGATGTCCGATGGAATGATTCCGTCTGACTTTTTCTGCCGGAAAGTCCGGTCGTGTGTACGCGGGCATTAGTGTAGGGTACTACTATGGTGCTACTTAGTGTAGGTTACTACTATGGTGCTACTTAGTGTAGGGTACTACTATGGTGCTACTTAGTGTAGGTTACTACTATGATGCTACTTTGTGTAGGTTACTACTATGATGCTACTTAGTGTAGGGTACTACTATGGTGCTACTTAGTGTAGGGTACTACTATGGTGCTATTTAGTGTAGGGTACTTCTATGGTGACACTTAGTGTAGGGTACTACTATGGTGCTAGTTAGTGTAGGGAACTACTATGATGTACTTAGTGCAGGATACTACTATGCTGTACTTAATGTAAGGTGGTATTCAGTGTTGGGTACTACTATTGTGCTACTTAGTGTAGGGTACTACTATGCTGCTACTCAGTGGTGGGTACTACTATGGTGTATTTAGTGCATGGTATTATTATGGTGTATTTAGTGTATGATGTTACAATCGTGTACTTAGTGTAGGTAACTACTATGGTGCTACTTGGTGTAAGGCACTAATATGGTGTACTTAGTGTAGAGTACTACTATGGTGTCCTTGGTATAGAGTACTACCATGGTGTACTTAGTGTAGAGTACTACTATGGTGTACTTGGTGTAGAGTACTATTATGATGTACTCAGCGTACTTGGTGTAGGGTACTACTGTGGTGCTTAGTGTAGGGTACTACTCTGATGTACTTAGAGTAGGGTACTACCATGGAAGACCTCTAGCACTGAGGTTGTCTGTTGAGCCCATAATTTGGGAAATTTTGGTGTCTGCTGTAATAAGAGAATACTGATAGGTCACCCCCCTTAACCCCAACCTGTCTCTGGACAGAGAAGGAGCAGCAGTAGACAGGTGAGCCCACCTATCTGTTTACTCTGCATTAGAGCCTGTTTTGACTGGTTTTTGATTATCGTGACATTTAGCATTCCCATACAGATCTTGGGATATTCAAAGCCTACTTAAAGCAGTTCAAACGCAACTCCGAAGGAGGTCAACTGCAGGTCCAGTGCGCCCGTTAATGAATTCTGAGGGTCCAAATATATCTTTGTGTTGTGGGGATGCTTGTGTTACTGTAATTCACGTCAATGCATGTTAAATGCCTTGTGTTGTGTTGGCATTCATTTTGAATGGCACACCGACACACTAAGGCAAGTCACATTGGTTACACCATGCTGCTACATATGGCAACGCAGCATAGTGTGTTGCGTTGGAAGTTTTCTGACTCATTCCATTTTAGGGACATTTTGGTGCGTTGGCAGCCCATTTTTTCAATGAGCTGCCTTGATGCAAGGTATGTCAGCACACCACCAAAATGTAAATGGGTCCTGAAGGATCTTAGAAGCATCTCAAACTGATGTCAAACTGATGCCATCGACACAGGGTCAAGGTCCATAGACACAAGCTGTGTCGTCACTGTCAGCATATCATGGGTTTTTACTACTGCCCTTCTCTGTCTTCTTTTTTTCCAGGAAAGGGATTAATAGCAAGTCAAATGAAGGTACTTATACAAGTTGCTAGTTAAAAATTATTTTAGGCTGGATGCACATCTTTGGCTTGATGCATTTTCCATTAAAATCAACTGATGCATCAATATGTATCTCAATGCATTCATTAAGACGAGGGTCAATATGCGTCATGATGCACACTGGCGCGTCATTACACATTATTGGCCTTTTTACACTTGTTGTTGGAGGGGGATAAAAAGAAGCATTTTTATTGCCCCCTCAACTGCTCACCTTTAAGCTTCAAAGGTGACAGTTGGGGGGTGTATATATGCCACGGCCTCGATGATTTCCTGCCAATCCTAGAGCCTGCCCAATGGATCCTCCCACTCTAGTAAATGAGACCATCCTGCAATTGCATGTACTTGGTTGGGGTGAGGTCATGCAGCATTTAGGGAGTCCAAACAAGTAGTGAGGATTCAACATATCTCTTCCTCACAGCCTGCCAAACATCTCTAAAAAGCGTTTTGAACGCAGCAGTCCTTTCAGATGTTCAGCAGTGTCTAAAAAAGCCCTTAAACTTACTATAATGCACATCGACAGGTGCTGATGTGCCTTATGACACGCATTGATGTCCAATACAATGTATTGCAATGCACTTTCAAAGTGGACATCAACATGCGATGACGTGTTTTTTCTGCACTGTGTTCAATAGAAAATGCATCAGGAGAATGAAAAGGTGAACACCCTATACCCTGCCTACTCTCCTGATCACCCTTTGTAGGTGATAAGCTGTCAGTGCCCACGCAGCTGGTGTAGTGGTTCCAGTGCTTGAAATCCCTGCTTTTCTCTTCTTTCTGCAGGACTTCTGGGATAGATCAAAGTGATTCTCAGTGCCAGTGCTGACCAATCAGAATCACTTTGATCCATCCCAGAAGCCCTGCTGTAAGAAGCGGGAGAAGAGTAATTCTTGACTCTGACCTCTCCTTCAGCCCCACATCCAATCACTGGCAAATCCTGCCACCTTAACCTCCGCAACATCTCCAGATTCCGACCCTTCCTCACTAATGACACCACAAAGCAACTTATTCACTCCTTGATTATTTCCCGCCTTGACTACTGCAACACTCTCCTTAATGGCCTACCCTTACGCAGGCCTTCAGTCTATTTAGAATGCTGCTGCTATACTAATACACCTCACTAATCGATCCGTGACAATTGTCCCTCTCTGCCAATCCCTTCACTCGCTTAGAAGTTTTGAGGAAATTGGGACTTTAAATGAAGTGTGTGGTCAAATGCGAGCACTCACTTCCATCCCTTGTTCAATTCATTGGAGTAATGTTGGATATATATATTCTTTATAGACATGAATTCTGCATTTGCTTCTGAAGAAGTGGAATTCATCCACGAAACGCGTCAAGCTTATTAATGCAGTTTTTTGTATTCAATCATGTTTGTACATTATAATGTTCCTTTGATTTTATCAAGCTTGTGCAATAATGTATTTTTTTATATGTATTATATGCCCATCAGCCCGTCATACCTGCTATGTACCATGTCCTATGCACATTGTTATGAATAAACCACTTTTGATCATGTAATTTATTTATTTGTTTTTCTCTAACACACATCTCATTCAAAGTCCCACATTTCCCTTTTTTCTCAATGCCTTCACTGGCTTCCCCTACCCCACCGTATAAAATTCAAAATCCGAACCAAAACATACAAGACATCGCCCCCAGCTACATCACCAACCTCATCTTCAGATATCGCCCAAATCGTCCCCTTCGCTCCTCCCAGGACCTCCTGCTTTCTAGCTCCCTTGTTACCTCCTCCCATGCTCACCTTCAGGACTTCTGCAGAGCCTCTCCCATCCTCAGGAACTCCCTGCCCTGGTATATCCGATCAGCCCCTACCCTGTCCACCTTTAGGAGATTCCTGAAAACTCATTTATTCAGGGAAGCCTATCCCACACCCACCTAACAACTGTCCCCGAGCCACCCCCCTTCAAATCATTTCCTGCATCTATTACCTTTTGTACCACCACCCCCTCCCTTTAGAATGTAAGCTCTATGAGCAAGGCCCTCCTGTCCCTTCTGTATTGAACTGTACTGTAATTGTGTTGTCCCCCCTCTACATTGTAAAGCGCTGCGTAAACTGTTGGCGCTATATAAATCGTGAATAATAATAATAATAATAATAATAAAGAGCGGGGAATTCAAATCCCCACACTGCTTCACTGGTTGTGTGAGCACTGACAGCTCATCACCCATGGGAGGTAAGTACAGCAGGATCCAAGGGGTGGGGAGGGTGTAGGGTCTTAGTTTACTTTTTCATCTTCTCTGTAAAGGTGAACTTACACTTTAATTAATTTTTCATTTCTGCATTAACTGATGTTTTTTTTTTTTGTTTTTTGTTATCTGTATAGAGTCTTTTTAAGGTCAGTCCTCCCAAAACTGATATTTCGTTTTTGGTGGATGCTCGAGAGTTAAACAACTTAACAGTTTCTCATATGTCTTGAGAACAATACGGCTAAAGCTCCGTGGGCAATTATTCAGTTACTCAATCAGGCTACTAAAATTCCTACAATCACTAAACAGTGATTGATCACCAGATGGAACACATGGCTCCTATTAATAGAGCTACATAAGTAGCAGTTCATCTTACATGACTGCACAATGCTTCAGGTGTGTGCCATTGATCGCTGCTATATGCTACTACATGGCTTTTGTGCAGCTCATACAATAGGACCCATTTATTCCTTCTGATTAGAGATCAACGTATTTTCTTAGTGATTTATCTCTAGCAATTTTAGAAGAACGGAGCTACTAAAAATTGCCAATGTAGCTGTAGCCCACGGTGAGATCCAAGTGCCAAGTTCTTGGGCCTGCACATCTGCTGCGCCCATTAGGAGGTGCTTCCACCATCCCTGCAGTGGAAAATGTAATACCCTGTTTCCCCGAAAATAAGACCTAGCGTGATTGTCGGTGATGGCTGCAATATAAGCCCTACCCCGCAAAGAAGCCCTAGTTAAAGCCCTTGTAGGTCTTATTTTCAGGGTAGGGCTTATTTTCCGGGAAACAGGGTAGGGCTTATTTGGGGGGGTAGGGATTATATTGCAGCCATCACCGTCAATCACGCTAGGTCTTATTTTTGGGGAAACAGGGTAGGAAGAGCTGAGACACACAAAGGTGGGTGAGAAGACCCAAATCTCCCAGGTGGAGAGGGACAGTCAGGTACTATGACAGGGAGAACTCACTGTTGGAGCATGCAAGACATATAGTAGTGATAAATGGGGAGTACTTGGAATGGTCAGGGGTTGGTAGTGGGGTCCCCCAGGGTTCTGTCCTGGGACCAATCCTATTTAATTTATTCATAAACGATCTGGGGGATGGGGTAAACAGCTCAATCTCTGTATTTGTGGACGATACTAAGCTAAGCAGGGCAATCATTTTTCCGAAGGATGTGGAAACCTTGCAAGAAGATTTGAACAAATTAATGTGGTGGGCAACTACATGGTAAATGAGGTTTATTGTAGAAAAATATAAAAGAATGCATTTAGGTGGCAAAAATATGAATGCAATCTATACACTGGGGGGAGAACCTCTGGGGGAATCTAGGATGGAAAAGGACCTGGGGGTCCTAGTAGATGATAGGCCCGGAAGTGGCATGCAATGCCAAGCTGCTGCAAAGAAAAGCAAACAGAATATTGGCATCTATTAAAAGGGGCTTAACTCCAGAGATAAAAAGATAATTCTCCCGCTCTACAAGACTCTGGTCCAGCCACACTTGAAGTATGCTGTCCAGTTCTGGGCACCAGTCCTCAGGAAGGATTTTGCTGGAACTGGAGAGAGTCCAGAGAAGGGCAACAAAACTAATAAAGCGACTGGAGGATCTTAGTTATGAGGAAAGGTTTCGAGCACTGAACTTATTCTCTCTGGAGAAGAGATGCTTGAGAGGGGATATGATTTCAATTTATAAATACCATACTGATGACCCCACAATAGGGATAAAGCTTTTCCGGGAAAGGGAATTTAAAAAGACACGTGGCCATTCACTAAAATTAGAAGAGAAGTGGTTTAACCTTAAACTGCATAGAGGGTTCTTTACTGTAATGCCCGTACACACGGTCAAATTTTCCGATGGAAAATGTGTGATAGGACCTTGTTGTCGGAAATTCCGACCGTGTGTGGGCTCCATCACACATTTTCCATCGGATTTTCCGACACACAAAGTTTGAGAGCAGGCTATAAAATTTTCCGACAACAAAATCCGTTGTCGGAAATTCCGATCGTGTGTACACAAATCCGACGGACAAAGTGCCACGCATGCTCAGAATAAATAAAGAGATTGGCCACTGCCCCGTTTATAGTCCCGACGTACGTGTTTTACGTCACCGCGTTCAGAATGATCGGATTTTCTGACAACTTTGTGTGACCGTGTGTATGCAAGACAAGTTTGAGCCAACATCCGTCGGAAAAAATCCTAGGATTTTGTTGTCGGAATGTCCGAACAAAGTCCGACCGTGTGTACGGGGCATAAGAGTGGTAGGGATGTGGAGGCGGTGGTCTCAGGGGGGAGCATTGATAATTTAAAAAAACTATTAGATAAGCACCTGAATGACCACAACATACAGGGATATACAATGTAATACTGACACATAATCACATACACAGGTTGGACTTGATGGACTTGTGTCTTTTTTCAACCTCACCTACTATGTAACTATATAAAGAGCCAAGGGCTGACTTACTACCATTCTCCACCCATAACTAAAAAAATATCACTTTCAAGTGGACTGACCTTTAACATCTACAGACTATACCACCAGTGATGGTGAACCTTGGCACCCCAGATGTTTCGGAACTAAATTTCCCATGATGCTCATGCACTCTGCAGTGTAGTTGAGCATCATGGGAAATGTAGTTCCACATCATCTGGGGTGCCAAGGTTCACCATCACTGGTCACTATACCACTGCTCCTAATAGACTCTTGGATATACACTTTAACATCTGTAATCCACCAAAAAGGACACAATGAAACTTTGCAACCCTGAACAACATAACATTGATATCTGGCATTCCAGAACTATGGGGCGCCAACACTGCATGCCAGCATACTGACACTCAGTGTCCAGCAGCGCAATGATGCAATGGCACTTGCCATCCCAGAACAATTGTGTACTATTACTAGGAGCCTCCAAAATTCTGCACAGAAGGTGATAGAATTGTGAGAGTTGCATTGAGAAAAAGGAACAATTTAGCATTTGTTGTTTGTAAGAAAAAAAACACAGTAAAGCCAAAAAATAATAATAATAATGGCATGGTCTGCACATATTTTCCAGCATGCTGGAGAATTTTTGTCAGTCAAACCCATGATTCACAGAAAAAACAGCAATTGGAAATTGAACCAAAATAAAATGCCAAGTCAGGTGTAAAACTTAAGATACTAGTTGTTGGTTCTGAACTTTTACCATGAAAGGTGGAAGATCACCTGACCAAGATACATAGGGGGTTATTTACGAAAGGCAAATCCACTTTGCACTGCAAGTGCACTTGAAAGTGCAGTCGCTCTAAATCTAAGGGGTAGATCTGAAATGAGTGGATGACCTGCTGATTTATCATCCAATCATGTGCAAGCTAAAATGCTGCTTTTTATTTTCCTTGCATGTCCCCCTCAGATCTACAGCGACTGCACTTCCAAGTGGACTTGCAGTGCAAAGTGGATTTTCCTTTAGTAAATAACCCCCATAGTTTTCAACATTTCAAAATTAAAGGGTCTGTCTACGCAAAAGTGATATTTCAATTTTTGCCAAGTAGTAAAACCACTAACAGTTTTTAATATGTCTCGAAGACTTATGGTTAAATCTCTGCGGTTGAGTTCCTGAGTCTGAACACCTGCCATAACCATTACGAGGGGATTTCACTTTGCATGTTGAACTTTTTATACTTTTATATAATTTAGAATGATCAGAGAGCCCCCAAATTTGGACTAGAATAATCAAAAATCCCACAGCTAGAAACCATGGTTGGGTGATCTTGCCATTGGGAACCCTGTTAAGCCAGAAGGATCAAGCAGATGGTTCCCACCAGCCACTGCCCATTAAAAACATCACTTTTGGATGGACTGACTCTTTTGGATGTAGCACCCCTCTGACACCCCAAGGCAGGATAGCACCTCCAGAGGCAGGGGTGGGCTAGCATTTCACCCCAGGGCTAATTTTCGAGAACACTCTGGTGCCAAGTTAGCATACTTGAGAGAATCACACATGATACCTACTTAGAGTGCTTACACAAAATGGACTTGTTGAACTTTAACAACCATGGAACTTTCCAGGGACAAATCTTGAAAAGCCCTGCCTGGAAACTCTGCCTGGAATATCAGGGCAGCATAACACATAGCCTGCAGCTGCTAACATCTTATAAGACCAATGCCAGGTCTACTTTGTTGCTAAGCTAGCTTATGAAAGCATGCCATGTCTAAGGTTGTCTCAGAAGACTGCAAATCACAATGCTTTCCATGACATGGTTTAAGAAACTTGAAATACCTAAAGGAATGACATTTTTTCTAAGAAATCCGTGGAGTTGTCCAGGGCACCATGTCCAAATTCAAAGAGACCTGGGTTCCATGGATTACCCACTTTCTACAAGTTGATTATGATCACCAACAAACAGACCCATCAACGTCTAACCCACCTAGAACTGGTGGAACCCTGGTTTCCCTAAAAGCTCCAAGGGGCTCAGTCATTCCCCTTCCCTCCCCCTCATACACTTCATTGCAGAACATCCAAACCTTTCCTGTTTTCTGCTCTGTCCTCACCTCTCCCATCTCCTTAACCTTGGTGATATTATGGCTAATAAGATAGCTTTCAATGTATCACATAACAATATAGTACTGCACTGCAACACCCGTATTGCTTCCACCCTATAGATACTTTGAGTTATCTCTGTTCACATTCTGTACTTTTTAATGGTCCTTCTAGACGGCCATTCTCTATTCCAATCAGTAGGGAATCCGTGAACAAATCCCCTGCTGAATTGGAGCCCAACAGAACCGATGTCACTTTTGCGGTGTCCGTCAAATCTTTTGTCATCCAGCTTGTGACTGAATGAACCCATGCCAGGTCTATGGACAGGTGGGCATAAAGGGATGTCCATCCATTTACATCCTTTTACCTTCAATCCATCCAGTTTGGCGTGAAAAAACGGAATAGTAGAGCTTGGAAACCTTTTCAATTTTTGGACCTGGACAGACTCGGAGGTAATCAAATGCCCGCCCACAGACAAATGGTGGCCATACACTATTCTATTTTTTTTTTCCGATTGACATGCAATTCGATCAAAATAAATAATTGAATAGCCATAGCTATCGAATTAGACTCGTTTTCAATCAGATTCAATCACACTCATTCAATCTGATTATGGGGTTACATGTGGAAACAGAGATGCCATTCAATAACTATTGATCAAAATGTGGAATATCGATCTAATGGGTTGGTTGACTTTTAGATTTTATTTTTGTTATATTTGTGAGAGATTGATCAGAAAAGAAATTGATCATTTATCGAAGCATGTGATACCACCATAACATTGAGCTTCCAAGATCCGTATGAAAAACTGACAGGCAGATCTGATCAGATTGATTGTGTGAAAAGACTCTAAAACTCCTAAGGTGGTCATACACACTTATATGTACACATGTATACACACTATATATATATGTATATAATATATCTATATATATATATATATATATATATATATATATATATATATATATATATCTATATATATCTATATATATCTATATAAATATATATATATATATATATAGATATATATATAGATATATATATATAGATATATAGATATATATATATCTATATTATATATCTATATATCTATATATATATATATCTATATATATATATATATATATATATATATATATATATATATATCTATATCTATATATATATATAGATATAGATATAGATATATATATATATATACCCTGCAGTTTACGCATATATTTGCAAATGTGTGCAAACAAAACACTTCAATATATGAAAAATGTATTTCCCGATCGATGTCTCCCGATAGGAATAATCGAAACAGAATGTACAGCCAGTTGTCAATATGACACACATAGGGAACTGGAATATACCATCGCAAGCTATTTATCACACTTCTGTTTCCACCATGCAATCTCATAATCTGATCCAGAAATCTAATCAAATTCATGACCAAAGCTGACGATCAATGCAAAATGATTGATATTTTTTCCGGTCCTGGATGATCAACTCAGTTTGATTGAATCTAAACTAAACTGAACTTAAATCGATCAGAAGAAAAGTCATGCCTATTCATTTGTTTGCCACCTTGATCATTTTGATCGAATCGCACATTGATTTGGATAATAAAATCTAAATGATAATTATTGATCGCATCACTGTTTCCACTATGCAATCTCATAATCTGATCGATGCAAATTCATGGCCAAAGCATCTCTGGTGCTGCTGATCAATGCAAAACCGTCAATAATTTTCCGCCCTGGCCAATCGACTCAGTTTTGATAGAATCTGATCAAAAACCGAGCCTAAATCAATCGGAAAGGGAAGTTATGCCTATTGTATTGTTTGCCGATTTGAATTTGATTGATTGGATAATAACATCGAAGTGTGTATGGGCACTGTTAAACCTACCTACTAAAAAAATTAAAATATTAAAACAAATATTAGACAGGGACACCAAGGCTATGTTTCCACTAGTGCGACTTTTCATGTGACTTGGGACTGAAAAGTCGCATGACGAGTCGTACCCCATGATTTCCAATGAGTACCGTTCATATCTGTGCGACTTCAAGTTGCAGCGGCTTCAAAGTAGCCTCTGCACTACTTTGGTCCCACTTTGATGCGACTTGAGGTCTATAGAACTCAAGTCGCGGCAAAAAAATTGCGGCAAAATCGCGGGGAAAAAAATTGTGGCAAAATCGCACGACTTTGGGGGCGCAATAGTGGAAACATAGCCTTAACTGCTCATTCTGCTCATCTCCTGATCCACAATGTGGTCTCAGAGGACCAACGACCGTTATATAGAGAACAACGTCAAAATGTAGAATTTAACTGAAGATCATTTTTGGTTTTTAATCCCATAATAAAAAAAAAAAAAATTTAATGCACTACTTTGGTCCCACTTTGATGCGACTTGAGGTCCATAGAACTCAAGTGGCGGCAAAAAAATTGCGGCAAATTCGCGGAAAAAAAAATCGTGGCAAAATCGCACGACTTTGGGGGCGCAATAGTGGAAACATAGCCTTAACTGCTCATTCTGCTCATCTCCTGATCCACAATGTGGTCACAGAGGACCAACGACCGTTATATAGAGAACAACGTCAAAATGTAGAATTTAACTGAAGATAATTTTTGGTTTTTAACCCCATAATAAAAAAAAAAAATGAATGCAAGTTAAAAAAAAACAAACACACATTGGGGTTAATAACGAAAGGCAAATCCACTTTGCACTACAAGTGCAAAGTGCACTTGGAAGTGCAGTTGCTCTAAATCTAAGGGGTAGATCTGAAATGAGGGGAAGCTCTGCTGATTTTATCATCCAATCATGTGCAAAGCTAAAATGCTGTTTTTTATCATCCTTGCATGTCCCCCTCGGATCTACAGCGACTGCACTTCCAAGTGCACTTTCAGTGCAAAGTGGATTTTCATTTATTTAGTAAATAACCTCCATTGCAACAAGTTAGCTTTTAAACAAAAACAAAAGAAAACCCCATAAATTCCCAGGGACAAAGTCTTCCCACTAGGGATGGAAGAGTGGGTATGTGTGCATCATCCGCAGACCAAGGATCCTGGCTCCAAGGTAAAGGGAAGACTTACCTGTACAGTCATTAGTGAGTTGGGTTGTGAAGAGTTAGGTCCTCTGCAAAGTTTTAGAAAAGTTCTTCCCTGCTGTTCTCATTCGCCTCCTCCAGGCTGATGTGGGTCCTTCCCAGCCAGACTCCCAGCTGCTCCTTCCTCCTCCTTAGCACTTCTGATCTGATAGCAAGTGGAAAAGAGAGAAGAAAGGAGGCCAGGCAGCCAATTATGAAAGAGAAGGTGGATAGAGAAAAGCCCCGCAGCTAATCACCGACATTCAAATCTCCCTGAGCGCCCCTCCTTTCCCAGCTACCTTCCCAGGGATGGCTGGAGTAGTGTGTGGCCCCCCTCCTGCAACACTCTGTGCTCCTCCACCTGTGTGAATAGCATGTTCATTCTACTAAAAGCTGGAGAAAAGATCATTTCATCACAGGCTGGAAACCAAAAAACGCAAATCATCAATATACCTGTGTGAGAAGCCTCAGAAGGAGCTGCGCATGCTATTTGCACGCTACCTCGTGTCTACAGAACACAAAGAATTATTTGCACAATCAGAATGGGAAACCTCAACCACTCCACGCCAGTACAGTCCAAGTCTGGTTCTAGGTGGGGGGAAAAAAAAATCCTTTTGCGATTTAACCGCTTCAGCCCCGGAATATTTGGCTGCTGAATGACCAAGGCCATTTTTTGCGAATCGGCACTGCGTCGCTTTAACTGACAATTGCGCGGTCGTGCGACGCTGTACCCAAACAAACTTGACGTCCTTTTTTTTCCCACAAATAGAGCTTTCTTTTGGTGGTATTTGATCGCCTCTGCGGTTTTTATTTTTTGCGCTATAAACAAAAAAAGAGCGACAATTATAAAAAAAAACACAATGGGGGTTATTTACGAAAGGCAAATCCACTTTGCACTGCAAGTGCACTTGGAAGTGCAGTCGCTGTAGATCTGAGGGGGAAATGCAAGGGGAATAAAAAACAGCATTTTAGCTTGCACATGATTGGATGATAAAATCAGCAGAGCTTCCCCTCATTTCTGATCTACCCCTCAGATTTACAGCAACTGCACTTCCAAGTGCACTTTCAGTGCAATTTCAACTGCACTTTGTACTTGTAGTGCAAAGTGGATTTGCCTTTCGTAAATAACCCCCAATATTTTGTACTTTTTGCTATAATAAATATCCCCATTTTTTCTTTGTAAAAAAAGCATTTTTTTTTCCTCAGTTTAGGCCGATATGTATTCTTCTACATATTTTTGGTAATAAAAATCGCAATAAGAGTATATTGATTGGTTTGCGTAAAAGTTATAGCGTCTACAAAACAGGGGATAGATTTATAGCATTTTTGTTATTATTATTTTTTTTTTTTACTAGTAATGGCGGCGATCTGCGAATTTTATCGGGACTGCGACATTATGGCGGACACATCGGACACTTTTGACACATTTTTGGGACCATTGGCATTTATACAGCAATCAGTGCTATAAAGATGCATTGATTACTGTAAAAATGTCACTGACAGGAAAGGGGTTAACACTAGGGGGCGATCAAGGGGTTAATTGTGTTCCCTAGTGTGTGCTCTAACTGAAGGAGGGAGGGGACTGTCTAGGGGAGATGACAGATCGCTGTTCATACTTTGAACACACGATCAGTCTCTTCTCCCCTCAGAGAACTGGGATCTGTGTGTTTACATACACAGATCCCAGTTCTCAGTGTGTCACGAGTCACGTGACGCGATCGAGGAGGGGGGGCAGCGGTCATCACGCCCACCGGGCACTCGCATTGGCTCTGCGGGCGAGCAGCGGGCACGCATGCCCCTAGTGGCCACAGGGCGAAGCGACGTTACATAACGTCGTTTCGCACAGCCGTGCCATTCTGCCGCAGTACAACTGCGGCGGCTAGTCGGCAAGTAGTTAATAAGGCATTTATTCTGCCGGTGTGGACTTAGTCGGAAGCTCTGCAATAAATTCGTAAAAACTTTGCAACATTTTCATTTGTAGTAGTACTGTCGCAAGCAACAAATTCAAGTAGTTCTTATTGGCGACACCTTTACTGTATGGCGCTAGCGTTTGCAACAAATTCATAAAGAAATACTGCCATGTCGGTGGTAAGAGAAGTGGAGGGGAATAAGACACCTTCCATGTTGGAGCAAATTGTTGATTGTGTTGTGTGTAATGATTGTGTCGCATCTTTGAGACAGTTCCACGTAAAGTGGTTGTAAATCTCAGACATGAAATATGAACAAAGCATATCCCTCTATAGTGTGTACTTGTCTCCATAAGGAGGCAAATAGTAAGAGCCCTTGCACACTGGGGCGGTTTGCAGGCGCTATTGCGCTAATAATAGCGCCTGCAAACTGCCCCGAAAGTGCCGCTACTTGTATTCCAGTGTGAAAGCCCCGAGGGCTTTCACACTGGAGCGGTGCGCTGGCAGGACGGTAAAAAAAGTCCTGTCAGCAGCATCTTCGAAGCGGTGAAGGAGCGGAGTGTATACCGCTCGTTTACAGCTCCTGCCCATTGAAATCAATGGGACGGCGCGGCTATACCGCCGGCAAAGCGCCTCTGCAGAGGCGCTTTGCGGTGGTATTTAACCCTTTTTCGGCCGCTAGCGGGGGGGTAAAACCGCCCCCGCTAGCGGCCGCATACCGACGGTAAAACGCCGCTAATAATAGCGGCGTTTTACCGCCGACGCCGCCCCCGCCCCAGTGTGCAAGGGCTCTAACTACTTACTAAAGGCAAATAGACGGTGCACTCTGCAAATGCAATTGCTCCAGGACTTAGTAAATGAGGTAAGGCTTTACTTTGCAAAGAATACCCAATCACGTGCAAGGAAAAAAAAAAACAGCATTTTTGCTTGCACATGATTGGATGATGGAAGCAGGATGGATAAAAATCAATGATTTTTTTTTTTTTTAATCTAAAAAATCAATTTTTTTAAATTTAAATCAGATTTTTTTTTATTTTTTATCAAATTTATTTTAACAAAATGCTTTTGGAGTAAATCTATCTAAAGGTAGTTTTCTATTTAAGATACATTAATAATTTAGTTTATTCAGCTTAGTTATGTAGCACGAGGCTGTATATTCTGCAATATTTACATTTTTGGTAAACTCATTCAATGAATCCAAGCTCTGCAAGCTGAGATAACATGCACTGCATTGATGCATTCACACAATTTCACAGTAACCATGAGATAAAACAAAGTTCAGGAATATTCCTTTATCCCATTGTTTTGCAAATCTATGTACACTACAAACTGTATGATTGAATCGGTTCTGATATCGTTGTTATTCTAACCTGACAGCTTATTATTGTAAACAGGAAACCTTCATTTTGTTTGCAAATATTAAAGATTCCAACTACCAGCAAGAATAAGTCCTTATATTTAAAGAGCACCTGTCATTTCAGATCCATAATGGCAGCGCCTGTTAGCGGACATCCAATCACCTGCTGCCGCCACGTCCCTCACCTTGCTGTGTCACTGCCGCATCACCAGCCGCCCCATTAAAGTGAATGGGACTGTCGGTTAGTCAACAGCGGGTCAGAGGAGGAGAAGCTGCGGGACAGAGATGACAGTTGCTCTTTAAAAATTATGATTTAAATCAAGTTGATTTAAATGAAGCCTTTTTACTAGTGATTTAAATTGACTTGATTTACTAGATTGTAAGCTCTAATGAGCAGGGCTCTATGATTCCTCCCTGTATTGAATTGTATTGTAATTGTACTGTCTGCCCTCATGTTGTAAAGCGCTGCGCAAACTGTCGGTGCTATATAAATCCTTTATAATAATATTAATAATAATGTAAATCAAATCCACCCTGGATGGAAGTAAACCGAGCCTCCCCTCATTTATTAAGCCCTGGAGCAACTCTTCTTGCAGAGTGCACTATCGATTTGCCTTTAGTAAAACACCCCCTTAGTGTAATTTCTGTCTGCTGCTTTGTGCCTCTGCTATCAGCATGAATCTCTTCTGACAAGTTTTCCTGACACCAAGAGAAAAAAGGTGACAGGGGAGGGACCTCCAGCTGATTGACAGCCTCAGCTCTGTTGCTGTGTGGAGGGGGGGGTGTGTCCTTTCCCTCCAATCAGCTCTCAGATCTCTCCTCACTGAGTGTGACTTCAGCTCTCCACCCCCTTTTTTCTGAACTGTCAGACAAGCTTTATAATTCAGCACTGTGAAAAAATGTGGAGAAGAGAGTCTGTAGATAAACAGACACAACTTATGTTTCATCTCTGTGTATTACCCGAGGCCAGTCACTTCACTGGGTATATGTAAGGGTGTACAGCTACTTTTATGGAGAAGTATGGGGTTATAAAAAAAAAGAAAATCCATACTCCCCTTTATGCTGCAGCTGTTCTGTGTCAGCTCTAAGACCGAGAACCGAGTGATCACATGACCGCTGATCGCTCAGTTCTCAGTCTGCTCGGAGCAGAGAGCAGTGAATGTGAGGCTGCATTGACACTTTCGCAGAGCGTTCCCGCTCGTGATTTTGTTTGAGCGATTTGCACTGGATTTTGCATGGTGCATAGGGCCAGCCCATTCAACCCTATGCACGTTTGTCAGCCAAAAAGAAGCCCCTGCTCCTTTTCCAGCGAAAAGCTGCACACCATTTTTAAAAGGCGCGGTTTGCCAAGATTGTTACATGATTCCAAATCACAAAGTGTGAATGTAGCCTTATGGCCCGTACACACTATCCGAAAATTGGACGAAAAATACCGCTTTCTACACGATTATACGATAATTGAATCATTAGTACAGAGCTTTCAAGAGCCGATCACGACAGTTCATCCGATATTATTTTATCGGACATGCACGAAAAATTTTTCTCGTACGACACGAGATCGTACGATTTCTGTTTGATCAGTACAGCTGTCGACCGAAATTACAATACAAATACACTACAACACATGACATCACTTCCGATTCTTTTATTCTGTCATAATTACCCCACATGTGTGTGTAGCACCCCCTAGCTGTGTTGCTAGAATGTTAGGATTTTTGTTAGCGTAGGTAAATTGTCAGGCTTGGCTGGCAGCCAAGCTTGTGTGGGTTTTTTTCTGGGTCAGGGTTGAGTGACTCGGGGGGAGCTGGTAGGACTCACAGGTAGCATCTCTGAGACCTCCCCCTACCAGCAGGCGGCCCATCCATAAGGGGTGCCCCCCCCATCCATGCATCCAGCCCCCTAATCTACATGCAGGGCGCGGGACGCATGGGATCAAATGGGGTTTTTATTTTTTTTTTAAACACGTGATTAGAACCAGAGGCTCTAATAGGCTTCAAAAAAGGGTGGACCCGGGGCGCAGTGAGCACACCCTTTTGTGTGACAATAGCAAATGAATTATTCGCTATTGTCACACTGATTCTCCTCCCGGGCCAGGAAGCGGGTCCTGAGACCCGTCACCCCAATTGACTGCAAAGATAGGCAATCCTATTGGATGCCTAGGAGGAGGAGGAGGAGGAGGAGGGGGGGAGACGCACGGCGGAAGCCGCCATGATGCAGTTGAGGAGGAGACCCGATGAAAGCCGCTGTCTGTCCGTGACCTAGATGGGGTAAGTGTGGGGCTGGATGACCGACTGCGTGCGCGGGGGGTGGGGGTGGTTGTTTGCTGCCTCCCCAAAAAAGAAAAACATCAGCCGCCACTGCCCCCTACTTCTAGAAACATGCAGAAGGTTTTAGAAGGATGGCAGTGGAGGGGAGGAGGAACAGTCTGGAGGATTCTGAGGGCCCTGACCGATCCCCAACAGAAGGGTTGGCAGGGGGCAGGCCCCCTCAAATACTTAGGGTCAGCCCAGCTGGGGGCAGAGTGAGTTTTGGGGGACGATGGAGATGGAGTGTTAGGATGTCAGTGACCTTAGAGTGTAGCTCCCAAGTCTGGGGGGGGGATGAACTCATGCCTGGGCTTGGGTGTGGAAGGGACCCCTTCTCATGACATACATGGGGATCCTGACCAGGAGGTATGGAAGCAAGGAGAGGACAGCAGGGGGACAATGTCGGGCAAATCTCCAAGGAGGAAGACAGCCAGGTGGGCTGGTGAGTGTAATGCCCTGTACACACGACCGGTTTTGCCCGCGGAATAAACCCTGAAGGTTTTTCCGACGGAATTCCGCTCAAGCTGTCTTGCATACACACGGTCGCACCAAATTTCGTGGTGACGTACAACACATATGACGGTACTAGAAAAAGGAAGTTCAATAGCCAGTGCGCCACCCTTTACAGCATACAGACGAGCGTTTTTTCCGTCAGAAAAATATAGAACACGTTCTCTATGTAAGTCCATCTGAATTTTCAACAGAAAAAAAACGATGGGGCGTACACACGGTCGGAATATACGATGAGAAGCTCCCATCGGACTTTCTCTGATGGAAATTCTGACCGTGTGTACGCGGCATTACAGTCAAGAGGACTGAGGGGCAGCCTGAAGGGACAGTCTGGGGTGGATGAAGAGTCAGTCTGTAATTGTAAATGTGATTTTTCTTTCGGGAAAGTAAATATTATAATGCGCATATTCTAGTCACAAAAGAATCCTGTTAAATACTTCTGGGATTCCATTCAAGTAGCAGGTCTGGATGACATTTTAGGGGCTTTCCAATGAAATTATTTGACTCAATGATGACAAGATGAGATGCTTAACTCTTATTAACTATTTTTTTAGACTTTCCATACCAACATATCAATGAAATTCTACTGGAACTGGAGTTTGGCAGCTTTACTCTAGCACAGTGAAGCTGTACCTAAACAGCTTCTATTCACTTCAATGGGAAATGGTGTGTAGCTTACAGTAGTTGTCAGAAACTGATTCCCTCGGAAGCTTCTCTGATAGGTACTTTGTTGTAGATTTAAAGCGGTAGTAAACTTCAAAACAAAAAAATCTATCTCTGCAATTTCATGTCATAATGTGCTAGTATGCATTGCATACTAGCACATTAGGAAAGACTTACCTGAAAATGAAGCCCTCCAGTGGAGCGCTGTCACCGTTGACCTGACAGGGCTTCCATCTTCACCCGGACTTCCTTCCGGGTTCGCAGGCTGCGGTCATCTTATTGGCCAAGCCGTGATGTTGTCACTCCAGCTCATGCTGTCCATTAAGAGCGCAGTGTGCATGCGCCAGTGACATCACTGTACACGTTTATGAAATATTTACTGTAGCTACAGGTAAGCCTAATATAAGCTTACCTGTAGGCAGGAGTGGCCCTTCCATTAAGGGCCCATGGGCTCCGCCCCCTTTGTCCACGCCACCCCCCTTATATGGTTAATGGATAGATTCATGGATAGCACAAATCTATCCATGGCCACCTATTCAGGTGTCTGGCCCCTTTTTGGACGCCGGGTGCCTGAATTACAGCGGCAGGGGTGTTTTTTTAAAGCACCTGATTAGAGCCATAGGCTCTAATAGGCTTCAAAATAGGGTGGACTCGGAGCACAGGGTATTGCACTTGGAGCCCACCCAGGTGTGTTAGAAAAGCAAATGAATATTTGCTTTTCCAACACTGAATCGCCTCTCCGCCAATCAGGAAGCACGGGTCTGTTACCCTTTTCCCGATTGGCTGAAAGGTCAGGCGATGCTATTGGACGCCTAGGAGGAGGGGAGGAGATGCCGCCGTGATCTCAGAGGAGAAGAGGACACAGGAGATGCTGCCAGATCCCCTGCCCAATGTGCCAGTCGATCCTCAATGTGCTCGCCAATCCCCGCCGCCAATGGGGTAAGTGATGGTGGACAGGCAGACAGCGGGGCGGGTTTGAGGTGCCACGAGAGGGGGGGGTTGTTTGCCCCACCCAACAAAAAACCACCAGCTGCCACTGCCTGTAGGTATGAATAAACAAAAACACTTTTACTACCACTTTAAGCCAGCCACAGATGGACGGATCTGATGGTTCAAGAAGACATGATTGAACCCTTCAAGGTGACCCTAGCACTGGATGATCTCTCCTTTACCAACAACAAAGCATGTGCTGGTGCTCACTAGCTGCCCTAACTTGGCCAGCATTATTCAACTCACTTCCTCTGAGTCCAGGTCATTATAAAACGCCCCTCACAGTCTGTGATTGGACAATGAAAGGAGAAACAGCACAGTGATGAGCTCATCTCTCTGTCTGCTTCTTCCTCTCACACTCCTGCAGGGACTGCAAATGGTTGATATTCAGGTACTTACATTGCTTGCATATGTAATGATGATTATAGGGCTGCGTTAACTTGTATCTTTTATATCTGCTTAGAGTTCAGCTTTAACAAGTCATAAAGAAAAGACACAACATTAATAAACACATGGTTGCTCATTTAAAAAGCAGCAATGCTGCCAATAGAATGTAACTTGTCTCTGAACTTAAAAAAAATCAGTTGTTGTTGTTATAACTTATTTATCTAATTTTTGAAAATAGGAAGCATGGCGAGTTACAGGATAAACCAAAGTTATGAATATGAAGAAGCATGCAAGACCTGAGCCAAGCAAGGACTGGAGAAGCAGGCAAGAACTGAGCCAAGCAAGGACTGGAGAAGCAGGCAAGAACTGAGCCAAGCAAGCACTGGGCCAGGCAAGCATTGGGGAAGCAGGTAAGAACTGAGCCAGGCAAGCAATGGGGATGCAGGAAAGAACTCAGCCAGGCAAGCAGTGGGGAAGCAGGAAAGAACTGACCTAGGCAAGCATTGGGAAAGCAGGCAAGAACTGGGCTGGGCAAGCAATGAAGAAGCAAGAAAGAACTGAGCCAGGCAAGCAATGAGGAAGCAAGCAAGAACTGAGCTAGACAGCATTGGGGAAGAGACAAGGACTGAAGGCAAGCACTGGAGAAGCAGGCAAGCATTGGACCGGTAAGCAATGTGGAGCAGGTAATCACTATAAAGGTAAAGCTTGTAACTGTTGAGTTCCTTTTATACATCACTGCTAGTAAGAGATGACTCCATGTGTAATCTTCCTTCCTCATCAAATGTAATGTGTTGCCTTGTTTTCTTTGTAAAGTGTAGTGTTATCTTGTTTTCTTTCTTTTGTTTACACGTAAGGGATTTTTTAAGATAGTACATTTATATACTGTAACAAACCTCAAAAAGAGCCACTTGTGAGGGAAAAGGGATTCAGGTCCATAAGGAAAACCATCCCACCAAAAAAGGGTTAGTTTGGTGCCTTGCCCAATACTTTCCATACAACCAGGATCAAGGTAGCTCACCGGAAGGAATGAACTTAGACACTGGACAACCAATGAACTTCCTTGAGATAGTGTGAATTTCCAGATTTCTCCAAGACATCTAGCCACAGAGGCCACGTACATCAACCACAACTTCTCCCAGCAGTGTTTACAGAAAAGTACAAATTCTAGAGGATGACACTGAAAAATTGAAGGGGCATCTGTAGCAGGTAACAATGGTGGACACTTTTAGATGAATATTGATGCCAACAACTAGCTTGTTGTATCCTTACCTCCGGACCACTATTAACTTTGCAAAAGGTATGCTGCGTGTATAGTAGGCATGTGCAATTCGTTTAGTTCCGAATTAGTTTTTTAACGAATTTCGACAAATTCGTCAATTCGGGAATATCCGAACTAACAAAAACCCGTTTAACGAATTTTTTCCGAATATTCGTAAATTTGATAAAATTGTACATTCGTACATTCGCAATTTATGAATGTACATTCGTTCATTCGTTCATTCGTACATTCGTACATTCGTACATTAGTAAATTAGTGAATTCGTAAATTTGTAAATTCAAAAATTCGGAAATCTGAAATAATAGTTAACTAATAATAACTTAACTATTAGTAATTACTAGTAACTTTTAAATTATAGGTATTGTAATTTCCTTTCAAATTAGGCTGTTAGTGAACGTAACACATACAAATTTATCCGAAGTTATGAATGATCTGAAAAAAACGGAATGGAACGTAATGAATTGTTATTATTATTATTATTATTTATTATTAGTTTGTTCCGTTACATTTGTTTAGATTCAGCATTTGTTTTGGATAATTCGTAACTTCGGATAAATTCGTATTTGTTACGTTCACTGACAGTCAAATTTGAAAGGAAATTACAATACCTATAATTTAATAGTTAGTTACTATTTCAGATTTGTGAATTTTCGGGTTTTTGGATTTTCAAACTTCGAATTTACAAATTTCCGAATTTTCTAATTTACAAATGTACGATTTTACGAATTTACGAATGTACGAATGTAAAAATGTAGGAATGTACGAATGAACGAATGTACGAATGAACGAATGTACGAATGAACAAATGTTCGAATGTACGAATGAACGCATTTACGAATTTACGAATGAACGAATTTACGAATCGCGATCATAACGAATGACCCGAAAAACGAAAAAAATATTAAACTAATGAAACGAAAACGAAAATGAACAAATTTTTTTTGGCTGTGCACATGTCTACTGTATAGTCTCCACCACACTGGGAGCCACTCAAAATGTAGACCAGCACTACCCTTGGCTTATTTATTACTTAGTTTACACTTTGGGAAGTGCTGCCTTGGTGGCCTGTCCTCCTCTGAGCTTTTTTAGTAGATGTAAACCCAATCACTTTAATCTAGTATAATCTATAACATTAATTATGAATTTTACAATATTTTTAAATCCACAGCTTTCATCAAAGTAACATCTGGTGATCCCTACATGAAGGTCCTAGTTTTGCCACTTCCTGTTCTAGGGTGACAACACTCTGTGCATGTGTCTCAATTGCTTTCTTGCATTGTCACTATCACAGGCTGCAGAGACATGTCCCACTGTTGTCATCATCATCATCAGTAGTGATAGGCTCAGGCATGTTAGGATCCTAATAAGAACCCACCTGAGCAAACCGCCAAGAAGTTGTCACTGAACTGCGCCAATCAAATGCTTCTGGGGCATCCCTCACCTTGCAGCCACACAAATACAATGAGCATGTACTGTATACGTGCAGCTGCCCTTATGATTGGCCCAGTACAATGACAACCTCCTGTTGGGCTTGTTTAGATGGGTTCAGATTAGGAGCTCATCACTGCTGATGATGATGATGATGACAACAGTGGGACATGTCTCTGCGATGTATTCCATATATGTGTAGTCTCTGCTAGGGAGGAACCTGTGATAGGGTGACAACACAAGAGAGCAATTGCAAAGCATTGTCACCCTATAACAGAAAGTGGCTGAACTAGGACCTTCGTGTAGGGATCACTAGGTGTTATTTTGATGAAAGCTGCAATTTAAAAAATATTGAAACTTAGGGTCGGTTCACACTAGGACGACTTGGGATCCGACTTGTAAGCCCTCAAGTCGCCCCAAGAAGAGATTTACATTACAGTTAATGGGAGCGTCTTAATTGACACTACTGAAGTCGCTCCGACTTCAGAGCGTACTCCTTGTACTACTTGGATCCGACTTCTAGGCGACTTGTACCATTCAATTCAATGGAAGTTGCCTCCAAGCCGGATCTCCATCTATACTGAGGCGACTTTACAGTTAAAAAAATTAGTTTGCCCAGGCAAACCCCTCCCTCCCAGAGCGCTGATTATTCTGTGATTGGCCACAGCCAAAGTTGCCTGTCCTGGAGGCGACTTGAAGTCACGTTGTAAATTGATTAAAGTCGCGCTGAAGTCGCGCTGAAGTCGCGTTGAAGTCGCCGTGCAAAGTCGCGCTGAAGTCGTGTTGCCCCTGTGTGAATCGAGCCTTACTGTTGAATTGATGTTATCATGTAGAAGATTATTCAAAAGACAAAACGAGTGTGGGACTTTAAATGAGGCAGGCTCAAAAACAATGTAAGAGTAGAAATATTATTATTATTATACATAAATGTCAAAGAGCGTTTATATGTGACAAATAATTGCTCAATACATGTACAGACATGTACAGACATAACATCTGAGTAGACATGATATAAAACTTGATTCTCATAACATGGAAAAAGATTTATACAGATTTCATAAATATAATACAGTAATGATGTACAATAAATTTCATAAGAGTGTTGTAAAAATTGATGGAAATGTGAGGGGTTGTGTCCTCAAAAGCTCGACGCGTTTCGTCGGTGAACCGACTCATCGGGAGCGAATATATTGTCTGTAAATAATAACAGATGCTTTCAATTTAAAAGCCCATGGTGTGAGAAATACTATACATAATGGATTTATATAGAAAAAAGAGGATCAAGTCCACAAAAACTTACACCCCATTGGAATGCCGAGCTCGAATTATCATGCTGTTCATAAGTCACCACATCAAGCCCCCCCTCCCCCCCGGGAGCTGAGGTGCAAACAGTCCACCCAGAGCATCAGGCCCACAATGAACTTCTTGTATCATGTAGAATATTAAACCCATCCTGAGAAATGCCACATAGCAGTACATGCAGACAGGAAGTAGTTGCAAAGAGTCTGTGGGAGATCTGCAGCACTGAGATGCAATAAAAGAAAAAAAAGGGGGGGGGGGACAAGTTTTGTTTTTTTTTTTTGTAAATTTTTTTTCAAAAACAAGTAGTACAATAAAAGATAAAGAATAGAAGAAAGGGTAGAATATAGAGAACAAAGGCAGAAGCCACTTGAAATCTGTTATGCAGATGCCCAGCAGGCCAGCGCCAATATATATGAGAATAATAAATGAAAACTACCAATTTACCTAAAACAAAAGGCAACGTTGTAAATGGGAAATGGAAGTGCCTGTCTGTTTCTATTTATTTATGCTCCTCCAGTGTAATTGTCCCATTATTCCCATAGTGCAGTCTCGTACCCACTAGACCCCAGGCACTGGTCTCCATGAACCTATATTTACACAATAAAACTCTGCTGCTCACATGTACAGCTGTCCTGTTTGTGGCCACGTCTGTCAGCAGAGAGGACCAGAAGGTGACCATTTATGTTCCATTTAGCTTTGTGATTAGAGCCTTCTTATGGGAACATTCTACAGCTATTTTTTTTTTTCTGCCATCAAAGACCATAAAACAAACAGCACAGATGTGGTCTCCTGGGCGAGGGGGTTCAAAGGTTTCATAAACCATAAAAACACACCTTCCACTCTCATTTACTACAATGCCATGCCCGGGAGGTAACGCATCAGGTGGTTCTGCTCCATCAGAGGAGACTAGCTCATTGATAGCTATAGACAGGACGCCTTATGTAGAAATTTCTGTGCAAGAACTGGAATCCCGTCAATTATGTGAGTTGTTTGACATGTATGGATCTTGTATGTGGTTACAGATTTCACATTGTTAGAACTTGTGTAGGAAGCGAAGGCTAGCCGTATGGAAGGGTCAACATACATTTACTATACATTAGCTATTTTATTGTTACCCTGTCCTTGTCCAAATAACCTAGTACTTTGTGGTTCTTGCAAGTTACTATGTTAGCCTTTAAAGCTGAATTCCAGGTATGGCAATTTTTACATAGTTACAATGGTCTGGCTTGGACCAATTTATGTAAGCATGTGCCATACCTGTGGAATTCCTGTGGCACCACTACTAGCTTCTGTGTCCCCAGTCTACTACAGTGATCTCCACTAGCTTCCAGGTCCCCAGACTTCTACAATGATCTCCAATAACTTCCAGGCCCCCATACTTCTACGGTGGTCTCCAATAGCTTCCAGGCCCCCAGGCTTCCACAGTGATCTCCAATAGCTTCCCACTCCCCCGAGCTATTACTGTGATCTCCACTAGCTTCCGAATCCCCAGGCTACTACAGTGATCTCTGCTAGCTTCCAGTCACCCATCCTTCTATGTTGATTTCCACTAGCTTCCAGGCCCCCAAGCATCTACAGTGATCTCCACTAGCATCCAGGCCCCCAAGCTTCTATGGTGATCTCCAATAGTTTCCCAGCTCCTGAGCTACTACAGTGATCTCCTCTAACTTCCCAGCCCCCAAACTTCAACATTTATCTGCAATAGCTTCCCAGCCCCCAAGCTTCTACAGTTATCTCCACTAGCTTCCTGGTCCCTATGTTTTTACAGTGATTTCCAATAGCTTCCCGGCCCCCAGGCTACTACAATGATCTCCACTGATTTCCAGGTCCCAGGCTACTACAGTGATCTCCAATAGCTTCCAGGTCCCCCTATAGTGGCTGCCCTGCTGCAGTGAGAACGTTGGAGGTTGCTAGCTTGGCAAGCATTCTCTGATTGGATAAGGTGGAAAGGTGGCATAGTGATATTACAACCTCCACGTTGTCCAATCAGAGAACACTTTGCATTCATTCAACAAATGCGAAATGTGTTCCCTAAATGGTACCAGTGGCCTCCTGCATTCACAATACAGCGAGGCAGCCACTCGGCAAGGAACCCAGGAGCTAGTGGGGATCACTGTAGTAGTTGGGGGCCTGGAAGTTTGTAGAAATCACTGTAATAGCATTGCCCACTGCAGAAATGTCCAGCTTCCACAGGGATCCCACAGGTATTATTCATACTATGATCCAAGTTGGACCAATATACCTATGTAAAAATCTGCATAACTGGAATACAGCATTAAATCAATTCTTGTGTCCCCATGGAGCCCCTTGAATCCAAAGCCCAGGTTGTACATAGCTCCTCAACTCCCAAACCAGAGCTCCAGAGGACACAGGAATTGATTAGAAGACCAAAGCTGGCCATAAACTAGTAGATTCTTAAGCGGAAAGTCTTACAGAAATTCTCACCAGTACATTTGGTGACCTGATGAATGTCATTCAAAAGTACTTCAATAAACATTTACTTTTAACATAAAATTTTAAAGTGACTGGACTTTTCTAAACAAAAAAACGTATATAGTGTTAGAAACGTGATTGTTTGAAAAAAATAATCCATCCTGCTCATTTGAATATTCCCATCACTGCGAAAAAAAATGTCAATTTTGCCCCACCATTGGTTAGAAAACTGAACGAATGTTCTCAAAATTAATAAAAATGTTATGAAATTCTGTTGGTGTATGGCCAGCCTAACATAAGCACTAGCAAAACCCACAAGCTCCCACATGCCTCAACGGTATTGTTACCTTTGGAATGTTTTGACTGGGTCAGGTTGGCTTCAGTATACCAGGGATACCAGACAATTTTGGAAATGTAACCTCTTACCTGTGCTGCAAAATGAGAACTATCATCAGAAACCTAGATCTGTATAAATATCACATTGTTTATATTCAGCTTGTCTACAGTTTGCACTGAAACCACAGACAGGGACTATAAATAACAGATACCTGCTCAGCGTGAAAGTAAGCTATAACATATAGCAGCAACTGTGAGCTGCGTTCATCTAAAACAGCAGCAGTGAGATAACCAATGGTGAGCCGCAGTTGGCTATAACAAGCTCTGAGCTCAGGTTGAAGTATAATTTAACATGTCCTAACCACTTGAAGACCACCTAACGTACATATCAGTGACGGCTTTCAAGTGGTATATCAGGATGATGCCTGCATCCACAACCATCATCCCACTATTGTTTTTTTCAGGAGGTGATTGTCTTTTTGTAAGGGCCATCCAAGTGGCTAATTTGCTGCTGGATTGCTTTTACAGGTAGCGGAAGGTGTCACCCCCCTCTGCCCGCTGGTGCCTCTCTGGGATCTCCGTCCCACCAGAGAACCCGGAACTTAAGCCGGCCGGTCAGCCGGCTTAGGCCTAGTACACATGGGCCGAATGTCGGGCGGCATCAGCCGGTTCAGTAGAAACCAGCCGACATTCGGCCTGTGTGTACTTCTGTTGAAGGAGCATGACCAAAAAAGGTCTGCCGATCGTAAAGCTCCCAACTGTCCCTAATTTCAAGGGACTGTCCCTGATTTCAAACTCATTACTCTGTCCATCTTTTCTCCTAAGTTGTCCCTCATTTTGGTCTGATCTATATAGTTGTATATAAAATGCACTATTTATCTATCACAAAGTGCTTCCCAGTGCTAAACCTTTCATCCAGTTTTTAAAATGCTGCATTTGTAAATAAAAAAATCCAATATAAAAGGAATAGTATTGTTAAAAAAGTACTTTAAGTACTAAAGTGGGTTTAACCAATAATTTTTTTGTACTATTCTCTTTTAAGGGTGGGGGGGGGGGGGGCATGGCAGGGGGGCATGTCCTATGCCTACATACTTTTGCAAATAAGTGTTCCTCATTCCCATCTCAGAAAATTGGGAGGTATGCGATCGTTTCCCTGGAGTGTTCTGGCAGGGGGCCGTCTTCCTGTCGGCATACAAAAGAAAAGCAGGGAAGATCGCTGTACTAACATTGCATAGTTTTTATAGCTGGTACAACGATTCAGATCTGAGCTGTCCGTTTTCTGCTGGGTTGAAAGAAAGATAACTAGTAGTATGTACTTGGCTTCACCATACAGCCCATGGAGGGCCAGAAGGTCTCAGATGTGCTCTATGGTATAGAAAATCGTAGGCGACGAGTACTGTCCTCACTTCCGGTTTCCACGGAAGTAAACAGCGCCATTAAAATCTTCTCTGTAACTCTAACCTGGTAACCTGCAAAGGCTTATAAAGCTTCGCAGTTTGGCGCCGTTCCACGAGCGTGCGCAATTTTAAAGCGTGACATGTTTGGTATCTCTTTACTCGGCATAACACCATATTTTATACTTTGCCAAAAAATGTGGGTATTATATTGTGTTTCTGTGCCTTAAAATTTGTTAAAGTGCATTTTTCCCCAAAAATTGCTTTCGAAAAACCACTGTGCAAATACTGTGTAAAATCAAAAATGACAAAACCCACCATTTTATTCTCTAAGCCCTCTGCTAAAAAAAAAAAAAAAAAAATTATATATATATATATATATATATATATATATATATATATATATATATATATATATATATATATATATATATATATATATATATATATATATATATATATATATATATATATATAATTTTATATATAAAATACTTAGAACCCCCAAACATTATATTTATATATATATATATATATATATATATATATATATATATATAATGTTTGGGGGTTCTAAGTATTTTTCTAGCACCCCCATTTATACCCCCATTTAGCATTTATATATATATATATATATATATATATATATATATATATATATATATAATGTTTGGGGGTTCTAAGTATTTTTCTAGCAAAAAATACTGATTTTTAAGTGTAAACGAAAGGTGTCAGGTAAGCCTGGTTCTTTAACATCAGCATAAATGATTGCAGGGGAGCCAGTTTCCATGCAGCTGGTGTGAGCAACACTTATGGTAGCGATGAGCTATTTATGACTCACAAGCCACTGCAGAAAGAAGAGAGCTGAGGTTATGGGCTGGGACAGGTAAAGTGGCTCTCCAGCCAAGTTGCATAATGTTGACTATAAAAAAAGAAAAAAGAAAAGAAGATAATGTTGACTATACAGTAAGAGGGCATTATTTATTACAACTTTGCAAATAGCGTTATCAATTGACGCAGCATATTATACATTCACATCAGTCCCTAGCTTCAAGAAACGAACAATCTAAGGTCCCTAACTCACATCTTAGGGCTCATTTGCACGGGTGCTGAGCTTTGTGCAGCACGCAGAACCTTTGGTTTACTACCATTGAGCTGCATGCAGGCAGCCTATAGGAATCTAATGGGTGCTCATTGGCTATATGGACTTTGACAGGTACACAGGGATGAGTGTACAGAGCCAGATGTACAGGTGAGTCCATACAGCCAATGCATGCCCATTCACTTTTAATGGGCTGCTTGCAAGGAGTACAGCGGTAGTAAAAAAAATAAAAAATAAATAAAAAAAGTAAACTGCTCTGCACACTGCAAGGGGCCAAACACCCATGTGAAGGAGCTCTTATAGAAAAGCAAATAAAAGTAAGCAGTCATGATTGTTCAGCAAGACTGTTCTCCTAAAGCATGGTCTTACAACTCTTCTAAATATGTGAGGTCAAATATTGTGAGATGTCAGAAAGCCCACACCAACCGAAATAAGTAATTGTCAGCTCTGCAGCATTGCATACATTTGTGGAGTGAAAACTATCAACTATATATAAACCAAATCTGCCCTCAAGTGGTGATCAAGTAGAAGGCAGCCAAATCAGTTTGTATTGATGTTCATATTGATAATAAACCTACCAGATTTTGCTTTGGGGATTTGTATCGCGGTGAAGGGCAACCTCATAGGGGTTTTAAACATTTAGGGCTTGACTACACCATATGCAGTCAAATGCATTTTTAAACGCAGTATGAAGACATATGTAAGAAAAATTACCATATTTCAAAAAGCCTACATTACACCAATGCAGTGCTTTCATGTGCTTTTTAAAAAAAAAAGTTCAGAATTATTTATTTTATTTATTTCAGGTACTTATATAGCGCCGTCAATTTACGAAGCGCTTTTACATATACATTGTACATTCACATCAGTCCCTACACTCAAGGAGCTTACAATCTAACTCACACTCATATATTAGGGCCAATTTAGACAGGATCCAATTAACCTACCAGCATGTCTTTACATCCCGAGTACACAAGTTTTTTTTTTTTTTTTTTTAAATCAAAAAGGCATATAAATTAAATGCCAAGATCGGCTGATATTTAACATCTAGAACTTTTTTTTTTTTTTTTTTTTTAAATAATACTTTTTTTTTTTAAAATAAACATTTACAAAATAGCAACAACAGAGTATTACTCCGGCTGGAAGTGACCTCTTGAAATGGCCACTGTAATACTTTTGGTTATATACACCATTACAACAAATTAAACTTGGATATATACATAAAAAATAGATAAAAATGTTTAAAAAAAAAAAATTATAAAAAAAATATAGTCCAGTTTTCTTTAGTTTCAACAATATAAACATAGGCAGCAGCACAGAACTGGGCCAAAAAAACATAGAGAAGAGCAGTTTCAACAATTCTAGTAGGCCACACATTTACAAAAAAACTCATTTTTATGAAAGTATGGCATGATAGATTTAGTAATGGAGCTTGGATTACCAAACACCAGGAGACATACATTTGAGAAGATAATTCAGCCTTAAAATACAGATTACAATAAAAAATGTTAGATTAAAAAATACTTTTTTTAGCAAAAGAAAAATAACAAACAAGAAAAAAGTAAAATGTTATAAGGAAATGACCGTAACCACTTGCCGACCGGCTCACGCACATATACATTGGCAAAGTGGTTTGTCCCCGTGAAATGCCGTACCCGTACGTCGGCTTCTTTAAAAGGCAGGAGCAGTCCCGCAAAAAATCACAGATCACCGCCATTACTAGTAAAAAAAAAAATCAAATAATAAAAAAACGCCATAAAAATACAATAAATCTATCCCCTATTTTTTAGACGCTATAACTTTTGCACAAACTAATCAATATAAAATAGTTTTTCTTTTTTCAAAATTGTCGCAATTTTTTGTTTATAGCGCAAAAAATAAAAACCGCAGAGGTGATCAAATACCACCAAAAGGAAGCTCTATTTGTGGGAAAAGAAGGACATCAATTTTGCTTGGGTACAAGGTTGTATGACCGCGCAATTTAAAGCGGCGCAGTGCCATTAAGGGGGTAAATCCTTCCGGTCTTTAAGTGGTTAAACAACACTTAACCACTAACACATGCGATAAACTACCGCATGGGAAAGCGCGGTAGATACTGAACAATCCAAGAAATACCGCATTCGTTATTTTACACTAAATTCTTAGTGAATTGAACTTTCGCAACTGATTTATCGCACTCGTAGTTTTACTGCATTTTATTCGCTGTTGTCTAACTCTTAGTGCATTGGCCTATTATTGTCCCATATTTTCTGTTAGTCTTGGATTCTAAGTATATCATCTAAGGCAGGGATATGCAATTAGCGGACCTCCAACTGTTGCAAAACTACAAGTCCCATCATGCCTCTGCCTCTGGGTGTCATGCTTGTGACTGTCAGAGCCTTGCTATGCCTCATGGGACTTGTAATTCTGCAACAACTGGAGGTCCGCTAATAGCATATCCCTGATCTAAGGGATGCTCAATAATAGAATAGTGATAGAGACCTTACTATCCTTAAAATACTTATAGGAAATTGATATATAGATCCAGGGGCAGCACGTCCATTAAGGGCACACAGGCGCTGCCCCCCCATCCATGCGTCCTGCCCTTTGTAGGAAGCCGAATGCATGGATTCCAATAGGGGGGGGGAGTGTTTTTTTGAAGCACCTGATATATGCATATTTTCTATAATTGTGATTCTTTATTTTCTTTTGTTTCTTTTGAGTGGCATATACTGTATGCTCAATAAACCCATACATGTATTCTTTCTTATAGGGTAAGAAAATTCCTGGGCGGCCGCACACCGATTCAACACCTTTATTGTGTCAATATGAAATCTATACAGTCAGTCCATAAAATGCAGAGGTATGGGGGCAATACTAACGCGTTTCACACTTTGGGTCAGTGCTTTCATTGTGTGAAACGCGTTAGCTATTGCCTCCATACCTCTGCATTGTATGGACTGACTGTATGGATTTCATATTGACACTATAAAGGTGTTGAATCGGTGTGCGGCCGTCCAGGAATTTTCTTACCCTTTGATCTACAGCTGAGCCTGCACCTGTTTGCTTCAGCAGGGTGGGTGTGTACTGGACTTCTGCCTAGAGCGGCATCTTTTTCATGCATTCTCTATTGTTTCCCTGAGGAAACAAAAGTGACGTAACGTGTCGGGATTGTGATCTCCACACTCCACTGTAACATTGCACTACTGCAAGCATCTCATTGAAAAATAGGTACTTATACATACAAAGAAGGTGTTAGAAGGAGAACGTGATTCTGTGAACTATCCCAATGAAATAAGTGATCCTTACATACTGTATGTATTGCGACACGTGTTCTTTTTAATATTTATCATAAGTGGTGTGATGGTAGCACTCTCGCCTAGCAGTAAGAAGGGTCGCTGGTTCGAATCCCAACCACGACACTACCTGCCTGGAGTTTGCATGTTCTCCCTGTGCCTGCGTGGGTTTCCTCCGGGTACTCCGGTTTCCTCCCACACTCCAAAGACATGCTGGTAGGTTAATTGGATCCTGTCTAAATTGTCCCTAGTATGTATGAATGTGAGTTAGGGACCTTAGATTGTAAGCTCCTTGAGGGTAGGGACTGATGTGAATGTACAATGTATATGTAAAGCGTTGCGTAAATTGACGGCGCTATATAAGTACCTGAAATAAAATAAATAAATATATTTTTAGCATATAAAGTCTATAATTAAAGGCGCACAAGAGTGTTGTTTTCCTGCATTTCATGTGCGTTTGAAACGTTCATCAAGCAGAGACCAGCAGATTCATTTATTTACAAATCAATACAGAAATGTAATACAGCTCTCTAATCAGTCCCCGGATTTGACCTGGTATCTGTCTTTTGCAGTTCTTGTACAGCAAAGCTCAAACTGCTTGAGAGAGAAGCAGCAAAAGAGGCTAATCAGTTGTGCTGCAGTGCAAGGAGCATGCTGATAGGAGATGATAGCAGAGTGACAGATAGTTGAGCTCATCATTCTGTTGCTATATCTTTTTGGCTGGGTTGACACTAGAGCACGGAGCGGCTCACAGCAGGGGTCCGGTGCATCCCTGTTCACCGATTCAGGTCCGATTTCATCCCGAATTTTGGGCTGAATTCCTATCTGAAACGGACCAAAAGACACACAGGACTCCTGTGCAATTCACATCGGAGCTGCTCCGGAGATGTGTGAACTGGCTCCATAGAGAGCAGGTCACAATCTCCTGCTATGCGAATTGGATGGGGGGGAAACCCCCATCCAATTCACATCAGTGTCAACCCTGCCTATCTATCCAGTCACAGGCTACGGGAAGGACAAGACCTAAAAGTATAAAGCTGGCCATACATGGATCGAATGTTGGCCAGTTTAGCATAAACCGGACAAATTTCGATCTATTCGAGAGGATTTGATCTAGCAATCGACTCCTCCTAAATGGGATTGTCTGTACATTTTCGATTGATCAGCGCTTGCAGCCACTGGCCCTGTGAAGATGTCAAACGAAACACGTGGGGCGGAGCCAGTCATGCTGTCATCGCCCCACCAGATGACCTGATGCTGTTTGGCCGGCTGGGGTTTTTTCTAGTTTATGCCATTCCAATTCATGTGAAATGTGAGTTTTATACTCTCTTAATAAACTACTGGTTTTATCGGTATACACTTTGTGGATTTCTTTCCTCTTGGGCATGACCAGATAATCCCCTGATCAGGAGCATATTGAGGGACCCGCGGTGTGGAACGGCATTATCCCAGCAATAATCGGTTACCCACTGGAGGGATGTCCATCAGCCTGTAGGGGCTAAGGCGTTTTCCGACCTTCATATAAGAAGGAGGTCATGGTTGTTTGGTAAGCCTTCCTGATAACTATGGGGTGGTGGATTTCATACCTTTCCCTCAGGACACTTTCATCATCTGATCTTGGAGTTTTATCACTTCACATTTTTGGGCTGTTTATTCACAAATCTATCACTTTGGGGTTTATTTACTAAAGCTAGAGAGTGCAAAATCAGTCTCACTTCTGCATAGCAACCAATCAGCTTGAAGGTTTTATTGTCAAAGCTTAATTGAACAAGCTGAGGTTAGAAGCTGATTGGTTTCTATGCAGAAGTGAGGCTGATTTTGCACTCTCCAGCTTTAGTAAATAAACCCCATTGGGACTTCTATTCAATGGATGTTTATTTTCTAGTGTGCACTGACATTTTCTTTTCTATTTTTCATTGTGTATTGATATTTTTTGTGTTACTCTAACCACTCCCAGCCCCCAGATCAAAACAAACAGGCCTAGCTTGCAGCATAAGCCTGCCTAAATTTGCCTGTGCTGAACAACCTAGTAAAATAACCCTTACTAGCACCTACCTTCTGGTAGGGTGCTACATTTGATTGCAGGGTTAGTGTAATACATTTGTACTATAATCGGCTGCAGTGCTGATCAGTTTATTCAATTCTGGCAGTGGAGGAGCCCCATTGCCAGAGTACCATGGCGTATCGGGGGGGGGGGGGAATTCGCCAGCTTCATTGCACTGCAGGAAAGACCAGGTCTCCAGGCCTACTAGACAGAGCTTTGCTGTGTGGGACAGAGCAGTGTATTGTATATCTCAGGACTGGATGGACAAACCATTTTGCAAGCATAAAAAGCTCTTTTTTCCATGTATTTCACCTGTGTATCCAGCTGTTTCCCTGAAGTTCAGCTTTAACTGTGGCTAACACTGGCTGGGCCTTCCGAGTGTAGCCTGGGATTATCGTAAATAAACAAGGCTGTACTTGACATTCACCTTTCATCGCAGGGCTTGGCAATTACCATGATTTATATCCCTGCTGACAATATGATTAGTGTAGTCATTTAGTGGATAGCTAAGTATGCAGTCGTATTTAGAGTATTGAATGCACGTTGTAAATTCTTAGTTTTACACCAATCAGATTTCATTACATGTTCATAAGCGAGTTTACAGCTGTCAGATGACCACAAAGCGCATTACTGGAGCCTTAGAAAACAAATGTTCAAATTACACCTTCTTACAGCCGGCATTTACAAGTTCTGAGGGTTTATGTACATATTACATGGCACATGAGGGAGGTGGAAGACTAATGCTGCGTACACACGACCGGACTTTCCGGCAGAAAAGCATAGCTCCCAACTGTCCCTGATTTCGAGGGACTGTCCCTGATTTGGAGCAATGTCCCTCTGTCCCTCATTCCTCCTCATTTGTCCCTCATTTTGGTCTGATCTATATAGTTGTATATAAAATGCACTTTTTATCTATCAAAAAGTGTTTCCCAGTGCTAAGCCATTCATCCAATTTCTAAAATGCTGCATTTGTACATTTTAAAAGCCAATATAAAGGAATAGTAGTGGTAAAAAAAAGCCCTTGTGGATTTAATTAACCTTTTTTTTGTTAATTCTCCTTTAAGGGGATGTGGTAGGGGGCGTGTCCTATGCCTACATATGTTTGTTAGTAGGTGTCCCTCATTCCCATCTCAAAATGTTGGGAGGTATGAGAAAAGGTCAGACGGAATCATTTCGTCGGACATTCCGATCGTGTGTGGGCTTCATCGGACTTTTTCTTTCTAAAATTCTGACGGACCTAGAAATAGAACATGTTTCAAATCTTTCCAATGGACTCAATTCCTATCTGGAAAACCGTTCGTCTGTATGCTAGTCCGACGGACCAAAAACGAAGCAAGGGCAGCTATTAGCTACTGGCTACTTCCTTTTACTAGTCCCGTCGTACGTCATCGCGTTCTAAACGAATGGACTTTGGTGTGATCGTGTGTAGGCAAGTCCGTTTCAGCGTAACTCCGTCGGAAAGACCGTCAGAGTCTACTCTGACGGAAACTCCGGTTGTGTGTACCCTGGCATAAAGGAATATTCGTAATTGCAAAAAACACACACATAAAATACCGAATAGAATTTATGTATACAGTGGCAAGCAGTGGCGGCTTGTGCACAAAATTTTTTGGGGGCGCAAAAAAATTTTGGAAAGAAAATCATCAATTGCAGCCACTATGCCGTCAAACGCTGTCACTGTGCCTATCAAACGCTGTCACTGTGCCCATCAAACGCTGCCACTGTGCCATCAATTGCAGACACTGTGCCATCAATTGCAGACACTGTACCCATCAAACACTGCCACTGTGCCAAACGCTGCCACTGTGCCCATTTTATGCTGCCAGTGTGCCCATTAAATGATGCCAGTGTGCCCATCAAATGCTGCCAGTGTGCCCTTGATTGCCCCCCCAGTGTGACCCCCGCTCGCTCGCTGTCTGCCCGGCACTTACCCTGTCTTGGTGGGGCAGCGGGTGACGGCGACGAGCGGGGTCCTCCATGCGACTCCTACCGTCCTCATCTACCATCCTCTCCTCCTGTTGGGCGTCCAATAGCGGCGCCTGTCGTTTCAGTTAATAAGGTAACAGGTAACAGACCCAAGCACCTGATTGGTGGAGAGGCGGTTTAGTGTTAGGAAAGCGAATATTCATTCGCTATTCTAACACAGCTGAGTGACCTGTGAGCGCCCAGCATGGCGCTCGCAGGTCACCTTTTAGAGCCTATGGCTCTAATCAGGTGCTTCAAAAACACCCCCCGCCGCTGTAAGTCAGGCGCCCAAAAAGGGGCCGGGTGCCTGAATAGGGGGTGGCCGCGGCGGCCATAGATAGATTCATACAATGCATGAATCTATCTATTGGTTATAGAGGGGGTGGCAGGAGAGAGGGAGCGGCGCCCATGCGCCCTTATGGACGCATCGCCACTGGTGCCAGGACAAGATCACCCAGGGCGAAGATGCTCCTGATCGTCTTCTGCAGATATGGCCTATTATGGTAGCACTACCACACTGTTTCTGCCTCTCTGACAGTTAAGGTGCGACACAAAAATAAAAATGTTTGGTGGCCCCCAGAGTACTGGTACCCGGTGTGGACCGTACCCCCTAAGTACGCCACTGGTGCAGACAATGGACCTCACTATAGAAGACATCACTGTTTCTGTTCATTTACTGAGTGCAGATCATGTCAGACTAATCTAATTTCATTTTTTACTACATCACTAATGTTTTGGACCAGGGGGGTTCTGTGGATATAGCCTGTCTGGATTTCAGCAAAGCATTTGATGCAGTTCTCCATAATCATTTAATTAAAAAAAGTAGTACAAGCTAGGAATTAACCATTGGGTGCACTTCTGCACAACTTTATCCCTGAGATGTCTGGTGTGTTCCTTGGCCTTCCTTAACCATTAGGTGGTTCAGTGGATATGCAGTTGGCTAAAGTAGCCTTTTTCAACCAGGATGCCTAGGCAAAATACCTAAAAATTGCCCCAAAAATTGTAAACAAGTTGGTGGGTGGATAAAACCTGTAGTTACAGAAAGCCACAGGTTTTCATTGTACACCATTACAACCTTCTGGCTGCCAACCTCCTAACGACCAATGGCATCATCAGTTGATAAGGAGGATGTCAGTTGCCTGTATATAATCCTTGTTTGGCTCCCCCCTGCCTGTCTCCATCAGGTTTGGGGTCTCATTAGCTGAGTGATGAAGAAAAACTGAGGGAGAAACACTGGAATACTAGTCATTACCAGTTTGCAAAAGTTTATTTGCTCTGGAAGAATAAATTACCTTTAATGTTGGGTGTCCTACTTGTGTATTCAGCCCCCTTTACTCTGATACCCCTAACTAAAATCTAGTGGAACCAATTGCCTTCAGAAGTCACCTAATTAATAAATACAATCCACTTGTGTGTAATTTCATCCCAGTATAAATACAGCTGTTCTGTGAAGCCCACAGAGGTTTGTTAGAGAACCTTAGTGAACAAACCGCTTTATGAAGGCCAAGGAACACACCAGACAGGTCAGGGATAAAGTTGTGCAGACGAGAAGTTTAAAGGAGGGTTAGGTTATAAAAGAATTTCCCAACCTTTAATATCTCATGGAGCATTGTTTAATCAATTACCTCAAAATGGAAAGATCGTGGCACAACTTGCAAACCTACCAAGACATGGCCGTCCACCTAAACTGACAGGCAAGGAGAGCATTATTCAGAGAAGCAGCCAAGAGGCCCATGGTAACTCTGGAGGAGCTGCAGAGATCCACAGATCAGGTGGGAGAATCTGTCCACAGGACAACTATTAGTCGTGCGCTTCACAAATCTGGCCTTTATGGAAGAGTGGCAAGAAGAAAGCCATTGTTGAAAGAAAACCATAAGAAGTCTCATTTGTGAGAAGCCATGTGGGGGACACAGCAAACATGTGGAAGAAGGTACTCTGGCTAGATGAGACCAAAATGTAACTTTTTGGCCTAAAAGCAAAACACTATGTGTGGCGGAAAACTAACACTGCACAGCATCCTGAACACTCCATCTCCACCCACCGTGAAACATGGTGGTGGCAGCATTATGTTGTGGGGATGCTGTTCTTCAGCAGGGACAGGGAAGTTGGTCAGAGTTGATGGGAAGATGGATGGAGCCAAATACAGGGCAATCTTAGTAGAAAACCTGGTAGAATCTGCAAAAGACTTGAGACTGGGGCAGAGATTCACCTCCCAGCAGGACAACGACCCTAAACATACAGCCAGAGCTAAAATGGAATAGTTTAGATCAAAGCATATTCATGTGTTAGAATGGCCCAGTCAAAGTCCAGACCTAAATCCAATTGAGAATCTGTGGCAAGACTTGAAAATTGCTGTTCACAGACGCTCTCCATCCAATCTGACAGAGCTTGAGCTATTTTGCAAAGAAGAATGGGCAAAAATGTCACTTTCTAGATGTGCAAAGCTGGTAGAGACATCCCCAAAAAGACTTGCAGCTGTAATTGCAGTGAAAGGTGGTGCTAAAAAGTGTTGACTCAGGGGGGCTGAATGCACGCCACACTTTTATTTGTAAAAAAAATTGAAAACCATTTATCATTTTCCTTCCACTTCACAATTATGTGCCACTTTGTGTATCATATAAAATACATTTACATTTTTGGTTGTAACATGACAAAATGTGGAAAATTTCAAGGGATGTGAATACTTTTTCAAGGCACTGTAGTTTGCTGGGAAGGGTGTAGCAGTGTGAAGAGCGTCCATCCAGAATTTGTAGTGTTAATATGTGGTCACACTCATTTAGCACCTGATAGTTCAAATACATGTACAACCTATTGGGATTTTTGGGATTTGAGCACAGGTATATCTTCTCTCTTTTCTATATTTGTAACAGAGGGTCAAACCATGAACTAAAACGAAGACCAATATTCCTTGCATGGGATCCTCCAGGATAAGCAAATATCTAAATACATTCATCATATTCTCCCTTTGAATTTGGGTGTGCTTTGTGTCCTTCCAGATCTGTGCAGTAATCCAGTGTGAAACTTTCCCTCTCTGTAGAGACATCCCCAAAAAGACTTGCAGCTGTAATTGCAGTAAAAGGGGGTTCTACAAAGTATTGACTCAGGGGGGCTGAATACAAATGTACCCCACACTTTTCACATATTTATTTGTAAAAAAAATGAAAACCATTTATCATTTTCCTTTCACTTCACAATGTGCCACTTTGTGTTGGTCTATCACATAAAATCCCAATAAAATACATTTATGTTTTTGGTTGTAACATGACAAAATGTGGAAAATGTTATGAATACTTTTGCAAGGCACTGTAAACCTATTAGAATAGTTTTTCCATTTTAGAATGGGGTGCCTCAAGACTGTCCATAATTTTGGAAAACCATGCCAGACGCAAAGGGTCTGGTATAGATTGGGGGGGACCCCATGCCGTTTTTTTTTTTTAATGGCAATTTTTTTCTATTATTCAACGGTCAATGGGGAAGGTTGACAGATGGTGACTCATCAGTTGTTAAAGACGCATCGGCCAGCTTCCTGGCCCCGCTCCTTAACAACCAGCTTTTACTGCGCCCTAAGGGGACCCCCGAGATGTACATCTTATTTTTGGGAAGTGGGGGGTGTCCCTGAATGGTAGTTTGGAAATGTGGTCACCCTAAATGACCATCATTTACTATTGGTGCTAGGGGGAGCCCAGCATGGGACCAATGTGTCCTCTGCTATGAGCTCCAGGCACTATTCTGGGAGAACCTGTCTAGTTTGGCACAGCATGAATAATATGCCCATCGAACATGTTCCTGGATATGGCAAAGTGTAGGCAGGTGCTGTAGCAACTGCCAACTGGAGATCCATAACATTGTGAAACAAAGTATATATTGCCAGCACACATAGATTTTCAAGATAACGTTCACGTTTATTAATGTGCAAACATTCCAGCAGTAAAGATGCAATATTTTGGGGCCACGCCTACGTTATTGTTTTTGCTAAAAGTATTTTTCTACTCTTGTCTTCTCCCTATTCTTGTACAGCTATTTATTGCCTTTCCATGTGGAATGCCACATGTGTACATGTGTTATTTGTTAATACCCTTTTCTCCTCCTTTATTCACATGGGCTGCCTTTGCTCCTGAGCTCAGGAGCCGTTTTTCGGTCAGCCCATGAGGACAGGGAGTTGTATGTAGCATCCTCCTAGTTACTAACGTTGGTAAATTTAGTCTGGCTCCTCTGTAGGCAGAGTAGAGGAGCATGGGTTAATTTGTTTTTGAGCTGTGCAGTGCTTCAAAGGCTGTGGCTCTGTTACCTCCCACTGGCTTCTAAAACTCTGTAGATAGTTCTGGAACTTGGAGGGTGGAGGAACTGAGGGTAGAGAGACTGGAACTTAGACTGTTCTGGAACTTAGAGCGTTTAGAGGCTGCAGCCGGAATATTTATGGAGTTCCCACCAATCCTTAGGGAGGAGAAGCCCAGAACGTGGGGGAAACCTTACAAATACTCAGGAGCCTGGCAGTCTGGGAGCCGAGGGTCCAGCCACCTGGAGGGACCCCGGTGCTGGGGAGGGGCTTTGGGGCAGAAGGAAGATAAGGAGGGAGAGGAAAGTGGGAAGCCTCACACCAGTCCAGTCTCAGCTAGGTTTAGCTGTAGACATCCAGGGAACCAGAATCAACGTGTACAGCAGTAAAGTCGGTGTAGCAGCCTTCTGGAATCAAGGTGGTACTTAAAAGGGACTAAGTGAGTACCTTCCATTCAACATACAGAAAGGACAGTAAGGCACAATACTTTACATGTCTGGGCCCAGGGGACAGCTTAGAGCCAGCACAAAGCAGCCGAGTACACCCCAATAACACTAGCTGGGGTCAAGAGCAGCTAGGTGTTCCACCTGCAACTGTTAACTTAGCCGGCAAAGCCTCGAACTGATTGCTGCCCCAACATTTGCTCTGAAGTGATATGTGTAGTGATACCCCCTCAAGAGCCATTAAGTATAATAGGACCCCTGTTCAATTCTGGCCCCTGGGTGAGGCAAAACCCCTGCTGACACCGCCATAAAACTGTAATCAAATGTCACTTTGGTTGTCACAGAAAGGATAAGCACACCATATTTGATGAACAAATATTTTGTTTATATAAGAATCCAATGGGCAGTAGTATAGGCACAAAAAATCAACGTCTGATGTACACAAAAGAGAACCTCATATAAAGAAGAAAAAAAACGTAATATAACACAGAACAGTGCCACTTTAGATAGACCCAGAGATTAAACAGTAGCCCTCCTACTGAGAGAATTTTCTCCAAACAAGCAGAATTGGAAAGAGCAAGAATGTTAGGCTAGCATTCTTGTGGGCTCCCTGTCAGTAACTCTGTCAGTAACCAGAGTCATGGTTTAACTCTCTTAGAGTTTTGGTAAAGAAAATGTCCCATATAGAGTCTATTACACAATACGGAGAAAACTCTTCTGCCAGCTTGATGGAGCTCTTTACGTTGGTGCACAGTGGAGGTGTAGTCCTCTTTTTATGTGAAATGACAATTCCCCAAGGGATGGTGACACAACAAGCAGAGTTCCCCTTTAATAAATGCAACAAGCTGGGAGGTCACTTTGAAGATGCCAGGAGATTAAAAGTTATTTAAGATGAAGAGGGGTGGGAGCAGAATTTAGCAGAAGAGTGTCCCTTTAAGTGCAAACCTCGGCTTACGAAACTTGTTGCTTACTTGGGTAGAATAGGCCTGAGGTGATGTGCACTTAGAATTCCTGCCTGTCAGGCCAGCAGACCCTGCATGCAGTACATCAATGAGCAGCTATTGTAGATAGACCGCAGCACTGATTGGGTTATAGAGTCTGTGTCTCTATGTGGCAGTTTGTGTTGTAAGTTATCCTTGACTTCGAGAGGTGGTAAACTCCAAGAAAAAAAAAACCTGCAAGGCAATATCACAATGTGCTAGTATGCACCTCATCCTTTAATGTAGCGGTGATATTGCCTTGCTGCTGGGGTGCCCCTTTCTCACTCTCCTGCTTCTCAGTATGATCAGCGAAATGCAAATCTCCTTCTCCACTCTCTGGCCCACTCTCCACTCTCCGGCCTGTGGTCTCCTAGATCAGCACTCGTTTCTCTAACATGTCCTGACTCTCTGCACTCTTTCCCTTTCTCCCCCGAAGGTTCTTGGGCTTTTCTTTTTATAAGCTCCCACCCCTTTGCACACTCATGTGGAATCTGTAGTTCTATTCCAGCTAAACTGAATGAAGAAGTCCTGCTTGCAGCAGACAAGTCCCAACATTCTTAGCATTGCTATACTCATTCCTGTGCCAACTAAACTTCAGAGCACTGCCATCTTGTGGCCATTTAACAAACTGCAATCAGTATCAATGCAGTGTGTTACATATGTAAGTGTGCACAAATGACTATTATTTATTATTAGACAGTTGTATATAATACAAGTGTAAGTAGAAAAACGAATATCCAATATGCATTTTTTTCTTGAATAAGTGGAAAAGGTCCCAAGGAAGGATTCATGCTAAAAGCGTTGACCTTTTTTAGCTTTGGAATTATTTATTATCATCTGACATATATATACTATATGCTACTATCATGAGAAATGTGACCTTATACAAGGTATATGTTGTCCCATGCTATTTTATTCTGTGTGGACCATTTTAACAATGTAATAAAGCTTTTTTGTAAATTTTATATTGGTTGTGGTTTCCCTGGTAGCAGTAAAGTCCATTTTTTTCTTTTGTGTTCTGCTCTATGATAATAGGAGTTGGTACTAATGCTGGCAGCCTGTTTTTATAGTTATTCCTCAGTGCTGTTGGGATGTGAATGGCATCCCGTCCAACATAACATTCTCTTAAGTGTCAGAGGCACTTTGGAAACATTATTGGATTAACCTCTGGACAGTGGTGTGCTAATTCATTCCATGGTTCTGTCTGGTGAGCTCTTTGCTCTATGTAGCAGGATTATCACCAGACATATTCATTATAACTGCTTAGGCACAGCTCTCCCCTTGTGAGCCTGAGGGTCCAGAATGTCATTGTACCACAATACAGTGTCAGCCCCTCTGGCAGTGGCGGAGGTGAGGATATGCTCAGATATGCAGGTTCTAAGGGATATCTAGATAACTGACACTTCAGAGTTTCATTCCAGGTACCTGACCAGACATGATGAGACATTCTTTTAGTCCTAGATATGACCTTACCCTAAGCAAGGTCTTATTGCTTCTTGGTGTACCAAGTTCTTAGAAATATGAGAAGTCATTCAAAGCTGTCAGCATATTTCAGATATGAATGCATACCTACCTAGCTTTAAAAATTAAAATCATATACATTGAGCTTAGCCCGATTTGCCCCATTTTGACCAGCTTTGTCATGCCATTTGTTCCAGCTTCTCATGGTAGAAGAAAATGAAATATCAAGAGATCAGGTAAATCCCGCATAGAAAACACCCACGAATTTGCAGGGTGTTCGCCCGCTGAATACCCTGCAATGCGCTGTGCAGTGCACAGTGCATTCTACGCCCTGATTGGGCAAAGCTTTGCCCAATCAGCACGCAGTAAAAGCTGGTTGTTAAGGAGTGGGGCCTGGAAGCCGGCCGCGGCGTCCTTAACAACTGATGAATCATCAGATGTTAATGGGCTTCCCCGCTGACAGCTGAAAAAAACAAAAACATTTGCAGGTAAAAAAATAGTAAAAAAAAACAAAAAAACGGCATGGGGCCCCCCAAAAATCCATACCAGACCCTTATCTGAGCATGCAACCTGAAAGGGGTTGGGGCAAGCAAGCGCCCCCTCCTGAACTATGCCAGGCCACATCCCCTCAACATGAGGGGATGAGTGTTTAGGGGCAGGGGGGGCTTTGCCCCTCCCCCACCCCAAAGCACATTGCCCCATGTTGATGGGGACAAGGGTCTCTATCTCTACAACCTTGGACTGTGGTTGTATATGGGCAGGGGGGCTTATCGGAATCTAGAAGCCCGTTTAACAAGGGGTCTCCAGATCCCAGCCCCCGCCTATGTGAATGAGTATGGGATACATGGTACCCCTACCCATTCACCAAAAAAGTGTCCAAAAGTAATAAAAACACAGAGACAGTTTTTGACAATTCCTTTGTTAAAAATTAAAAAAGTGTCCCCCGATGTAAATCCATCGTCATTCACAACGCCACCGACGGACATGAAAAAAAAAAAATGTTCCCGCCATCCATGAAAGCCAACTGCCTACTGCAGGCTCTGCCATTTGACAGTTCTTATATAGTTAAGGGTGGAGCCACCTGGCAACGTCACCTGGTGGTGCCACCCTGCAGGTGACATCACAGACACAGGACGCAGCGGTCCGTGACGTCATAAGGAGGGGGCAGTACCACCAGTCAGGCAGCAGAGCCTGCAGTAGGTGGTCGGCCTTCATGGATGGCGGGAGCATCCATGTTTTATTTTTTAATAAAGGAATTGTCATAATGTTATATTGTTTTATAATGTTATTATAAAACTAATGCAGGCTTCCCATTATTATTATTATAAAACTAATGCAGGCTTCACATTATTATTATTATTATTTGTATTATTATTAAACTAATGCAGGCTTTCCATTATTATTATTATAAAACTAATTCAGGCTTTACATTATTATTATTATAAAACCAATGCAGGCTTCACATTATTATTATTATTATTATTATTATTATTATTATTATTATTATAAAACTAATGCAGGCTTCTCATTATTATTATTATAATAAAACAAATGCAGGCTTCCCATTATTATTATTATAATTATTATAAAACTAATGCAGGCTTCCCATTATTATTATAAAACTAATGCAGGCTTCACATTATTATTATTATTATTAATAATATCATAAAACTAATGCAGGCTTCACATTATTATTGTTATTTTTATAAAACTAATACAGGATTATTATTATTATTATTATTATAAAACTAATGCCGGCTTCCTATTATTATTATTATTATTATTATAAAACTAATAATGTGTGTCCATTGATACACAGAGCACAGCTCAGCCCTGCACCCTGCCCCCCGCCCCCCGCTCTCTCCTCACTGGCTGTGATTGACAGCACCAGGAGCCAATGGCTCCCTCTGGTGCCTCTCTGTCTAATGAGGAGAGAGATCCAAGAGAGCTGCTGCTCTTTTGCACATTGCTGGATTGAGAAAGAAAAGACAATTCACTTATTTCAAAGTCAGCCTATGTTTACATTATAAACCAAAATAAGAGTATTCCTACATAGAATTTTTAATCAGGGGAAGCCTATCATTATTTTAAAGAGATACAATCATTTTTAAAAAACCAACAACGAAGTAAGTGTTATTTTTATATCCATCATTAAATGACATCATAAACCACAGAGCTACTAGGACATCTAGTGGCGATTTTAGTAATCGGTATGAAAAAAACACGTACAGTACATCTCCCCTGCTTGACTTTTTTTTTACGCTCACTTTAATTTATCTTTCAGTCTTTTGTATTAAAAAATGTGACCTATTTATTATTCTCTTCGTTTTTATCCTATACTTACCGTAATTGTGGTCATTAATGCTGAATCATTCCTGTACACTTGCAAATTAATTTTAATGTCTTTTATGGCAATCCATGTTGGTTTTCATGATCACATACAGGCTTCACTGTACATTTCTTTGCTGCTAACTGTGTTTCTTTTTTTTAATTTTTGTACATTTCTATAAACTTTGATGATGAAAATTTCAATAAAAATATATAAAAGATAAAAAATGCGACCTATTACTGCCAAAAAGCATTATTGCAAAAATCAGTGCTTTCTTGCTTGACCACTTCTAGAGCAATGTAGAAGGAGAACTGGGTGGGATTATAGAGGTACCAACAGATAATAATACAAACCAAAAATAATTAAAATGTAAAATTTATTACAAACATAATTAAAAAATTTAATCAGCTCAGATCATTGTGTTTCATTGTACATTTCCATTTGGGTGGTCATACAGGTGAAATTCAGGTTGTACAGAGGTTATATGTTCATGTGATATCCCGACATGTTTCGCCTATTGACTTCATCAGGGGATTAAAGAACCAACCTGAAGACACAAAGAACTATACAGAGGAATACAAAAATATAATATCAAATATCAAATACATACAGTGGGGCAAAAAAGTATTTAGTCAGCCACCAATTGTGCAAGTTCTCCCACTTAAAAAGATGAGAGAGGCCTGTAATTGTCATCATAGGTATACCTCAACTATGAGAGACAAAATGTGGAAACAAATACAGACAATCACATTGTCTGATATTTGAAAGAATTTATTTGCATAAATAAGCATATAAGCATAACAACCCCCACCCCAAACACAGACACAAAACACTAAACAGTTATCACATTTGTGAAATTTCTTACCGTTTAAGAGATATGACGATTTAATTTTCGGGAAGTTGTGATTCAAAAAATGCATCATCTTTTCTGGCAGGGAGGATCTCTTAGAAGAGTGATTGCATCATATCCTCTTCTCTCTCTCTAAGTGTAATCAGACTACATTTCCCATGAATCCTTGGGATGGGAGTGAATGTGGGAGCTACACGAGGCTTGTACATGTAAATGTGAACTCGGCCACTTCAACATAAATCACACCCCTCATTCTGCAGCCAGCAAGCCATACATAACACATGTTATGATAGGATACAGCCTTATAAATGCAAACCAGTCCAACGTGTCAGGGACCACCAGAGCCGAATGTCAGGGACCACCACCAGTGCCGAATGTCAGGGACCACCAGAGCCGATTGCCAGGGACCACCAGAGCCGAATGTCAGGAACCACCAGAGCTGAATGTCAGGAACCACCACCAGTGCCGAATGTCAGGGACCACTAGAGCCAAATGTCAGGGACCACCAGAGCCAAATGTCAGGGACCACCAGAGCCAAATGTCAGGGACCACCAGTGCCAAATGTCAGGGACCACTAGAGCCAAATGTCAGGGACCACTAGAGCCAAATGTCAGGGACCACCAGAGCCGAATGTCAGGAACCACCAGAGCCGAATGTCAGGAACCACCACCAGTGCCGAATGTCAGGGACCACCAGTGCCGAATGTCAGGGACCACCAGTGCCGAATGTCAGGGACCACTAGAGCCAAATGTCGGGGACCACTAGAGCCAAATGTCAGGGACCACCAGAGCTGAATGTCAGGGACCACCAGAGCCGAATGTCAGGGACCACCAGAGCCGAATGTCAGGGACCACCAGAGTCAAATGCCAGGGACCACCAGATCCGAATGTCAGGGACCCCCAGAGTCGAATGTCAGGGACCACCAGAGCCGAATGTCAGGGACCACCAGAGTCAAATGTCAGGGACCACCAGTACTGAATGCCAGGGACCACAAGTGCAGCTTGTCAGGGACCACCAGTGTAGTGCGGAGATTATTAATATAAATTGTTTGTATGACACAGTGGGGATCTCCCGCGGTGTCGGGTATTGTATATGAGAACACTGATCGCTGATGTCCTGCCTCCCGGTATTGTGATTGACAGCGCACTGTGCCAGTACCGGAGGAAGGCGGGACATCAGCGATCGGTGTTCTGATATACTATACCTGACACCGCGGGACATCCGCACTGTGTCAAACATGTGATTTTTAATAATAATCCCGCTCTGCACGGAGATGGGGGGGGGGGGGAGGCGGTGCCTGACAGGGAGGAGGAGGAGAGGGGAGAAGAAGAACACCTCCTCCATGGGTGGCACAGACCGGGGGCTGTGAGACCCCTCCGCCCACAACATGTCTGCTTCCTCCCGGCTCGTTTTCAGAGGACTACAAGGGGGCGTGTCAGACCCTGGCTGAGCTTAGGAGAGGGTTAGAAGCCAGCGGTCTTACAAACAGGAAGTTAGCAGGCAATAATGGTTTTTCAGGAAGTTCAGCAGCCTATTAAAGAGGAACTACAGAGCTCAGAAGAACATGGATGGCAAACTTGGTGAAGGGAGGAGATCAGCAACAAGGACATGGAAAAAAAATTTGCCCGGAGTTCTGCTTTAATCATTTTTTTTTTTCATTTAATCAGCAGGTTAAAGAAAAAAAAAAGACCCGATTTCCATCCACACACTCGATGTGGATGGGGGAATCACTCCGGCTGAGCTATTGTATTCGGACAGCGGGGAGCCTTCCCCAACATTAGAATACACCGATCAGTGCAGCCGGCTGCACCGATTGTTTGGGAAAAACCCTGCAGGCTGATTGTATAGAAGTCAATCGGTGGATTGACTTCTGTACAACCAGCCTGCACATACTGTACATGGATCGAAATCCAGCCAATCCAGCAGGGACCGTATGAATTTTAGATCCATGTATGGGCGGTCCTAAAAGTCTTTCCCGTAAAATTCCATTCCTCCTAGTTTCTCCACAGCCGCAAGATTTTCTACTTATTATGTAATTAGGAGATAGAACGATTGAATACTATGGCTGCTGCCGCTCGAAACACTTAGCACTATCTTATAATTCAGGGTCAATTCTTATACAATCCGAGGCCAAGTCCAAGTTCCCTTATCCCCATTCATATATATGTGTCCAAGCCTGTGTTTTATTTACACTTGGAATTTCCCTTCTTTGTATCACTATTTTATTGCTTGCACCAATGCAAATATGGGTAGGCCATAACCTGATGGACTGCTGTGGAAGTGGAGAATCACTGTATTAGTAGCCACTATTACAGTGATCACCGCTGTATTCCGAGTTCGGTGAAGAAGTGGGTCAGTGACATCATGATGTCTACTTTGCCCAACTTGAGAGCACTTTGCATTTATTGAGAAAAATACAAATTGTTCTGCGAAGGACACCTGTGCTCGGCATGGAACCCTGAAGACAGTGGAGATCACTGTAGTAGCACAACTACTACAGTAATACTCCACTTCCACAATGGTCCCACAGGTATGGAATATCCATACTTACATTGGTCCAAGCTGGTCCAATATGAGTATGCAACAAATTCAATATCTGAAGCTCAGCTTTAAAGTATTTTGTATTATAGGATTAGTTTTACTCCATTCATTGGCTAGGACATAATTAATAATCATAATAATGGTCATTTTCCTCTCCCAGCCCCATATTCTGGAAGGGGCTTTCAGAAGCAGGGGGAAGCAGTCAAACTCTCAGCCTGTGAAACCCTGAACAAACCAAAGCAAACAATCGTAGCTCCTTTGACTACAGAAGGAGTCAAAAAAAATGTTGCCACCTATGCTGGGAGGGTGCTAATGCTACATCTATACTTATTTTTTTGTTTTAGGTAGTGGTTTGTATGTATAGACAAGTTGTTAAGTGCAGTTTTAGGTTTTATGAACCAACAGCATCGGATTCCCCCTTTACAGGAACACTTCCTTTCTGCACGCCACTTAATGAACCATATTGTACTATGCCGACGGGCAATTCTTGTGTTAATGTATTTAGCTAGCCCAGTATACTTGTACATATGGTGTAGGCTTGAGAGAGGGGACGTCATCATGAAACACATTGCCATAACAACCCTGTTACCCTGAAGTAGGTTGCCCGGGAGCCACATTCGGATTCCGACAACAAAATCCATGTTTTTTTTCCGACGGATGTTGGCTCAAACTTGTCTTGCATACACACGGTCGCACAAATGTTGTCGGAAATTCCGAACGTCAAGAACGCGGTGACGTACAACACATACGACGAGCCGAGAAAAATGAAGTTCAATAGCCAGTGCGGCTCTTCTGCTTGATTCCGAGCATGCGTGGAATTTTGTGCGTCGGAATTGTCTACACACGCTCGGAATTTACGACAACGGATTTTGTTGTCGGAAAATTTGAGATCCAGCTCTCAAATTTTTGTTGTCGGAAATTCCGACAACAACTGTCCGATGGAGCCTACGCACGGTCGGAATTTCCGACAAATTAACATCAAACATTTGTTGTCGGAAATTCCGACCGTGTGTACACGGCATATGGCTCAGAGCAGCCATATGTCTGCAAGCACTGCTAATGTTTGCTTTTCCACCACCTTTTCTTCTAATTCCACAGTTTCCACCACAGTTCACAAACTGATTATGAGGAGTTGACTATTTAATCACACTAATGATGGGGAAGATAGCACCATGACCAAAGGGAAAGGAGGGTTCAGCCACATAACAGGCAAGAGGAAGTGATAAGGAATGGGTAGATGATGAGGGGACAGGCTGAACGTTGGGGCCAAAAAAATGGAGCCAAAAATGAAGAGGTAGAACTACAACGAGAGAGGATTTTGTCTAGGGGTAAGGGCAGCCTGCAGAGGACTGGAGGGAGAAGCCATCCTAATCTATCCAACAGCACTGCCTCATAGGTACAGGCCACTGCTATGTGCAGAGTCAGTCCACTTCACCTCCATGCCCAGCATCGTTATGCCAGCTTGGCAAAACCGCTGGCTTTGTAGCTGCTCCCATTCCAGTTCATGGAATTAGCTCATCTGCAAATTCATGGCCTGTGCTACTCCTCAGTGGCAGGTACCCAGATACCACTTATTTGTCCAGAGGGTCAAATCCCTGCCCTCCACTTGTGGGACATAACGTGTCTGTGCCGCTGTACCCTGCTGTCAGCAGCAGGGCACATATGACCATGGACACGTGGTTCAGTAAGCATTTTCATCATGGCAGATTGGGTCAATCTGACAGCCAGGAAGAGGGAAGAATGAAGCATGGGGACACAACTTAAGTTGGTGGTGCCGCCATGTGTCTTGTTTGATGGTGACAGCGCAGTCACCTGTACCCTCTCCTCCTCACTTGCCTTATCTTCTGACTTCCTGAATCAGTAGTCCCAACCCCCTTACCCCCTAGCGCCCAGTGCATATATAAAATCCCAGGTTAGATGCTGCCATATTGTGTTGCAGTTTATATGACTGAGGGGCAGCAGCCACACTAGGCCAGAGCTGTTGGAAGCTCTCCAGGCCCGGATCAAGAGGTACCTGACCTCATGCCATCTTCAGTCAGGCAAGGTCATGTGGGACAATGGCACTTAGCCTGCTGGCTGCCCTAAGCTTGGTAAAAAAAAATCACACAAGTACCTTGTCTGGCACATGTCCTTAACCTGGTGTTGCAGTGGTTCATCATGTCGCAGCCTGGCTTCCAAGAAGTTCTTTGTAAGGCCAGAAGGGTTTAGCCCCTTTAGGCAGTCATAACTGGCCAGTGTTTGCCTAGCAGAATTGCAGCACCAAAATCAGCTTCCTGACAAACATTGTTTTTTGTTTTTGCAAAGAATGTAGCTCTTGAATGGACTGTCAGCAACAGCTGCCTGTTACGGTACTCGCCTTTCCAGGAAACCCCGAGCATCTGTTCATACACACAAACATGTGTATTGCTGAAGCTAGGCATGATTTCTGATTATCAGGGAGTTGAAGCACAAGCCTTTGAAGTGACTGGTGCTGTGTCTTATCACCTGCCACCCTAGAACTAAGACCTATAATGCTTACCCACTAGTTGTCGGATTGTTGCTGACCCAGACTGGACCTAACTACTCTTGCCTACTGACATCTGTTTGGACCTGACTACTTTATGATTGCCACCTGTCTCCACCTTTGCGCAGACCTGACTACTGTCTGCCAACTTGTGAACAGTCTCAAAACTGCAGTCTGTTCTAGTCACCCCCTAGTGGGGCAATTTTGGAGGGCCATGACCTTGTACCAGTTTGCAGGAAAACAATTGGAACCTCTAGAGTCTCCAGCCCATCACCATCAGGAGCCCTGGTGAAGGCCAACTGTCACTGACTCTGCACTTCAGATGAGCCAGTGTCACTTTTTGGGGTCATATCACTTGTGCTCCAATCACCCAAAGCTAAAAGTTATAATCTAAAAAAGGGAAAAACCCCAAATTATAGAAAAAATAAAAAATAGCTAAGGTGTTGACGGTTCAAGCGTTCGCTATTAATTAGTTAATTGGTCCTTTAAAGAGTAAGTTCACCTTTACAGAAAAATGTGTAAGGTGAACTTACACAGGACCCCTTCCTCGCCCCCCACCCCCCCAGTCCCGCTGACCTTGGCAATCTCCTGTTCTAAGTCCCGGTATATCAGCGCCAGGTGTCCGGGGCTTAAAAATCCCCTGTGCTAAATGTCCAAAACGTCCCTCGTCAGAAGGACGATTTTGAGATTTCTAATTGGTCAGCGCCCTCACATGGGTGTCAACCAATCAGCAGCCATATAGCCCATCCTGTCAGCTATAGAGAAGACGCATGGATGCCGAGGGGGTTTCTAAGCCCCGGACTCCTGACGCAGATATACCGGGGCTTATAAGGGGAGATTGCTACGGTCCAGGTCAGCAGGACTGGGGGGGGGGGGCAGGGGGACGAGGAGGAGGACTTGTGTAAGTTCACCTTAAAGATTTTTTTGTAAAGGTGAACTTGCACTTTAAATGTTTTTCTTTGTGCATATGTGCACACAGGCAAGTCACATAAAAAATAGTACCACAGCACTGCAATATAAAGAACTGCTACAGGGCAGCACCTCTGTGCCAGATCATATACATACACACACACACACACACGTGATCTGACTCTTAGGTAGGTGCAGTCTCCATCTGCACCTACTTTAACCCTATGGAAAAAAGTTAATTAATGCTAATCTGCCACTATACAAGGCCACCTACTTAGCAAGGGGATGTCCTAAGACAGGGGTCTACAAACTTTCTAATCAAAGGGCCAGGTTAGTGTCCTTCAGACTTTAGGGGGGGGGCGGACCTTGGCCATTGGGAGTAGAAAATGTCCCCACGTCAGTGAGAAAAAAAGAAATCACCATTGTTTCAGTGGGAGTAATTGTGCCTCATCGTTGGTGTCAGTAGGAGAAATTGTTCCCCATTGTTATTGAAATAATACCCCTCACTGATGCCATGGGGCCCCAGTGTTGGTGTGACTGGAAGGATTAGTGCCCCTTAACTGGTGTCAGTGGGGGGAATTATGCCCCATTCTTGGTGTCAGCGGATGAAATAGTGCCACAAGGGCCAGTTTAAAAGCAAGCAAAGGGCCGCATCTGGCCCTTGGGCCACAGTTTGGAGACCACTGTCCTAAGAAATGCCACAAAGTGTGGGATATACTGTATACGTCGAGACCCCTTCTACCAATGCAAACCCTGACCCCCCCTAGTTAAGTAGCTGAACTTACTGTACTGGTTTCCCGAGAAGCATATTAAGAGGTCCATACTTGATTTGCACTCTAGAGAGTAGAGATTTCCACCCCTTTTTCTGGTTCTGAATCACCAAACTCTGGGTAGCCGATACCCAATATTGTATACGAATCCTTGATAGCTAATGGAGCACACTTTTTGGTTTTCGTGCCAGTTGTTGTATGTTGTTTTTGTTGTATATGTACCGAGCCTGGGTATGCCCAAAAGGCTCTGTTTTGTACCCCAAGACCTCTTTCACACCGAGGCGTTTTTCAGGCCCTAAAGGGGCCTGAAAAACGCCTCGGTGTGAAAGAGGTCTTGGGGTACAAAACAGAGCCTTTCAGGCCCTAAAGGGGCCTGAAAAACGCCTAGCAAAGCGCTTGTAAAACGCCTCCCCTGCCACCCCAATGTGAAAGCCTGAGTGCTTTCACACTGGGGCACTGTGCTGGCAGGACGTTAAAAAAAGTCCTGCAAGCAGTATCTTCGGAGCCGCTCCTCCACCGCCCCTGCCCATTGAAATGAATGGGCACCGCTGCTGAAGCGACTAAAGTTCTTCGGCAGCAGTGCTACATGGGCGCATTTAACCCTTTCTTCGGCCACTAGCGGGGGGTTCAAAGCGCCCACTAGCAGCCGAATAGCGCCGCTAAAACAGCGGTATAGCGCTGCTAAAACTGGCTTTACCGCCAACGGTGCCCTCAATGTGAAAGGGCTATAAAATGAATGGGCACCGCTGCCAAAGCTCCTGCAAAGTGCTTTGGCAGCGGCGCTACATGGGCGCATTTAACCCTTTCTTCGGCCGCTAGCGGGGGGTTTAAAGTGCCCCGCTAGCAGCTGAATAGTGCAGCTAAAACAGCGGTAAAGCGCCTCTAAAACCGAATAGCGCAGCTAAAACAGCGGTAAAGCGCTGCTAAAACTGGCTTTACCGCCAACAGTGCCCGCGGCTCAATGTGAAAGGGCTATAACTCTTTGAAACTAAAAAGGATTTTCAAAAAAAAAAAGTGATACTTGTCTCTCTTGAGTCCCTTTACATGTGAATCTTCAACAAGAAAAATTTTGTGACACGGATGAGGGTGATGTATATAAACTTTATTTTTATGAACAAAAGACAAGTCACATAAAATTCTAATTTAAAAACAATTGAAAAGATTTGGCTTTTTCCGCACAAGGATTAGTATGGCATACACAATTCCAAGGAGGTTAAACAAGTTCTGCGTCCCACGGACACTTCGCAAGAATGGCGTGATTCTACCAATCTGATTGTTGTAGGGTCTTTTCGAATTTCTTGCTGGAGCGGGCGGATTGCAGAACATGACACATTAACATTTATCAAATCTTCCTTTATATATTCCCACTTCCCGGCAAAAGTGGGCTAAGTTATCACAAACCTAAAATTTGCATATAAAATGCAAACATAAAAACAGATAAGATAGAATTTAATAACTAACTTTAGATGAAATTTTTTTGCCTGAGGTATATAATATGCACATAAAGATTAGGTTTCATTTATAAAAATCTAAATAAAAAAAGGTAACTAAAAAAAAACTATAGTGGTGAGGGGCAAACAGGGAAAACTATCAGAGGGATTTCACTACTGGATTCCTAAAAAGACACAATCCCCCGGCATTTACTTAGTTATCAAGTCAATTCCACACAAATGACAATCTCTGTAATACAGGCACATTTCCCCATGTTTTGTGTCCTGAAAGTACAGAAAAATAACTACATACAATGTAGTGCTGCTCCAGGTCTGAGATCTGAATGGCTTCACCCTTTAATCCTTTAAAAATCCACCTCCTGCTATTATTTCTTATTTCTTGTTTATGTCTCGTTTTTCTTGTTTTATTTCTTCATTTTTTCAATTTATGGACTATTCATTTATATATGTAGGATTTATTTATTTTAGAGATTTGCACTTTATATTTATAGTTTTACGCATAGCGCTACATTTATTTATTTATTATCCATAGGGGCGTGCGCACGCCCGCTGCTCGCTCCCGGAGCCGGTGAGAGTGCCCGGTGGATGCGATGACCGCCGACGCTCCCGCGATCGCTCGTGACACGCTGAGAACCAGGATCTGTGTGTGTAAACACACAGATCCTGGTTCTCTGAGGGGAGAAGAGACTGATCGTGTGTTCATACAAAGTATGAATAGCGATCTGTCATCTCCCCTAGACAGTCACCTCCCCCCTGTCAGTTAGAACACACAGTCAGGGAACACAATTAACCCCTTGATCGCCCCCTAGTGTTAACCCCCTTCCCTGCCAGTGACATTTTTACAGTAATCAGTGCATTTTTATAGCGCTGATTGCTGTATAAATGCCAATGGTCCCAAACATGTGTCAAAAGTGTCCGATGTGTCCGCCATAATGTCGCAGTCCCGATAAAAATCACAGATCGCCGCCATTACTAGTGAAAAAAAATAATAATAAAAATGCTATCAATCTATCCCCTATTTTGCAGACGCTATAACTTTTGCGCAAACCAATCAATATACGCTTATTGCGATTTTTATTACCAAAAATATGTAGAAGAATACATATCAGCCAAAACTGAGGAAAAAATGTGCTTTTTTTTAAAACAAATGGGGATATTTATTATAGCAAAAAGTACAAAATATTGCGTTTTTTTTCAAAATTGTCGCTCTTTTTTTGTTTATAGCGCAAAAAATAAAAACCACAGAGATGATCAAATACCACCAAAAGAAAGCTCTATTTGTGGGGAAAAAAGGACGTCAATTTTGTTTGAGTGTAGCGCCGCATGACTGCACACTTGTCAGTTAAAGCGACGCAGTGCCGAATCGCAAAAAATGGCCTGGTCATTCAGCAGCCAAATCTTCCTGGGCTGAAGCGGTTAAAGTGGACCTTCAGTCATATTCTTCAACTTCCCATCTAATAAATCTTCTGCCCTTGTTGTTTTAAATTTGGATAGTAACATTTTTTTTTCTGCTAGTAAATACCTTATACAGCCCTCTTCATCTTTCTTGTCTGGTCATTAGCCTAGGCTTATGACATCATGCACAGCTCTCTATCACTCTCGTGAGAGTTTGCCAGGAAGGGAGGGGGGGGGGGTGAGTCATAAGAGGGCCAATGAGAGCTGCAGGGCTGGAGGTGTGCCTCTGTGTGTCTGTGTAAATCCAGGAAGTAAACAGGCAGCAGCTTCAGCTGCCCACAGTTAAAATGGCTGCAGCCAGACTCAGTGGAGGGAGATTTCTGCAGCATATTTGGCGAGTACAGAATCACAGTATATAAAAAAATATTATGAAAAGTGATTGGAGGGAAGCTTCAGAATGGCAAAGGTGATTTTATTACAAATTATGTGAGCAGACTGCAGTCCCTCTTTAACCATAACCAGTGCGGAGTACCGCAAACCGCGTTAACCCCTCTCTCTCCCCGCTGTACTTTTTATATTTCGATGTTTTTATTGAAGAATTTTTTGAGTTTTTTTTTTTTTTTAATTTTGAATGTTTTTTATTGAAGACATTTTTGAGATCCCGCTGTACTTTTTATACTGCTTTGTACAGATCATTAGTAATGAAGGTGGATTTTTAAAGGATTAAAGAGTGCAGCTTTCCAGATTGCTTTGCTTTTTCATGTGCACAGAAAACTAACAGATCTGCCAGAAGCTGCCAATCACCTGTTTTAGGTGACAACACTGCCTCTGCTGCATTGAAATCTCAAGCAGTTGTCAGCCCTGCCCGGAATACAAAACACCTGCCCTGTTCATATTAGAAGGGGGGGGGTGTTCTGTAGTCCAGCAGGGTGGAACCATAGGTGTGCGCAGCCTATTGCATTAGGGTGTGCACCCTTAAGCTTAAACACACATGCGTGTGCGGGTGTCTACATATATATGACCCCGTCACATTGATCTCCCTGCCGGCACAGTGAAAGAGAAGAGCATAAACACTTCTCTTATAGCAGAGCCGGTAAGAGGGAGATCTTTCCCCTGTTTCTGCTGCTACACAGAGCGATAACACTAATGTGCACGGGGTGATTAGGGTGTGCCTGGGCACACCCGGAACACCCTGTGCGCACGCCTATGGGTGGAACTCAGGCAGGGCTTCCAACACTGCTTGGCACACCGAACTGTCAACTCACACATGATGATAGAAGCATGTTGGAGTTTTGGAAGATCAGCAGGCATTTATCTGTACTTTTTAAAGAGATAACAAAATTAAAGGTATAAAACATTGAGAAACATGCATGTACTAGAGAAAAATACTGCATTTTTAAAAAAATTTTACCAAGACATACATTGTCAGTGTCGGATTGTGTCAGTAGCACAGCATACAAGTTAGGCCGGGTTCACGCTGGAAGTGGCTGCGGATCGCACAGGAGCGCTGTGCTCCCTGTTCCCCGTTTCAGGGCAGAATCTATGTCTGAATTCAGCCTGAAACGGAGCCAAAGAAGCACAGCGATTCTGTACAGTGCGCTCCGCAGCCGCAACGGAGATCTGTGAACCGGCTCCATAGGGAGTCAGTCACATTCTCCTGCTATGCGCATTGGATGCGGAGAAACCCTCATCTAATTCACATAGGTGTGACCCCGGCCTCAATGCCCATGATCATTCGTAGGGTGCTAAAGTGATACTATAGATGGCACCATGAAAGCTTTTGGAAATAATATCCTTTCACCAGCTCAGATCATATACAAGGAATTTCATATTTGTCATCATAAACCAGCCAATGTTTGGAGGCCATGCAAGGCCCCTTTAACAAGGCAGAACAAACCTTGGTTGTCTAGTAATCTATATATTAACTTATATGGAGGTGGGTGAGTGAAGGATATCGTTTTTAATAAGAGTATGACCAATGTTCAAGGCTGAGAACACAAATCACACTGCAGGAGTTTCTAAGAGGTGAAGAAATCAGTTGGGAGACTCATCCGGTTGGCATTCACCCAATGAAATGCTTTTAGACCAGGGGTCTCAAACTGTTGGCCCTCCAGCTGTTATAGAACTACAAGTCCCATGAGGCATTGCAAGGCTGACAGTTACAAGCATGACACCCACAGGTAGAGGCATGATGGGACTTGTAGTTCCACAACAGCTGGAGGACCGTCAGTTTGAGACCCCTGTTCTAGACTGACCTGAAGCGGAACTAAACCCATCAATTTAACAGTTTCAAAAAACCAGTTACATTCCGGCAGGTGCCGAGAATGTAACTGTCCCATTTGCTTGCACTCTCAACTAAACTGTCAAACCATCCAATGTCTGGTGTCATAACTGACCACATGTGCAGCGCCATGGCAGCTGACGATCAAACAGGCGCTAAGATGGCAGCTTCCTTGGCTGAAAATGATAGGAGGGCTTAGTTCCGCTTTAAAACTGAACGACCCTCCTTTCCCGCGCTGCGAGGGTAACTGCTTGTTAAAGCGGAAAGTAAACCGTGCCAATTTCTTTTTTTTTCTTCTAAAAACCCTGCAAAGTAAAGGCATAATGTGCTAGTATGCATCGCATACTAGCACATTATAAAATACTTACCTTAGAACCAGGGGCGTTGCTAGGTCTATAAAAGATCTGGGGCTAGAGCCCATAGCAGCGTAGTAAAGAAAGTCATACGCTTGGGCGGGCATACACATGTATATACAGTAATATACGTGTGTGTGTATATATATCCTCAGAGAGCCCCCCACTTACATCAGGGTCCCCAGAGAGCCCCCCCTTACATCAGGGTCCCCAGAGAGCCTCCCCCTCCTCCTTACATCAGGGTCCCCAGAGAGCCTCCTCCTTACATCAGAGTCCTCAGAGAGCCTCCCCCTTCCATCAGGGTACCCAGAGGACCCCCCCCACTTACATCAGGGCTCCCAGAGAGGCCCCCTTACATTAGGGTCCCCAGAGAGCCTCCCCCTTAAATCTGGGTCCCTAGAGAGCCTAGGCCTTAAAATCAGAGTCCCCAGAGAGCCTCTCCCTTACATCAGGGTCCCCAGAGAGCCCCCCACTTACATAAGGGTCCCCAGAGAGCCTCCCCTCCCCATGGGGACCCCTGCAGAGACTCGGGGCTATTGGCCTCAGATTCTGGGCTATAGCCCCAAAAGCCACCCCCTAGCAACGCCCCTGCTTAGAACGAAGCCCCGTACTGCGAGCTCTAACAGACGCTTCTATCTTCCTTCCGGGTTCGTGTCCTCAAGTCGTCTGATTGGCCACGCCGCGATGACGTCACTCCCACGAATGTGCACGGGATTCACGGACCGCGGAACGGAGCTCTGAAGGGACAGCACGGGTATACCATCCCCTTCAGAGCACATGCGCCAGTGACATCACCGGCTGCATGAAGTGTGAATATCTCCTAAACCATAAAGGTTTAGGAGATATTCATAGTACCTACAGGTAAACCTCATTATAGGCTCACCTGTAGGTACAAGCCTACAGAATGGGTTTACATACACTATAAAGCCTCGTACACATGATCGCATTTTCCGCAGACAAAACCTCGGACTTTTGTCAGAAGGCTGGATTTTGTCTTGAATACAAATGGCAAGGAATTGTCGGCCAACAAACACGAACGCAGTGACGTACTACATGGTTTTTCAGCTCTTTAGCGCCACCCTTTGGGCTCCTTCTGCTAATTTCATGTTAGCAGAAGTTTGGTGAGTGTTGATTCGTGCTTTTCATTTCGCGCTTTTCAGTTAGTTTCTGAGCGGCCGTTCGTCTACCAGACATGCAGTATCAGAGGAGATAATGTGTTATTTATTATTGGCCTTGGAGTTATTGCTTTGACTCAAGTCCAGTCCAGGAACAGGAGGAGGAGGATTTCTTGGACCAAAAATTGGTTACTTCATTAATCGTGACCAATTATGTCATATGCCTTTGCTGCGGGAGCTCCAGGAGAATAATCCTGATGATTTTCGGAATTATCTCCGGATGACGGACCCCTGCTTTCACCAACTCTTGGCATTGGTGACCCCCTATATTAGGAAGCAGGACACATACATGAGGCTTTTATTTTTTTTTTTTGGTTGAATAATAATGGATTTGATTTGTTATATTTTCTATATTTTTGGATGCATAGAATGCACTTTTTGGTTAAGTTCTATTGGCAGATAACATGTCTAATTTTATTTGTTTTCTTTTTTTAATGCCCAATAAAAAAAATTGTGTAGAATAATACTTGGCTATGTGTTTTACCTCAAATGACAGTTTGGGAGTAGGCAGTTACATTTTAAAAAATACAATATAAAATTAACAAGGGACACCAACATAGGATAATGGTGATGTGGTAACTTGCTCAAAAAAAAAAAAAAAAAGCATAATAATATTATTCTTGATATCATTAGAAAAAAAAGCCTTTGAAAATTTGTTTGCAATAACTCCATCAGTATCACCAGCAAAGCAGCTTCATTATTATCCAATTAAAGAAGAAGAGAATTGTGCGCTGCATTTCGAGATTTCATGATTTGCCGGGTCACGAATGTTAATTCTCCATTACGAACGCTAGTTTACAAAACTGACCGCTTCCGGCTCGTCCTTGCTTCCGAGCATGTGTGTTTGTACTTTGGACTTTTGTCCAATGGACTTTGGAAAATCCGACAACACACATTCGTCCGCGGAAAATTTTAAAACCTGCCATCCAAAATTTGTCCGCCTAAAATCCGACAACAGCCTGTCATCACATTATTCCCGTCGGAAAATCGGATCGTGTGTACGAGGCTTTAGTCTAGGGGTAGAAGAACTAGCTGTAATACTTACCTTGCTCCTCGCTCCAGTAGGCTACGGTGCCATCTTATTCTCTCCATCTCTCTGGATTGTGCACAGACCCCCGGGCCTCTTTATGTTCAGTGAAGGACTAAAGGTTCTGCATAGTGCATGAATGGCATCAAAGTGCAATCACTGGCCGGAGCAACACAGAGAAAGGAGTTTGGTGGGCCGTTCGCACATGTGCATGTTTTTTTTTTGTTTTCAGTTCCCGGAGAATTTTTGTCAGTTCCCCAAAGTTTGGCAAACATTTGCCCAGTGAGCGACTCTGCTGGCCCCGCTGGAACAGCGGCAGCATCTGATCAGGGCCGGCTGTCAAAATGCAAGGGCGACAGTGGGAAATTCTTAATGAATGCTAGATAGTGTAGTTGGACAAATCTGACAGTGTAGGGTCCAACTTTATAGTGTTATGTATATAATTAAATCACAACTATATGAGTTCCTCAGGCAAGAGTTGCCCTGTACACACGATCAGACATTGATCGGACATTCCGACAACAAAATCCTAGGATTTTTTCCGACAGATGTTGGCTCAAACTTGCCTTCCATACACACGGTCACACAGAGTTGTCGGAAAATCCGATCATTCTGAACGCGGTGACGTAAAACACGTACGTCTGGACTATAAACGGGGCAGTAACCAATAGCTTTCGTCTTTTAATTCATTCTGAGCATGTGCGGCACTTTGTGCGTCGGATTTGTGTACACACGATCATAATTGCCGGAAATTCCGATGGAAAATGTGTGATGGAGCCTACACACGGTCGGAATTTCCGACAACAAAGTCCTATCACACATTTTCCGTCGGAAAATCCGACCGTGTGTACAGGGCATTATTCTTTTTCCACCTATAAAAGGTGGGGTGTTCATTGATTTATAGACCTTAACTCAGATAGGCAAGGTAAGGGGTCTACGCTTCAGTTGGGGGGGTGGTAAAACCATGATCCCACCTTAGCTGCAAAGGCAGCTGCTGGGGGTGTACACATGCTGCGGCAGGAGTTATACCCTTTGTTGCTTTCGGCAGGCAAAACCGCCCGCCAAATGCAACCCATTCATAAGAATAGGGGTTGAGCTGCAACCACCCCGCAATCGTGCATAATGCACACCCCCTCGCTGCCTTGCCATTACTGTAAATTAATCCTAAAGGCCTAAGGTTGTGTGACCTCTGTCTACCTCAATTCAATCATACTGAGAAAAATCTATTGGCACTGTTGGAGGCGCTGTTGGACTTTATACACATAGGCTTCAGCATGTAGATGAAAATTTCAGCAAGCTTCGAGCAGCTTTCTTGATGACTTTAAAGTAGCCTTCAGCTATGACTTTGAAATTAAAGTTAAACAGATCTCCGGCTTTGAACAAGTTTTTAAATGTGCTAAAAGCCAGCTGACAGCTTGTTTAACCACATGCCATCCACAGGCTGTTTATAAATACCCTGGAAGTCAAAGATCATGTTTGTTTTTCTTAGCCAGCTCCCAGCTATCCAGTAAAAGTGATCTGGGTGGCTGTAAAGCAGCCAGATCACTTTTACAGTATTGTTTGGAGAAATAGAAAGGAAATGCTAGAACCGCTCTTAAAAACGCACCTGTGGACAAATTTGGGGTACCGTCGTTTTTTCGGCATTTCACAGGGCGCACGCAATTTTTTTAGGCTTAACATGTTGGGTATCTATTTACTCGATGCCCAATCTTTTTTGTTTTACTAAAAAATGGGTATTGTGTTTGTATGCACTAAAATTAAAAATCAAGTCTTTTAAATGCTTACCTGACTTTTCATTCACTTGTAATGTGGCCTCTGAACCTGCTAGAAAATGTGAAGTGTCCATTCCCTAGCACAGGGATATGCAATTAGCGGACCTCCAGCTGTTGCAGAACTACAACTCCCATGAGGCATAGCAAGACTCTGACAGCCACAAACATGACACCCAGAAGCAGAGGCATGATGCTATCCTCCTTTATCTGAGGCAGAGAGACAGCTGCGGACACACTCGGCTGCAGTAACCTCTCAAGAGATCTTCACCCCCTTCCATCCTCTTTAATACAGGACAGCACTCTCCCAGGAGGACGCAGACAGGCTGAAAAATCTCTCTTTCATCCAGCCCGTGACAGGTCCACACCACCCTACAATCCCTTCTCTACAAATTTAAAGGAGAACACACACACCATCAACTATCACATAGAACGCTTGTACGTGGACTGGTATGGAACACAGAAAATCGTATTTCCCATTTCAGGCCATCTTTTCCAACTAGCCATTATGTTGATGTACATATTTTGGCCTACTGGCCCATAGAGACTGCACCCTGGTTCTCAAAGGCTCTGATGAAGAGGTTATCCTCGAAACGCGTCAGCCAATTCTAAACACCCGCCTCAATATGGGCTCATGATACTTTTAACCCATTTTTATCTTTAAATTTCCATGTTTTTTTATATTTTTTTACCTGTTTGTATTGATACGTAGTATTGGCATTATTTAATTGCTTTTATTTTGCTTTTATTTGCTTCTATTTTCATATGAATACATTTTATACGTTTTGATGTGAGCAATTGATCACGCGCCCTTCATCCATCACTCTCCATATAGCCTTACCTGACCAACCCGGGGTCAATTTCTGGGCAGCGGGACATGCAACACCATCTCTTTTAGCTTTGCTATAGTTCACAATACTACTTTTCTCAAACCCAAACAGACCCTCACAAGCGCAGGAGTAATCTTTCCTTGTCCACAATTTGCATGATGGGACTTGTAGTTTTGCAACAGCTGGAGGTCCGCTAATTGCATATTTCTGCGCCTAGCACAACAATAGCCCTCTTCTCTTCTGGGAATGTCTAATTACTGTCTGTGCTGATCCAGCTCCTCCACTCCTCCCTATATAACCTTTTATGTAGGCAGGAGCTCAGAGGAATACTATAGAGCAGTGATGGCGAACCTTGGCACCCCAGATGTTTTGGAACTACATTTCCCATGATGCTCAACTACACTGCAGAGTGCATGAGCATCATGGGAAATGTAGTTCCCTGGGGTGCCAAGGTTCGCCATCACTGCTATAGAGGGTCACTTGAACGACAACTCTGAGCCTGCTGGGGCTACTGACATCCCATCCAAGATGGCGGCAGCCAACAGCAGTCTTGGGGCTTTTGAAAGTCTATACAAGGAAGGCTTTTACAATAACATACACGGAATACCGTAAATGCACCTATCATCTTACAGAAAGAGTTGTTGAAATAAGTGATCTGGTGATAGAGTCTTTAATTTAAAGTCTTCAAGAAAACTGTTCACCACTTGCTGAAAAACTGGAAATGCTTTGCAGACCCCTGTTGTACATACCGCTCCTATACACGCTAAACCCGTATGCACAATACGCGCATTTCTGGTGTTACCTGCCTACTTCCCAACTGGCCATCCTAGCATGGATCATTTCAGAATAGGGCTTTATCCTGAGCATAGCTCCTGCATCAGCCAAGAACTTTAAGACACACCTACCCAGGTGGAAAACCTGCTTCTTCCACTTTAAATATAAGGTTCATCTTATATAGGTAAATAAATGCTACATAAATGGCATATACATATATATTGCAAACACAAACTCTGTGCGCCTCTATATAATTTTTTTTTTTTTGCAGCAATGTAATGAGAAAACAAAAAAAAAAAAAAAATCTAATTAATAATCAACTTTGTAAAGTCACATGTTTTAAATCCACACACAATATATAAAACCTCCCCTATATATCCCTTTAAAATATCTAAAATTTGTAACACATATGCAAATTTGATTAGACGGGAGTAACAAAATGTACCATTATAAATGTATGCAAAAAAAAGCACTCATGGCGAATGGTTTCCCTTTGTGTACAAACAGACGGTACAATAATGAGCAGCTCCATCCAAAACGGGGAACCTATTTTCCAGGGGTGGGACAGGGTCTCCTTTCCTGCTTTACCGCTGTCTGAGAACCTCACAAAGACTTCCCACACACCACGTGCGGCTGCAACCAACCAATCTTGGCTTTTTCAGCTGAGCTACCCTGTTTCCCCAAAAATAAGACCTAACGTGATTGTTGGTGATGGCTGCAATATAAGTCCTACCCCCCAAATAAGCCCTAGTTAAAGTCCTTGTAGGTCTTATTTTCAGGGTAGGGCTTATTTTTGGGGAAACAGGGTGGGGCTTATTTGGGGGGTAGGGCTTATATTGCAGCCATCACAGACAATCACACTAGGTCTTATTTTCGGGGAAACAGGGTACTGTTTTCACTAATACAGTGGAACCTTGGATTACAAGTATAATCCGTTCCAGGAGAATGCTTGTCATCCAAAGCACTCGCATATCAGAGCGAGTTTCCCCATAGAAGTCAATGGAAACGAAGATAATTCGTTCCGCATTGACTTCTATTACATGCAATACCGCATGTGGCCAGAGGTGGGTGGGCGCTGGAGAGCCTCGGAAATACTCGGGGACAGCTCGGCTGAACTCGGAAAGGCTCAGAAACATTCGGAAACACTCAGGAATGGAGTATTTCCGAATATTTATGAACGGCTCAGTTCCGCGCCCCCGCACCTCTGGCCAAATGTGGTACTGCACCGCCCATTAGCTTGAATTCTGCTCTTCTGGCGAGACAACACTCGAGTCATAATTAAAAAAAAAAAAAGTTGCTCATCTTTCAAAACGCTCGTTAACCACATTACTCGTAAACCAAGGTTCCACTGCATGACTTTTCCATGTATTCTTATTAGTCAATCCACTAAATGCTGTAGCATGCGCCCTCTGGTGGACTCTCCCAAGAAGTATATAAAACATACAAACTGGTGAAACAAATAACTCAGCTGAAAAGCCCAGTGTGGCATACTGGTAGAAATACTAGGGGGGTGGCATCTTTCTACTAGATTCCCAGAAAGACCCGCAAAGACCCAGAGAATAATCGATCCTTATCCCACTCCACCCAAAACAGAATGCCCCTTTAATCTCTTAGCTTAACGTCATACAATCAGTTGTGTACAAATGTGATTCAAGTATTTAATTTCTCCATGATCTCTGTGGCTGTAATGAAGGAAAGAACATATAGAGACACAAATATCTACTGAATCTATCTGTACAAGGTGGTGCTGATTAACAATGAGCCTTAATGAAATTCAGCAGACAGGAACTGTCTCTATAGCAGCCAATCATATTCCAGGTGTAATTTTTCCGAAGCAGGTTACACCAACTTTCCAATATCAATAGTCAGGTTTAAAAAACTGTTCTAGAACATAACGTTGATATACGTCCAGAACAAACTGGAACCTGCATAGTGAAAAAGGCCATTTCCATGTCTATAATTTGTGAACTGCATATGTGTAACTGGGTGTGGCCATATTTAGGGGATGAAGTTTTGGGCTCCGTTGCACTTAGCTTTTGTAGTAAAAATCTTGTTTGCAGAACTCAATAGCTCAAGCTGAAACGTATATAAACGTACATAAGTGTGTAAGAGCTTGCTTACATGTGCATTGGTTTTGCCACCCTTTTGAAAAGCAACCTGCAGTGGATTGGCTTTTCAAAGGCATTGGACAGGCAGCTCAGGGGTGATGTGACACCTCCCGAATAAGGATGAGCTCCGGCGTGTTCGCAAGCTGCACGTGCCGAGCCCACCAGGAAGTCGGCAATGCGCTGCGCTAATCACAGGCAGTGAGACATTTCCCGATCCCTGCAGCCGCACATCAGGAAATGTCTCACTGCTTGGCGACTTCCTGGCGGGCTCCGCACGTGCAGCATGCGAACACGCCGGAGCTCATCCTTATTCCTGAACCTCTGTTTTAACTAGTGAAAGCCCGCAGCTCCATGCCATGACTGTGTGCATTACATGTGGTTGCAAGGCAGTTTCACTTACTTGAATGGGTCACCTTTGGCTGTGGTTCCATCCTCTCTCTACTTTCTTATCCAGCCACCATTGCACAGTTTGGGTGGGTGGGGGGCAGTAAAAATGTAGATAAACTGCCTGTTTTTTACATACCTAAGGCTGTCCATATGAACATAGCCTAAGAGCCCTTTCACATTAATGCCCTGTACACACGGTCGGACATTCCGACAACAAAATCCATCGCTTTTTTCCGACGGATGTTGGCTCAAACTTGTCTTGCATACACACGGTCGCACAAAGTTGTCGGAAAATCCGATCGTTCCGAACGCGGTGACGTAAAACACCTACGTCGGGGCTATAAACGGGGTGATAGCCAATAGCTTTTGTCTCTTAATTTATTCTGAGCATGCGTGGCACTTTGTCCGTCGGATTTGTCTACACACGATCGGAATTTAAAGGATCGGATTTTGTTGTCGGAAAATTTTATAGCCTGCTCTCAAACTTTGTGTGTCGGAAATTCCGATGGGAAAAGTCCGTAGGAGCCCACACACGATCGGAATTTCCGACAATAATCTCCGATCGCACATATTCCATCGGAAAGTCCGACCGCGTGTACAGAGCATAAGAGCGCTGCCGCGTTAGCGGTAAAGTTTTAGTGGTGCTTTACCGTCGTTTTAGAGTCGCTTTTTGGCCGCTAGCGGGGCGCTTTTAACCCCCACTAGCGGCCGAATAAAGGGTTAAAAGCGCCGCTGCCAATGCGCTTTGCAGGCGCTTCGGTGCCACTGCCCATTGATTTCAATGCCCATTGACCATCAAATCAGGTCCGCCTGAAAAATGGACATGTCAACCTGGTTGGACCCTTCGCGTGAAAAGAGGCTAAATCAGGCTTGTGCTTGATCTGTGAAAAATTTCTATGGGAGACTCTCCAGATGGATGCTGCCATTGTGTGAAGTCTGGGGTTGTCTATTCGTTCTGGGGCAATGGCATCACACTGAGTAAAATTGGCCAAAGATGGATCGAAATTGGGCTGGTTCAGCAGTGATTGGACAAATGTTGATCCATGTGTGGGCAATCCCGCTCAACAAAAGTAGAGAAAAGTCTAATGATCGACTTCTGTAGAACGGGCTTCTTGGGAAATCTTTCATGCTTAGTGGCTGCAGCTGCTGATCAGTGTATTCTGAGTCCTGCTGTTAGAATATAATGGCACAGTGGGGAAGGAAGGGGGGGAATTCCTCCATCCACCTTGCTTGTTTGGATAGGGGAATCAGTTCGGTTTTTGGCTGTTGGCCAGCCTAAATCTGAATAGGTGCAGCTTTATTGCCCTGGAAGTCTTTTACAGGCCAGAAGATGGCAGCTTCCATCGGAGGCTTCTAGCAAACATATTTTGACACCATTTAAGTACAGTTTGCTTTTTATATTGCAAAATAAAAAGGAAATGGTCCTTTTACTGTGCAGGCTTTGAAAATAATCCCCAACATGCGGAGAGGAAAAGTCACAGTGGTTTTGTGTGCTCAGCAATCATTATGGAAAGAGAAAATCTCTCATCTTTTGCCAAACCCTATGAGACATCCGCCTCGAAGTTTGCCTTTTGATAAGGAATGGACATATGTGATTGGCTGATAAAGGCTGGTCACACACAAGGCCCATTGCTAGATTTACAGACATCACTGTGAATGTGTAATGGCACTTCTTTGAATGTTAGGCATTCAGCTCTGACACAATATATTCCATTTCCACACATAGCACACATAGAGTACATAGAGAAATATTAGCACAGCTTATTCTTTGTGAGATCATGAGAAACAACAACATAGTCCAGTTTTTTATGTTTCTTTTCAAGTTTCACCTTGGAGCAGCGGAGGTTTATTGAGGATCAGAAACCAAGATTGAAGAACGGTGGCAGGAGGGGAGGGCTGGACTGGACGGAACTGGCAACTTTCCCAACACAGAATAACCGAGAATTGGTTTTGCTTTGGTTAAGAACAGCCTGAACTGCCGCATTCCCCTTCCTGCACTTCCCGTAATTCACGGTTCTACCTCCTCCATCACTTCCATGACAATGGTACGCGGGCCGGTGAGGACGAGGTTGCTGACAGCTCTGAAATGGCACTGGAGGACGTTGAGGCCATTCACGGATACCACAAACTGGCGGATCTGAAAGTAGAACAATACAGGAATGTAATCAAAGTAGTTGAATAAAGGAGCAAAAATGTGCAGGAATTGTGTGCAAAGTTCTAGAACTCATAACAACCAAGTGGAAATGACAGAAACATGGCGGCATAGTGATTGACACTGTTGCTTGCAACACCGATATCCACAGCTAAAGTGCAACTGCAATTTTAGTACATTTAAACTTTTTGTTAATGCTCCTTTCCCTGTGTGAATGGAGGACATTGTATTCCTCCTGCCAGGACATTGTATTCTGACTGATTCCGCTGAACAAGAACATTTTCCCAACATTCCTGTTTACAGGGACAGGCACATGATTCAAAATTCAGCTGGTCCCTGCTGAACCGGCCAAATTTCGATCTTCCCCTGCACTAGGAGCAGTGTCATATTTGCTTCTTTCCAAAGCAGCAGTATTGATGCCCATCTTGACCCTCATCCATGAGAAGTGTCACTACCGGCTCTCTTCCCTTGCCCTAAGAGCAGTGTCACATCTGCCTCTTTGCAAATTGGCAGCATGATGCCCATCTTAACCCTCAGCCATAAGCAGCGTCCCTACTCACTCTCTTCATCTGCCCTAGGAGCAGTGTCACCTCTGTTTCTTTCCAAAGCAGCAGTGCCTATCCTGACCCTCAACATTTGCAGCGTCACTGCCGACATTCTTCCTCCTGCCCTAGGAGCAGTGTCAAATTTGCCTCTCTCCAAAGCACAGGTACTGATGCCTATTCTGACCTCCACCTATGAGCTGTATCACTACTGACTCCCCTCCCCTTGCCCCCGGAGCAGCCTCACATCTACCTCTTTCCAAATTGGCAGCACTGATGCCTATCCTGACCCTCAACCATCAGCAGTGTGACTTCTGATATTCTTCCCTCTGCCCTAGGAGCAGTGCCAAATCTGCCTCACTCAAAAGCAGTAGCACTGATGCCTATCTTGGACCTTACCCAGGAACACTGTTACAGCAGACTCTTCCAAGACATTCTATATAGCAGTTAGTAATGCTTCTACTGTCTTTTTCCCATTAGCAGTCATCTTTGTCTCTCCCAATCTATGGTCCAAACCCTCCATCCTTAAAGCGGAACTTTACCCGAACATGGAAGTTCTACTGGTCTGCATACCCCCCCTTCGCCACATTTGGCCCTTTTTTTTTTAGACTCAAAGCCGATTGAAAAATCGGCTCATATGAGGACATTTCTGGATTCCTGAAGAGGTGAGTGTCCTCATATTAAAAGTCAGCCGCTACAGTATTTGTAGCTGTTGACTACACCAGGTATGTACAAAACTTTTTATATATATATATATATGGCGTGATAAAAAAAAATATATATATATATATATACACACACACACACACACTCTATACTGTCAAAAGTATTGAGACACCTGCCTTTACATACAAATGATTTTTAATGGCATCCTTTACAGCTGAAACTGCTTCAACTCTTCTGGGAAGGCTGTCTATAAGGTTTAGGAGTGTGTCTAAACCTTGATAATGTTTTTTGAAAATGTCTAGGTGTTTTAAATAAGCCTTGCTGGAGGTAAATGTCTTTTTTGCATTTTGTTCTGTTGTGTGGTCTTATGGCTGCACCATCTTTAATGTATCTTTTAGGGTGTGCCCCCCAAAAATCTTGTTTGTCTATTGTATGGATTCTGACCAAATCCTTTTGGGTGAGGAGCACCCCACTCTCTCATCAGTGCCTCCCATTAGTGTCCACCTGTGTCATGGATGGAGACCTCAAGTTCTCCCATATAGAGGAGTGTATGGCTCCCATGGTTCAGAGAAGCAGGATCTCTCAGTCTATGGATAGTGTAGGGCCCACTAATCAGGGGGTACTTAGTCGCAGTAAGTGTGCTTAAGCGCCATATAGCAATATATTTTTTGATAATGTTTTTTGAAAATGTCTAGGTGTTTTAAATAAGCCTTGCTGGAGGTAAATGTCTTTTTTGCATATGTGCGCTGTAATATTTTGTTCTATAGGAATGTTTGACCATTCTTCCAGAAGCACAATTGTGAGGTCAGGCACTGATGTTGGACGAGAAGGCCTGGCTTGCAGTCTCCGCTCGAATTCATCCCAAAGGTGCTCTATTGGGTTGAGGTCAGGACTCAGGCCAGTGCAGGCCAGTCAAGTTCTTCCACCTTAAATGCACTCATCCATGTCTTTATGGACCTTGCTTTGTGCACTGGTGCGCAGTCATGTTGGAACAGGAAGGGGCCATCCCCAAACTGTTCCCACAAAGTTGGGAGCATGAAATTGTCCAAAATGTCTTGGTATGCTGACACCTTAAGGGTCCTTTCACACTGAAGCGGTTTGCAGGCGCTATTGCGCTAAAAATAGCGCCTGCAAACCGACCCAAAAGTGCCGCTGCTTTGATTCCAGTGTGAAAGCCCCGAGGGCTTTCACACTGGAGCGGTGCGCTGGCAGGAAGGTAAAAAAAGTCCTGCTAGCAGCATCTTTGGAGCGGTGAAAGAGTGGAGTGTATACCGCTCCTTTACCGCTCCTGCCCATTGAAATCAATGGGACGGAGCGGCTATACCGCCAGCAAAGCGCCTCTGCAGAGGCGCTTTACGGTGGTTTTTAACCCTTTCTCGGCCACTAGCGGGGGGTAAAACCGCCCTGCTAGCGGCTGCATACGACAGTAAAGCGCCGCTTACAATAGCGGCGCGTTACCGCCGACGCCGCCCCCGCCCCAGTGTGAAAGGGGCCTAAGAGTTCTCTTCACTGGAACTAAGGGGCCAAGCCCAACCCCTGAAAAACAACCCCCCATCATAATTCCCCCTCCACCAAATGATTTGGACCAGTGCACAAACAAGGTCCATACAGACAAGGATGAGCGAGTTTGTTGTGGAGGAGCTTGACTGGCCTGCACAGAGTCCTGCCCTAAACCCGACAGAACACCTTTGGGATGAATTAGAACGGAGACTGCGAGCCAGGCCTTCTTGTCAAATATCAGTGCCTGACCTCACAAATGCGTTTCTGGAAGAATGGTCAAACATTCCCATAGACACTCCTAAACCTTGTGGACAGCCTTCCCAGAAGAGTTGAAGCTGTTATAGCTGCAAAGGGTGGGCCAACTCAATATTGAACCCTACGGACTAAGACTGGGATGCCATTAAAGTTCACGTCGTGTGCGTAAAGGCAGGTATCCCAATACACTTAACAATATAGTGTGTGTAATATATGAATATATATGTATATCTGTGCATTCTGCAGAATCCAGTCCCCCTTTTTGTACTTCATGTAATAAGCTCTGTTATGATCCGCAGAGGGGTTCGGGAGCAGCTTGGAATATTTAAGCAATTATTAGTACTATTAGTCATTGCTCTAGGTGCAACAATTGCCCAGAACTGCCAGCTTGTCTGAGCTCCAGCAATCCGTATGAAGTCAGTTACACAGTTGGCAGCAGTGAGTGTTTCAGCAGAGATTTCCAGAACAACTGGGCGGTTATCAGCCTGAAAGAATCCAGAACACACTTTATTTCATTTCAGTATTTTTTGTTTAGCACAAAGTCTTATTCAGCCACGACAAGCCTCACACTGCTGGCAGGATGCCACAGACAATGAAAGGCTGGCAAAGGATGGAAGAGGTTTGCAGGGTACAAGTAATAGGCTCAGCTCTGCCAGTAATCACCAGTCTGAATCAGCTCATTTCTGGTTTCTGCTGTTTTTGCACATAAGATATAACTGATCCACTGATTTCTGTCATAATCAGGGATTATAGAGTAGGAGTAACCTAAAATATTAACAGATTGTAAAAAAGAAGCATTACAATCGCATTAACTGGAAATTAAGCCGTATGCAAAAAATATGCATAACTCCATACTTGAGTCACTGATTAGGCCACTTTTTATATTAGTTTATACAGTACAATAAAGACACTAATGCCGCGTACACACGATCGGACTTTTCGTCTACAAAAATCCGACGAACGCCGACGGACTAAAGTTGGTTGACAATCCGATCGTGTGTGGGCTTCCCCGGACTTTCAGCTGGCTTTTCCAGCCTCAAATCTGACGGACCTTAGATTTGAAACATGCTTCAAATCTTTACGTCGTAACTACGCCGGACCCAGAAATCCGCTCGTCTGTATGCTAGTCCGACGGACAAAAACCCACGCTAGGGCAGCTATTGGCTACTGGCTATGAACTTCCTTATTTTAGTCCGGTATACGTCATCACGTACGAATCCGTCTGACTTTTGTGTGATCGTATATAGGCAAGTCCGCTCGTAAGAAAGTCTGCCGCAAGTCCGCCAAAAGTCCGACAAAAGTCTGTCGAAAGTCTGTCGGACAGGCTGTCGGACTTTTGTAGACGAAAAGTCCGACCGTGTGTACGCGGCATTAGGGCCTTCATTTCAGCTCATGGGAAGTGACAAAGATGCAGCATTTCTGGCAAGATCGTCAGATAGTTTATGTAGTTGCGGATAATGTACTTGAAGAAAACGAATGCAGCCACCACATCCAATGACTGGAAAGCTGCAATATATTACAATTATGTTTTTAGTTTAAACTATGGTCAGACACCAATTCTGGCTAGGCCAATCCAAAGCAATAAGAACCACCAAAATGCAAACCACCCTCTCGATTTTGTGGAGCAGACGAGGAAGGAGTTTCAGGGAAGGAAAAGCATAGATCAGGGTGTTAGGATTCCACAAAGCCACCAGAGCATCCACTGCTTCTTCGAAAGGAGTTGGTGGGGAGGTTAGGTAGTCCACATCTTGCATACCCTATCTGTGACACAAGTCCAGGAAGACCTTTGGGTGTAGAGACCATCCCCTGAATCCAGGAGTTGCTGGCTGAGGTTGGACAAAATATGGAAACACTACATGTTTTGCAGGTGTGAAAGTGACGTCATGTTGCGCGTTGAAAATGGAAGTGACATTCTTTTGCTTCCACTGTGTGATGAGACACCTAGCTAACAGGTGGGAAGCTCACTTTCGCCATTCACTGTGTGCGCCGCTAGTAATTTGGAGTCGTGTCGGAGCTTACTGAGCTTCAACAAGAGCAAACTTATTGGTGCCTGCTTAGCTGGTGCCTCTGTGACTGAAGATACATAGTTAAATAATAGGTGAGGTTGCAAAAAGACACAAGTCCATCAAGTCCAACCTATGTGTGTGATTATATGTCAGTATTACATTGTATATCTCTGTATGTTGTGGTCATTAAGGTGCTTATCTAATAGTTTTTCTGAAACTATCAATGCTCCCCGCTGAGACCACCGCCTGTGGAGGGGAATTCCACATCCTTGCCGATCTTACAGTAAAAAACCCTCTACGCAGTTTAAGGTTAAACCTCTTTTCTTCTAATTTTAATGAGTGGCCTTGTGTCTTGTTAAACTCCCTTCCACGAAAAAGTTTTATCCCTATTGTGGGGTCACCAGTACGGTATTTGTAAATTGAAATTATATCCCCTATCAAGCGTCTCTTCTCCAGAGAATAAGTTCAGTGCTCGCAACCTTTCCTCATAACTAATATCCTCCAGACCCTTTATTAGCTTTGTTGCCCTTCTTTGTACTCGCTCCATTTCCAGTACATCCTTCCTGAGGACTGGTGCCCAGAACTGGACAGCATACTCTAGGTGCGGCCGGACCAGAGTCTTGTAGAGCGGGAGAATTATCGCTTTATCTCTGGAGTTAATCCCTTTTTTAATACATGCCAATATTCTGTTTGCTTTATTAGCAGCAGCTTGGCATTGCATGCCATTGCTGAGCCTATCATCTACTAGGACCCCCAGGTCCTTTTCCATCCTAGATTCCCCCAGAGGTTCTCCCCCCAGTGTATAGATTGCATTCATATTTTTGCCACCCAAATGCATTATTTTACATTTTTCTACATTAAACCTCATTTGCCATGTACAGTATTTGCCCAGTAATTTTGTTCAGATCTTCTTGCAAGGTTTCCACATCTTGCGGAGAAGTTATTGCCCTGCTTAGCTTAGTATCGTCCGCAAATACAGAGATTGAAGTTGTAAATTTATTTGCGGTACCGCAAGGTTATGAAAGGTTATGACAGCATAAACAGTTTCCGGGAAAATGCCGTCTGATAAGCATAAGCATGGTCGACACGGTCAACTGACTGAAAGAAACAAAAGGATATTAAGCAGGATCGTGACCCAGATTTTTGCATGAAGAGAGGTATCAGATTCCATTTTCCACCATCCAAGACTTATATTTGTCAATTTCCAGTAGAATTCAGACTGCATCGGATGCCAAAGGCGATCCAACACCATATTAGGTAACGATTTATTTTACCATACTGGTTTCCTTCATTGTCCAACCCTTGTAGTTTCCCTGCAAAAGTTGTAGGAACAACTAAATCGCCCGAAGCTCAAGGATATTGACCGGGAGATGAGATTCCTCTGGCAGCCAAGTCCCTTCCCCCAAAAGGCTGGCATCAGTTGTAAAGTGATTGCATTAGACTGGAAAGAAGGACTGCCTAAGCTCCATAGCAGGACTCCTGAGCCACCAGGCCAGGAGAAGTCTGGTTCTTGGTGTCAGAAGAATTAGTCCATCCAGAGTTCCATGACAACAGAAACAAAATTCTGCATTGCAGTGGTCTGGAGTGGAACTTGGCATAAGGGTAGACCTGGAGGGAGGCTGCAATCAGCCACACAACTCATGCAAAAGTGTTTGACTCCTAGATTTAAGAATTCTAGTCTAAGATTGGAGAGTTTGAAGTTTCTCACAGGCAAGAAAATAACTCGGACTTGGGCTGTATCCAGGGTGAGACCCAGATATTCAAGCAGTGAGTTAGTTCCAAAGCTGATTTCTGAAGGTTCAGGTCCCAGCCGAACCTTTGCAATAGGCATGCCCTGAGAGTGTAGAAAGGCTAGTACAAGGACCAAATAGAAAAGCCACAAACTTAAGTGCTGGCACCCCACAGCAAAACAAAGGAACTGTTGATGCATTAGAAAAATGGGGAGGTACAAGAATGCATCCTGGATGTCCCCAGCTCCTGGAATTCACCTCTTGCACCCAAGCATCTGACATGTTGACAACCCAAATGTGCTCAGAGGCTAACAAACGTCTCCTAGCTTTGGAAACAGGAGCGCCCCCTCATGCTGAAAACAATTTCTCAGAGGGCTTGGGAGACATAGAAGTCCAAGGTTTGCAGGTGGACTGGGGGTCAGTCTTGGGCTAGGCTTTGGAATTTAGGGCCCGAGAGTATTAATTTTGATTGAAGAAAAAATAACTAAGCAGAAAAAAAAAACATATCTTCCTTGATACTAGTAAAAAAAAGAAAAAAAAAACAGCGGCATTTAGGGAGTAGGAGGAGTTATGCACAGCTGGCCACAAATGTTTTTGTTTGCCAGAATACAATTCTCCTGCAGGTGGCAGTATAACCTGTCAGTCAGTTAACTCCTGTGTCCTTCAATGAAGGGAAGAAGAGAGAGAATAAAACACATTTAATGATGTACCAATAAATACAGGTCTGTATTAATCTGCATCTTTTATGTCGGCCTGGAGTTCATTTTTAGGTGCTGGATTGTGGACACAGCATTTATCTGTAATAAGAATCCATCACAAATACCAGCTAATCAGATCAGATAACAAGCTAAACTGCACTAAGAACAGCAGAGCCTAGAATAATTCCCTACAATTAAATCAGCCCTAGTCATCTGTTATGCAGTGATATCAGGAACGTGGTTGAAATTTGCGCTCTCAACTTTTTCTTTTATATACTTAGATATTTAGTGTGAAGAATGAAATGTATTTTTAATAAACTTTATAGTGTTTCTATAAAAGGTTGTTGGTGGGGTATGGGCTGGGTCACCCCTGGCTATTTCCTCTAATAGAGAATGCCTTAGGCCTCATGCACACGGGCGTATGAATTCATGCTGAGCGACGACAGAAAAAATGCCTCTAATCTTGCATATTTTCACTGGCTTTAAATATGTTTTTGCGCTTTTCCATGCTTTTAGAAGCATTTGCATGTAAACTCGTTCTATTGGCTAGAATAGTCATGCATTCTAGCTATTAGAATAAATGTACATTATATAAGCATGCATTTATATACATGTAGGGGCATTTTTACATGCTTGCAGAGGAAAAATGCAAAAACAGTTCTCTCGAAACATATCCCTGGGCCGTTTTTCTTTTTCGCCTCTGAACACGGTGTATAAAAACACATTAAAATGTCTGCATGTGCCTGGACACATTAACTAAAATGCAGGTGCATTCAGAGGTGGAAAAAAAATGCCAAATGCCCCTGAAACTGCTTTTTTTAATTTTGAAGGGGGGGGATAAAGAGAGGGAAAAAAGTATTTGATCCCCTGCTGATTTTGTACTGACAAAGAAATGATCAGTCTATAGAGGTCAGACGTTTCTTCTAGTTGGCCACCAGGTTTGCACACATGGGGAGGGATTTTTTCCCACTCCTCTTTGCAGATCCTCTCCAAGTCATTAAGGTTTCAAGGCTGACGTTTGGTAATGCGAACTTTCCGTTCCCTCCACATACCGTGTTTCCCCAAAAATAAGCCCGGGTCTAATAATAATTTTGCCAACAAAAGACACAGTAGGGCTTATTTTTGGGGTAGGTCTTACCATATAACGTGCTGTCTTCTCTCCCTCCCTGCCTGTCAGGAATCCCCAGTTCAAACAAAGTTAAAATGCTTGTAAAATGACAAAATCCTCTCCGTTACAGCAGTACACAATATACAATGTGTTTGACCCTACAATCCAACGGCGTCAAATACCTCAGCTGCTCTCCTCCACCCCTCCCAGCCGTCAGCGGGGCCCACAACACTCCCACCCAGTTCTCCTCTGAATCATTCAGATGTTCATTAGAAAACCTCAGACTGGCCTGTACGTTTGCATTCTTGATCAGGGGGACCTTGCGCGCGCTGCAGGATTTTAGTCCTCCACGGTGTAGTGTGTTACCAATTGTTTTCTTGTTGACTATGGTCCCAGCTGCCTTGAATTTATTGACAAATTCTCCCGTGTAGTTGTGGGCTGATTCTTCACTGTTCTCATGATCATTGAAACTCCACGAGGTGAGATCCTGCATGGAGCCCCAGACCGAGGAAGATTGACAGTTATTTTGTGTTTATTCCATTTGCGAATAATCGCACCAACCAATTCACCCTCTCACTAAGCTGCTTGGCGATGGTCTTGTCACCTATTCAAGCCTTGTGTAGGTCTACAATCTTGTCCCTGACATCCTTAGACAGCTCTTTGGTCTTGGTCATGGTGGAGAGATTGGAATCTGATTGCTTCTGTGGACAGGTGTCTTTTATACAGGTAACAAGCTGAGATTAGGAGCACTCCCTTTAAGAGAGTGCTCCTAATCTCAGCTTGTTACCTCTATAGAAGACACCTGGGAGCCAGAAATCTTGCTGACTGATAGGGGATCAGATACTTATGTCACTTAATACAATGCAAATCAATTTAGAACTTATTTGAAATGCGTTTTTCTGGATATTTTATGTTGTTCTTCTGTCTCTCACTGTTAAAATAAACCTACAATTAAAATGATAGACTGATCATTTCTTTGTCAGTGGGCAAACGTACAAAATCAGCGGGGGATCAAATACTTTTTTCCCTCACTATATATCCTCTGTCATATTTTTACTTCTTGTCTTTGTCCCCATTGACCCATTTTTTTTTTCTGATAAAGCGGGTAAGAGTCTAAACCTCCGTCAAGTTTTTATTGTCCTCTTTGTCCTTGCTGGGAGATATTTCCCCTGACGTCCTGTCCCGGTGACACCAGGACATGACATGAGAGAGTTCTTGATAATACAGAGAGCAATAAAATCCTGTCAGGTATTCTGACTACTTCCCACTCTACTTAATATTATTAGGCAACGCTTTACATATACATTGTACATTCACCAGTCCCTACCTTCAAGGAGCTTACAATCTAAGGTCCCTAAACTCACCTTCACATACTAGGGGCCAATTTAGACAGAAGCCAATTAACCTACCAGCATGTCTTTGGAGTGTGGGAGGAAACCGGAGTACCCGGAGGAAACCTACGCAGGCACAGGGAGAACATGCAAACTCCAGGCAGCGACCCTTTTTACTGCTAGGCGAGAGTGCTACCCACTACACCACTGTGCTGCCCATATACTTACTAAACACATGTGCTTTTGTTGTTTTCTATCTCTATCATAAAGATATCTAATCATTTCTTGTCTTTCTGATAGCCTTTTATCATATCAGGTGATTAGACTAAATCTCTCCAGCAAAACGAAGACAACAGTAAAAGCTGGACAGAGAATCTAACCCTTCTCTATTCAAAAGGAAGGGAAAAAAAAGTTTTGGTTGGAGCTGGTCTTTAATAACAATAATAGAACATAGTAATAATACTAACAATTATATAGACACTAGTGGGATGAACGTACCTTCACCCCTGCAGCAGCAGCCGGTCCAGTGGGGTCCACAGCTTGTATATGACACGGATTTTCTCCCCGTACCACAAATCCCCATCCCACCGCATCACTGACAACCTGCACAAACAAAAAGAACAAGAAAAAGCAGGTTATTATTAAACTGTGCAAAGTTATTATAGAAGAACTACATATATATATACCGTATTTATCGGCGTATAACACGCGCCGACGTATAACACGCATCCCAAGTTTAGGAGGGAATTTTAAGGAAAAAAAACTTTTAGGAGTAAAGTTTAAGGAAAAAAACTTACATTAAAATGTCCATCAATGCAGCCTTATCGTGTCCATCTGCAGCCTTTTCAGTGTCAGTGCAGCCTTGCCCCAGTGCAGTCTTGTCAGTGCAGCCTTGTCAGTGCAGCTTTGCCCCAGTGCAGCTTTGTTAGTGCAGCTTTGTCAGTGCAGGTTTGCCCGTGCAGCTTTGCCCCAGTCCAGCCAAATATGGCGCCGAGACTGCAGGGATTCGTCGGAGCCGAGATACACATACCCGAGTGTTCTCGGCTTTTTTTGGTGCCGCTCACAGTCACGCCCAGTCCCGCCCTATGATGGACATAACACAGGTCCAAGGGGCGGGACTGGGCGTGACGGCGGCGCCAAAAAAAGCCAAGAACACTCGGGTATGTGTATCTCGGCTCCGACGAATCCCTGCAGTCTCTGCACCATATTTGAATCTACCCACGGCTGTGTATGTCGGTGGCGACCGCGGCAATTGCCGCGATCGCTCCGACGACACAAAATCGGCGGGGATCGGCCTATAACACGCACCCACGATTTTCCCCTGATTTTCAGGGGAAAAAAGTGCGTGTTATATGCCGATAAATACGGTATATAGATATATGACCCCGACACATTGCTCTCCCTACTGGAACAGTGAAAGAGAAGGGTGTAAACGCTTCTCTTATGGCAGAGCCGGTAACAAGGAGATCTTGCCCATCTTCCTGCTGGCACACAGAGCGATAATGCTAATGCGCATGGGGTGATTAGGGTGTGCCCAGGCCCATCCGGCATACCCTGTGTGCACACCTATGTACCCAGTTAAGGCATTTCACCTAAGTGCATCCTACTCACAGTCAGGGTTTTCCTTATGTACGGTGCCCCAGGGGCCAGGAGCTCCTCCAGTGTGACTGGCCTCTTTAAAACTGCATGATAAAAAAAATAATAATATTAATATTACGGATTAAAGGATGGAGAAAATGCATATACAATCAAAAACATTACAAAAAAGGATGTCACGGCCCTTGATAATCAACAGATACTTGCATATAGTTGGGCTAGGGCTGGTTGCTGACAATAAAGCCCTTTCCTGGACATGTACTTTCTAATAAAACTATTCAAATTTCTGTATCCAATTTTGTAAAGCAACAATATATTATGTAGCATTGTACAACAGGGTCACTAACATTTTCAATGTCTACAACTTACTTATCCCACTATTGTACGGCCAGCTGTAAAATCCACTGTTAGTAGGGGTTCCCTATTGAAAATGATTTCAAAAAGGTTTTTCCAATGAAAGAGGTTGACAAACTTTGGCCTAGCTAAAAAAAAATAAAAAAAAAAATAAAAAAAATAAAAAGTATAAAATACTAAAATACAAACAAAAGAAATAAACAAAACCAACTGTCAACTTGCCATCTACCAGGGAACCTTTAAGACCGACTTACAATAGTGCTTTGAGGTAACACATGTCTGTTCAACGTGCAGAATTCATGCGTCAAGGTGCATTCCCCTTCTAGAGGACATCCCAACATACATTTTTCTTTTAACTTATTTTTGTAAATAGAAAGCTTTCATTACTTCCCGTGACATCATCATAAGTCTTGTAAAATTCTTGCAGCGGCAGTACCTGGGAGCTCTGATCTTATGGCATGCTCCCAGAATTACATCTCCCAAGAGCCTGCTCACCCACTAGATGCAGGGAAAGGGCTCTTGGGAAATGTAGTTCTGGGTGCATGCTTGTCTAGGCAGCGGCACGGTTTTTCCTGGAAACCAAAAAAAGTTTTGCAGCAGAGAGGGACATAAGCAGGGAAAGTCCACCAGGCAGGGCTGACTATGCTGGTTGGGATTTCAGTGCAGAGAAGAGAACAAAATCTGGTGCGGCTCTGCATAGAAACCAGTTTCCAGGTTTTATTGGCAAAGCTTAACCACTTCCGGACCGCCCGTTGTCGATATACGCCGGTCCTTTGACATTACATACCGTTTTTATGGCAGTAGATAGATGCCATAACCCCGGTATTTTATTCAATGGCAAGCGGTCTGCTTTAACCTCCCCGGCGGTATGATTATTTCAGATTTTTGCGTCTCAAAGCGGTACAATTATTTTGCATAGAAATTTGGCGTTTTATATTGTAGGCCTGTAATTCTTAGCAATAACACATTTATATCTGTCCACCGAGAGTCTAGTAGATTGCCCGGGTATGATGAAGTTTGAAACACAAAATCATAAATTATAATATAATAAATAAATATAAATAATTATAAAAAATAATAATATAATAATAATAAAATAAATTTCCCCACGATTCACTATCGCTCAATTCTGCAAGTGTTCTAATTCACTATCGCTGTTTTCTTGCTGGTCTAAAACCACTTTTGACGTAAAGGAACACTTTTTGGTTGCTATGGACAATCTCCAGTTTCCAGGCAGAAAGAACAGTATATATAATATAAAACTGCATGCAGGGCACTGGACAAAGCACTGGGGACAAAAGGGATCTGAAATTATTTCATACAGTAATGTAATCTGTAAGATAACAGTGTACTGTGTTATGAATTTTCACTGTTTTGAATTTGCTGCCAGGCTCCGCCCCCGTGCGTCGCGACGCTCGCTGGGAATGGAGCCCAGCACACAGGACATCGGGCGGAGGACAGAGCCCACGGACACAGCGGGGGGACATTGCAGGATCCTGGGGACAAGGTAAGTAACCTCTTCCAGGAACCTGCAATGCAATCCCGAGTGTGGCTTGGGGGTTAACGCTAATGGTGCTGAAATATAACCCCGAGCCACACTCGGGAATACCGCCAGGGAGGCTACGATAAAAGTGGTCTCTGTGGCAGATTCGCCACGAGATCACTTTTATCGGCATCCAGGTCGTCTCTATCGCTTACTGGATCCATCGGTAGCGGCGGAGTCGAGCTGATCCTATCCCCTGATAGGCAGGAAGTAGAGTGAGGGAATGATGGCCCCCACTCGACTCCATAACATTGGGTGACATCAGCGACGTCCAATGTCTCCTCCGCCCAACGGTCTTAAAGGGACCATTTTTTTTTTGCTTTGAAGTGTAAATGTGAGATCAGAGGTCTTTTTGACCCCAGATCTCACATTAACTGCTTGCCGACCAGCCGCCGCAGTTGTACTGAGGCAACATGGCTCGGCTGCGCGAATCGCTGTTATGTTACGTCGCTCCCTCTGATTGCCACTAGGGGCGTGCCCACAGCTCGCCCCCCGAACCGATGCAAGTGCCCGGCGGTCTCATAGACCACCGGGCTCCCGCGATCGCTCGTAACACAGCGAGAACAGGGATCTGTGTGTAGACACACAGATCCCGGTTCTCTGAGGGGAGAAGAGACTGATCGTGTGTTCATACAAAGTATGAACAGCGATCTGTCATCTCCCCTAGACAGAACTGTCCCCCTGCAGTTAGAACACACACTAGACCCCTTGATTGCTCCCTAGTGTTAACCCCTTCCTTGCCAGTGACAGTAATCAATGCATTTTTATAGCACTGATCGCTGTATTAATGCCAATGGTCCCAAAAATGTGTCAAAAATTGTCCGATGTGTCCGCCATAATTTTGCAGTCACGATAAAAATCGCTGATCGCCACCATTACTAGTAAAAAATAAATAAATAAAAATGCTATAAATCTATCCCCTATTTTGTAGGCGCTATAACTTTTGCGCAAACCAATCAATATACGCTTATTGCGATTTTTATTACCAAAAATATGTAGAAGAATACATATCGGCCTAAACTGAAAAAAAATTTGCTTTTAAAAAAAAAAATGGGGATATTTATTATAGCAAAAAGTACAAAATATTGTGGGGTTTTTTTTTCAAAATTGTCGCTCTTTTTTTGTTTATAGCGCAAAAAATAAAAACTGCAGAGGTGATCAAATACCACCAAAAGAAAGCTCTATTTGTGGGGAAAAAAAAGGACATCAACTTTGTTTGGGTGCAACGTCGCACGACCGCGCAATTGTGTTAAAGCGACGCAGTGCTGAATCGCAAAAAGTACTCTGGTCAGGAAGGGGGTAAAATCTTCCGGTGCTGAAGCGGGTAAATAAGGGGATAAAAGGGGATGTTTACATTCCTAGTAATAGGAATAAAAGTGATCCAATTTTTTTTTTTTTTTTTTTTGAAGGACAGTGTAAAAATAAAAAATAAGAAGTAAAATAAATGAGGAAAACAAATTTTTTAGGCGCCTCGCCCCTCGCATACGTAGGTCAAGCCCACTTATGAAAAGGGTGTTCAAACCACACATGTGAGGTATCTCCGCGATCGTTGGAGTGAGAGCAATAATTCTAGCACTAGACCTCCTCTGCACTCTCCACTTTTAGTAAATCAACCCTGCTGTGTTGTCAGACAGGAAGCTACAAGCACATTGGATTTCTGGATCATCAACAGGTACGTCTCTTACGTGCAGCGTTTGCAGCGTTTTTTAAAACATGCTTAAATAGGCATGTATTGGACAGATGTACCTAATATTTTGTTTTTCTTTATTTTGCCCAAACACTTTACGTGCAGTAAAATGCCATTTTTTTACTGCAATGCACTATTACGAATGGGGCTGTATACAGTAAATGTTTTGTTTCTTTGGTCATGTTTAGCAGTGTTTCATAAAGTGCCCTTTCGACATTCAGCTCATTCTGTGGCCTGTGTGTGTTTGTGGTTTTTTTTATCTTTGACAGCAGATTGTAAAAGACACAGGATAAAAATACAGAGGGTTGCACAATGATTGTGTTCGCCCAGCACATCCACCAGTGACAGATGATTGACAAACACTTAGCAGAGGAATGTGTTGAAGGTTGGCAGTTTTCCTCTATACATTGCAGGGTCAGCGAGTGCGAAAGCCTATATACTGGTTTAACCAGATGTAAGCGATCAACTAACCACAGTGACATATAAAAGAAACAATAAATCGTAGTTAAACAGGAACTGCAATCTCTAAAGGGAATGTATAGGTTCTTTTATATATTCTCGTTTTTAGGCTTGGGACCTAAAAGTAACATTTAAAAAAAAAAAGAGTAATTAAATATGGATATGATTTGTTTGATTTATTACATTTGTTTACACCAATCCATTGGTGCAGCTCTCACATTTTCCAAAAGCAAAATCTTCTGTTCTAGAAATCCTGTTAACAGGACCCAATAGCTTAAGGTTAAAAGAATATGAAAAGGTTAATTTAAAAAAAACAGAGTGGCCCCCGATCCTCCTCTTTTGGGGCTCCTGGCTCCTCCTTTTCTCGAGTGCCCCCGTTGGAGAGTAGACATGTGCACACTGAAATATTTCCTTTCGGAATTTCGTTTTCGTCCGAAAAATAAAAATTTATTTAGTTACTCCCGAAATTCGTTTTTTATTCATTTCGTTTCGTTAAAAAATGCATTAGTCCGAAAATCCGAAATAATTAAGGTCGAAAATGTCATTGAAGGCTTATGGTGTCTGTCGAATGTTCTAAGAAGATTAGACGGAGCTGCTAAACTTTTCAACGCCGCGATTGTACATTTCCGGTCAAATGTTCCGCCTACAAGCTATAGTAGAATTCTAATGTTGCATGACACTAGTAATAATTGTATTTATTAATTATTATTACTAGTCAACCAACATTAGAATTCTTCTATACCCTATGGGTGGAGCATTTGACCATAAATGTCCGCTCGCTGCGACTGCTTGGTCGAATCTTCATGTCGAATCTTTTCTCTCTATGTCGAACAATCTTGGTCTGATAGAGTTAGGTTAGGCACATTCGACCTTTTTTGCTATTGTCTCTAGAATGTCAAATCTTTCCTCTCTGTGTCGAATCTTTTCTCTCTATGTCGAATCTTTTCTCTCTGTGTCGAATCTTTTCTCTCTGTGTCGAATCTTTTCTCTCTATGTCGAATCTTTTCTCTCTATGTCGAATCTTTTCTCTCTGTGTCGAATCTTTTCTCTCTATGTCGAATCTTTCCTCTCTATGTCGAATCTTTCCTCTCTGTGTCGAATCTTTTCTCTCTATGTCGAATCTTTTCTCTCTATGTCGAATCTTTTCTCTCTATGTCGAATCTTTTCTCTCTGTGTCGAATCTTTTCTCTCTATGTCGAATCTTTTCTCTCTATGTCGAATCTTTTCTCTCTGTGTCGAATCTTTTCTCTCTATGTAGAATAATCTTGGACTAATAGAGCTAAGGTTAGGCACATTCGACCACAGGTTCGAAGGACACAGATCACTATTGTCAGCGTCATGTCGAGTCTCCTATCTATATCGAATTGTTTTCGCAACAAAAACGAAAATAAAGCATTTGTTTATGTCGGATCTTTCGGATTCTGCACTTTCGTTATCATTTAGTAAAACGATAACCAAAATACTCGAAATTCGGACAAAAATGCATTCGGATGAAAACGAATGCACATGTCTATTGGAGAGCCGCTCTCCCTCGGGGCACTCGTGCGTGCGAGCTCCCACGTCCTGCTGCTGCGTCCATTGACACAGACAGCAGGACTTGGCCCCGCCCCCGCATCATTGGAGTTGATTGAGAGCAGCGGGAGCCAATGGCTGCGCTGCTATCAATCTATCCAATCAGGACCCGAGGCAGTGGCTGGAGCTGGTGTGCTCGTCCCCGTCGCTGGAAAGACCGGGTTAAGGTAAGTCAGGGGCCCATTCCAAAACCATGGGCATTAACCACTTGACCTCCAGGAAGATTTAATCCCCTTCATGACCAGGCCATTTTCTGCGATACAGCACTGCGTTATTTTAACTGACAATTGTGCGGTCATGCAACTCTGTACCCCAAAAAAATCCTTTTTTTCCCCCACAAATAGAGCTTTCCTTTGGTGGTATTTGATCACCTCTGTGGTTTTTATTTTTTTGGGTTGTAAACAAAAAAAGAGCGTAAATTTTGAAAAAAAAAAACAAACATTTTTTTTTTTTTTTTTTGCATAGAATGCATAATGTACACACACAAGTCAACAGTCAGTGCAGTGGCTCCTCCCCCCTCCCTCCCAAGAACTCTGTTTGGGGTTTTAATAAAAGACAACTGAACTTTTTTTACACCTTTACTGAACAACTTTACTTTTTTTTACTATACCCGGCTATAAAATAAAATATATTCAATAGAAAAAAAAATGGAAAAAAAATCGAATTTCTTCATAAATTTAGGCCAATATGTACTCGGCTACAGGTAAAAAAAAAAAAATCGCAATAAGCGTACATTGATTGGTTTGCACAAGAGTTATCAAGTCTACAAACTGGGATTTTTAAAATGTATTTATTTTACTAGTAATGATGGAGATCAGCGACATATAAGAGGGACATTCAGACACTTTTTTGAGGACCAGTGACACTGATACAGTGCTCTGTGCTAAAAATATGCACTGTCACTGTGCTAATGACACTGGCTGGGAAGGGGTTAAATAGGAGCTCCAGTTTTTTTTTTTTGTAAAAAACATCCCAGTGATTGTCACAGTTTATGGAATTTAATCTGGCATATGCTGTACATGTCACCTTTTTTTGTTATTTAGTTGTTCGATTGACTCACTGTAGCCTTCGTGACATGCGAGCGCCCATCTTTATTGTGGGCACCTGAAGCCCCCTAGGAGTTTCTTCTGGGATACAGTGCTGCAGCGAGGTACAATGATAATGGAGATTTATATTTATCCTACAGGTAATATGCGTTGAAAAAAAACAAAACAAAAAAAAAAACAACATTCCAAACATTCATTGTAATGCAATCAGCAAAGCCGGGGGCTAAAGATCAAAAATGGGGCGAAACTCCGCTTTAACATCAGGGGCGATCGAAGGGTTAATGGTGTGCCTAGCCAGTGTTTTACTACACTGTGTGAGGGGCTTTTACTAAGGGAAGAGATGTAATTTATTCCCTACTTTGCAGGGACACAAATTCCATCTCTTCCCTCCTGTCAGAATGACGATCTGCCTTGTTTACATAAGCAGATCGCAGTTCTGTCTCTCTGCCGATCGGTGGGTGCCGGAGGACATGGGGTACCGCGCACCTGTCGATTGGCTTCCGCTGTGATTACGATTAAGTGAGCCGCCGGCGGGGCGCATGCGCTCCCCCCTACCCGGACGTGTCAGATCAGGTATATATATATATATATGTGATCCAGCGCACAGGTGCCACCCTGTAGCAGTAAAACTGTTATAGGGCGGACCTTAAAGTATTCATACCCCTTAAAATTTTCCACATTTTTTCATGTTACAACCAAAAACGTAAATGTATTTTATTGGGATTTTATGTGATAGACCAACACAAAAGTGGCACATAATTGTGAAGTGGAAGGAAAATGATAAATGGTTTTCAATTTTTTTTACAAATAAATATGTGAAAAGTGTGGCGTGCATTTGTATTCAGCCCCCCTCTACTCCTAACTAAAATCTAGTGGAACCAATTGCCTTCAGAAGCCCCCTAATTAGAAAACAGAGTCCACCTGTGTGTAATTTAATCTCAGTATAAATACAGCTGTTCTGTTGAGCCCTCAGAGGTTTGTTAGAGAACCCTAGAGAACAAACAGCATCATGAAGGCCAAGGAATACACCAGACAGGTCAGGGACATAGTTATGCTGGACCAGAAAACTGTTGCGCCAAGGTTGGAAGTGCACAAGTTATCTAAAATGTCTGTATGCTGTAGCAATCCTGTAAATAAAGAAATCATAATGGTCAAAAATGTAAAGTCAAAACAATAAAATGGACCCCAAATCTTTACAGATTAATAACTAAGAGTGCAAACCTGTGGAGCAGAAGTGATAGATTGCTCAATGCACTTACCAGACCTCGGATTGCTGAGTACTACAGGTGGGCTGTTGCCGAGGGCGGGGCTGTTGCTGAAGTATCCGCTACTACTGTTGCTGGTCATACTGCTCCGACGGACCCCCGAAGCCACTTTCACCTCACTGTTGGGGCTCACTGCATAACAACAAACATCACAAGTCAGTTTCATCCTCGTTTTTTTTTTTTTAACTGAACAGCTGGAACAAAAGTAAAAAAAAACAAAATTCTGCCAAAACATATACAGCGGAACCTTGGTTTGCGAGTAACGCGGTTAACGAGCGTTTTGAAAGACGTGCAACTTTTTAAAAAAAATTCTGACTCTGTTTGCGAGTGTTGCCTCGCAAAACGAGCAGAATTCAAGCTAATGGTCGGTGCAGTACCGCATTTGGCCAGAGGTGCGGGGGGCGCCGGGGACACTCGGAACAGTTCAGATCCGTTTAGAAACATTTAGAATAACTCGGAAATACTCGGAAACACTCAGTCATTAAAGCAGAACTAAATTCTCCCAGTCAACATTAACATTAATAATTATAGGCTTACCTGTAGCTACACTGGATATCTCATAAACCTGCACGGTTCAGGAGATATCCCTGTATTTGCATGTGCCGACGTCATCAGCGCATGTGCACTTAGGCAAACTGAAGCAACGGCACGTACGTGTCGTTGCTTCAGTTGTACTGTGCCGTTACCGGCAGGCTCCTGCGTGCATGCGCGGGAGTGACGTCATAGCGGCTCCGGCCAATCACAGCGCCGGTGCCGCGATACCCAGAAGTAACCCCCTGAAGAGATGGTGGCCGCCGGAGTGGCGAACAAGGACCGCTGCGGGAGCTTCGATCTCAGGTAAGTAATTCATAATGAGCTAATATGTCTTGCTTGTTTTTTTTTTTGTTTTTTTTTAGGAAATTTTTAAAAGGGTTTACAACCACTTTAATCCTTATGCTGCTAACATTAGTAAAAAGATAGGAATATATATATTATTATATTATAATATAATATTATTATATTAGATTTACCAGTTTTAAGTTTTTTCTTTTTTTAGATTTCTTTAGTTGCTTCCTGGTTTCTGGCCTAGGCCAACATGCAATATATCCCCGTAGACTACATAGGCATTTTTTTTTTACTTTAATCTGGAGCAGGGGAGAAGGAACTTTCTCAGCTACCCTGTTTCCCCGAAAATAAGACCTAGCATGATTGTCGGTGATGGCTGCAATAAAAGCCCTACCCCCCAAATAAGCCCTAGTTAAAGTCCTTGTAGGACTTATTTTTAGGGTAGGGCTTATTTTCGGGAAAACAGGGTAGGTCTTATTTTGGGGGTAGGGCTTATATTGCAGCCATCACTGACAATCACGCTAGGTCTTACTTTCGGGGAAACAGGGTAAGCACACCCTCCTGTCTGCATATCCGAGCTAAGGGCAGATGGATTGCAGGAAGTAAATAGTCCATACCTCCCAACTGTCCCTGATTTTGAGGGACTGTCCCTGATTTGGAGCAATGTCCCTCTGTCCCTCTTTCCCCCTCATATGTCCCTCATTTTGGTCTGATCTGTATAGTTGTATATAAAATGCACTATTTATCTTTCAAAAAGTGTTTCCCAGTATAGTAGTGGTAAAAATAAAGCACTTGTGAGTTTAACTAATAATTTGTTTGTATAATTCTCCTTTAAGGGGGCGTGGCAGTGGGTGTGTCCTATGCCTACATACATTTGCTAATAGGTGTCCCTCGCTCCCACCTCAAAAAGTTGGGAGGTATGAAATACTACATGAAACATCTGCCCTTACTTAAGGTGACCATGGCTAGAAATGCTAAGGAGGGTTTTTCTCACTAAAAATAAAGCACGGAGTCATGGAGGGATGGGGGAGTTTGCATGGAATACTAAAAATGAATTAAATATTGTTTTCAGTTTGTGATGCGCAGATGGAGCTTAGTTCTGCTTTATAGGTGTGAAGGGGCCCAGGAGTCAACATATCTTCTCCTATGGCGGGACTCCCTCAATGGGTGTACCAGTGTGAGATGTCCCTCTGTAGTTGCTTAGTGAGTAGCATTCAAGATTAGCCCCTTCATGCCGACATAACCCATATATATGCGGCCTCACTGAAGTCTTTGCTGGGAGTGCGCTGCATGGCACGCTCCCGGCACAGAGACCAAGATCTCACCGGGAGCCCCAAGCCCTGTAGTAACGATCGGGACCCGGATCTCCAGATTCCGGGTCACCTGATCGCTGTGGTAGCCTCGGATTGGCTACCAAAATGGTCAGATACTGTGAAGCCGGCCCCTGTGTTTTTGTTTCGGTGAATGGAGAGGAAAGATACAATGTATCTTTCTCTTTCCTTGCAGAAAGAAAAAAAAAAATTTTTGTAAATAAATAAATAAATAAATAAACAAAAAAACAAAAAAAATCAAATAAAAAAAATAAAGAAAAATTACCTAGATCAAGGTTTGATCTAGGTCAGTGCCAGGGTTAGTGTTTGGGTCAAGTAAGCGTCAAAGGTCAAGGTCAGTATATTTTGGGCAGATTTTGTTTTTTTAAATTAGTACCAGTAAGTGTCACTGTGCTTTAGGTAGGACAAAAAAAAAAAAAAGCAAAATGCGCACTATTGCTTCTTGACTGTACTACAGGTACAAACAACAAATAACATACACATATGTGGTATCGCTGTGATCGTCAGGTGCAGGAGAATTTATTTTGGGTTATTCTTTGGTAGTAGTATATGGTAGTAACAAGAAATATACAGCCAAATTTGAAAAAAAAAAAAAAAAGATTTTTTTTTTTACTATTTTGGGCCAGTTTTCCTTTGATAATAAAAAATAAATAAATCAGAAGATATCCATAGCTATTTACTATCAAATGAAAGCCCAACTTGTCCTAAAATAAAAAAAAACAAGGTGTAATCCACGTAGATGCACAAAGTAGTTGTGATGATATGTGCGGTTTTACTAATAAACGTCAAAATAGCAAAATGCATTAAAGCAGAGTTCCGCCGAAAAAAATAAAATTAAAAGTCAGCAGCTACAAAAAGTGTAGCTGTTGACTTTTTATAATCAGACACTCACCTGTCCCAAAGTCCAGCGACGCGGGCGAACGAAGCCCCGCTCATCTCCCCCTCCTCTCCACGACACCGGCATTCTTACTGTGGGCGCCCGGCTGTGGCGCTGTGAATGGCCGGGTAATCTTCTGGGACCTGTGACGTGTCCCAGAAGATTGCAGGGAGGGAGGGGGGGGAAAGGTGAACTTCCTTCCGGTGCTGCGGAGCCAGAAGAGGAAGTGGGAGCTGGGTGCCCGTAAAAACAGGTTACCCGCTCCTCCCCCCCAAAAAATGACATGCCAAATGTGGCGGAAGTTCCATTTTTGGGTGGAACTCCGCTTTAAGATTTGTTTTACTCTTGGGTGTGAAGGGGTTAAAAAACGTTCTGGACAGTAAAGAAGCAACACCCATTAGGAAATGGCATTTCAAGTAGGCATGTTCCAGGAACACCTCTTTACCAAGAGGAGGGACTGGAGAGGACCGAAAAAAAAGAAATTACTTTCATTATGGAAGCCTTGTAGGCACACAGATTTAAGTGTCTACATAAAAAAAATCGCTCTGCTGGTATTAACATTTTTAAACATCTGCTTGTATTCCTGGTTTTAACCTTGCTTAGAACATGGTTATACCATATACTGTATATACTCGAGTATAAGCCGAGTTTTTCAGCACATTTTTTTGTGCTGAAAATACCCCCCTTATACTGGAGTCAAGCACTTTTCTGCAGCAGAGATTGACATTTTCTGAACCGAATTTGGGGCCCCGTATCTCGGGGCCACTTGGTGCTAGGAACCCCAAATCTGGTGTGCAAACCCAGTGGAACTAGAACTACAACATATCCAAAGCTGGGGTTCCTAGCACCAAGTGGCCCCCCGAGATACGGGGCCCCAAAATCGGTTCGGAAAATGTCATTCTCTGCTGCAGAAAAGTGCTTGTCATTTTCCGAACCGACTTTGGGGCCCTGTATCTTGGGGCCACTTGGTGCTAGGAACCCCAGCTATATGGACCCACTGGGTTTGCACACCAAATTTGGGGTTCCTAGCACCAAGTGGCCCCGAGATACGGGGCCCCAAATTCGGTCAACTGTGTCCATCTGCAGTAATGTAATTTCGGGACCCTTTGGGTCCAGAGACCCCAAATTTTGGCTGCAGCTAGGGGGCATCTAGGAACACTTAACTACCGAGTTTGAAGTTTGGGGGACCTATGGCTGCAAATGGGCACAGTGAGGCTGCAAATGGGCACAGCGAGGCTGCAAATGGACATTGATGACGCTCTTTTCTACTTACAGTAGCTGCGCATTTCTCACCCTCGTCTTATACTCGAGTCAATAAGTTTTCCCAGTTTTTTTGTGGTAAAATTAGGTGCCTCGGCTTATATTCGGGTCGGATTATACTCGAGTATATACGGTATGAGAGAACCATTTCTACTTATGTTGAAAAAATTTATATGGGGAAAAGTCCCTTCTCAACCTCAGCCACCTATAGGCATATGCCCTGTGTGTTATAAATCCAGCCCTCAACCCCTGGCTTTGTTTTCATTTGGACTATATTACTTTAAAAAAAAGTTGGTTTTCCATTGCTGACTACTTAGCAGTGGCTAGAAAAGTTCAAAGTCACATTTTCTGCAGTGACTCAGTCTGCCCTACAGAACACCATCTTGTCTCACATACGTTAAATTTACTTTAATTGTCTTACTTAACATGAGCTTTGATAGCTTAAAAGGCTTTAAGAAACAAAAGCACCATTAGGTCCCACGCCATACAGCAAGCCGCGTCCCAATATCCTTGGTGTTATTATCTGTATCGCTCCCCGTCATTATGTGCAGAGGGTAGAACCTGTGCCATCATTTATTCCATCATTACCTTCCTTTCTATGTAGACCCAGCAATTTCGGGAAGACCAATTACGTAGGTTGGGTTGGCTCTTGACCAATATTATTCTTTGCTTTGTGCATTAGAGGGTGACAGCAAATAGGAAAGTTTGCAGAGAGTTTACCGTAAGTTAACCGCTTCAGCCCCGGAAAGATTTGGCTGCTGAATGACCAAGGCCATTTTTTGCGATTCGGCACCGCGTCGATTTAGCTGACAAGTGCGCGATCGTGCGGCGCTGCACCAAAACAAAATTTACAACCTTTTTTTTCCACAAATAGAGCTTTCTTTTGGTGGTATTTGTTCGTCCCATGCGGTTTTTATTTTTTGCACTATAAACAAAAAAGGAGCGACAATTTTGAGAAAAAAAAACAATATATTTTGTACTTTTTGCTATAATAAATATCCTCATTATTTAGGCCGATATGTATTCTTCTACATATTTTTGGTAATAAAAATCGCAATAAGCCTATATTGATTGGTTTGCGCAAAAGTTATAGTGTCTACACAATAGGGGATAGATTTATAGCATTTTTATTATTATTTTTTTACTAGTAATGGCGGCGATCTGCGATTTTTATTGGGACTGCAACATTATGGCGGATACATCGGACACTTTTGACACATTTTTGGAACCATTGGCATTTATACAGCAATCAGTGCTATAAAAATGAACTGATTACTGTAAAAATGTCACTGGCAGGGAAGGGGTTAACACTAGGGGGTGATCAAGGGGTTAACTGTGTTCCCTCTCTGTGTTCTAACTGAGTGGGGGATGGGACTGTCTAGGGGAGATGACAGATCGCTGTTCATACTCTGTATGAACACACGATCTGTCTCTTCCTCCCTCAGAGAACCGGAAACTGTATGTTTACAAACACAGATCCCGGTTCTCGGTGTGTCATGAACGATCGCAGGAGCCCGGCGGTCACTCGCATCGGCTCCGGGGGTGAGCAGCGGGCCCGCCTAGTGACCACAGGGCGAAGCGACGCAACATAGCGACGTTTCGCCCAGCCGTGCCATTCTGCCGCAGTAAAACTTTGGTGGCTGGTCGGCAAGTGGATACAGTGAGACTCCAACAATCCCTCCGAGAGTTCTCTACAGAATTCACTAAGCCCCCATTCCCGCTGAAACCGACATTGAAATCGTGCGACTTCATTTGAAGTTGCATGATTTTAAAGCCGCAGGACAGTGCGACTTGGTTGACATATGTGTCACTTCATGCACAGATGCAGGAACCTTTTTTTCAAATAAGTGAGGCACCATAAAGTCGGAGTTGCTCCGATTTGAACAGTTCCATTGCCAACAATAGGGCGCGACTTGTCATGCGATTTGGACCTGTCAAATCGTGTGACAAGTCACACCAGTGTGAGCGGGGGCTAAGGTTAACCCCTTGAAGACCAGGCCTATTCTGACACTTTTTGTTTAAAAGCAAAGATCAGCAATTTTTTTTGCCAAAAAAATACTTAGACACTGAAACTTTATATACCGGTGTGTGTGTGTGTGTATATATATATATATATATATATATATATATATATATATATATATAAAAATAAAACTTTGAGCGTCTAAGTATTTTTTTGGCAAAAAAAATGCTGATTTTTGCTTTTATATATATATATAACATTTTTTTAGCAGAGACCCTAGAGAATAAAGTGGCGTTGCAATTTTTTAATGTCACGCGGTTTGCCATTTTTCAGCCGCAATTTTTGGGGAAAAAATACACTTAAATTAATTTTAATGCAAAAAACACAATAAATACCCAGTTTTTTGGGTAATTTATAAAAGATGATGTTACGCTGAGTATATATAATGTCTGCGGCAAAACCTCACGTGTGGTGCGAACTCCGTTTACATATGCGTGCGCGACCTACGTATGCGTTTGCGCTTGAGCATGAGGTGCTGGGGGCGCTTCCCTTGTTATAGAAGTAAGGGGTGACAGGTCCTTTTTATGGAGACATCTAACCCCTCAACACTCTATCCAAAAAAAAAAGAAGGAAGTTTTGTCTTCAAGTGGTTGTAAACCCTCACATATACCCAGTGAAGGGACTATTCTCAGGTCATACACAGAGATGAAACAAATCTTCCTACATACGTTGCATCTGTCTATCTGCAGCCTTCTCTACATCTGTTCTAAGTGCTGAATTTATAAAGCCTGTCTGAGATTTCAGAAAAAAGGGGGCGGAGAGCTGAAATTACACTCTACAGTGGAGGGAAAAGACACCCCCCCTCCACGAAGCACACAGGAACACAACTGAGACTGTCAATCAGCTGAAGGTCCCTCCCCAGTCACCATTTTTCTCTTGGTGTCAGAAAAAATTGTCAGAAGTGACTCATGCTGATAGCAGAGGAACAAAGCATCAGACAGAAATGACACTTTGTGCTTTTAATTGAGACAAGTACACACTATAGAGCAGGGATATGCAATTAGTGGACCTCCAGCTGTTGCAGAACTACAAGTCTCATTAGGCATAGCAAGACTGACAGCCACAAGCATGACACCCAGAGGCAGAGGCATGATGGGACTTGTAGTTTTGCAACAGCTGGAGGTCCGCTAATTGCATATCCCTGCATTAGAGGGATATGTTTTGCTCATATTGCATGTCTGCGGTTTACAACCACTTTTACTCATAAATAAGTAAGCCACAAACAAATTAAAACCCAACTCCAGCTAACATTTTTCAAGCAGTTACAGCAACAGGTTTTTATTTTTGGGGAAAAAAAGGTTCAAACTCTTAGTGCTGACAGTACGCAAATATGCGGTCTCTCAGGGGGTGGGCCTTTAGGGCAAGAGGCTGCATATTTGCGTACCAGAATGTAAACAAAGGTGCCGTGCGCGCTCCCGACACAGTTACTGGCGCCTGACGGAAAGTTCCCGCTCGCTAATTGCAGGAGGTTTCCGATCATGCGACTGCTGTAACAGCCAATCATGGCGGTCACATGATCCTAAACCACGCCCCCCCCCTTCCGGCATCAGAAACCCCTTAAAGGGCCAGGAGGCGGTGGCGTTAAATTATATGAATAAAAAGCTTGGCCTGCAGGTAAATGTGGAAAAAATATAAATAAAGGCAAGAGAAAGAACTAGCAGAAGTCATATACTGAATAAAAATATTACAGCTATTAACCCTATTAATAAGCTATTGATAAGCTATGAGCAGGGCCCTTTTTTTTGTCCTGTGTGAGGTGCGAATTTGCCTTGCGTTTTGATGTGGACAGGTGCGAATTTACCGCGATTTTACCGCAAATGTCAGGAGGCAGACAGTGAACAATTCGCAGAGATGTGAACTGTGTGCTGCGAGTTTACTGCAAGTTCAATTGAAGCCTACGTAGATAAAATTCGCACTGCACCATAGGAATTCTCATCGCACCCGCAGTCAACATGCACAGGACCCTTTTTTTTTTTCTCGCACCAAATTCGCGACGCATAGATGTGAATCAAAGCCATGGAATACTATGCTTTTTACATGACTTGCGAATCTGTGTGTTCCTAAACGCACCAAAATTTGCATTAGTGTGAACCCAGGCTATACGTGCACCGTTTGGGAGATATTTACAGCAGCAATAGCCTATGACGTCCAACGCGCATGCGCAGTGACGCTCTGCATTCAGGGCATACAGTATGCCGTGGAACGCAGAGTGCTGTGCTACGGCGGAAGCTCCCGCGAGCATGCACGGGAGTGACGTCATCGTGGCCCTGCCCATTAAAACTCCCGGAGCCCACCCTTCCACTGATAATAATCAGACACTCACCTGTCCCACAGTTCCTCTCCCCCTCCTCTCCAGGGCGCCGGCATTCTTGCTGTGGGCGCCCGGCTGTGGCGCTGTGAATGGCCAGGCAATCTTCTGGGATCTGTGATGTGTCCCAGAAGATTGCAGGGAGGGAGGGGGGGGGGAGAGGTGAACTTCCTTCCCAGCCAGAAGAGGAAGTGGGAGCTGGGTGCCCATAAAAAACATGGTACCCGCTCCTCCCTCAAAAAAATGCCATGCCAAATGTGGCATGTCAGGCGGTCACCATTACTTAAAGCAGAAGTTCCATTTTTGGGTGGAACTCCGCTTTAAGATTTGTTTTACCCTTAGGTGTGAAGGGATCGCGGCCCTGCCCATTAAAACTCCCAGAGCCCGCCCTTCCACTGAGAAAGTGGAAGGGCGGCCATTTTTCTTACGGTTGAAGGCATGGGCTGAAGGGTCAGTGAGGCTCCTGAGAAACAGCAAGGACATGGAGAATCTATGGCTGGATGATGATGTTGTCCCAAGGTAGAAAACCATCTGAGCTGTCAATTCAGACATTCTTCTGGGGGATGGGATCAACACAATGGCTACAAAGTAATCATTTGGGATGTCATGCCTGATACAAGCCTCCGTTTGCGAGTGCAACTTTTTACATTGTTTTGGTAATAAAGGTAACTGCACCATGAGCCTGTGCGCTCCCTCTCTCTTTTGTTCTATGTAAACTAATACATTCTGCTGGAGAGCTTGTACTTTTGAAAAACTATAGACTTGCTGGCTGGATCACCAAATGAAAATAGAAGAAAGCTTAAAAAAAAAAGAAAACGAATGCAGCCATCACATCTTAGAATTAGTAAGCTGCAAGAAATCTTTGCTTTTGGGTTTAATACTGCCTTAACTCTCATGAACCCTAAACATAACCAATAGGAATGATGGATATACCAGAGTTGAAGCTGGCTGACTTGTCATGGCTCTGCTTCCGGACGCAGAACGGACTGTCCTGAGTCTCCACAACGGTCTGCGGCCTCTTGATGAGGAATTCCATCATCTTTCGCCTGCGCCGGAAGTTCAGCCGGAACTGGTACAGAAGAGGACCGTCCACAAAGTGGTGCTTGCTTGACACTGCAGATAAAAGAAATAAAAGAATTCAGGCTCAGGATGACAACACGGCTCTTTTAGCATTAATCAGACGGGTTGGTCTGGTAGAGTATATATGGGCTTACAGTAAAACCTTGGTTAGAGAGTAACTTGGTTTGAGAGCGTTTTGTAAGACAAGCAAATTTTTTAAAATAAATTTTGACTTGATATACAAGCGATGTCTTGATATACAAGTAGTGTCATGTCACAACTGAGCATAAAAGAGAAGAGAGATGCCTCTAAGTGTAGCAATATATGGTTACATTTAATGAAGGTCCAACATTTAGCAACATATTGCTACACTTAGAGGCGCCTCTCTTCTCTTTTATACTCTGGAGCTCCTCCTGGATTTGCTTCTAATCCCCTTGTGGAGGCTTCCATTTTTGGATGGACATTTTATGGTTATACAACCGATCACATTGCTATAATCTTTTTATATGGACTATAAACTGAAGGACTTATGAATAAATGGTTGTGGAAGGAATCATCTGAGCTTCCATTATGAAATGAATCGATTACTATTTTCATAATCGATTAATCGGCCAGTAACATAATGGGGTTAAAAAAAATAAAATGAGCCCTTTATAGTACAAAAGGAGTAAATAATCGCTACTGTAAATATTACTTTCACTGCTCCAGAGTAAAAAAAGTGAACCCCTTACAGTAGTGATTATCTGCTCTTTTTGTACTATAAAGCGCTAATTTTAGTTTTTTTATCCCATTATGTTACTAAACGTCTTAGGCCTGGTTCACATCCACATGTTTTTTGGTGTTTTTTGCAGAAACACACTACAGTTCATTTAACATGGTTTTCTATGGGAGACGGTCACATCTACGCTTTTTTTAGCTGCTGTGTATTTGGAAAGGGTCAAGGACTTTTTTCAATGCAGAACGGTGCTTTTATGGTTCAATATACTTCAATGGAGAAGCTGCAAAAAAGCATGTAATGTGATTTAGGCTTCTTAATCTGCCCAACAACAAATTGGTCAAAAAAAAAAAAACCATTAAAAAAATGAAAAAAAAAAAACACAAATCGCAGCAATATCACGTGCGCAAGAATCAAAATGCACAGCAAAAAGCACTGCAGAAACAGATCAAAAGCAAACTGCATGGGTGTGTACCGAGCCTTATGCTGGCCACACCGATCAATTTTCAGACGAGAATATTCAGACGAAAAATCTTTGTATATTCGCCGAATGAAAGAATGTTGTTTGAAATTTTCACTTGCTTTTAACATTCTGTTTTAAAATGAATGTAATTGCTGAGCGAAAACCACATACACTGTCTGAAAATTCCTTTCACCAAGAAGTTTTCTATTGTTTCAAAATTTGCTTGTCACTGTGGTTGAAAATGAATGTCCATTTGACCCCACTAACGATTAGAAAACAGAACGAATGTTCTTAAAATTACATTTTTTTTTTAAGGAAGTCATTGTTTTTGTATGGACAACATATAATATATTACAGTTTTGTCTGAAAATCTGCAAAACAGTCTTTAACTTTTTTTTTTCCTTTAAATAAAAAAAATGTGATCACTGAGTCTGATGATATTTACCAGATTCAACCTCTAATAGTATATACAGTATATATCTCTTCCGTCTGTTATTCTCAGAGTGGATTCGATATTTTGCTCCCTAACCATATAGTTGGTTATTTATATTTACCACTGCATAGAGATAATTAAGAATAAATTGCCTTTTTTTAAAACTTTACATATTAACTAAATTATACACCACACTTTTGTTAAGGTTATTAACCGATTAATCGAAACAATAATCGGCCAACTAATCGATTATGAAAATAATCGTTATTTGCAGCCCTACTTGGATATACAAGTGCTCTGGATTACAAGCATGTTTCTGGAATGAATTATGCTCGCAATTCAAGGTTTTACTGTATTTGGGTCCGATACATGGAAGAGAGCAGCTTGATGTAAAATCTATATTATCAATGTAGACATGTCCCGTAAGGACTGCTGATTACTGTGGTTCACCTGATACCCTGCCCAGCCAGACATCCATCTCTCAATCATTCAGAGACATAGAACACTCCATAAGCTTTGTTTGTTTTTTATTGGGGGGATTGAACTTGAATGGGTAAAGGGTAGTTATGGGATGCCCAGGATGATTCAGCAGAACCTGCTTGGGACTTCTATATACACTCCGGTCTTCTCTCCAGCACAACTCTTGCTTAAAGTGGTTGTAAAGCCTCCTCTACAACTTTACATCAATAGAATCTACATAGCCCAGGCAGCTGTTCGCTGCCTGTGAAAGTGTACTCACATTTGTCTTTGCAATGCAAATCGTGTTTATCTGTCCTGTGACGTCGCCCCCGCGCTTGCGCACTCTGTTTCTTCATTAACGGCATACACTGTGTGCCGTTTCAGCTTCCTCTGCCTGCCGTGTCATTATCTGACACTCAGAACGCCACAGAGGAAGCCTCGCGATGCTGCAGCATGACCCCCTCCTTCCTGGTTCTCATTGAGAATGCTCTGTTGCCGTAGTAACGGCAATCGAGATCGAGAGGCTTGGTTACGACGCTACGGCGCATGCGCGAGATTTCGGGAGGGATGCGAACTAAGGGCGGAAATGACGTCCGCATCGGCTTTAGCAAACGGGACAAAGAATGGCGCGGACGATAACCTGAAGATACAGGAAAATAAAAATCATTAAAAAAAAGGTACTTCTAACGCTCGTTTAGGACTAATTTATAGATCGCTTGCTTGGCAAGGTAAAAAAACATTGAAATATTAGAAAAAAAAGAAATGTTTTGCGGGGTTTACTTCCTCTTTAAGACCTCTTTTTCTTTCTCCTCCAGCACTTCACCTTCTCCAGACTGTTCCTCCTCCATACCAGCTATCACCGCATGGTTAGGCCTGACACTAACTCAGCCAGGCCTCAGTAGATTGCCTTTTGCGGGCAGGGACCTCGGGTCCCTGTGGTGTAGAAATAGGTCCAGTGCTGACTGTTCTCTATTCAGCTACCAATCCCAGATAGCTCTTTTCAGGCCTTGCTAGCCAGCCTGGCTGCAACGACCTCTCTCCACTGCCCTTCCCACAGTCCTCTCTCCTGGTCCTGCACCCATCACAAACTGCAATCTCACAGTTCTCTCAGGCGTGTCTCACCAGTCCTCCCTACTGTGCTCACTCACCAGCACTTCACTTGCTGCAACCAGTTGTCCTCCCAGGAGTCTCTTAGCAGTGTTTCCTCCCGCTGTCCTCTACTTGCTCTCTCATCTGCCTCTCCTCCAGGATCTCTTCTCTCCTCCCGGATGCACCTGAGCCCCAGCCTAGAGTCACCCCTCCCCCTCAGACTGGGGACCTCCCCATGGGCCCCGACACCCTCCACACTCTCTCACTCCAGCTCTTCCACCCAACAACTCCTCCCCAGCTGGGCTGACCCTGGGTATTTGAGGAGGCCTGCCCCCTGCCAATCCAGATTGGGGATTGGTCAGGGCTCCCCAAGAAACCCCAGACAGCTCCACCTCTCCTCTCTTTCCAAATCATTCTAGCAGACTCTATAAAGAAAAGGGAGATCCCAGTGAGGCTGCCTGTAAGTCACCAGCTGCTACCCTGAGCCACTCCCAGCCCAGAATGAAAACAAACAGGCCCAGCCACCAGCTAGGCTTGCCTACATTTTCCTACTCTTCCTCCAGAAAATCCTCACTCTAGCACCTACCTAACTAGAGGGTGCTACATCAGCATGTGGTAATGTTTATTAATCCAGATTTTAACTACTTCTGGTCCGCTCCATAGCGGTTTTATTTCTACAGGGCAGCACCTGTGTGCTGGATCATATATATATATATATATATATATATATATATATATATATATATATATATACACACACACACACACACACACACATATACACACACGTCACTGGTCCCCAAAAATTGTCAGATAGGGGCTAATTCACTAAAGCTGGAGAGTGCAAAATTAGTCACATTTCTGCATAGAAACCAATCAGCTTCTAACCTCAGCTTGTTCAGTTAAGCTTTGGCAATAAAAGCTGATAGCTGATTGGTTTCTATGCAGAGCTGTGACTAATTTTGCACTCTCTAGCGTTGGTAAATATACCCCTTAGTGTCCGAATGTCCGCCGTTATATCCCAGTCCCGCTATAAGTCACTGATCGTCGCTATTACTAGTAATAAATAAATATATAAATAAATAAATACAAATATCCCATAGTTTGTAGACGCTATAACTTTTGTGCAAACCAATCAATATACACTTATTGGTATTCTTTTTACCAAAAATATGTAGCAGAATCTAAATTGGCCTAAATTTATGAAGAAATTATATTTTAAAAACAAATTATTGGATATGTTTTGTAGCATTATTTTCAAAATTGTCGGTCTTTTTTTGTTTATACTATAGAGCAAAAAAATAATAAAAATTAAAAATAAAAAAAAGGAGGTGAACAAATACCACCAAAAGAAAGCTCTACTTGTGGGAAAAAATTGACGTACATTTTATTTGTGTACAGCGTCGCAGGACCGTGCAATTATCAGTTAAAGTAACGCAGTGTTGTGTGCTCCTATTCCTTCCGACAGACCAGCTGTCTGATGCACCGTCCAGTCCCCTCCCCTACGCGTGTCGATACAAGGGAAGTGACGTATATTCAACAGGGAGGATCAGGCACGTCACTTCCCTTGTATCGACACGCGTAGGGGAGGGGACTGGACAGTGCATCAGACAGCTGGTCTGTCTGAAGGAATATGAGCACACGGTCTCATCTGCAGTTTGGCGTTATTAAGGCATGTGACAGAGCCGTGCACTGACGCACCAAATCCATGTGAGTACCCTAGAATAGGGTTGTATTTGCACAATAAAATTGTTTTAAACTATATCACACTATGGAGTTTCTTTTTGCAATTTATGTGCCATTTATGTGTGAGAAGCCAACAGTCTTGGGCTATTGAGGAGTTCGGGACCTTGCAACCTAACCTGGAATCCATTAAGGTGATTCACAAGCGTGTATTGACCAAACTTGCTATTACTATTACCTTGGGGTGGGGAGCACCTGAGTGAAGTCACTACAAAAGATCGCTATTTTTATAGTCACCAACAAGTCACGTTTACTATCTTATAAGGACTATATTATATCATTATTGACCCTTTATGGTCTGAGTGTCATGGACTTTATGCACTTGAGCACTTTATGGATCACTTTTGTGTCATTACATATGTCACTTTATATGTTTTATATATATATATATATATATATATATATATATATATATATATATATATATATGGATTTATGATGTATAAGTGTATACACGATATATGATGTGGAAAGCTGCATGGTAATATCAGTTGCTTATACATCATCCCAGTCAATATTGGTGATGTTTTCACAGATTATATTTGTTTAGTTTATATATTTTTGGTATTTTATAACCTTGCTGCAGGGTCAGTGGATTATTAAGAGGATAGCGCGGCACATAATTTATTTTATTTTGATATTACGCGGTAGTGTGGGGCGTGATTGGTGCTAGCAGCTGTCAGTATATCACCATGGAGCAACATGGAGCTCGATTGGCATTTGCCATTGAACACCTGAATTGGCAGATCCCCCACTGGCGCCCTGTGCTTTTCACAGATGAGAGCACCCTGAGCACATGTGACAGATGTAAAAGGGCCTGGAGAAGCCGCGGAGAATGTTATGCTGTCTGTAACATCGTTTAACATGACCATTTGGTGATGGGTCAGTGATGGTCTGGGAGGCATATCCATGGATGGACGCCCAGACCTCTACAGGCTAGACAATGGCACCCTGACTGCCATTAGGTATCGGGATGAAATCTTTGGACCCATTGTCAGACCCTACATTGGTGCAATGGGTCCTGGGTTCCTCCTGGTACATGAAAATGCCCGGCCTCATGTGACGAGAGTATGCAGCCAGTTCCTGAAGGATGAAGGAATTGATACCATTGAATGACCCCCATGCTTGCCTGACTTAAATCCAATAGAACACCTCTTGGACATTATGTTTCAGTCCATCCGACGCCACCAGTTTGCACCTCAGTCTGTTCAGGAGCAGTGGCGGCTGGTGGGTTTTTCTTTTGGGGGGGGGGGCAAACACCCAACCCCCCTCTCCACGGGCAGCCTATTAGAGCCTCTGGCTCTAATCAGGTGCTTCAAAATAACACCCGCCCCGAATTGGAATCCATAGTCCGGTGCCGTGATATGTAGATCAGGGGGGGAAGGATGCATGGATAGGGGAGGTGGCGCCCTTGCGCCCTCTATGGACGGGCCACCACTGTTCAGGAGCTCAGTGAAGCCCTGGTCCAGATCTGGGAGAAATGCCCCAGGACACCATCCGTCATCTCATGAGGAGCATGCCCCCACGTGGTCAGGCATGCATACAAGCACGTGGGGGTCATACAAACTACGGAGTACCATGTTGAGTTGCTGCAATGAAATTTCAGCAAAATGGACCAGCCTGCTGCATCGTTTTTTCACTTTGATTTTCGGGGTGTCGTTGAATTCAGCGCTTTGTAGGTTGATAGTTTACATTTACATCAAATGATGTGGCATCCTTTGGTTCCTAACACATGATCCAGTCCATATCAGTATAGATATCCAGCATGATATTTTTCCCCATTGAGATCTGATGTATTTTCAAAGTGTTCCTTTAATTTTTTTGAGCAGTGTAAAAAGTACCGGTACTCGTAAACTGGTATCGGTGAATCTCTAGTAAAAACCCATATGGCTTCCTACTGTTTAGAATGAGGAGCTTTTTATGTAACACTGAGGAATATTTCTACACAAGTCAATAATAAAAGAGTTAAGGAAGTGTTAACAAAAAAGGGAAGTAAAACAGAATTTTGTTAAAACCGCAAAACCACTGAGTGAGGCTTGTGACAACAATGTCATCATCCACTCCACAACAGAAAGATCTCCACTTAGGCCAAATTAAAGAAGGAAAAAAAAGTTCCGCATTCCACATCATCCCCGTCATGGACTGTGTGCTATATACTAAAGGCAAATAAGAGTTGTCCAAATAAAATTTGGGGCCTAGAGCAAATATGGAGGCCTTAAGTTTATGGCATTTACAATGTGGGTAAAGCTGAAGCTCAACCTTACATTCTTACTTTGATTTCACTGTCAGTGGGAGGAATAGCGCCCCGTCATTGGTGTCAGTGAAAGGAATAGTGCCCCATTGTTGGTGTCAGTAGGAGGAATAGCGCCCCATTATTGGTGTCAGTGGGAGGAATAGTGCCCCATTGTTGGTATCAGTGGGAGGAATGGTGCCACATCCCTGGTGTCAGTGGAAGGAAAGACATGGATGAGCGAGTTTGGGATGGAGGAACTTGACAGTCCTAACCTCAACCCGATAGAACACCTTTGGAATGAATTAGAGCGGAGACTGCGAGCCAGGCCTTCTCATCCAACATTAGTGCCTGACCTCACAAATGCGCTTCTGGAAGAATGGTCAAACATTCCCATAGACACAATTCTGATGTAGTCTTGTTTTTCAGGGGTTGGGTTTTGGTCCCAGTGAAGGGAACTCTTAAGGCGTCGGCATACCAAGACATTTTGGACAATTCCATGCTCCCAACTTTGTGGGAACAGTTTGGGGATGGCCCCTTCCTGTTTCAACATGACTGTGCACCAGTGCACAAAGCAAGGTCCATAAAGACATGGATGAGCGAGTTTGGGGTGGAGGAGCTTAACTGGCCTGCACAGAGTCCTGACCTCAACCCGGTAGAACACCTTTGGAATGACATAAAACGATGACTGCGAGCCAGACCTTCTCGTCCACGTCAGTGCCTGACCTCAAAAACGCGCTTCTGGCAGTATGGTCAAACATTGCCATAGACACACTCCTGAACCTTGTGGACAGCCTTCCCAGAAGAGTTGAAGCTGTTATAGCTGCAAAGGGTGGGCCAACTCAATACTGAACCCTACGGACTAAGACTGGGATGCCATTAAAGTACATGTGCGAGTAAAGGCAGGCGTCCCAATACTTTTGGTAATATAGAGAAGCTACATTTAGATCATGATTTTAGGTGGATTTTATTTGGTAACGGCTTCTGAGATTACTCACCCACTAACTGCATTGAGAACCATTAAAAATTGATTGAAAACAAAATCTGAATCACAAAGCGTTAAAGAGAATAAAAACTAAATCCGACGCTTAAATCCATTGAAGTCAAAGATGAAAGTGCCAATTTAGTACTACAACCTCCCTTTTAATTTGACCTATTTCTTGCAGCAGAAGACAGTCGGGGCTGAAATCCTTTGTATTCCTAAAGCCGGTGGATAATTATCCTTCTGTGCAATTAAGATCTGAAAAAAAAAAGCCATTCTATTAAAGTGGATAGTCTAGCCAATTGTACTTCCTGGAATCACTAGATTGTACCAGATTAGATGTATTTTGCAGTTTAAAAGATGGAATGGATCACCAGACATAGCGGACATCCATGTCATCCAATCAAAAACAAAGATGTGCATACATACCTAACTGTAGGAGTTAGTAAAAGTAATTTAAAACATAATCTGCATGCAACTTGCTCATGAAAAATTATAATGCATAGGATAGGTTAAAGGGGTTGTAAACCATTGTGGTTTTTTTCACCTGCTCTGTGTAATGGTTTTGCACAGAGCAGCCCCGATCCTCTTCTTCTGGGGTCCCCCAGCGGTGCTCCAAGCCCCTCCTCTTTATTGGGTGCCCCCCATGAAAGCCGCTTTCCCTGGGGGCACCCGTGGGGGCTTGCTCTGCAGTCCCGCTGCTGCATCCATTCACACAGACAGCGGGCCCCGCCCCCCACATCACATGATTTGATTTGACAGCAGTGGGAGCCGAAGGCTCCTGCTGCAATCAATCTGTCCAAAGAGGAGTGAGACAGCGGCTGAACACGTGCACATCGCTGGATTGGATCGGGCTCAAGTAAGAAAAGGGAGAGGGTCTTGGAGAGGGGGGGGGGGGGCTGCAGCACAGAAGGTTTTTCACCTTAGGGCCAGTTCACACTACATGCAGTCCAGTGCGTTTTATTTCTGCAGCAAAAATCCATGAAAAGTAGGTTATATGATTTTCAATGGCATAGTTCACACCAGTGCTTACAGTACCAGTGCGTTCCAGTTCCAGAAAAAAAAAAAAAAAAGGTGTAGAACGTGCTGAATTTTTCCTGCACTGGAACGCTGTAAAACGCATAAAAAACGCACTGGAACACACATGCCCTTAGTGGCATTTGATCACCTCTGCGGTTTTTATTTTTTGCGCTAAACAAAAAAAAAAACCTGACAATTTTGAAAAAAATAAATAAAATACTTTCTGCTATAAAACATATCCAATAAAAAAAAATATTTTTTAATAAATCAAAATGTATTCATCAATTTAGGCCAATATGTATTCTTCTACATATTTTTGGTTAAAAAAAAATCCCAATAAGCGTATATTGATTTGTTTGCGAAAAAGTTCTAGCGTCTACAAACTATGGAATACTTTTATGGGATTTAAAAAATTTTTTTTACTAGTAATGGCGGCGATCAGCGACTTTGCTGCGACACTGCGGCGGACAAAATCAGACACTAAGTGACACTTTTTTGGGGTCCAGTGACATTAATACAGTGATCAGTGCTAAAAATATGCACCGTCACTGTACTAATGACACTGGCAGGGAAGTGGTTAACATCAGGGGAGATTAAAGGGTTAACTGTGTGCCTAGAGAGTGCTTTCTAACTCTGTGGGGGACTTGCTTTAACTGTGGGAAGACAGTGATCCATGTTCCTGCTTAGCAGAAACACAGGATCTCTGTCTTCCCCTGTTACAGAATGGCGATCTGCCTTGTTTACATAGGCAGACCGCCTTTCTGTCTCTCTCAGGAACGATCGGGGAGTCCCAAAAGACATCGGGTCTGCGCAGACCTGCTGATTGGTTCCCGCTGTGTCCAATCACAGCGGGAACTGTGCGTCCCGCTGACCCAGAAGAGTGAAATCATGCACCTGTACGTGATTTTGCACCCTGCGGTATATGTACGTGGGACAGTCGGCAAGTGTTTAAAGTGTTTGTTTTTCAGTCTTAGTTTTATTGAAAAGTTATTTAGACAAGTAACATATATACATACATTAATAGTATTATCATACCATCAAAACATCTTACAAATACACTATACAAACTAACATAAACAAAAACAATAAACAACCACAAGGGGGAAGAAAAAAAAATTGACATATAGACTTCCTGTATTGAAACCTTAAAGTGTTTGTTAATTCAAAATATTAAAACACTGCCAGCCCCTCTATTAAAGGCAGGTGTTTCATCAGTTTAGGCAACCCGTCAGATTTTGTAACGGAAGTGACGTTCCATCGCCGCCATCTTGCTACACCCCGCACTCCTCCACAATAAGTATACACAGAGAAGGGGGCAAGCGGACATCTTGTTACACCCACATCTCGCATTTCACACTTATTTTTACCACTAAATTGAGCTTATATAGTGAAATTCAGAATTTTGAAATCCGTCTGACTGTTTTGATGTTGAATTTTCAAAGCAGCGGTGTTCTGTCAGATTAGCAAACCTGTGAGATCAGCAGGCTTGCCGCTGCTTTTAAAATTCAACATCCAAATTGTCAGACGGATTTAAAAATACTGAATTTCACTATATAAGCGCCGCTTACTGTTAAAAATAAGTGTGAAATGCAAGATTCCGGTGGGTGTAACAAGATGTCCGCTTGCCGCCTTCTCCCTGTATCCTTACTGTGGACGAGTGCGGGGTGTAGCAAGATGGCCGTGACTGAATGTCACTTCCATTACAAAATCTGACGGGTCGCTTAATCTGATGAAACACAGGCATACCACACTGTGTAAGTCTTTTCTAAAAACGAGAATTGTAAATAACTTTTTAGGGCAATCTTCAGGTCGGTCACGTGACTCATGGCCGTTTTACAGCTTCGATACAAGAGGGGCCGAGATCGCCCTCTGACCTCAGCCAGCGAGGGACTGGCATTGACCATTGTACATTTTTTTATTTGTACTAATAGTGGTGGGGATTGGGGGGGGGGGTGAAGACAGAGACACAGAACACAGAGCTGACAGGCAGGGAGGAGGGGGTGAGGGAGAGAGAGAAGAGCAGAGAGGAGAGCTGCAGATGATGGAGTGATGTACTCTGACCAAGGTAGTCAGGGCTCAGCAGCCCTGATTATGGTGGTCAGCGCAGAGGGGGACACAGGAAGTGGCAAGATCAGCCAGGTGATTTACAGTTTAAAGAGAGGGCAGATTACACAGCACAAGCACTCTACTATTTAACCACTTCAACCCCAGAAGGATTTGCCCCCCTAATGATCAGGCCATTTTTTGCAATACTGCACTGCATTAATTTAGCTGACAATTGCGCGGTTGTGCGACGCTCTACCCAAATAAAATTGATGTTGATTTTTTCCCCACAAATAGAACTTTCTTTTGGTGGTATTTGATCACCTCTGCGGTTTTTATTTTTTATGCTATAAACAAAAAAAGACAATTAAAAAAAAAACAAAAAACAATATTTTTTATTTTGTGCTATAAAACATATCCAATAAAAAAATTGTAAGAATAGAATTTCTTCATCAGTTCAGGCCGATATGTTTTCTTCTATATATTTTTGGTAAAAAAAAAAAAAACAATAAGTATATATTGATTGGTTTGCGCAAAAGTTAGAGCGTCTACAAAATAGGGGAAAGATTTATGGCATTATTATTTCTTTTACTAATAATGGTGGTGATCTGCGATTTTTTAGCGGGACTGCGACATTGCGGCGGACAGATTGGACACCTGACATTTTTGACACTTTTTTGGGAACCAGTGACATTATTACAGTGATCAGTGCTAAAAATATGCACTGACATTGTACTCATAACACTGGCCTGGAAGGGGTTAACATCAGGGGCGATCAATAGGTTAACTGTGTTCCCTTTAGTGCGTTTCTAACTGTATGGGGGATGGGTTGCCTGGGCCAACACACAGTTCCGTCTTCCTGCATAGCAAAAAGATAGGATCTGTGTGTCATCCCCTGTTTACCATGGCAGATCCCCGTTCTGTCACTGCAGGGAACAATCGCGGGCAGCTGGCGGACATCGATTGGCTCCCCAGCTAGCCAATGGGCACGCGCGCCCACAGATCGCCGTGTACGAGCCGACGTACACCTACGCCGATTTGCGCAGCTGAGCCGACCTACCGGAGTATAACTGCGGTGGCTGGTCGGTAGGCAGTTAATCTGCTTTAACCACTTGCTTACCGGGCACTTAAACCCCCCCTCCTGCCCAGACCAATTTTTAGCTTTCAGCGCTGTCACACTTTGAATGACAATTGCGCGGTCATACAACACTGTACCCAAATGACGTTTTTATCTTTTTTCACACAAATGGAGCTTTCTATTGGTGGTATTTAAGCACCTCTGCGGTTTTTTATTGATTGCTAAACAAACAAAAAAAGACAGGAATTTAAAAAAAAAAAAAAAAATACATGTTTCATAGTTTGTTATAAAATTTTGCAAATGGGTCATTTTTCTCCTTCATTGATATTCGCTGATGAGGCTGCACTGATGGGCGCAGATAAGGCGACACTGATAGGCACTGATAAGATGGCACTGATGGGCCCTGATAGGTGGCACTGATGAGTGGCACTGATAGATGTCACTGAGGGGCACTGGTAGGTGGTATTGACAGGCAGCACTGGTAGGTGACACTGATGGACACTGATAGGTGGTATTGACAGGCAACACTGGTGATGAGGCACTGATTGGTGACATTTAAAGGTGGCACTGTGGGCAATGATAGGTGACACTGTGGGCACTGATGGGTGGTACTGTGTGCATTGGTAGGTGGCGCTGGTCGCACTGGTAGGCGACACTGTTGTTCACTGGTCGGTGGCACAGGTGGGCACGGAACCCTCTGCAGAGGCTCTCCACGATCGGGACTGATGTCCCTCTCACAGCTGCTTTTTTTTTCTCCTCACGGAGATAAAATAGCCGATTACCGGCTCTGTTTACATCACATGATCAGCTGTCATTGGCTGACAGCTGATCACGTGGTAAGGGGTCGGGATTGACTGTGACTCGATGATCACAGAGCGCACCGCACACGCCCTGCAGGGAGCGCGCAGGCCGCTCGAGCACGGGAGGACGTTTATGGACGCCCTCCCGGCAAAGTAGGTCCGCGCTGCAGCCGTCTTTCAGCGATAGCGCGGATGGGAAGAGGTTAAGGGAACAGGATCCGAATTTTGTTTTTTTTGTTTTTTGGGTTAACAAACACTTTAAGGATTTTTTATTATTTCCCTTAACCACTTGCCGACCGCCTCACGCCTATATACGTGAGCAGGTCGGCACGGGCAGGCAAAATCACGTACCTAGTACGTGATGCCTTCCCGCGGGCGGGGGGTCCGATCGGACCCCCCCCGGTGCCCTGAGTGGTCGGCTCTCGTTCGCGGGCGATTAGGGGTCAGGGGGAGGCCATCCATTGATGGCCACCCCCTCCCGATCGCTCCCACGAATCGAATGCTTCCTCTCCCTCTGTAATGTAAACAGAGGGAGAGGAAGTGATGTCATCTCTCACGGAGCCGGTCTTTTTGATCCGACGCCGAGGAGAGAAGACATCCAAGTAAGTGCACCAACACCACACGTTCAGTAGAACACGCCAGGCACACTTTTCACCCCCCTGTCACCCCCCGATCACCCCCCGATCACCCCCCTGTACCCACTGTCACTCTGACACCAATAGCAGTTTTTTTTTTTTTTTTGCATTGGTGTCAGTTTGTCAGTTATAAGTGTTAGGGCTGTTAGGGTAGCCCCCTTTAGGTCTAGGGTACCCCCCCTTAGGTCCAGGGTACCCCCTAACCCCCCCTAATAAAAGTTAACCCCTTGATTACCCCCCGTCACCAGTGTTGCTAAGCGATCGTTTTTCTGATCGCTGTATTAGTGACACAGGTGACGCTAGTTTAGGGAGGTAAGTATATAGGTTCGCTGTCAGTGTTTTATAGCGACAGGGACCCCCATATACTACCTGCTAAAGGTTTTAACCCCCTGATTGCCCCCTAGTTAACCCTTTCACCAGCGATCACCGTATAAGTGTTACGGGTGACGCTGGTTAGATAGTTTGTTTTTTGTAGTTTATTATAGTTTATTACAGTTTATTACAGTTTATTATAGTTTTAGGGCACCCGCCGTTTATTACCCTATAAAGGTTTAACCCCCTAATTGCCCGGCGGTGATAGAAGTTAAGTTTTTAGGATCAAATAAGGTCTGCGTCGCCCCAGGCAGCGTCAGGTTAGCGCCAGTACCGCTAAAACCCACGCACGCAGCATACACCTCCCTTAGTGCTATAGTATCTGAACGGATCGATATCTGATCCGATCAGATCTATACTCCCCAGAAGTTTAGGGTTCCCTGAAACGCAGTGTTAGCGGGATCAGCCCAGATACCTGCTAGCACCTGCGTTTTGCTCCTCGGCCCAGCCCAGCCCAGCCCACCCAAGTGCAGTATCGATCGATTACTGACACTTACAAAACACTAAGCACACATAACTGCAGCGGTCGCAGAGTCAGGCCTGATCCCTGCGATCGCTAACAGTTTTTTGGTAGCGTTTTGAATCAGTCGCTGACAGTCGGGAGCTTTTTTGCCTGTGAGTCTCACTAGTGTACCCCTAAATTTAGAGGCCAAAATGGCAAATCGAAGGTACACTAGTGAAGAGGCCTACAGGATTCTGAGTATGACAGATAGTGAAGAGGAAGTCACTCATCTGTCAGATTCAGGCTCAGAATACGATCCTGTAGAGGACAGCGGCTCCATGACAGATAGCTCTGACGACGGAGTTGTGGTCCCTGCTAAGGTCAGGCGTACCAGACCCCGAACTTATGCTGTCCTTGAAGTGCATGAACCGCAGGGCTCTCGTAGGGAGCAGAGAGGTACTAGTGCCGCTACTCCTTCTGGTGAGCTGGCAAGCACCAGCGGCCTAGTACACCCTGGTCGTACATCCAGCACTGCAGTATCACGTGGTGACGTGGCGAGTCCCATAAGTGCAGTTCAAGCTGGCGAGGTGGCAAGCACTAGTAGTGTCCCGCTGCCACCAAGAAGACGAACACAGGCCCGTCGTGCCCATAGTGCCCTTCCTGCTGCATTGGCCAATCCGAATTGGGTACCCACCACTTCTGCAGCACCCTTACTTCCCCCTTTCACTGGCCAACCCGGAATTCAGGTGGAAACAGTTGACTTTATGCCACTGGATTTTTATTCGCTGTTTTTCACCGAAGATCTCTTTAGATCTATTGTGGACCAAAGCAATTTATACGCTGGTCAATACATCGCCACTATGCCCCAGTCCACCCTTGCCAGAGATTGGAGACCAATTACGGTCTCCGAATTTAAGATCTTTCTGGGCCTTTCCCTCCTCATGGGGTTGAATAAAAAGAGTGAGTTGCGGTCATATTGGTCCACTGACCCAATTTACCATTCACCCTTGTTCTCTGCTTCCATGGCCAGGGCACGATACGAGCAGATTTTGCGGTTCATGCACTTCAACGACAATGAACTCTGTCGTCCTCGTGGAGACCCTGAATACGATCGGCTCTACAAAATTCGGCCCCTCGTAAACCACTTCAACCAACGTTTTGCAGACTTGTTTACCCCCCATCAAGTTGTCTGCGTTGATGAGTCCCTGGTTAAACTTTCTGGCCGCTTGACATTCAAACAGTACCTTCCCAGCAAGCGTGCCAGATACGGGGTCAAGATGTATAAGCTCTGTGACAGGGCCACAGGCTATACATGTAGATTTATGGTTTACGAGGGCAAAGATAGTCACGTAGAGCCGACAAACTGCCCTGACTACATAGGAAGCGCTGGCAAGATAGTGTGGGACTTGGTGTCACCCTTATTCGGAAAGGGGTACCACTTGTACGTGGACAATTATTATACGAGCGTGCCACTTTTTAGCCACCTTTTTGATCATCAGATTGGAGCATGTGGCACCGTGCGACCTAATCGCCGGGGCTTTCCCCAGCGGCTTGTAGATTCCCGTCTTAGGCTGGGGGAGAGAGCCTGCTTGAAGTATAATAATTTGCTCGCTATGAAGTGGAGGGATAAGAAGAATGTTTTCGTTCTCACCTCCCTTCATGCAGACACGATGGTCCAAATTCCTACGGCGACTGGTGTTGTGGAGAAACCCCTCTGTGTCCACGAATATAACCTTAATATGGGAGGGGTGGACCTCAACGACCAGTTGTTGGCGCCGTACCTAATTGCCCGTAAGGCCAGACGCTGGTACAAAAAAGTGTCTGTTTACTTATTTCAATTGGCTTTGCTGAATGCTTATGTGCTATACAGAGCTTCAGGACGGACTGGATCCTTCCTTAAATTCCAGGAAGAGATCGTCAGAGCCCTTCTGTATCCAGACGGTGCTCCACCTCACCATCCCCAACCAAATGCAGTAAGCCGGCTGCATGAGAGGCATTTTCTTTATGCCCTCCCGAGTACCCCTACCCAACAAACCCCCCAAAAAAGATGTCGTGTCTGCAGCAAGCGCGGATTTAGGCGTGACACCCGGTATTGTTGTCCCCTCTGTCCTGGCAAACCTGGTCTTTGCATTGGTGAATGTTTTGAACGCTACCACACACTAGTGGAGTATTAGCGTAGGGTACAGCACTGCACAGACTAGGCACACTTCCACAGGGTCTCCCAAGATGCTGTCGCATTTTGAGAGACCCAAACCTGGTAAAAGTTAAAAAAGTTAAAGTTACAAAAAAAAGTGTAAAAAAAACAAAAAAAAGTAAAAAAAAGAAAAAAACACAAAAAAAATATAAAATAAAAAAACCAAAAATAGTTGTTGTTTTATTGTTCTCTCTCTATTCTCTCTCTATTGTTCTGCATTCTATACTGCAATGTTTTATTGTTATGTTTTTATCATGTTTGCTTTATAGGTATGCAATTTTTTTATACTTTGTTTTTTTTATTGTTAACCACCTTTGTGTTTTCAGGTACGCCATTCAGCTGCAGAGCGGATTTATTTATCTTGACAGCAACAGCGTTTGCTCCCACGATACATAAAGCCGCGACTCCAGCGCTGTCGGAGGTGATTTCACCACCACAGTTACATACTTCAGCATATATGCCGAAGCGTGGGGGCAGCAGTGGGTGGAGGAGCGATTTGCTCCTGCCTTTTGCGGGAGGATGCCCCCATGCTTCGGCATATATATATTTTTAGGTAGGCACAGGTTGCGTTAAATGTTTTATTTTTTACTATGTTTTTTTTGTATTTTGCTTTGCAGGTATGGTAAGTAATACTGTTATACTGTAATGTTACCTTGTTTTTTTGTTAACCATCATTTGCTTAGCAGGTACGCCATTCAGCTGCAGAGCGGATTTATTTATCTTGACAGCAACAGCGTTTGCTCCCACGATACATAAAGCCGCGACTCCAGCGCTGTCGGAGGTGATTTCACCACCACAGTTACATACTTCAGCATATATGCCGAAGCGTGGGGGCAGTAGTGGGTGGAGGAGCGATTTGCTCCTGCCTTTTGCGGGAGGATGCCCCCATGCTTCGGCATATATAAATGGTGCATGTATGCCCATCATTAGAAGTGGGTGGATGAAGGGAGGTATTCTAATGGTGGGCATACCCACCGATCAATATCTTTTTTTCGTTCAGCCCACAGGCTGCATGAAAAAAAAGTTTACAATGTATGCCCAACAAGGACCAGCAACGTACAGGTATGTTGCTGGACTTTGAGTGGTTATACCAGAATGATGCCTGCAGGTTTAGGTATCATCTTGGTATCATTCTTTTCAGCCAGTGGTCGGCTTTCTTGTAAAAGCAATCCTAGCGGCTAATTAGCCTCTAGACTGCTTTTACAAGCAGTGGGAGGGAATGCCCCCCCCCCCCACACCGTCGTCCATGTTTTTCTCTGGCTCTCCTGTCCCAACAGGGAACTTGAGAATGCAGCCGGTGATTCAGCCAGCTGACCATAGAGCTGATCAGAGACCAGAATGGCTCCAAACATCTCTATGGCCTAAGAAACTGGAAGCTACAAGCATTTCATGACTTAGATTTCGCCGGATGTAAACAGCGCCATTGGGAAATTGGGAAAGCATTTTATCACACCGATCTTGGTGTGGTCAGATGCTTTGAGGGCAGAGGAGAGATCTAGGGTCTAATAGACCCCAATTTTTTCTAAAAAGAGTACCTGTCACTACCTATTGCTATCATGGGGGATATTTACATTCCCTGAGATAACAATAAAAATGATAAAAAAAAAAATAAAAATGAAAGGAACAGTTTAAAAATAAGATAAAAAAGCAAAAAAAATAATAAAAAAAAAAAAAAAAAAAAAAGCACCCCTGCCCCCCCCCCTGCTCTCGCACAAAGGCGAACGCAAGCGTCGGTCTGGCGTCAAATGTAAACAGCAATTGCACCATGCATGTGAGGTATCACCGCGAAGGTCAGATCGAGGGCAGTAATTTTAGCAGTAGACCTCCTCTGTAAATCTAAAGTGGTAACCTGTAAAGGCTTTTAAAGGCTTTTAAAAATGTATTTAGTTTGTCGCCACTGCACGTTTGTGCGCAATTTTAAAGCATGTCATGTTTGGTATCCATGTACTCGGCCTAAGATCATCTTTTTTATTTCATCAAACATTTTGACAAAATAGTGTGTTTTAGTGTATTAAAATTTAAAAAAGTGTGTTTTTTCCCCAAAAAATGCGTTTGAAAAATCGCTGCGCAAATACTGTGTGAAAAAAAAAAATTAAACACCCACCATTTTAATCTGTAGGGCATTTGCTTTAAAAAAATATATAATGTTTGGGGGTTCAAAGTAATTTTTTTGCAAAAAAAAATATTTTTTTCATGTAAACAATAAGTGTCAGAAAGGGCTTTGTCTTCAAGTGGTTAGAAGAGTGGGTGATGTGTGACATAAGCTTCTAGATGTTGTGCATAAAATGCCAGGACAGTTCAAAACCCCCCCAAATGACCCCATTTTGGAAAGTAGACACCCCAAGCTATTTGCTGAGAGGCATGTCGAGTCCATTGAATATTTTATATTGTGACACAAGTTGCGGGAAAAAGACAAATTTTTTTTTTTTTTGCACAAAGTTGTTACTAAATGATATATTGCTCAAACATGCCATGGAAATATGTGAAATTACACCCCAAAATACATTCTGTTGCTTCTCCTGAGTACGGGGATACCACATGTGTGAGACTTTTTGGGAGCCTAGCCGCGTACGGGACCCCAAAAACCAAGCCCCGCCTTCAGGCTTTCTAAGGGCGTAAATTTTTGATTTCACTCTTCACTGCCTATCACAGTTTCGGAGGCCATGGAATGCCCAGATGGCACAACCCCCCCCCAAATGACCCCATTTTGGAAAATAGACACCCAAAGCTATTTGCTGAGAGGTATAGTGAGTATTTTGCAGACCTCACTTTTTTTCACAAAGTTTTGAAAATTGAAAAAAGAAAAAAAAAATACGTTTTTCTTGCCTTTCTTCATTTTCAAAAACAAATGAGAGCTGCAAAATACTCACCATGCCTCTCAGCAAATAGCTTGGGGTGTCTACTTTCCAAAATGGGGTCATTTGGGGGGGGTTTGTGCCATCTTGGCATTTTATGGCCTTCAAAACTGTGATAGGTAGTGAGGAGTAAAATCAAAAATGTATGCCCTTAGAAATCCTGAAGGCGGTGCTTGGTTTTCGGGGCCCCGTACGCGGCTAGGCTCCCAAAAAGTCCCACACATGTGGTATCCCCGTACTCAGGAGAAGCAGCAGAATATATTTTGGGGTGTAATTCCACATATGCCCATGGCATGTTTGAACAATATATCATTTAGTGACAACTTTGTGCAAAAAAAAAAAAAAAAAAAAAAAAATTGTCACTTTCCCGCAACTTGTGTCAAAATATAAAATATTCCATGGACTCAACATGCCTCTCAGCAAATAGCTTGGGGTGTCTACTTTCCAAAATGGGGTCAATTGGGGGGGGTTTGTGCCATCTGGGCATTTTATGGCCTTCAAAAATGTGATAGGTAGTGGGGAGTGAAATTACAACTTTACACCCTTAGAAATCCTGAAGGCGGTGCTGGGTTTTCGGGGCCCCGTACGCAGCTAGGCTCCCAAAAAGTCCCACACATGTGGTATCCCCGTACTCAGGAGAATCAGCAGAATGTATTTTGGGGTGCAATTCCACATATGCCCATGGCCTGTGTGAGCAATATATCATTTAGTGACAACTTTGTGCAAAAAAAAAAAAAATTCTCACATTCCCGCAACTTGTGTCAAAAAATAAAATATTCCATGGACTCAACATGCCTCTCAGCAAATAGCTTGGGGTGTCTACTTTCCAAAATGGGGTCATTTGGGGGGGTTTTGTGCCATCTTGGCATTTTATGGCCTTCAAAACTGTGATAGGTAGTGAGAAGTGAAATCAAAAATTTATGCCCTTAGAAATCCTGAAGGCGGTGCTTGGTTTTCGGGGCCCCGTACGCGGCTAGGCTCCCAAAAAGTCCCACACATGTGGTATCCCCGTACTCAGGAGAAGCAGCAGAATATATTTTGGGGTGCAATTCCACATATGCCCATGGCATGTTTGAGGAATATATCATTTAGTGACAACTTTGTGCAAAAAAAAAAAAAAATAAAAAAAAAATTGTCACTTTCCAGCAACTTGTGTCAAAATATAAAATATTCCATGGACTCAACATGCCTCTCAGCAAATAGCTTGGGTTGTCTACTTTCCAAAATGGGGTCATTTGGGGGGGTTTTGTGCCATCTTGGCATTTTATGGCCTTCAAAACTCTGATAGGTAGTGAGGAGTGAAATGAAAAATTTATGCCCTTAGAAATCCTAAAGGCGGTGATTGGTTTTCGGGGCCCCGTAGGCGGCTAGGCTCCCAAAAAGTCCCACACATGTGGTATCCTCATACTCAGGAGAAGCAGCTAAATGTATTTTGGGGTACAATTCCACATATGCCCATGGCCTGTGTGAGCAATATATCATTTAGTGACAACTTTGTGCAAAAAAAAAAAAAATTGTCACATTCCCACAACTTGTGTCAAAAAATAAAATATTCCATGGACTCAACATACCTCTCAGCAAATAGCTTGGGGTGTCTACTTTCCAAAATGGGGTCATTTGGGGGTGTTTTGTGCCATCTTGGCATTTTATGGCCTTCAAAACTGTGATAGGTAGTGAGGAGTGTAATCAAAAATCTATGCCCTTAGAAATCCTGAAGGCGGTGCTTGGTTTTCGGGGCCCCATACGCGGCTAGGCTCCCAAAAAGTCCCACACATGTGGTATCCCCGTACTCAGGAGAAGCAGCTGAATGTATTTTGGGGTGCAATTCCACATATGCCCATGGCCTGTGTGAGCAATATATCATTTAGTGACAACTTTTTGTAAATTTTTTTTTTTTTTTTTTTTTTGTCATTATTCAATCACCTGGGACAAAAAAAATAAATATTCAGTGGGTTCAACATGCCTCTCAGCAATTTCCTTGGGGTGTCTACTTTCCAAAATGGGGTCATTTGGGGGGGTTTTGTACTGCCCTGCCATTTTAGCACCTCAAGAAATGACATAGGCAGTCATAAACTAAAAGCTGTGTAAATTCCAGAAAATGTACCCTAGTTTGTAGGCGCTATAACTTTTGCGCAAACCAATAAATATACGCTTATTGACTTTTTTTTTACCAAAGACATGTGGCCGAATACATTTTGGCCTAAATGTATGACTAAAATTGAGTTTATTGGATTTTTTTTATAACAAAAAGTAGAAAATATCATTTTTTTTCAAAATTTTCGGTCTTTTTCCGTTTATAGCGCAAAAAATAAAAATGGCAGAGGTGATCAAATACCATCAAAAGAAAGCTCTATTTGTGGGAAGAAAAGGACGCAAATTTCGTTTGGGTACACCATTGCATGACCGCGCAATTAGCAGTTAAAGCGACGCAGTGCCAAATTGTAAAAAGTGCTCTGGTCAGGAAGGGGGTAAATCCTTCCGGGGCTGAAGTGGTTAAAGTGGAACTAAACGCTCATATCCTTTTCAGCCAAGGAATCTGTCATCTTAGCTTCTGTTTGATCTGCGGTTGCCATGGTGCTGCACATGTGATCAGGTATGACACCAGCTGTTTGATGGTTTGACAGTTTGGTGGAGGACACAAGCGATTGTGACAGTTAGCGGGAATATAATGTTTTTTTGAAACTGTTAAATCAATGGGTTTAGTTCTTCTTTAATCTGACTGAGCTGATTCAGAAACATCTGAAATGTTTTGTAAGGGCTTCCATTGATGGGCACATGTAGACTGCTCTGAACATCAGCGTGGGATGCTTTTGGGACCATTCAGAATTCATTGATGTGTGCATTTGGCCTGCAATTGACCTCCTTCTGACCAGCATTTCCCTTGCTTCAAGCTGCTTTTGCTACCCATAGACTTCTATGGGGAGAAAATCAGTTTTGAGGAGAACAAAAGCCAATTGGCACGGGCCCTAAAGATCTCGCTCTGTCGTAGGATCACTACTGCTAAAGGGGAAAGCTCTTTCTTGTACAGCCACCCCTGTTTCACATATACCAGGAGGTGATAATACAAGAGTTACATTAGTGTGTGTAATCAGTTCTCATATGATATCTTTTATTCCTTACCAACATTTAGAGAAGGTTCAGAACTACCCTACTAGCCACCATTAAATAGATGGCCAAATCTACTGCGGTTCAAATTTTCTATGAAGTAACAAGTGGCCTACGTGTAAGGGGGTGTTAGTACAATTTCCAGTTTGGCCACTTGATGTGACTCCAGCGACCATCTTGGGTCAGGTAGAGTCTATTTCAGATTTCGGCTCCAGTGTTTGGCATGCTTTGTGCGACTGGCTAGTGTAGGGAAAAGGATCCCGTTTGGCCAGGACAGTGCTTAGAGGGAAAGGTTCCAGAGGAGTAGGGACAGTGCAGGGACTACATCTACATTTCTTCAAGAAGCTTCCCCTTTGGGTGTGGACTAGCCAGGCTGCATTTTGCTGTTTATTGCAGATGCTGTCAGCATCTTCAAGTCTTTAGATCGCTGTCACTGTATATAAGTGGCTCCGGACGGGTGTGCCTACCCACCAGGCCTGACTAAGTTGCGTTGAACCTTTTCTACAATATAACTTTATTGCCTGACTTGGACTCTGTGTGTTTACAGTCTGCCGCACCACACTGCACCTTGTGCACATGCTATCAATGGTCTATCCTTTGAACTGTACCTGACTCAGCTGGGAAGAATGTGAGGTAAAGTGTTGGGCATGGTGATGTACATTTGCTGATGAATGTATATTGGCTCCCTCTGGAAGCAGGGACTCACACTAATGTAAATTAGAGTAAGGAGGCAAATGATATAACCACGTTCTACTGTCCCTCCCTACATACACTATATTACCAAAGGTATTGGTATGCCTGCCTTTACACGCAATGAACTTTAATGGCATCCCAGTCTTAGTCCATATGGTTTAATATTGAGTTGGCCCACCCTTTACAGCTATAACAGCTTCAACTCTTCAGGGAAGGCTGTCCACAAGGTTTAGGAGTGTGTCTATGGCAATGTTTGACCATACTTCCAGAAGCGCGTTTTTGAGGTCAGGCACTGTCGTGGACGAGAAGGTCTGGCTCGCAGTCTCCGTTTTAAGTCATTCCAAAGGTGTTCTAGCGGGTTGAGGTCAGGACTCTGTGAAGGCCAGTTAAGTTCCTCCACCCCAAACTCGCTCATCCATGTCTTTATGGACCTTGCTTTGTGCTCTGGTGCACAGTCATGTTGAAACAGGAAGGGGCCATCCCCAAATTGTTCCCACAAATTTGGGAGCATGGAATTGTCCAAAATGTCTTGGTATGCTGATGCCTTAAGAGTTCTCTTCACTGGGACCAAAACCCAACCCCTGAAAAACAACCCCACATCATAATTTCCCCTTCACCGAATAATTTGGACCAGTGTACAAAACAAGGTCCATGAAGACATGGATGAGCGAGTTTGGGCTGGAGGAACTTGACTGACCTGCACCCGATAGAACACCTTTGGGATGAATTAGAGTGGAGACTGTGATCCAGGCCTTCTCGTCCACGTCAGTGCCTGACCTCAAAAATGCGCTTTTGGAAGAATGGTCAAACATTCCCATAGACACACTCCTACACCTTGTGGACAGCCTTCCCAGAAGAGTTGAAGCGGTTTTAGCTGCAAAGGGTGGGCCAACTCAATATTGAACGCTACACACAATATAACTGGGGTGCCAATGAAGTTAATGTGCGTGTAAAGATAGGTGTCCCAATACTTTTGGTAATATAATGTATATTTAACTGTGTAGATAACATAGGGTTTGTGGTTAGAAGTAGAGTAAAGCCTGGCTAGACCTGCCATGGAGAGCCAACATGTCAAAGAGCAAAGTGAAGAGGTTATTGAACAGATATACAAAGCAATTTTGGGTCATGTTCTTCAGGTTTGATACCTTTCAGTATGTTCTGTACAGATTTGTTTTTTTTTTCAATGCACTTGCAATAAACCTTCCCTGACTTCTGTGCCAAATAAGGGAGGAACCCAGGCACAAACTGTAATGAAAGGATCATTTTCTACTTTATGAGAAGGGAGGAGTCTTTAGGGCTTCTGTTCTTGGGCAATAAAGCTTATCTTTTGAAGAGTTTGTGAAAACAAATCTTATAACGCGTGTTTTTTTTTTTTTTTTGCATAATGAGCAGAAGAGTTATTTGGTATTTGTCATTTTGCAAGTTTGGTTCCTATAGTTTTGCCCCCTCTAATGCCCCGTACACACGGTCGGATTTTCCGATGGAAAATGTCCGATAGGAGCGTGTTGTCGGAAATTCCGACCGTGTGTGGGCTCCATCGGACATTTTCCATCGGATTTTCCGACACACAAAGTTGGACAGCAGGAGATAAAATTTTCCGACAACAAAATCCGTTGTCGGAAATTCCGATCGTGTGTACACAAATCCGACGGACAAAGTGCCACGCATGCTCAGAATAAATAAAGAGATGAAAGCTATTGGCCACTGCCCCGTTTATAGTCCCGACGTACGTGTTTTACGTCACTGCGTTTAGAACGATCGGATTTTCCGACAACTTTGTGTGACCGTGTGTATGCAAGACAAGTTTGAGCCAACATCTGTCTGAAAAAATCCTAGGATTTTGTTGTCGGAATGTCCGAACAAAGTCCGACCGTGTGTACGGGGCATAAAAGTTCCACTACTTAGTGTAGCGGTCTCCCTGACTTCCAAGGGCCTGATGGTGACCCCCCCCCGGGCCCCAGAGTTCCTCCCAGAGTTCCTCCTCAGGGTGCAGATTACAAGGCATAGTGGGTGTGGTGCAAGGTGAAAAGATTGGGCGCCAGTCACGTTTTGTAAAAATGAACAAAGAGAGTTTTATTTCTCTTAACAGGAACGGTGGGGAGAGAGGGTTTAGGGCACAGGACACCCTTAGCGAAATGCAATAGCAATTAAGGCAAACTCCACAGACAAAAATAGAACTAGGCAAACAGCAATACAGAACGAGGGCCTTTAAGCTGAATGCAGCAATCTGTATCTTGTAGCAACCGCTGTCTCCTATGGCAACAAATTCTCTCACAGTATCCTACTGTAGATCTTCCAGCTTAACTCACAGTAACCCACTGTAGATCCTTAAGCTCGGCTTCCTGCCTTTCACTAGACTTCTTGGACTCTCAGCCACCCGCTGGATTCCCGAGCTTCACTCACAGCTAACCGCTGTGCTTTATCTTCAAGCTTTACTCACAGCTACCTGCTGCCTTCCTGGATGAGTCTCTACTGAAACTTTCTCACTACTTCCCTGTCCCCGGCTAGTGAAGCTTCTGCTCTGGTACTCCTTTAGAACTTCGTCCCTTCTAAACTTGCCTCCGGTAACAGGAGTGGTCGTCTTTTTGTGGTAATTGCTTCTCCTTTACCTCCGAACAACGATCAGGCTCCCCTCAGGCCGAGCCTCTAACACATGCGGCTCCGCCCCAGACTTTGGGCTTAACCTTGGCTGCTCCTCCTTTGCAGAACCCTGAACTGCTGGACAGGTCTTAAGTGGACCTAGCAGCCAGCATGCCTCCTGGATAAGCCTCAGGCTTCAGGTCTAGCAACCAGGAGCTTCTTAACACACACCCACCCCAACGATGTATCCTGGCCTAGGCCGACAAGGCCCAGGCCTAGGGCAGCACTTTGCAGGGGGGCAGCATGGAAAGAGTCCCCGTCGGCTTGTGCTACAAAGTTAGTGTAGTACCAGTCTTACGGGGCGGACTGGGCTGAGAGGCAAATTAGTCTAGCGCCCTCATAAAGCAGCTGCACTGCTTCCGGTATGCGGCTGCCCGATATTCCGCAACTGTGTGTGTGTGTGTGTGTGTGTGGGGGGGGTGCTTCTATTCTAATTTTGACTGTCCTCTTATCCTGGACCACAAACCTTCCTCACTGTGCTATATGTTTTCTGCTGCACCATTGGCATGGTTATATCTTCTTAGACCTCTCCATAAAATTATCAGAAATTTGTGCTTAAAGCGGAGTTCCACACAAAAATGGAACTTCCGCTTTTCGGAACCCTCCCCCCCTCAGGTGTTAAAAAAAAAAAAAAAAAAGTTGCCACCTTTCAGGGGGGAGGGGGATACAGATACCTGTCTAAGACAGGTATTTGCACCCACTTCCGGCATAGACTCCCATGGGAGTCTACGCCTCTTCCCGTCCCCACCGCGCTGTCTCCTGGGAACACACAGCTCCCAGGAGAGAGCGGGGACCATTTGGGACGCGCAGCACGACTCGCGCATGCGCAGTATGGAACCGGAAAGTGAAGCCGCAACGCTTCACTTCCTGATTCCCTCACCTAGGATGGCGGCGGCAGCTGCCGAGAACCGAGCGGGTTCTCGGCGTTCCCTGCCGACATCTCTTGACCCTGGGACAGGTAAGTGGCCATGTATTAAAAGTCAGCAGCTGCAGTATTTGTAGCTGCTGGCTTTTAATATTTTTTTTTTTTGGCAGTGTGGGTGAACCCCCGCTTTAAAGTAGAACTATAGGCAACACTTTTTTTTTCATTTTGGATAGAGTAAGGGAGGGTTAGAACCCCTGTCAGTTTATTTTTTACCATCCCTGTCCCATTGCAGAGATTTCCCTTCACTTCCTACCCCATAGCCAAACAGGAAATGAGAGGAAATCTATTCAAATTAAGGGAATTCATTGCCCCCCCCCCCCCCCCCCAGGCCCTCAGAACTAGTGTCCCTACTCTAAAATTTCAGGGCGGGTCTTAAACAGCAAAGGGTGTCGCCTTGATGGGAAGGGGTGGGTCATATTTAAATGAGGGGGTACACAAGTTTAGTCAGGCCTAGGGCAGCACAAACCTAAATACACCACTGACCCACCCAGGCCTCAGCCTCGGGCGTGAAGAACCCAGATCACCTGACTACTCCCAAATATATAGCCTATCCCAGTATACACAGCAGTTATAAAAAAAACTCCTGCTGATTGACTGAGACAACCTAGTTACCCATTACCTGAATCTATGGTAATCCATCATTCTAATGCCAAAAGCAACAGTGCCACCTATTGACAGAAGATTGAGACTACCCCAAACTCAGACTTAGGACAGGAATCAGTGGATCAACCTACCAATTAGCCAGGCTAGATACCACCTAGCACAACTAGATTTATTAGCAGCCCCGTTTAGGACCAGGGTGCTACATTAGCGACTTTCAATAATAACGAACTGCCTTAGCTTGCATTGGATCTGCAAGGACTGGGAGGTGTGCATCTCGGTTTCTTTTTTTCGCGTATCATGTTAGCCGTGAAGAGAAATCATAGCTTATGTTCAGTAAAGCCCTGATGACTCAATTAAACAAGATGTGAGCTGTTTGCAGGAGCCATGACAATCACGATTCTAGGAAAAACATTTTCCAGATTCTAGGAATCTAATCTTTGTGTACCTAAACCAAAGCACTCATCTCTACTCTAGTTAATGAACAACAAATGCGTAATCTAATAAACTGCACTGCCTTAGCTAGTACTCAAACCTTCACTTGAAGGAATTAAAAAAGGAGCTACTTTCCGAGATAGTCTGTATAATTGCAATCAGGTGACTTATGAGAACATTGGAGTATTTATGCACCCAATGCAGACAGCCTCTTGAAATAATTTGAACGTTGCAGTAACGTTCAGCGACTTCCTGTCTACATGCGCTCATCCTGCACTGGCTGCACATCATTGCTCTGATGGTGACAATCATGGACCATATCACCACAGAATTAAGCTCCTAGTAAATAGACACCTTTACTGAGCACTCATTGAGAGGCAGTATGTCACTAATACAGTTGAAATAAATATACCAAACGCGTTGCAGCTGCTGCTGTAATACTACTCAGTAATTGCAAGTAATTCGGAAATTAATTTATACTCTATAAGCAGCACTTAATTAGTGAGCAACCATTAATGGTTAATAAATCATAAGACTACATATATAAAACAAGTCATGAAATTAAATGAGTCTCTTATTCAGAAGAAAACATCACACATAGCAAGAGAGTGACAGTCCGATTAACACATAATCCCACGTGTGAAAACCCAGTGAGTCTCTATTTGAATATTATCCGAGATACAGTGGCTCCGATGGGTTAAGAGATAGATGTCACCAACACCTCCACAAGTGGGCCCCGCTCCTTTTGAAATAAACATTTACCAAATCAAGGTAAGCATGAAGCATAAACCAGAGATGATACTTTGGAGACTCTCCATGGGCAGGTCTCTCCTTATTTCTGGGTGTTCGCCTCACACGCTATTCCACTCGCTGAAAAATAAAGCACAGTTCCATAGCGTAATCCCGTTCACAACGTTTATTCAAACAGACCATCCCCCGTAAAAAACACACTTATAGGGCGTACACACGGTCGGACTTTGTTCGGACATTCCGACAACAAAATCCTAGGATTTTTTCCGACGGATGTTGGCTCAAACTTGTCTTGCATACACACGGTCAAAGAAAGTTGTCGGAAAATCCGATCGTTCTAAACGCGGTGACGTAAAACACGTACGTCGGGACTATAAACGGGGCAGTGGCCAATAGCTTTCATCTCTTTATTTATTCTGAGCATGCGTGGCACTTTGTCTGTCGGATTTGTGTACACACGATCGGAATTTCCGACAACGGATTTTGTTGTCGGAAAATTTTATCTCCTGCTCTCCAACTTTGTGTGTCGGAAAATCCGATGGAAAATGTCCGATGGAGCCCACACACGGTCGGAATTTCCGACAACACGCTCCGATCGGACATTTTACCATCGGAAAATCCGACCGTGTGTACGGGCCATGACTAGAATAGCATATAATACGCGTTCAAATGTATCAGTTAGTTGTCAAACTACCATCGAAAGGCCGAATCGGCATCTCACCCCCACACCATTTCCATTCGATGGGTCGGTGGATCCTCAGATGAAGTTGTGATGACGAAACGTGTCCGGGTGGGACAATACGACGGCCCATTAGGGACGTCAGCATGCCATCCAAAGATGCGGAGATTGCTACTAAACGAAAACTGTGGGGGAGAGATGCCAAATTCAGCTCTCTGATGGTATTCTGACAACGAATTGATACATTTGAACGTGGATTACATGCTATGCTTGTAAGTGTGTTTTATACGGGGGATGGTCTGTTTAAATATACTTTGTGAACAGGATTAGACTATAGAACTGTGCTTTATTTTTCGGTGAATGGAATAGGGTGTGAGGCGAACACCCGGAAATAAGGAGACCTGCCTGTGGAGAGTTTCATGCTTATCTTGATTTGGTAAGTGTTTATTTCAAACGGAGCGGGACCCACTTGTGTACTTGCGTGTTGGTAACAGCTATCTCTTAACACACTGGAGCCACTGAATCTTGGATGATATTCAAGTAGAGACTCACTGGGTTTTCGCTCATAGGATTACGTGTTAATTGGGCTATCAATCTTTTGCTATGTGTGATGTTTTTTTCTGAATAAGGACTTTATGAGACACATTTAATTTCATGACTTTTTTTTTTCCCAAATATAAGTTTTTATTAAGTTTTACAAAGACAAAGGAATAGAGAAGAGATACAATACAACTGTGGCCGTAATATACGGTCAGACTTACATACTGGTCTTACACAGAGAACTAATGCCGTGTACACACGGGCGGACTTTTCGACGGACTTTCCGATAGACTTTTGAAGAAACGGACTTGCCTACACACGATCACACCAAAGTCCGACAGATTCGTACATGATGACGTACGACCGGACTAAAATAAGATAGTTGATAACCGGTAGCCAATAGCTGCCCTAGCGTGGGTTTTCATCCGTCGAACTAGCATACAGACGAGCAGATTTTTTGACTGGATTCAGGTCCGTCGGACAAATTTGAAACATGTTCCAAATCTAAAGTCCGTCAGATTTTTGACCGAAAAAGTCCGCTGCAGGTCCGATGGAGCCCACACACGGTCGGATTGTCCGCCGGATTCGGTCCGTCGGACCAGTCCGGACGAAAAGTCCGCCCGTGTGTCCACGGCATAAGATTCCATCTGCAATGTGGATGGTATAAACTGTAATTACGAAAACGTGTTCCAGCATCACATACAGCACCCAGTTCGACAATAACCATTCCTTGTCTCATATGCCTATCTTCATAAGATGTCTCGGTCACTGGGCTGTATACATAGTCGGATTATCTGTATCCTGACCACAGTAGCAAGACTGGAGAGCGAGGCCAGTTTCAGATTGGCCAAACATAATACCATCAGTTGAGAGGATAGAAGGTAAAAAAACAAAGAGAGAGAGAGAGAGATGGGGAGGGAGGGGGGGGAGGGGGAAGTGGTATTGTTTAACACGAGTGTGATGGACGAGGTGGTAGTGCTATCCTTCCATCTGCCAGTCTCCTCGTGACCCTACGCATTTAGTTAGGTTTTCCCTTCAACTGAGAATATAAACCTATTCCATGACCTACAGATTTTAGAGTGCTTTTCTTGTTTGTGTTGTGCTGTGAGCACTAAGTGCTCTATGTTTTTTAATGTCCTCTACTTTACACAGCCACAATTCAATAGATGGGGGTGTTGTTTGTTTCCATGTAGCTGGAATACAAGATTTTGCAGCATTGAGTACATGTCTTATAATAGATTTCTTCTAGGACTGTGCCTGGATTGTAGCGGCGTGAAGCAGGAAGAACGCTGCGTCTTTCTGGATAGTGTGGTCTGTGAATTTTTGTACGAGTGTCTCTATTGTCGCAGCAGTGGGCAGGACCAAAAGATGTGGAGTAGTGTCCCTTTGTCTGTTTGGCATCTCCAACATTTGTCTGCTGTAGTAGGGAAGACTCTGTAGTAGCTGGGGGGGGGGGTATAATACCACCTTGTAAGGACCTTCTAGTTTGTTTCCTGTGTTCTGGTGCAAATGGACGATTTTAGAGAAAATCTGATAATGTTTTGTTTCTATGTGGTAGTAAACATGCATTGTAGGTCACTTTCCCATTTTTGCAGGAATATCAAGTCTGGTTGTTCCGCTGGGGTGTTAAGCAAAGTATATGTTTTTGAGAATACATGGGATAGTATCCCTTCGTCTCTACAGTATTCTTCAAATAGTAGGAAAGGGGGATTTATTTGGCGGGGCTTTTTGGGTGCCAGCAAGAAAAAAAAATGTATATAATTTCAATCCATGGTAGGTACGAAAAATACAAGATTTTTATTGTTACATACAAGACATAATAAAAGGTTGATAAAAGTTGTGTGCACATGTACAAGAATACATCTAAAATTCAAAACAGATGACATTAGAATGACTGTCCCGACATGTTTCGCCACTGTGGGCTCATCAGGGGATATTTGAAAAGCAATTAGATGCAGCACTACATACAACCAAAAACAAAATTACAACCATTGCATGGACTGAAAGTACAATACAGAAAGTTAAAATTAAAATGGTAGTAGTACAAAAGGATAGGATAGGCTGTCAGCTACCATACCCATCATCAATCGCTCACCCAAATGAGGATCTTTCGTCTGCGCCTCAAGGTCGAGTCACGAAAAACCATCAAAGTATAGTGCACATGGAGGGACGCCAGTGGGGCTCCAAAGAAACTTTAGGGCTGGAATCTAACCAACAGGGTTGTGTAAAAATGTAGTAAAAAAGATAGAAGGTGAAATAAAGGGGTGACCAGGATGGGGAGGATGTAAATGAGAGGGGGGAGGAAAGGGGGGGGGGGGGTTGGTGGGAGGTGAAGGTGGGATGGGAAGGGGGGAGAGGGGGGGTTTGGAAAAGGAAGGGAAGGAAAAGTGGGGGGGGGGAATGGAATAGTATTCTTCAAATGTTGTCAGGTCGCATTTGAATTTTGCTGGTTCTGGTATTGAATGTATGAAATTATGTAATTGGATCACCTTCCAAAATGTAAGTTGGAAGCTCCCGGTGTCGCTCATCAGGGATTGGACCGAAGTCCAGTGTTCCCCGTCTAGAAAATGCCACACTCGGGATTACATTGCAGGATCCTGTTGCGGCTTTACTTACCTTGTCCCCAGGATCCTGCGATGTCCCCCGCTGTGTCTGCGGGCTCCGTCCTCCTCCGAAGCCTCTCTGTGCCAAGTTCTGTTCCCTGCGAGCGTCGTGATGCACGGGGGCGGAGCCTGGCGGCAAATTCAAAATAATGTAGAAACCATAACACATACAGTACTGTATGAAATTATTTCACATCCCTTTTGTCCCCAGTGCTTTGGCCCATGCCCTGCATGCAGTTTTATGTTATATACCGTGTTTCCCCAAAAGTAAGACATCCTCCGAAAATAAGGCCTACTTCCAGTTTTGCCTCTCGTTGTAATATAAGGCATCCCCCCGATATTAAGACCTCCCCGATAATAAAGCATCCCCCGAACATAAGGCATCCACACGATAATAAGGCGCCTGACTCTGGACCGTAGCGGCAGGCGCCGCCGCGCAGCTCACTGATTGGCCGCAGCTGTTCAGGCTGTGCGAGGTCTCTTTAAATCAGTGAGCTGCGGCGGGCTCTCTGGATGACGAGTGACGTCCCTGATGTTGCGCAGGGGAACGTCACCCTTCAGAGAGCCCGCACCGCCGTTGCCAGACACAGGAGTCAGGCACATTGTGTGGAATCTCCCCGCCACAGGGGTGACTGAGGTGAGGGGGGATGTCTGGTGAAGGTGGGAGGGGGGAGAGACTAAACTGTCCACTGGCACAGGGGTGGGGGGAGGGGGACTTAAAATGACACATGGTGGATTTGAGGGGGGGGATCAAATCGGTACAGGAGGATCAGAAGGGGGGGAATCAAAATGGCACAGGAGGTACTAAAATGGTAATCCCCCCCTCTGATCCTCCTTTGCCATTTTTAATGGTTCCCCCCTCTGATCCCCCCTGTGTCATTTTAAGTGATCCCCCCAAACAAAAAAAGAGCAATCATTTTTTTAAGAAAACAAACACAATATTTTGTACTTTTTGCTATAATAAATATCCCCAATTTTTTTAAAAAAAAGCTACATTTTTTCTCAGTTTAGGCCAATATGTATTCTTCTACCTATTTTTGGTAATAAAAATCGCAATAAGCAAATATTGATTGGTTTGCGCAAAAGTTATAGTGTCTACAAAATAGGGGATAGATTTATGGCATTCTTTTTTTCTTTTTTTTTACTAGTAATGGCGGCGATCTGCGATTTTTATCATGACTGCGACATTATGGCGGACACATCGGACACTTTTGACACATATTTGGGACGATTGACAACTATACCGCGATCAGTGCTATTAAATGCATTGATTACTGTATAAATGTCACTGGCAGGGAAGGGGTTAACTGTGTTCCCTGACTGTGTGTTCTAACTGTAGGGGGAGGGGACTGACCAGAGGGGATGACAGATCGTGATTCCTAACTATTAGGAACTCACGATCTGTCACACCTCTCAGAACAGAACAGGGATTTGTGTGTTTACACACACACGTCCCTGTTCTGCCTCTCGTGCCCACAATCGCTCGTGGCTGGCGGTCATCGCATCCATAGGCCACGAGCATCGGCACCCCCGCAGTGCAGCGCGTGCACCTGCTATCCCGTTTAAAGGAACCGACGTATAGCTACGATGGCTAGCGGGATCGTGCCGACCTGCCGCAGTATAATGACGGCGGCTGGTCGGCAATCGGTTAAACGAGAATTGTACAAAAAAAAAAATTAAGATTGGTTAAACCTACAAGTGCTTTTTTTTACCACTACTATTCCTTCATATTGGCTTTTGGAATTTACAAATGCAGCAATTTAGAAATCAGATGAAAGGTTTAGTGCTGGGAAACACTTTTTGATAGATAAAAAGTGCAATTTATATACAAAATATATAGATCAGATCAAAATGAAGGACAAATGAGGAGGAATGAGGGACAGAGGGACATTGCTCCAAATCAGGGGCAGTTGAGAGATATGGGACTCTTCAAACACAAACCAGAACCACTGTATAACTAGCAGGTTAAAGCAGAGTTCCACACAAAAATTCAATTTCCATTTTTCGGATTCCTCCCCCCCTCCGGTGTCACAGTTGGCACCTTTCAGGGGAGAGGGGGGAGCAGATACCTGTCTAATACATGTATTTTGCTCCCATTTCCGGGCATAGATACCTGCGCCACCTGTGGGTATCTACGCCACTTCCCGCCCCCCCGCTGTCTTCTGAGAGACACACGGGTCCCAGGAGACAGCAGGGACCGGTGGCGAGTCGCGCATGCGCAGTAGGGAAGTAGGAAGTGAAGCCGCAAGGCTTCACTTCCTGATTCCCTTACCGAAGATGGCGGCGGCAGCACCCAAGAGCCGAGCCACAGATCGGCTTCGGGGTGCTGACATCGCGGGCGCCCTGGACAGGTAAGTGTCCATATTTTAAAAGTCAGCAGCTGCAGTATTTGTAACTGCTGACTTTTAAATTTAAAAAAAGGGGGGGGGGGGATTGCAGCAATTGCATCAAACCATATTCTCATCACAGTCATACAGTGGCACCAGTTATTGATACATCCAGACTACAAGCTAACAGACAGGTACTCTTAGCTATGCAGAGTATAGGTAACTAACAAAGGTTTACAGTCATGAAACAGTCAATATAATGCTGACCTTAATCCCTGCAATGCATGCATAAGGAAGGGAACAATCTCATGCAAAGAATAGGAAAGTCATCAGAGACTGCATGAAAAAGTAAGCTTAGCACAAAAGAAAACAAATCAGGTTTTGCTACAAAGCAGACACGTCAGGTTTATGGAGGATTAGAAGGAAAGAATCCCTTCCAGGAGACAATCATTATGTCTTTCCACGTCACATTCTTACAGCCGTGTCAACCAACGTCAGCACTTGGTATAAACCAGACACACATAAGATGGAAGGGACCAGGGGCGGACTGATAACTCATGGGGCCCCCGGACAATAGGAGATTATGGGGCCCCCAGGCAATCAGAGATTATGGGGCCACACAGTATACACACACACACAGTATACAATCACACAGTATACACATACATGTACACACAGTATACACAGACAGATGTAAAAAAAAAACACAGATTTATACATACTGTCCCTGGTCTTGAGGCTGGCAACCCTGATGGGGCCCCCTAGTGGCCCAGGGCCCTCGGGCAGTGCCCGAGTGGCTCAATGGTCAGTCCGCCCCTGGAAGGGATACTTTGTTAGACGTTGGCTTCTAAACCAGCCAATTGGTTTTTGCAGGAGTTGCCAGCGAATATATATTTACAAACAGCTTTTAACGCATTTGTTAGGGCTCGTTTAGACGCGCTCTGAAATTTTTAAATACCGCGGACATCCATTAACGCACATATCGTGTGAGACGCGCTATTGATGCGTTTTTGAAGCATTTGCATTACATAACACTTTCCAGGCACCTCATCAGTGTGCTGCAGTATCATCTTGGTTATTAACTCTTTCTGATCGTATCTCAAACATGCTGTAAAAAGCCATTGGGGCATTAGTGAGTTTGCAACGCAGCCCTATGCGAGTTTTACAGTCGGTACCGCTGGTCAAACTCTGCCCCCCCATGTTAAAAATACAAAGCATCACAGCCATGTGGCATCTGTACAGCCCCATCCAGCTGTATTGGGACAGTTCTGATTGGCAGCCAGGAGCCAGTAAAATCGCAGCTCAGCCACCCATTTTACCCCCCCCCCCCCTCCGGCTGCCCGTTTGAAAGAGCACGCAAAGCCAGTCGAAAGCTCTATGTCAAATTACAGCGCAAAAATGCAAACCTGAACGTGTGAACAACACTGTCTACTGCAATGGACATAATTGCCACCGTGCATTGACAAGCGTTAGTCGGGCTTCAATAACACAGATGAAACGCCTGGTTTTGAGGCTCGTGTAAACAGCCTTGAGCCGCCCATACATGGATTGATGGATTGAAATTTAGCCCAGTTCAGCAGGGAACGTACGAATTTCGATCTATGTATGGGCACCCTGGTTGTACACAAATCGTTCTATCGATCGACTTGTGTACAACTAGCCTGTTGGGTTTCTCCTGAATAATTAGTGCCATTGGCTATAGCTGGCAACACTGATCATTGGGAAGGCTCCCTGCCAGCACAACACAATAGCGCTGTGGGAGGATTTCCCTCATTAACACTATGGGGTTGATTTACTAAAGGCAAATAGACTGTGCAATTTGCAAGTGCATTTGCTCCAGGGAATTAGTAAATGAGGGGAAGCTCTGCTGACTTCCATAATCCAATCATGCGCAAGCAAAAATGTTTTTTTGTTTTGTTTTTTGTTTTTTTATCTTCCTTGCATGTGACTGGGCATTTTTTTTCAAAGTGAAGCTTTCCTCATTTACCAAGTCCTGGAGCAACTGCACTTTGCAAAGTGCACAGTCTATTTGCCTTTAGTAAAACAACCCCTGGCTAGGTTGATAGGAGAATCTAGCCATTTTCTTTTCTTTCCACCATGGTGGAAGGAAAGAAAATTGCATAATGTATGGCCTTGCCTTAGACTCGCAGAATTGGGGCTTTGATGGGCTTTTCTTTTGTTTGCTTCTAATGGGTTCTGCACCCTTTACATTTCTATGGGGGTGGAAAGGCTGCTTGAAGCAAGTCAAATGCAGGTAAGAAAAAGGTCAACTGCAGATCAAATGCACCTGTCAATGAATTCTGAATGATCTCAGAAGTGTCTCAAGCTAATTCCACTGAAACAAAATAAAGCTGGTCAACACAGACCCTTTATTCAATAATTGCACATTTTAGTCTAAGGTACAAAACTGTTCTAACTTGAACCAACAAGAGTTTTGCAAAACTCTCAACAGTGGCAATAGAGTGACCACAGAAAGCCATTCGCAGCTATGCAACCATTGAAGAGCCAAAGAAAAAAGCAACGAGATGATCCAATCACAACGCTTACCGTGCTGTATTATGGCGTGTTCCAGAAGACGGCGACCCAGCTGCTCCCCATCACCCCTAGTCTTGGACTCTTGTTCTTGGATAAACCAAGTAATCATCTCTGAAGCCACAAAGGCGCGCTCGTATTTGACTCCATCCTCTTCTCTGGCTTGTAGAAGAGGGTAGTCCGAGTTCATCACCCTGTCATAACACAAACAGCAGCATGTTACATTCCTCATTGGTTTCGGCAAAGGCCAAACTATTGAATAAAACTTCTTATATGTCTGTGCAACAACTTAGACCCCCACATCTCACTAAAAGAACAAAAAAGTATAAAGGTTTATTACAGTTCATCTGTGTGAGGACAGGGCCCGTTCACCCCACACGTGGGGGTATCCTCCGCACGTACGCAGTCACTAATACCCACCTCTGCCACCTCACTCCCAGTGACAGAATCAAGTCCCACTCTGAACCAAGCATGGACCTCATGCATGCACTTGATAACTTCTTCAGCTCTCCTATACCAACGGCTAGGTCCATGGGGTATCTGTGTTGTGGGTTCGGTTGCTTTTGGGGAACACAGACCGCTAGGAAGGGAGCCAGGACATCAATGCCCCTTGCTAGTACTTGTCACCCATGCTTGGTACCATTCTTCGCTGTCTGGCTGCTATTACATTCCCATCAGTTCATGGTTACCCGTAGAATCTATATACTTCCTGCCAGCTCCTTGCTGAGATAATCCTTTGTGGTGGCCTTCCATTCTTACACTTCACCCTATATGTGCTTTACAGGCCCTGTTCTTCTAAAACGTCATGTACCTTTATTCACCCCTTTGAATAACTTCAGACCAGGCTGAAAACAGGTGAAAAACTTTACTGGAACTTTTTCAGCAATACAATCCAACAATGTGAGAACATAGTTTCTCCCTAACGAATTAAGTCCAGGCTACCTGGTGCATACCTTCCCCAAGGTGGTTTGAGCAAATTTAACACGGACCAAATTGTAATGGCTAGATGACTGGGTCAGAGCATCTTCAAAAAAACTGCAGCTCTTGTGGGATGTTCCCGGTCTGTATTGGTCAGGATCTACCAAAAGTGGTCAAAAGTAAAGAAAACCACCAAACTGGTAACAGAGGTCATGGGCGGCTAAAGCTCATTGATGTACATTGGGTGCAAAAGCTGGCCTGTGTAGTCTGTTCCAATAGAAGAACTACTGCTCAAATTTCTGAAAAAGTTAATGCTGGTTCCGATAGAAAGGTTTCAGAACACACAGTGTATCGCAGTTTGTTGTGTGTAGGGCCTGCATAGCTGCAGACTGGTCGGTCAGGGTGCCAATACTGTCCACGGCCAAAAGCACCTACAATGGCCACACAAGCATCAGAACTAAACAACAGAGCAATAGAAAAAGATGGCCTGGTCTGATGAATTCAAGAACGGTTTGAGGAACACAAGTTTGAGGCGTTGACTTGGCCTCCAAACTCTCCAGATCTCAATTCAATCGAGCATCTGTGCAATGTGCTAGAACAAGTCCAATCCATGGAGGCCCCACCTCGAAACTTACGGGACCTAAAGAATCTGCTACTGGTAGTTGGTGCCAGATACCACAGCATACCTTCAGAGTTCTAGTGGGGTCCATGCCTCGATGGGTTATGTTGGTTGGTCATAATATTAGTCTATTTCCTTGCGGTCTAAGAATATCTAAAATTCAGCAGATTTCGGAAATGACCATGCTGTATAAACAAATACTTTGTATCCGACCAGGTTTAATGTTCACCATTAGTTGAAGAATGAGCATTAGCAGTCTGGCTGTAAGATTGCTTTCCCATTGTAGTCACTCAACTGCAACTGCAGCTGTAATATCTCTGTCCCAGTTTCTATCATTCTTGGCCAACCTCCACCAGTCTCATCAGCCAAGAGGATTTGTAAATGATCTGACAGTCACTGTAGAATTACTCCTGAATTATACGTCGATCTCATACTATGGCCACTGAAACTTGACTGTGACCAGCAAGCTGCACCCAGAATAAGGAAAGAGCAAGTGGGAACTGGAATAAAGTCTTAATGGAAGAAGAAAGGCAATTACAGAATTCTAGATGAGAATGAGGCATATGTAATCATGTGCAATACACCTACATCCATTCTCCTGACATGGGGATTATTGGAGGAAAACCTGGGCACCATTGCACTCTTGGCATCCCTCTCTGCAGTTGTCTGCCCAGTACTGTCTATGGGAACTACACGGTCAGCAGAGGGCGTACCAAGAGTAAAAGTCAGGGAACAGCAACAACAAGGAGATTCTTCGAGTGTAAGTGCATCTTATTATACTGCCCCCAGATCCCCATACACAAGTAATAGAACATGTTGAAATACTGTGAGCAACAAGCTGGACATAGGTTTCATTAGAAGTGTGTCTTCAGTTTTTACAGGGCGGGCAGTGTTGCTGCAACCTACATTCATTCCTATGGAAAAGCTGCCCACCAATAGGCCAAAACATAGATGGCCATAGGAAAGGATGGAGACTATGCATCTGCAGAAGCAGTAAAGCTCTGGGCAAAGAAGAGAGAGCAAGAGCGAATGAGAGAGGGAGAGAGAGAGAGAACTAGAGAGAGAACTAGAGAGAACGAGAGAGAGAACTAGAGAGAACGAGAGAGAGAACTAGAGAGAATGAGAGAGGGAACAAGAGAGGGAGAGAGAACTGGAGAGAATGAGAGAGGGAGAGACAGAGAGAACTAGAGAGAACAAGAGAGGGAGAGAGAGAACTAGAGAGAGGGAGAGAGAGAACTAGAGAGAGGGAGAGAGAGAACTAGAGAGAACTAGAGAGAGAACTAGAGAGAACGAGAGAGAATGAGAGAGAGAACTAGAGAGAACGAGAGAGAGAACTAGAAAGAATGAGAGAGGGAAAGAGAACTGGAGAGAATGAGAGAGGGAGAGAGAGGGAGAACTAGAGAGAGGGAGAGAGAGAACTAGAGAGAACGAGAGAGAGAACTAGAGAACGAGAGAGGGAAAGAGAACTGGAGAGAATGAGACAGGGAGAGAGAGAACTAGAGAGAACTGGAGAGAGGGAGAGAGAGAACTAGAGAACGAGAGAGGGAGAGAGAACTGGAGAGAACGAGAGAGGGAGAGAAAGAGAACTGGAGAGAACTAGAGAGGGAGAGACAGAGAGAACTAGAGAGAACGAGAGAGGGAGAGAGGGAGAGAGGGAGAGAGAGAACGAGAGAGGGAGAAATGAAACAAGAGAGAACGAGAGAGGGAGAGAGAGAACTAGAGGGAATGAGAGAGGGAGAGAGAGAGAAAACTAGAGAGAATGAGAGGGAGAGAGAAAATGAGAGAGAACAAGAGAGGGAGAGAACGAGAGAGAGAGAACGAGAGAGAGCACGAAAGAGAGAGCACGAAAGAGAGAGCACGAGAGAGCACAAGAACGAGAGGACAAGAAGGGAGAACGAGAGGGGGAGAACGAAAAGACGAGAGGGAGAGGACGAGAGAGGGAGAACGAAAGAGGGAGAACGAGAGAATGAGAGGGGGGGTACGAGAGGGGGTGAGGGGGAGAACGAGAGGATGAGAGGGGGAGGACGAGAGAGGGAGAGATAGAACGTGAGAGGGAGAGAAAGAACGAGAGAGGGAGAGAAAGAACGAGAGAGGGAGAGAAAGAACGAGAGAGAGAGAGAAAGAACGAGAGAGGGAGAGATAGAATGAGAGAGGGAGAGATAGAACAAGAGAGGCAGAGATAGAACGAGAGAGGCAGAGATAGAACGAAAGAGGCAGAGATAGAACGAGAGAGGCAGAGATAGAACGAGAGAGGCAGAGATAGAACGAGAGAGGCAAAGATAGAACGAAAGAACGAGAGAGGGAGAGATAGAACGAGAGAGGCAGAGATAGAACGAGAGAGGCAGAGATAGAACGAGAGAGGCAAAGATAGAACGAAAGAACGAGAGAGGGAGAGGTAGAACGAGAGAGGGAGAGATAGAACGAGAGAACGAGAGAGGGAGTGATAGAACGAGAGAACGAGAGAGGGAGAGAGAGAACTAGAGAGAACGAGAGAGGGAGAGAGAGAGAAAACTGGAGAGAATGAGAAGGAGAGAGAGAGAAAACTAGAGAGAATGAGAGGGAGAGAGAGAACAAGAGAGGGAGAGAACAGGAGAGAATGAGAGAGAGCACGAAAGAGAGAGCACGAGAGGGGCAGAACAAGAGGACAAGAGGGGGAGGGGGAGAATGAGAGGACAAGAGGGGGAGGACGAGAGGGGGAGAACGAGAGGACGAGAGGGGGAGGACGAAAGGGAGAGGATGAGAGGGGGAGAACGAGAGGACGAGAGGGGGAGGACGAGAGAGGGAGAGATAGAACGTGAGAGAGAGAGATAGAACGTGAGAGGGTGAGATGGAACGAGAGAGGGAGAGATAGAACGAGAGAGGGAGAGATAGAACGAGAGAGGGAGAGAGAGAACTAGAGAGAACAAGAGAGGGAGAGATAGAACGAGAGAGGGAGAGAGGGAGAGATAGAACGAGAGAGGGAGAGATAGAACGAGAGAACGAGAGAGGGAGAGATAGAACGAGAGAACGAGAGAGGGAGAGAGAGAACTAGAGAGAACAAGAGAGGGAGAGAGAAAACTAGGGAGAATGAGAGGGAGAGAGAGAACGAGAGAGAACAAGAGAGGGAGAGAACAGGAGAGAACGAGAGAGAGAGAGAACGAGAGAGAGCACGAGAGGGGAGAACTAGAGGACAAGAGGGGGAGGACAAGAGGGGGAGGACGAGAGGGGGAGGACGAGAGGGGGAGAACGAGAGGATGAGAGGGGGAGGGGGAGAATGAGAGGGGGGGAGGGGGAGAGAGGGAGAGATAGAACGTGAGAGGGAGAGATAGAACGAGAGAGGGAGAGGTAGAACGAGAGAGGGAGGGGTAGAACGAGAGAGGGAGAGGTAGAACGAGAGAGGGAGAGGTAGAACGAGAGAGGGAGAGGTAGAACAAGAGAGGGAGAGATAGAACGAGAGAGGGAGAGATAGAACGAGGAAGGGAGAGAGGGAGAGATAGAATGAGAGAACAAGAGAGGGAGAGATAGAACGAGAGAGAGAGAGAGAGAGAGAGAGAGAGAGAGAGAGAGAGAGAGAGAGAGAGAAAACGAGAGAGAGAGAGAGAGATAGAACGAGAGAGAGAGAGAGAGAGAGAGAGAACGAGAGAGAGAGAGAGAGAGAACGAGAGAGAGAGAGAGAGAGAGAACGAGAGAGAGAGAGAGAGAGAGATAGAACACGAGAGAGAGAGATAGAATGAGAGAGAGATAGAATGAGAGAGGGAGAGATAGAGGAGGGAGGGAGAGATAGTACGAGGGAGGGAGAGAGAGAACGAGGGAGGGAGAGAGAGAACGAGGGAGGGAGAGAGAGAAGGAGGGAGGGAGAGATAGAACGAGGGAGGGAGAGAGAGAACGAGGGAGGGAGAGAGAGAACAAGGGAGGGAGAGAGAGAACGAGGGAGGGAGAGAGAGAACGAGAGAGGGAGAGAGAGAACGAGGGAGGGAGAGAGAGAACGAGAGAGGGAGAGAGAGAACGAGAGAGGGAGAGATAGAACGAGAGAGGGAGAGAGGGAGAGATAGAACGAGAGAGGGAGAGAGAACGAGAAAGGGAGAGAGAACGAGAGAGGGAGAGATAGAATGAGAGAGAGAGAACTGTAAATAAAATATTGCTAAAACACATCTATAAAAAAGGAGCAATACATTTCTCCTCACTTCCTGTGTGGTCACCTGGACAGCAGTGAAGTTCAGTCTTCCTAACAGATGGTAATAAAAGCCTGACAGGGGTCATAACCTTTCCCTGTCCCAACCGAAACAAGAAAATATATGTTCTGGCCAAGGTTTGGCTTTAAATAGGGGACGATTTGGGCAGGAGAAGGTCCTTCACATTACATACTTTTCAGAAATGCGCTGTCCTCTTGCGAAAACCATAATTTCTAGGTCCAGTGGGGAAGTTCCATCATCTTTTCTAAAGCGGTAGAAGCGTCCTGAATCTTTAAAACTCCTATATTGATCACACACTGCAATGAAAAAGAAAAGGTCAGGGTACAATCAGAAAACATGGCAAACCACTTGTACGTACAGCAAAAACGTGTATGTAAGGGCAATCTACTACAAATAACACATCTTTCCTAGAAGAAAAATGGGATAACCGCACTCAGATATGCAGAAAATCATAGGAGTTTATTGAAGACAATCCATCAAAACAGACACAACAGCATCTACAGGACAGGAACAGCGTTGACGCTTTTCTAGCTCCAAGTGCTTAGTCATAATGACTAAGCACTTGGAGCGTGAAACGCGTCAACGCTGTTCCTACTGGAGAAGTCCTGGAGACGCGCATGGGAGGAGGAGGAGGAGACAAGGGAGCTAGACAACAGAAGGTCTTGGGAGGAGCGGAGAGGATGGTTTGGGTGATATTTGGAGATAAGTTTGGTGATGTAGCTCGGGGGCAGAATTGTGAATGGCTTTGTATGTTATTGTTAGTGTTTTGAATTTTATTCTTTGGGCAATGGGAAGCCAATGGAGGGATTGGCAGAGAGGAGCAGCAGACACTGAATGGTTGGTAAGGTGGATGAGTCTGGCAGCAGCATTCATGATAAACTGAAGAGGGGATAGCTTGCGGAGAGGTAGGCCAATGAGAAGGGAGTTGCAATAGTCAAGGCGAGAGACAACAAGGGAGTGAATAAGTTGCTTTGTGGTCTTGACGGTTAGAAAGGGGCGTATTTTGGAGATGTTTCGGAGGTGAAGTCTGGACAGTGATTGGATAGGTCAGAGTCTAGGATTACACCTAGTACCTTGGCATGAGGGGAGGGACTGATGGTTGTATTATTGATCTTGATGGAGAAGTCAGGGGAAGGGGCGCAGGCTGGAGGAAAGATTATGAGCTCAGTTTTAGAAAGATTGAGTTTGAGGAAGTGGTGTGACATCCATGTTGATATGTCAGTTAGTAAGTTAGTGATGCGAGAGAAGATTGAAGGAGTGAGGTGAGGAGTAGAGAGATAGATTTGTGTGTCATCAGCATAGAGGTGGTACTGGAAGCCATGGGAGTTTATCAACAGACCAAGGGAGGAGGGTCCAAAGACAGAACCTTGAGGTAACCCTACAGAAAGAGGAAGTGGAGAGGAGGAAACAGAGTTATAGGTCACACTGAAGGAGCACTGTGATAGGTAGGAGGAGAGCCAGGAGAGAGCAGAGTCTTGAAGGCCAAGAGAGTGGAGTTTTTTTGAGGAGGGGGGGATGGTCAACAGTATCAAAGGCTGCAGAGAGGTCGAGTAGTATGAGTATGGAGTAGTGGCCATTGGCTTTAGCAGTTAGTAGTTCATTCATGAGTTTTAGTAGGGCAGTTTCAGAGGAGTGCAGCAAGCGGAAGCCAGACTGTAAGGGGTCAAGAAGGTTGCTGTCAGTTAGGTAGGAGCTAAGACAGTTGTAGACTAGGCCTCATGCACACAAGACGCTGTTAAACGCACGTTCAGAGGCAGTTGGACACTTTTTTCAACTGCCCCTGAACCCATTCAATGTTATCCTATGTGTCCATGTACGCAGTCTTGTTTTTTGGCATTTTTAGGCAGTTGTGTTTAACCTTGTTTTTCCAGAAGCAAAAAAATGGGTTCAGACGCAAAAGTTTTCCAAGTTTCAGGCGCCAAACGCAGCTAAACACCGGTACCGCGTTTGCGTTTATAAGTGTTTTTAAAGGAACCCTATTTTTTCGACCAGAAAACACAGAAATATGATGGTAAACTGCAGCAGAGAATGACATTTTACGACCCGACTTTGGTGCCCCATATCTCGGGGCCACTTGGTGCTAGGAACCCTAAATTTGGTGTGCTAACACAGTGTATCCAAATTTGGGGTTCCTAGCACCAAGTGGCCCCGAGATATGGGGCCCCAAAGTCAGGTCGGAAATTTCATTCTCTGCTGCAGAAGTGCTTGACATTTTGCGACCCGCCGGCTCAGCGCGGATCAACGGAGCGATACCCGCTTAGCAAGCGCATGTCCAAAAACAGATCCTCCCGGGATCCGCCCGTGTGAAAGGGGCCTTATTGTGTGTGTTGATATTTTTGTAATGCAGCCACAGCCAGAATAAATCAGCCTGTCCCCCTGCCAGCACATGCACAGAGGACTGCTGCTATCTGTAAGCTCAGGCTCCCTGTTTGCCCTTTGAATTGCATTTCTTTCCAGTAGATTGGAATCACCATTTGAAGCCTTTGCTTGCTTTAGCTGGCCAAACATGGATCAAAATTTGCCTGGTTCAGCGGGGATTGTCAAATTTCAATCAATCTATGTGCTAGCTGGTTGTTTACAAAAGTCAAATTGATCAATCTGGCAACGCTGATCATTGTATTCTGCCAGCAGGTAAGGCTCCCCGCTGATAGAATATGATAGCTCAGCGGGAGTGATTCCCCTATCCACATCACATCATATATGGCCACCTTTGCAATTTTGACAAGATATGGAATTAAACGTTCAAATGCTTAAAGTGTTACTAAACCCAGGACTCTGCATTCACTATATCTGGTCTTCCACAGTACACAGAACATGGAAATGCGATAGTTTTAGTAAATATAAACTGCTAAACACCTTTTCTCATCAGCAGTATATAGCAGTCTTGTGACTTCTATCAGTGTCTGGATAAAGCTTGTAGGAGGAGTTTTCATTCTTCTCTGACTGTTCTATGAGGCTGCATGACCCCTGACCCTCTGTCTGGACAGTGCTGATTGGCCCTGTGCTGATTACATGCCCCCCCCCCCAAAAAAAAACACTCTCTAGCAATACACTCCAAACCGATCATGTGCAGAGTGCCTCCAAGGCTCTGTACTATCAACAGATTGAATTGAGGACTGTGGAAGAAGGGGAGGATCAGAGAAGACAGGATCAAACAGACTTTTTACACAACGTGGAGGAATAACCCCTTAGGTTCCACAGTGAGTATAACAAGCATGCTTTACTGCATATACAGACTCATTTTACTGTTGTGGGTTTAGTAACACTTTAATGAAATTGCCATGTGTATGGGTAGCTTTACGGTAAAGCTGATGGTAAAATCTCCTTCCCAGTTTTTGAGATGATCATTTTTAGGAGAACATTGGCATGAAATAAAATAATGAATAATAAAAAGGAAAAAGAAAAAAATCTGTTGCTATATGTTGTGACAGAGGAATTGATTTATGACGACTTGTATTGTAACCAGGAGGTTTGCTTTAAAGTAAAAATTATAATAATATATATAAAACTATTATAAATTAACCTACCGACGTAACATACTCCGACGTAACACATAAAAGCGGCCTCACTGCACTGGACTTTATTTTACGTGGGGCCACATATATGTTTCCCCCTTTCCCAGCACAGAGGCTGGGGGGGGTCTTACTGAGAACCAACGATCGGGACCCGGATCTCCCGGTCCCAGGTCACCTGATCACTATAGTAGCCTCTGATTGGCTACCACAGTGAATAGTCAGTGTGAAGCCTGCCCTGGTGTTTTTTTTTTTCTTTCTGTGAATGGGGAAGAAGAATACAATGTATCTTTCCCGTTCCTTGCAGACTGTTTGTAAAAAATTTTTTATAAATAAATAAAATTAAAGAAATCAAGAAAAATACCTAGATCAAGGTCAAAAGTCAAGGTCAGTATATTTTGGACAGGTATTTTTTTTTTTTTAATTTGCATCAGTGTCAGTATGTTTTAGGTAGGACAAAAAAAAAAAGGCAAAATGCGCACTATTTCTTCTTTGCTGTACTACAGGTACAAACAACATACCCATATGTGGTATCGATGCCATCGTCAGGAGCAGAAGAATTTATTTTGGTTTGTTCTTTGGTGGGAGGTTATGGTAGTAACAAGAAATACACAGCTACGTTTCAAAAAATGTTTTTTTTTACTATTTTGTGCCAGTTTTCCTTTGATAATAATAATAATAATAATAATAATAATAAAAAAATTCAGATTTGCATAACTAGTTACTACCAAATGAAAGCCAAATTAGTCCAGAAAAAAAAAGAAAACGCGATATAATCCACCTGGATGTACAATATAGCTACTTAAAGACCAGCCTCGTTTTGGAATTTAGGTGTTTACATGTTTAAAACAGTTTGTTTTTTTTTTGCTAGAAAATTACTTAGAACCCCAAACATTATATATATTGTTTTTTTTTCTAACACCCTAGAGAATAAAATGGCGGTCATTGCAATACTTTTTTTCACACCGTATTTGCGCAGCGGTCTTACAAGCTCGCTTTTTTTTTGGAAAAAATTCAATTTTGAATAAAAAAATAAGACTACAGTAAAGTTAGCCCAATTTTTTTTTATATTGTGAAAGATAATGTTACGCCGAGTAAATTGATACCCAACATTTCATGCTTCAAAATTGCGCCCGCTCGTGGAATGGCGTCAAACGTTTACCCTCAAAAAACGTAAAAAAAAAATGTTAAAAAAATTCTACAGGTTGCATGTTTTGCGTTACAGAGGAGGTCTAGGGCTAGAATTATTGCTCTCGCTCTAACGATCGCGGCGATACCTCACATGTGTGGTTTGACTACCGTTTTCATATGCGGGCGCTACTCACGTATGCGTTCGCTTCTGCGCGCAAGCTCGTCGGGATGGGGCATTTAAATTTTTTTTTTTTTTCTTATTTATTTTACTTGATTTTATTTATTTTTACACCTTTTGAAGAAAAAAAAAAAAACTGTGTCACTTTTATTCCTATTACAAGGAATGTAAACATCCCTTGTAATAGAAAAAAGCATGACAGGTCCTCTTAAATATGAGATCTGGGGTCAAAAAGACCTCAGATCTCATATTTACACTAAAATGCAATAAAAAAAAAAAAAAGTAATTTAAAAAAATGACATTGAAAAAATGTGGCTTTAAGACGTATGGGCGGAAGTGACGTTTTGACGTCGCTTCCGCCCTGCAGTGTCATGGAGACGGGTGGGGGCCATCTTCCCCTCACTCATCTCCATGCACAGCTAGGGAAAGGACGCGATCGCCTCCGCCGCTGCCGACGGCCCTGGTAAGCGGCGGAGGGCACCGGATCGCGGCGGGAGGGGGGGAGCCCCTCTCCCGCCACCGATAAAAGTAATCCCGCGGCGAATCCGCCGCAGAGACCACTTTTATCTTGTAGCCGACTGCCTGGCCGAAAACGGGGATAACAACGATATCCGCCGCAAATGTTAGGACGTATATGTACATGCGGCGGTCGGCAAGTGGATAGTTGTGGTCATATGTACAGTTTTACTAACACATGTCAAAATTGCAAAATTGGGCTTAGGCATTTAGATTTGTTTTACCTTTTAGGTGTGAAGGGGTTAATATAATTATTATAAATTATTACTATAAATATTATAAATTAAACCTTTAATCAAATTACTCACCATGATGGATAAGATCGTGTTCCATCGTTTTTTGCATCAGTTGCACAGCTGTAGGCCTGTCGGGGGCTTCTTTCCTATCGACAAGCCAATCAACCACTTCTCTGGCCATAAAACAGTTGGGATATGTCCTCAGATTGGACCGTCTGTCCCTTACGATCTTGTCTTCATGCAGCCGGAGCCTAAGAAACAAATATGGACTATTAGATGCAAATATTGCTTGCATATATTATAAATAAAAGTTCCCCCCGGCTTATAGACACAGACTGGGTGGCTCGGAAGAGCCCCGCATGGGCGTCCCCAACGGCGTCCCCAATCGCCGAAGAGGATGGGCCTGGAGCACTGGGGGGGGGGGGGTGGGGGGACCGAAGAGGATTGGGGATGTTCTGTGCAAGACCATTACACAGAGCAGGTAAGTATAACATGTTTGTTATTTTGGGTAGAAAAAAAAAAAAGGTTGAGCCCTGGTTCCCATTGGTGCGATTTGACATGTCAAATCGCATGTCAAATCGGCGGAAATTGCTGGAAACTGATGTCCGCCGGTGTCCCGCGATCGGGTCTCAGAACGGCAGAACAGGGGGATGCCTTTGTAAACAAGGCATCTCCCTGTTCTGCCTAGTGACACAACACTGATCGTCTGCTCCCTCTCATCGGGAGCAGCGATCAGTGACGTGTCACAGTAAGCCACGCCCCCTAACAGTTAGAATCACTCCCTAGGACGCACTTAACCCCTTCACTGCCAGTGTCATTTGCACAGTAATCAATGCATTTTTATAGAATGGATCGCGGTATAAATGGCAATGGTCCCAAAATAGTGTTAAAAATGTCCACCATAATGTCGCAGTCACGATAAAAATTGCAGATCGCCGCCATAACTAGTAAAAAAAAAAAAGAATAATAAAAACGCCATAAAACTACCCCCTATATTGTAGACGTTATAACTTTTACGCAAACCAATCAATATACCCTTATTGCAATTTTTTTTTACCAAAAATATGTAGAAGAAAACATATCGGCCTAAACTGAGAAAAAATTAGCTTTTTTTAAAAAAAAAAAAAAAAATTGGGGATATTTATTATAGCAAAAAGTACAAAATATTGCTTTTTTTTAAAAAAATTGTCGCTCTATTTTTCTTTATAGTGCAAAAAATAAAAAACCGCAGAGGTGACCACCAAAAGAAAGCTCTATATGTGGGAAAAAAAGGACATCAATTTTGTTTGGGAGCCACGTCACACGACCGCGCAATTGTCAGTTAAAGCGACGCAGTGCCGAATCGCAAAAAGTGGCCTGGTCATTTGGCAGCCAAATGGTCCAGGGCTGAAGTGGGTAATAGAACAAGCTGAAGTTATAAGCTGATTGGCTACCATGCCCAGCTGCACCAGAATCTGTCGTAGCTTTACATCGGCTCGTGGGATCGGGATAGCAGGTGTGGGGGCGCCGATGCTCGTGGCCAACGGACACGATGACTTCCGGCCATGAATGATCGCGAGCACGAGGGACAGAACAGGGAAGTGTGTGTGAAAACACACACTTCCCTGTTCTCAGAGGAGTGACAGATCGTGTGTTCCTATTAGCTAGGAACCACGATCCGTCACTTCCTCTAGTCAGTCCCCTCCCCCCTTCAGTTGGAGTCACATCCCAGGGAACACAGTTAACCCCTCGATTGCCCCCTAGTGTTAACCCCTTCACTGCCAGCAACATTTTTACAGTAATCAATGCATTTTTATAGCACTGATCGCTGTATAAATGCCAATGGTTCCAAAAAAGTGTCAAAATTGTCTGATGTGTCCGCCATATAAATTGCAGATCACCGCCATTACTAGTAAAAAAAAAAAAATAATAATAAAAATGCCATAAATCTATCCCCAATTTTGTAGACGTTATAACTTTTTGCGCAAACCAATCAATATACGCTTATTGCGATTTTTTTACCAAAAATACGTAAAAGAATACATATTGGCCTAAACTGAGAAAAAATTTGCTTTTTTTAAAAAAAAAATGGGGATATTTATTATAGCAGAAAATACAAAATATTGTGTTTTTTTTTTCAAAATTGTCGCTCTTTTTTTGTTTATAGCGGAAAAAAAAAAAACCGCAGAGGCGATCAAATACCACTAAAAGAAAGCTCTATTTGTGGGAAAAAAAGGACGTCAATTTTGTTTGGGTGTAACGTCGCACGACCACGCAATGGTCAGTTAAAGCGATGCGACGCAGTGCCGAATCGCAAAAAACGGCCTGGTCATTTAGCAGCCAAATCTTCCGGGGCTGAAGTGGTTAACTTTGTTAATGACTAACCAACACCATACCCTCAGCGGCTCGCAGAAGACAGTGTGAACTGCCAATGAGAGGGATGCGATGTGGGAACCAGCGCTGTAATCGCGCTGGTTCCCACATCGCACATATGTATACCCAAGATAAGGCTCGGTTGACACTGGTGCGATGCGGGAAACCCTGCAAATCCAGAGGGGATTCCCACATCGCACCTGAATCGCCGGCTGCCCTCTGCCAACCGCTGCGGGTGTCAATACAACGTTAATGACACCCACTGATCGGTTCACAGATCACAGTGCAAACTGTGAATTCGGACACCCAATGCGATCCGATTCCGGTGCAGACAAAAAAAAAAAGAGAACCTGGCCAAAAATAGGCGAATAAGCTTGTAGCATCGTACTCAAAATGGACTTGAGGCTGTAATTCAGGAATATGCAATTAGTGGACCTCCAGCTGTTGCAGAACTACAAGTCCCATGAGACATAGCAAGACTCTGACATCTACAAGCATGACACCCAGAGGAAGAGGCATGATGGGACTTGTAGCTTTGCAACAGCTGGAGGTCCCCTAATTGCAAATTCCTGCTGTAATTGGTGCCAAAGATGCTTCAACAAAGTGTTGAGCAAAAGCTGTGATACTTCTGTACATGGGATTTTTTTAAAATTTGCAAAGATTTCAAACAAACTTCTTTCCCGTTGTCATTATGCGGTATGGTTTGTAGAAATTTAAGGAAAATAATGCATTTAATCATTTTTGGAATAAGGCTGTAACATAACAAAATGTGGAAAAAGTGAAACACTGTGAATATTTTCCGGATGCAATATATATTTATTATTTATAAATACATACATACATACATACATACATACTGTACGCACACACTTTTTAACAACTGTTCATGCACATGCATTTAAATACTATATGCTATGTAGATAGGGGGTTCGGCTTTAACCATTTGCTTCCTGTGCACCTAAACCCCCCTCCTGCCCAGATCAATTTTCAGCTTTTAGTGCTTTTACTCTTTGACCGACAATTGCGCGGTCATACAACACTGTACCCATATGAATTTTTTTTATTTTTTTTCTCACAAATAGAGCTTTCTTTTGGTGGTATTTGATCACCTCTGGTTTTTTTATTCTTTGTTAAAAAAAATTAAAAAAGACCGAAAAATTAAAAAAAAAAAAAATACAAAACCGTTTTATATTTTGTTAATAAATTTTGCAAACAGGTAATTTTTCTCCTTCATTGATGTACGCTGATGAGGCTGCACTGATGGGCACTTATGGGCTGCATTGATGGACACTGATAAGGTGGCACTAATGGGCACTGATGAGGTGGCACTGGTGGGCACTGATAGGTGGCACTGATGGGTGGCATTGATCGGTGGCACTGATGGGCGGCACGCTGTCAGCGTGAGGAGAAAAAAAAAAAAAGATTACCGATCTTCTGTTTACATCACGTGATCAGCTCTCATTGGCTGACAGCTGATCACGTGGTAAGGGGCCAGGATCGACCCCTTACTCCAATCTGTGATCACCCGAGTCTCATTGACTCAGTGATCACAGGGTGCGCGCAGGACTGCTTCCCGGAAAAGTAGGTCTGCGCTGTAGCCGTCATTCAGCTATAGCACGGATCTGAAGGGGTTAAAGCAGGCATGGCCTGGGCAATTTGCCTTATGCCCCATAGCTTAATTTCTTACCAACGTACTGATGTAAAGCATTGCAAAACACTGCAGCGCATAGAAAAAAAAAAAAAAAGGGTGAAAAAAAAAAGCAAGCACTGCCATGCATTCCAGCAGTGCCATGCATCACACAGCGGTGCACATTCATAGCGCATACTACTGCGTTTTATGTGCACATTAACCTAAGCTGTTGTGAATAAATCTTATACGATGACAACGAGAACCCATTTCCATGATCAAATTATAGAACACGCCTCGTATTAATTATTCATGATGAACATGGATACATTAATTATTAGATTGTAAGCTCTTCTGAGCAGGGCCCTCTTAATCCTCTTGTATTTTATTGTATTCTAACTGTATTGTCTCCCTTTTATATTGTAAAGCGCTGCGTAAACTGTTGGCGCTATATAAATCCTGTATAATAATAATAATAATAATTAATAAACTCATTTGTGCCCGGAGTTCTAAAAAGAACTTGTTCATTTTCCTTTCCCAGGCTGGGTTTACTGCACCGCAGTATGCGTTATGCTGGCCCAATAAAAAGGAGAAGTCTGCACAGTGTCCAAAAAACCTCAAAAGCAAAACAAGCATTCCCAATGACAAAATAAAGACCCCCAGAGGTTTATCAATGCAAGCGGACCAAGGAGAAAGATCACAGTGTTTATTATATGATGGAGCTGAACTACTGGATGTGTTAACATAGTCACTGACGTGCCATTAAACAGGAAACATTCCGCCTGTCATGGGAAAATGTGTGTTATCCATTACAGCAACGGAGCAACACAAGCTGGACATTTCATTCAGTCCAAAAGTTTGGTCTACTATTAAAAACGTAGGAGGTTTAGGCTATAGATTCCTTTTAATAAAAGTATTAACATTTTCTACTTTTAACTTGTTTATAAGAGCCACAGGGGGTCCATTTTTTTCTTTCCCCAAATTGAATTGAGCATTAAGTTGATGAAACACAAGAAAGAGAAATACTCTGCGAGCAAAACTTCTGATCCTGTTGCCAAATTCTTTTTTTATGTCTTCCAAGTTATGCAACAAAAGGATGCGCTAATCTAAGCACATTGCGCCAGTTTTTTAAATTTAATCTTATTTTATTCAGATAGAGGACAAAATAAGTAAACATTACAATCATTGGTAAGGTACACCAACAATAATTATCAATTACATCGGAACAAATGCATATCCAGGTTACATAAAAATGAATCAGGAGACCACCTGTGATAGCAACACCTGAAAACATTCCAGGTTAAAGTAGCAATCACTATCAATTCAGAGAATTGAATCATAGGTGTCCCATATGTGATGCATCAGTAAAGGTTATATTGAAAACCTGTTCTTCTGAAAAATAATACGTCGTAGGGGTCACACACTGAATCAGTAACAATGGGTATGTTGAAGTCATGGTGCAGTCACTCAATGAATTACTAAGGGTTTATATAGACATAGAGGAAAAAGAATAGGGGTAGAAAAGAGGGGCCAGAAAGATTAGGAACAAGAAGCACTCCATCCTAGTCATGAGGTGATGTCGTCTAGGCCACTCTCAGCCAAGGAGGTAAACTCCGAGGAGTATCGGAACATGGACCATGAAGTCCAAGTGAGGGAAAACTGTTAAGTCTTTACCACATTCTTCCGCCAACAGACGTTCAAGGTCCCTAATGCAGTCCAATTCAGTAGCCCAATCCCCGAGGGAAGGCATGGTTGTCGATCTCCAGTGACGGGGAATCACTACTCTGGCCGTTGCCAGAAAGTGTCGCAATCAGGGCCGTCTTTAAGGCAGGGCAAAAGGGGCAGCTGCCCTGGGCCCTGTCATTGTTGTGGGGCCCAAAGCAGCTGCCTCATACTTGCCAGCTATCCCAGTTTAAATTCCCTTGTCCCTTGAAGCTTTAGTCCTGTGCTGTGTCCCGATATCTCAGTGTGAAGTGCTGCTACTAATGCTGTCCAGCTCTGCCTTATTGTTGTGTATGGATGACTCACCTGCAGACCCTGTGTTTACATGTAAATTACCGTAATTTATATGTAAATAACCGTCATTTATATGTAAATAGCGGCGGCATTACCAAATAAATAGCATGCGGCCGGCGGCATTGATATATAAATAAAGGCGGCATTCATATGTATATCATGCTCCCCTGCAGTGAGGATATGATGTGCTGTAACCTCTAGCAACCAATCAGTGAGCAGTAATACTTACAGTAATCTCTAGCAACCAATTAACAAGCAGAAATCATTTGCTGTAACCTCTAGCAAATAATCAGTGAGCCGTAATGTGTGCTGTAACCTCTAGCAACCAGTCAGTAAGCAGTAATGATATGCTGTAACCGCTGGCAACCAATCACAATTGCTGCCTGATCTGACACAGTAAACTGATTTCAAGTCTAGCTGCTATTTATTGTATGTCTCAGAGCAGGTGGAGTGAAATTGCATGGGGAGGGGGGGGGGCCCCAAGAAAATCTTTGCCCAGGGTCCAATCAATATTAAAGACGGCCCTGGTCGCAATACATCTTTTTTAATGGATTTGAATTTGCCAGGGAGTATAGCTAGATAAGAGACCTACCTCTGGTGAAGGTTGAATGGAAGTCGCCATCAGTTTACTGTATAGTTTGAAGATTCGTTGCCAAAATCCCTGTACAGGAGGGCATTCCCACCAGATGTGGAGCATGGTACCCTGGGAGCCAAGGCACCGCCAACAGGTATCTGGTACTGCCGAGTTGAAATTGTGTATAATCGAAGGGCATCTGTACCATCTTGTTACCAGTTTAAATCCTTTTTCCTGGGTCTTAGTTGCGACAGTTTTTTTAAACAACTTTTACTGAAATGTCAGAGACATTTTTTATTAAAGTTTAACTGTCTGCCATGTGGCGCAAGGAAGTGGATTGCCTCGCACTGCGCTGTGGCGTGTAGGCAGGTGCAGTCTGTTTTCTCCACTACAGGTTACGCTCAGTGGCATTGCAGTTGAAGAGGAAGTCAAGAGGAGCATGTGACAGACCTAGCCGGGACAGAGGCTGTTGGAGAGGACTGAATGCAAGCCTCTTGCCTTTTGATTATGGGCCCTGGATTTTCAAGGGAACAATACTCTTTGTGAGGTGAATTGGAAATCCAGTCTGAACTGTACTAATCGGACTCAGTTGTGTATATATGTATATATTGTATGTTGTTTGATTGATACTGTTGGGACACATACTGTGAGGAGATGCTGGTGTCATCAACTCCAACTACAAAAAGAAACAAAAAGAAGAGAGGGCGCACCGACCTAGCGCATTACCACTGATAGCGTTTATTAAAAAGTCATCAACTCAAACTACCTGTCTTGTTCTCTGCTATAATGTGTTTAATGTAAATGAGTTTAGTCTCGCTTACCACAGGTTCTAAGGGTATTCCACATATTGTTGTTTGTTCTAATTAACCCTGTGTTTATGTTAATTGAATGAGCTGATCACATTGTCCTGATCACAATGTAGGAGACGGGACGACTCCTATTGGAGCTGCTACTATTGTGAAAAAATGTCCTGTGGTTGTACTTATGATAATTAACTCAGTCTGGGCAAAAGGTCATGTCTCAGTCACCTAGGCTGTATAAAGGATTAGTTAATTAGCTCATGTTAATTAGGTTAGGTTTTAGTCATTCTGCTGTGTATATATTTGTGTGAGATTTCAAATAAAGAGAGTTCATGTTAGCATCTAAGCAAGTGTCGCCTTGTTTTGTGCTCAGAGAGGTTGGAATATCTGATCTCTATATCCAGACTACAAGGAAGTGGTATACTGACGGAAGCACTCAAGCAGAGTGTGGGACGTTCCGTGACATTGGTGGCAAGCAGTGGGAAAGCTTCCTGCAGTCTGGGAAATCTAAACCTCCACCTGGATCCAAGATCAGCATAGCAGACTTCAGTCACCCCAGCGGAGATATGGACCTGGCATCAGAGTTCCCCGGGCTGCTGCCGATCATCCTTTCAACATACACCAGGACTGTGTCTGAGGATGAATACCTGGAGCTTAGGCAGCAAATTCGGGTGGAGCTCTGGATTGGAGCCCTCCAGCTCGCTAGTATAAAACAGGGCAAGTGCTTTCCAATCCAAGAGCACTGGGTCAGTGACCAACGGGCATTTCGGATGGCATTCCTGGGAGAGCGGCCCCAGGAGCAATGGGTGACTGAGTTGGACAGGCTGGTCCAGCAGGAGATAGAGCTGGACAATAGTTATCGGGCTCTGCAATGGCTCGCAGAGGAGGGATATTTAGGGGAGACAACAGAATGCTCTCCGGGGGGATATGACTTTGGAGGCCCTGGATTGCTGTGGGAGTGCCTTACAGATCATTTTGTGTTTGGCGATGAAGGGGAACCTGACCTTGAGGACCTGCGAGAATATAGAGAGGCTATGCTCGGTCTTGCAGGGGTCTCAGAGCTCAAACCTGATCTGGACCATTTGCTAAGGAAGGAACAGCATCTGGAAAGAGCATACAGGAAACTGCTAGAGCACATTCAGCAGCATGCCAGAGAATCGGCAGTGGAAAATCCGGAGATTGACATCCCCAAACCTGAAGTGCTGACAACAGGGCAGAGCTCTGCTAACCTCTGCCCAGCAATGACAGCATCTTTTGGGTTCCATGGACAGGAGATGGTGAACCTATATCCCCAGACATCAGTTGCAGAGACATGGGATTTGATAGACTTTTCTGCTGAGGAAGAACAACCTGATGAGCCTCCAGCAGAAGAGCTGCTATCAGGGCCAAAGTTCACTGTGCTCTGCTCAGCACCAACAGTGGCTTTGGCCTTCTTGAGAGAAGAGGTAGTCAGCCTTTCTCCCACAACACTGACAGGGACATGTGATTTTCTGCCAGCAGCATCTATGGAGTTACAACAAACTTCTCCAGCTGAAGAAGATCTGGTATCTGAACAGAGGGTCCAAGACCTTTGTCCCACACTTTTAGCAATTCCAGAAACTGAGGATTTGATAGATGTTTCTGTAGAGGAGAAACCACATAGCAAACCCCCAGCAGAAGTGCTGGCAACCGGACAGAGGGTCCAAGACCTCTGCCCCACACCTGCAGCAATTCTGGAGGCCCAAGGTGAGGAGGTGGCAGTCTATCGCGAGCTGCAGATCAGGATCCAAGGAGAGAATGCAGTCATCACCTCACAACTGCAGCTTGATCTGGTGTCGGTGGATGGGGCTTTAGTCCCCACCTGTATACCCCAGGGATGCTGGGCAGTCGGCCCAGATCCCCAACAGCATGATGGCGTGAGCCCAGTCCCCCTGTCTTCTCTCCAGCTGCAGAAAGGACTCCAGGGAGAAGGGCCAGTTCAGGCCTCTCCCCAGCGGCGGATATGTTCTCTGAGAGAGGCAGAGGTTGGCTGAGTGAGTAATACTCTGTTTGGAACAATTTGTTTGGGGTACTGTGTGGGTACAGGAAGTAGAGGACTGGAACTATGGACTAACTTCGGAGTCAACCCGTCTGGGGTCTCCTCCTGTGTTAGTCTCCTGCCAAAAGGGGAGAAATGTGACAGACCTACCCGGGACAGAGGCTGTTGGAGAGGGCTGAATGCAAGCCTCTTGCCTTTTGATTATGGGCCCTGGATTTTTAAGGGAACAATACTCTTTGTGAGGTGAATTAGAAATCCAGTCTGAATTGTACTAATCGGACTCAGTTGTGTATATATGTATATATTGTATGTTGTTTGATTCATACTGTTGGGAAACATACTGTGAGGAGATGCTGGTGTCATCAACTCCAACTACCTGTCTTGTTCTCTGCTATAATGTGTTTAATGTAAATGAGTTTAGTCTGGTTTACCACAGGTTCTAAGGGTATTCCACACATTGTTGTTTGTTCTAATTAACCCTGTGTTTATGTTAATTGAATGAGCTGATCACATTGTCCTCTATACAATGCAGGAGATGGGACGACTCCTATTGGAGCTGCTGCTATTGTGAGAAAATGTCCTGGTGGTTGTATTTATGATAATTAACTCAGTCTGGGCAAAATATCATGTCTCAGTCACCTAGGCTGTATAAAGGATTAGTTCATTAGCTCATGTTAATTAGGTTAGGTCTAAGCAAGTGTCGCCTTGTTTTGTGCTCAGAGAGGTTGGAATATCTGATATATGTATCCAGACAACAAGGAAGTGGTATACTGACGGAAGCACTCAAGCGGAGTGTGGGACGTTCCGTGACAGAGCATATGTCCTCTATAGTTTCATGGGTCCCTGGGGGAGCAATCCAATCGGATACTGACACCCCATGTGACTCTGATGGCAATCTTGGGTCAGGCAGAGCCTATTTAAGCCTGGCTCTCAGGCTCTCAGTGCATTTAATTTAGTGTATGGGTAGTGTAGGGACAGCTTACCTATCTGCCAGGGACAGTAAATAGCATTAGGGAGAGGTTCCCGACGAGTAGGAAAAGGATAGGGACACACCTTCCTTCCTGGAAGCCTCCCTGTTTGGGCACGGACCGGCCAGGCCGCCTTCCACCCTTTAAGACAGACGCTGTTGGAACATCAGAGACCTGCTCATTGCACATTGCTGTTCCATTCCATGGGTGTTGGATTGATCACTTTTTACCGCCAGGTTTTGAGTTGGCCCTACTGGAACTATGACCTTTATGTTCATGGGCTCAAGTGCTCCACACATTGTGGGCAGCAGATTACCCAACCCCCCCCCCCCCCCGCCCTTTTCACCCCCCATTGCTCTTCCAACCTCCACCTAATTTAGTATTAAGCTCAATCTGTATAGCACATTTTTGTAAATATTTTATTATATCTTTTCATGCGACAACATTGAAGAAATAACACTTTGCTACAATGTAAAGTAGTGAGTGTACAGCTTGTATAACAGTGTAAATTTGCTGTCCCCTAAAAATAATTCAACACACAGCCATTAAGGTCTAAACCGCTGGCAACAAAAGTGAGTACAGCCCTAAGTGAAAATTTCCAAATTGGGCCCAATTAGCCATTTTCCCTCCCCAGTGTCACGTGACTCGTTAGTGTAATGCCGTGTACACACGAGCGGACTTTTCGACCGGACTGGTCCGACGGACTTCCAACGGACTTTCCCAACGAACGGACTTGCCTACACATGATCACACCGAAGTCCGACGGATTTGTACGTGATGACGTACGACCGGACTAAAATAAGGAAGTTCATAGCCAGTAGCCAATAGCTGCCCTAGCGTTGGTTTTAGTCCGTCAGACTAGCATACAGACGAGCGGATTTTTCGACCGAACTTGAGTCCATCAGAAAGATTTGAAACATGTTTTATTTCTAGGTCCGTCTGACTTTTGGGGGAAAAAAGTCAGCTGGAGCCCACACACGATCGAATTGTCCGACGGAGTCCGGTCCGACGGAGTCCGGTCTGCCAGACCAAGTCTGCCGAAAAGTCCGCTCGTGTGTCGGCGGCATTAGGGTCTCAGGTGTGAATGGGGAGCAGGTGTGTTAAATTTGGTGTTATCGCTCTCACTCTCTCATACTTGTCACTGGAAGTTCAACAAGGCACCTCATGGCAAAGAACTCCGAGGATCTGAAAAAAAGAATTGTTGCTCTACATAAAGATGGCCTAGGCTATAAGAAGATTGTCAAGACCCTGAAACTGAGCTGCAGCATGGTGGCTAAGACTATACATCAGTTTAACAGGACAAGTTCCACTCAGAACAGGCCTCGCCGTGGTTGACCAAGGAAGTTGAGTGCACGTGCTCAGCATCATACCCAGATGTTGTCTTTGGGAAATAGACGTCTGAGTGCTGCCAGCATTGCTGCAGAGGTTGAAGGGGTGGGGGGTCAGCCTGTCAGTGCTCAGACCATATGCCGCAGACTGCATCAAATTGGTTGGCATGGCAGTCATCTCAGAAGGAAGCCTCTTCTAAAGATGATTCACAAGAAAGCCTGTAAACTGTTTGCTGAAGCCAAGCAGACTGGATCACTGGAACCATGTCCTGTGGTCTGATGGGACCAAAATAAACCTATTTGGTTCAGATGGTGTCAAGTGTGTGTGGCGGCAACCAGGTAAGGAGTATAAAGACAAGCATGTCTTGCCTACAGTCAAGCATGGTGGTGGAAGTGTCATGGTCGGGGGCTGCATGAGTGCTGCCGGCACTGGGGAGCTACAGTTCATTGAGGGAACCATGAATGACAACATGTACTGTGACATACTGAAGCAGAGCATGATCCCCTCCCTTCAGAGGCTGGGCCGCGGGGCAGTATTCCAACATGATAATGACCCCAAACACACCTTCAAAACGACCACTGCCATGCTAAAGAAGCTGAGGGTAAAGGTGATGGACTGGCCAAGCATGTCTCCAGACCTAAACCCTATTGAGCTTCTGTGGGGCATTCTCAAACGGAAGGTTGAGGAGCACAAGGTCTCTAACATCCACCAGCTCCGTGATGTCGTCATGGAGGAGTGGAAGAGGACTCCAGTGGCAACCTGTGAAGCTCTGGTGAATTCCATGCCCAAGAGGGTTAAGGCAGTGCTGGAAAATAAATGGTGGCCACACAAAATATTGACACTTTGGGCCCGATTTGGACATTTTCATTTAGGGGTGTACTTACTTTTGTTGCCATTAATGGCTGTGTATTGAGTTATTTTGAGGGGGCAGCAAATTTACACTGTTTACACAAGCTGTACACTCACTACTTTACATTGTAGCAAAGTGTCATTTCTTCAGTGTTGTCACATGAAAAGATATAATAAAATATTTACAAAAATGTGAGGGATGTACTCACTTTTGTTAGATATTGTATGTTATTACCAGGAATAGTATTTTTTTTTTCTCCCCATGCTATTCCAATTTGTAAATGTCTGAAATAAAATAAAATAATCTCTTTGAATGAAAAAAAAAACACTTTTGAAATAATATTAACATTAAACCTTATATGAAATATTAGTGATTAGATTTAAATATTTTAAAATTACAACCTTCTGAGTACAGACTAATTGAGGTTTATGAAACACTCCTTTGTACCCTATGAATTTGGGGAGTCAGCCACAAATCTGTCGAGCAATGCTCTTAAATCGTAGCCTAAAGTAAAGAGACTCTTCATAAAACCTGCTTATACAGCGCTACAAATTGCCCGATTCATTATTAACTCAGCATCCAAATAATGCAAAGAGAACAAACAGCAAAGGAACAGACAAACTCATTCTCTCCATGGTTGGCTTTCTGCCATGTGAAAATTGGACCCATGAGGATGAGTCTCATAGATGGAACGCTGGCAATAATGAACTCTTATTCGCCAATATCTACAATCAGGGCAGATCGGCAAAGCACAGGCAGGGTAATATGGTCATTTTAGAGCTAATACATGTTTTTTTTTTGGGGTCCTTGGTATTCGTTCCCAAGCTCCTCATAAGCCTGGGACATAAAAAAAAAGTGTTTAGCAAAATGGCTTTAGAGAGATCCTGTTTGCGGGCCTTTCATTTCAACAACCTTCCTGGAAGATGTGCATTTAACATATTTAATGAATGCTATTTACCCGTAAAAGCCTCCCTTGTGTAGACACGCAAAAGCCCTGAGACTACTGTTGGGTGCCGCTATCTTGGATGTCAGCAACCCAAGCAGATTCAGACCTGCCACTCACGTGACACTTTATAGCAGCTTTTCTCAACCCTTTTACCACAGAAGAACCCTTTAAATATTTTCTTGGTTTTGGGGAACCCCTGCTAATACTATGTGGTTGATTTAGTAAAGCTAAAGAGTGCAAAATCTGGTGCAGTTCTACATGTTAGCCAATTAGCTGCTAACTTCAGCTTGTTTAATTAGGCCAGGTTTACACTGCAACGACATGGAAGTCGGATGACTTCCGATCCGACTTTGCCCTGCGACTTCATGTTCGAATTCCATGTGAATTCAATGAACGGGATCCAACTTTGATCTTTGAGTCTGGTATGAATCTTGAGGGGGGAACCCCAATGCCCAAAAAAAAAAAAAAAACCAGTGTGGGGTCTGCCCAAAATACATACCTGACCCTTATCTGAGCATGCAGCCCGGCAGGTCAAGAAAAGGGAGGAAGCTTCCCCCCTCCTAAACCATACCAGGCCACATGCCCTTAACATGGGGGTTTGGGTTGCCCCATGCACTTTGTCCCCGTGTTGATGGAAACAAGGGCCTCTTCCTGAACAATACGGATGGGATGCCTTTTACTGAGGAGTGGCTTCTGTCTGGCCACTCTACCATACAGGCTTGATTGGTGAGGTACTGCAGAGATCTGTGTTCTTCTGGAAGGTTCTCCTCTCTCCACAGAGAAATGCTGGAGCTCTGTCAGAGTAACCATCAGGTTTTTGGTCACCTCGCTGACTAAGGCCCTTCTCCTCACTCAGTTTGACCGGGCGGCCCACTCTAGGAAGAGTCCTGGTGGTTCCAAACTTCTTCCATTTACGGATGATTGAGGCCACTGTGCTCATTGGGACCTTCAATGCTCTGGTATAGATGGGGGGGGACTGTTTTTTGTCATTTTTTATTGCTGGCATTTTTTTTCTACACAAGTCACATGTATATCATCATGCAGGTGCGACTTTCATGCGACTTTTGAGGGTTTACAGTGACGTCTTTGGCCCACAAGTCTCACTAAAGGTGGACCAAAGTAGTGCAGGAAAAACTTTTAAGTCACACATAAATGAATGGTACTCCTTGGCAAACATAGGGTGCGACTTGTCATGCGACTAAGGGGTCCAAAGTCGCATGACAAGGCGCAAAAGTGTGAATAGGGCTTAAATCTCCTTTTTTGTTCCCTTAGACCTAAACAAGCAATTAACCCTTGCAGTGCCGCTACAACCCAGATAGTTTTTAGTCACCCGAAGTTAGGCTTTAGGGAAAGAAGCATAATCATACTTTAGCAATTTACATTACTTTTATTCAGCTGACATAAAAAAGGACTTGTTTCAAAAACCCTAAATTTCCACAAATCTTTCTCTCTAATGTAGAGAAATAATTTGATCTCTGGGGACAAGTTTAACAGAAATAATCTAGACCAGTCAAGTGCAGCTCATCCATAATGAATGAGATATTTTGTTTACTGCATACAAAATCTGTTCACATTTTTACCAGAACTGATCTTGTTTCTCTTTCTGTAAAGTAGTGCTGATTGTTATGTGCTAATAACAGGTACTCTGAGGTCATAAAAACACGAGCCTCGAGCCTGGGTTCAAAGGATCATTCATTCTCAACTTGTAGCTAGATACACTATATTACCAAAAGTATTGGGACGCCTGACTTTGCACACACATGAACTTTAATGGCATCCCAGTCTTAGTCCGTAGGGTTCAATATTGAGTTGGCCCACCCTTTGCACCTATAACAGCTTCAACTCTAAAGTTCATGTGCGTGTAAAGGCAGGCGTCCCAACACTTTTGGTAATATAGTATATATGTGATGTTGTTCTGCTTTCCACCGTGCAAAGTTCACCCTGCCAGGTAGAGACGTACACACAATGCATTGTGGAATTCTGTTGGGTGGGTACAGTTCTGGACTTGGCTACAAAGTCAAAATTTGCATATAAAGCTGTGTTCACACAAACATCACCTTGTATAGGTGCAGTGTGTACAGCAAGCTTTAGCAAGCCATTTGCAAAGCTTTGAGCAGCCCAGAACCTTATTGAGACCAAAATTCTGCCCCAACAGTAAAAAAATAAATAAATAAAAAGTTATGTACTCGCACAATAAATGTATGAGAATGAAAAATAACTATTGAAATACTGGAAGGCTCTGGATGGGTTTGGGTATTACTATAAGGTGTTGGGGGTTCTTGAGCAGACTTGGTGGCCCTTTCAGAGATGAGGTTTCCGGAGGAGGGGAAAATATGGGGTATGAGGTCTCTGAAGGGGCCTGGGGGTCTGGTCAGGAGGCTGTGGGCTTTGCAGTGTGGGAGACTGGAGGGTGTTGTAGGGGCTGGGGGGGGGGGGGCAGCAATGTGGGACACTGATGGAGGTTGGAGGCACTATGGGGTGCCTTTAAAGCCCTGCAGTAGGCTGAGGGCACTGCAGGGTGACACTGTGTAAGGCTTAAAAGCACTGTGGAAATTTGGGGGGGGGGGGGGCACTGTTGTCCACTATCGAAAACTGGACACTATGGGAGCTGGGAGGCACTGTGGGCGGGTAGGAGATCTGCAGCTGGATGGAGACCTGGTAGGAATAAGTCCACGGCCCTGCGGTGGGCCATGGCCTGGTGGTAGAGAACCACTGGCTTGGTTGAAGCTTTGTAAGAACCCCTAGGCTCCAGGTTAAATGTCAGGAGTCCCCATTACTAGAAAAAGTTTGGGCTTTATTTAATTTAACGCCTTCACTACTGAGGATGTAAGGTTTTAGCAGAAAGCAGCTTGAATCGCGTAAATCAAGGCATTGCTCGGTTCGCCCTGACAGGGAGAGCCAATCGGCAGCTCTCCCTGTCAGAGGGGGATCTGTGCTGATAATCAACACAGCCCCATCAGATGTGCCCGCCACAGCTGCCAAAAAAGTGCCCATCAGCTGCCAGTCAGTGCCCCATCAAACGGCTGTAGGTGCCCATCACAGTGAGAATCAGTGCCCACCACAGTGCCAATCAGTGCCCTACAGTAACACCTGTCAGTACCTCATCAGTACCTCATCATCAGTGCTGCCCCATCAGTGCCACCTGTCAGTGCCCATCAGTGCCACCTGTCAATGCCGCCTATCTGTGCCCATCAGTGCTGCATATCAGTGCCCATCAATTCTACATATCAGTGCCTCCTCATCAGTGCCACCTTATCAGTGCTGCCTCATCAGTGCCCGTCAGTGAAGGAGAAAACAGAATTTTATAACCGAAACCAAGAAAACTTTTTATTTTAAAGAAATTTCAGTTAGTTTGTTTAGCAAAAAAAAAAATTCCAGTGGTGGTCAAATACCACCAAAACAAAGCTCTATTTGTGAAAAAAAAATGATAACAATTTAGTTTGGGGACAGTGTTGTATGACCACGCAATTGTCATTCAAAGTGCGACAGCGCTGAAAGCTGAAAATTGTCCTGGGCAGGAAGGGGGAAAGTGCCTGGCATTGAAGTGGTTAAAAAAAAAAACAGCCTTTTTAATGCAGAGTAAAAATGATTAATGTCAATAAACCGTTTTATATTGTCCTACATCTATAGATTTGAAATCAAATCTTTATTATTTTTTGGCAATAACATGGTGTGGGTGGATTTTTGCCAGTCACAGGCTGTCACGCCCCTCCAGTCTGTGTCTTAGAATAAGAGGGAGGTGAAGCCACCATTAATCTACATGTAATATCCCGCCCAGATTGTGTTTAGCTGGTTGGTGGGCATGGAGGAGGAGGGAGGGAGTGGGCTGTCATTTACCACTGTGTATACACCCACATGTGTGACTCTATAGTCACATGGGCTGCTCAAATGTGATAGGGAGGGAATTCTCAGCATAAAAACTCACTGGGCATGCACAGAGTTGCCACCACAGCTGCAAAATTCCTAGTTGAATTGGGGACATGGACAGAAGGTAGAGATAGAGAGCAGCAGGATCAACCAGTTTTTTTGCAGAATAAAGAATCTCATAGTGGCTGAGTGAGTAGGAACAGCATGTAATACACCATTTAATGATTGTTTTTTTATGATGTGGGTTTAGTGACATTTTAAAGCAAGGATAGAAGACTTCTAATCAAGCACTGGAGCTGGGAACAGTGCTAACTAAATAACATACAACACGTGAAGGAGCTCCCAAGATTTGTGGCAGGATCAAGGGTTACTTTTTTTGGACTGATGAAAGGGATGCACTTTTAATGGTATATTCTATAGACCAAAAGAGAGCAAATAAAAGACCTTCATTGCTGAATCCCTAAAACAATCCCTTGTGTACTTGTGTTGTGCCTCAAGTTGAGTATACACCAGTAGATATGAAATGAAAATCTCTACAAAATGTTTCAGTACGTTCGAATGTCGTTTGAAAGTATTTCAAGATTTAATTTGTAACCAACGTCACTCCAGCTGACGTGACGTCAACACGGCGCATGCGCAGATCGCTGGAGCCAGTATTCGACGATCTGCTAAGCGCCAAGGGAGAATGTAACGGTCAGATTCTTCCTTGCTATTGAGGGGCAGGTTATGGGTGTGCTGAAGGGCGGGTTTTGTGTGCGTTTTAACCCGCCCTTAGACACAACCACAACATGCCGTTTATCACCCAGAAACCGCCATGCAACAGACAGAAAACACGACGTTCAATACAGGCAAAACCCGCCCGCAACAGCGAGGCAGAATCTGACAAGTACATTCTCCCTTCGCTGCTTGACTAGTGCCTCCTACAATCTGCATGTCTACACGCCGTTCTCAACAGCTTATCCTGAAATCAGCTAGAATGCCGTTCCATACTGCGCATGCAATGTATGTTGTCAGATGTCCCCCAGTGTCAGTTTTGCTGTAATACATTCATGCAAGCGTATTCGCACATACAGACATTGGTGGAAGACCATTGGCTGCAGAAACCTTCCTGTGGAAACGGCAGATCTGTTTGCTCTTTTAGGGATGATCGTTTATGTCTCAGCAAGAGACTGGCCACCTCATGGCAATTGCATTAACGCTCCTAGCAAACAGATCTGCGTACCTGGGAACCATAGCATAACCATACAAAAATGATGGCCCCCTGAGCCATGATAGAGTACATCTCGCGTCATTGGTAGCAGTGGGAATGTGCACACGATCGCGTTCAGAGCCCTGTAAGTAGTGTTCAAATTGTGAGACACTTTAAGTCTCACAGGGAAGCTAGCCGCATGGCTGTGCACACGATCGTCTGCACACGTCACTACTGGAATTCTATTTGAATATATACATGTGTGTGATTGGTTCTTTTGAAAGAATACAAATGTCTGATTGGCTGATTCTGAAGCCACCACCTTCTTTTGTTATTCATGTTTACAGTATAAATAAAAGCAGCAGATCATGCTAGACAGGATTTTGCTAAGCTCAACGTGATACCAGCGTCTGTCTGTGTTACTTGGAGATATACAAGCGCGCTTTTTTGGGGATTATACAAGAGAGCTAGTGTCAGGGACATAGCCGTCACGGTACTGGCAATGTCGCCCGGAACATTCATGGATGCCCACGGAGGGTCCTGAGACTTGCACGAGTGTGCGCCACGCATCAGCGTGCATTGGCGCACGCTGGCGCGCATCGGCGCACACGCACGTGCAATACAGCGCGTGCACAAGTGTCGTAACTGAGGCTGGCGCCAGTGGCCCTATTTAAGCCAGCTTGTGACCACAGGACATTGCTGGATTATCTCCTCAGCTCCCTTGTGTACCTTGACCTTGCTTCCTGATCTGTGATTACCCGTTGTGACCTGGCTTGCCTTGACCTCGCTTCCTCATCTCCTGGTTTGACCCTTGGCCTGCTCCTGGACTCTGCTTCTGCTTCCTGATCTCCCAGCTTGACCTTCGGCTTGTACCTGGACCCTGCCTGTGTATGACCTTGGCTCTCCCCTGTGTATGCTCTGGACTAATTTATCTCTGTATGAACCCTGGCCTGTCTCCTGGTTTCTCTGTTTACCTGAACACAGAAAGTTCTGCTCTGCCAGCTAAGTCATCCCTCAGTGGCCGAGCCCATCGAACTGTCTCCAACTCCAGGAACGTGCTGCACTTAGCCGCAAGGGGAGCCCTCTTAGCATCGCAATCTCCATACATGCACCTGACAGCTATGATTGCGCTTATTAGCGCACAGAATTATTTGCTTATAAAGAGACGCTTGAATGAATCCACAACAATGCGCAGCCCGGCGGAGGCATTTTTTGACGGAGGGCACTATTCAATAGAACACCGGCACTAATTCAGCCACACTGGCTTCCTAGTCCCTGCCTGTAGCCATGTGGAAGTGGAAGTAAAGTCTAACGATTGTTAAAACTGTTCCCTCCCCTCTACTCCTACCACTATATGAGGTCACATAGAAGGCAAGTATGTGCTCGTTAACCTCCCTGCTCTAAAGTTAACCTGTCACTTTGCCCTAAATGGTAAACATTAGGGTGTTTTTCACACTTATTCATTGCGGTAACACATCGAACTCATCCTGTGCGGTGCGTTGTATGGCCATTTATTTTCTGAGTAATCTGCACACAGAAACAAACATTAGAAAAGTCACATGGCTTGTGTGGAGCTGTGTTTGCACTTCACATTCGTTTTCGGTAATCAGTTTTGAGATAAGAGCATCTGGAAGGCAGTGACAAACCCCTATCAGGGCGAGTAAACAGAGATCATAAAGAGAGGAAACACATTTAGGCTGGCCTTAAGCTGGCTATAGAGGGATCAAAATTAGGCTTGGTCGAATTTTATGGGCAGGCTGGTTGTACTGAAGTTGATCCATTGATCGACTTCAGTACAACTAGCTTGTGTTTTTTTTTTTTTTTCGGCCAAGCACTGCCAGCAGTGACCATTGTATTCTGCCAGTGGGGAAGGCACCTGTAATTTCTCGTCGGAAAAAGATATGACGGCTTTTCTGACGGGATTTCACTCAAGTTTGCCTTGCATACACACAGTCACGCAAAAGTTCGCTGAAATTACGACCGTCAAGAAGGCGGTGACGTACAACACTATGACGACCCGAGAAAATGAAGTTCAATGCTCCCGAGCATGCGTCGAATTGTTTCCGAGCATGCGTAGGGATTTTGCACGTCCGAATTGCCACAGACGATCGCATTTTCGGATAGGAACTTTTCCCGACTGAAAAATTAAGAGCATGCTCTCAATCTTTTACTGGCTGGAATTCGGCCAGCAAAAGACCGATGATGGAGCATACACACGGACGCATTTTCCGACGAGAAACTCTTATCGGTCTTTTGCGGGCCAAAATTCCAATCGTGTGTGCACGGCATTAGGAAGGATGCATTCCTATGCGCAGAAGACTGGCTTGTGGCTAAGTCACAGGTGCACGTGCGCGCACAAACGCCAGGCGGGCTATTTAAACTGCATTAGGGCCTGGTTCCAGTGCCGATTGGTCTATTGCGTTCCTGAAGTATCTGAGTATCTGTTGTTATATTGTTTGTCCGTTACCAACCTGATCCTGCTTGAACTCTGCCTGCGCCGACCCCTAGCTTGTCTCTGGACTTTGCTTCTGCCTCATCCCTCTGCCTTAAAGTTATTGTAAAAAGGTATTTTTTTTTTTAAACCAACATGTCTATTACTTACCTGCAACCCTCTTTTTTCGGGTCCCCCACTAATGCTCCTGGCCCCTCCCCTCGGTCCAGTGCCCCCATGGGAAGCGGCTTCCCATGGGGGCACTCTTACATGCTTGCACCCGAGCCCTGCTAATGCGTCCATTGACACAGACAGCGGGACTCAGCCGCGCCCCCGCCCCCCCGCTTCCTCGTCACTGGCTTTGATTGACAGCACTGGGAGCCAATGGCTCCTGGTGCCCCAGCAAAGCCAGCAAGACCTGGAAGTGAGGGGAGAGAAGAGCTGCAGACGTGGGGGGGGGGGGGTGAGGGGAGTTGCTGACACCTAAACATTTTTTACCTTAATCCCAAGGAATGCATTAAAAGGTAAAAAATGTTTAGGTTTTACAACCACTTTAACTTTACGGCTCTTGGTCTGATCCCTGACTACTCTCCTGCCTGTCCCCTGAACCTGATCTTCTCACTTGTTGCTGACCCGGACTGTCTGACCCTGTCTTGTGTGATTCATGCCGCACTTGAGAGTATGCAGCGAGCGTGCTCTCAGCAGAGAAACATCAGCGGCCAAATATGCATGTGTGCCCAACGGAGTCAGAATCAATCATGTTTTGGCTTTTTTTTTTAAGACTTTTCCAGCAGATAAACCATGTCCCTGCAATTAAGAGGTATTTACAACTCACACAAGCACACAATTGGTAGCACAGGATCCTGCTCATCTGAGCGTTCCTGCAACAGTATCACAATTCATGGTTTCAGGGCTCACAGTCCTCAGTCAACCCAGATGATGTGTGCCCTGTTGGGCTCCAAAGCTTCTCCTGTTGTACCCCATGTCAGTACAGAGGTGAATTATGGCGCCTGCACACCATAAAGCTTCTTTCAATTTGCCAAACCCTTTATTCTTGTATGACCGTTTCAAGACCATGCAGTGACCCTTCATCAGGCATTTGATCCTACAAGAATAAAGAGCTTTGAATTTGAAACAAGCTTCTCGAAGTGCTGGTGACATACTTCACCCATGTTGTACACTGTGACCAGACAGGAGTTGTTAGACTTCCCTTTTAATCACATGGCTGATTCCAGTATGGCGTACAAGAAGAACATACTTTATGTCACTACAAAACATGACATTGAAGTTAAGCTTGTGTCAGGGCTGGGCTCAGCCCTTCCTTCTCTGAGCTGGCCGCTCAGCTGTCGGCCAATTGCCAGCTCCTTTCTCTCCATAGTTACTCAGCTGTTGATGATATTCTGCTTGTCTGTCCTGCCTACCTAAGCCATCCAGTCCAGAGGAGCTCTGCCTTTGCCTTGGTCAACATCACAGAAACTCCTGCGATCCTGTTCAAGACTTGCTTTGCTGACATGACTTCTGGCTCCAGAACCTGCTTGCTGTTCCACTACATTGATCCCTGACTTCTGGCTTGGCTGACTATCCGTTCCGCTTACTGAACTTTGGTTATGTTTTGACTACGTTTGTTCTTTTTACTTTTATTATTAAACAAGTGTGATTTAACTGTACTTCTGTCTTGGCCTGATTTCATGGTTTCTGACAGCTTGCCATACATGGGTCTAATTTTGTTCCATGGGTGGAAAATTCCCAGGCCGAACAGTGCCATCGTCCGGCCAGATGCAATCACTGTTCGGAGGTTCTGGCAGCCATGGGTGTTTGCTGTCAGAGTACAACAGCCAGCACTGCAGATGTGTCCATCCATGCTGTTGGACAAGAGGAATCTTAACATGGCCAGCTTTAGGAGGTTCATCCCACCAGCTTTTGGTGGGAAGAACAGTGTCCAGTGGAGACACAGCTGGAAGTGTTGGACAGCAGCGATGCATGGAACTCTGCAAGAGAACAAAGACTGGAAACACTATGAGGTTGATTTACTAAAACTGGAGAGTGCAAAATCAGGTGCAGCTGTGCATGGTAGCCAATCAGCTTCTAACTTCATCTTGTTCAATTAAGCTTTGAAAAAGTAAAATAAATAAATGGAAGCTAATTGGTTTCTATGCAGAACAGCACCAAATTTTGCACCCTCCAGGTTTAGTAAATCAACCCCAATCAGTCAGAAAGACGAGTATTTAAGCTGCTTCGTTTACTGGGTGTTACCTGGTTGCATTAAAGTCCTAGAAAGAGGATGGTGTCTAATGGCCATTTATAAATTACTCATTAAGGGATAACCCAGGTTGAAACCTTTATTATTACATGGGTCTTTGAGCTGATGCTAATGCATTGTACTTAGTCTGCAGTTCCCATTTAAATCCCCTTTCCCAAGAGCTAGCCCTGACGCTGCCCCTAGTAATTATGTCAAAGTTTTAACCTTAGCAAGTCATCTGGAAGTCTGCCAGGTCAGCGTTACCTTATAACCTCCCTGAGTGAGCACATTCAATACATCTGCCACTCTCTATTTTTAGCAACTGGTTAAACAGGGATGTTAATGGTTATCCCCATCAATACTTCACCTCGGACAAATGACAAGTTGACAAGACACGGTTCCATTGACCAGCTTGTCGCTGAGAAAATTTGCTTAGTGGCAGATTTGTGATGAAATTTCCTCTGAAGCCGGCCATAGGCAGTTTGAATCTCGGCCGGGTCCTGCTGATTCCAACTATTTATCAGTAGGCTGAATGTACCCAAGTGGATCAAAATCGGTCAACCTGGGTACAACCAGCCTGCTGGATTTTACATGTGATTACTGCAAGTGGCTGTCATAGCCGCTAGCAATAATCACTGTACTCTCCCGGCGAGACGGCTTCACCCATAATCCCAATGGCTCGGCAGGAGAGATTTCATGGTTGCAGCAAAGAAATTTGCTCTGTCTATGGCCGGCCTTAGGCAAGGCTGGATTAGTTGACATTCACACGAGCAGATGATAGTATATTAAAGCGGAAATAAACCCATCGATTTACCAGTTTCAACAAAAACTTTACATTCCGTGCAAGCCGGGATTGCTAACTGTCACTGTTGCTTGTGCTCTCAATATGTCAAGCCATCAAATGGCTGGAGTCATAACTGATCAGCATCATGGCAGTTGCAGTTCAGAGGAAGATGGCAGAAGAAGAAGAAGAAGATGGCAGCTTCCTGGGTGAAAGGAATAGGAGGGTTTAGTTCCGCTTTAATATCAGCATAGAAATAAAGGGCAAACCCGAGAGGTTTTAGTTATAAATGGAGCCTGCAGTGTCAAGTCAGCCATTGGATTCTTGTCTACCTTGGATACCATGACAGTGGGATCTCCCTGGTGTAATTCCAAACTCCGTTACTTTCCATCTGGGAGGTTTGGGTGCTGGCATTTGTGGTGTAGTGCACATTAGCTGGCAAGAAACATGGAGGAGAAAAAAAAAGTATGACAGAGCAGTCACTAAGCACTGTGTCAATTATCAGCCTTTACAATTCAATAACATGCCAGGGACAGGGGGTGACTGAGGTTTGTTCCCTAAAGCCTAACTTCAGGAAAAGGAAAAATCTTACCTTGCAGTGGGGCTGCCCCTACACTAGAGTTACATTCTCTTTTACACTAAGGCAGGCCATAGACGGTGCAAATTTCTTTCCTGCAACCACAGGTTGCAAGAAAGAAATGTGCAAGATTCCCCCATCAACACTGACCGTGCTTACAGGGGAACCCCTTCCTGCAGAGACATTGTATTCTCCCAACAGGGGGATAATTGCAAGTAAAATCTGGCAGGCTGGTTGTACCCAAGTTGATCGATCAACTTGATACATTCAGCCTGCCCATACATGTTTAAATCTCAGAACTAGAGATGGGCTCAGGCGTGTTGGAGATCCTAGTCCCAGCCCACCTGCCCGATCCCTCCAGGAAGCCGACACTGTACACGGCTAATCACAGGCAGTGAGACATTTCCTGGTCCGCAGCTGGACAGATCTCTGAAAGGTCTCGCTGTCTGCGTTTGGCGGTGTGCAGTGCCAGCTTCCTGGCGAGATCGGGCAGGTGGGTTGGGACTAGGATCCCGAACATGCCCAAGCCCATCTCTACTCAGAACCATAGATAGCCAGCCTTAGGGTGCCTGAAAAAGCAGTTTTATATATCTGATCCCCACTCCCCCGGCAGCTGGCACTCCCCTATGATCCAGCAATGGACTGTCCCTCAACATCTTCATGTCCAAAGCAAGGCTACGGGCCTTGCACTGTGCTTGTCCACTGACCTGTAACCACTAAAGTGCAGGGGAAGAGAGGCTGGTCCTTGCAGCCTGGAGAGAGCCTGCAGGATCAGGTAAGTAAAATGTCTTTTTTGGTAATCTAGACCAAACTGAGCATTTAACGCTTGCAGTGCAGGGGCAGCCCTACTACAAGGGAGATTTTTTTTTCCTTTTTCTGGAGTTCAGTTTTAATTGCACTAGGTAAAATCATATCAAAAGGCTGGCTGTTTGGTATCACACATTGCATGTACCTTAGGGCAGGTTGGATTAAGTTACAAATCCTTAAAGCGGTTGTATACCCGCAAATTTTTTTTTTTTTTTTTTAACCCTGTAAAGCAAAAGGCATAATGAGCTAGTATGCACCGCATACTAGCCCATTATGAAATACTTACCTTAGAACGAGGCGTCAGTATCTTACCTGGTCCACGCCGAGGGAGCTGTCATGTTGCCTCGGCGTGTCTTCCGGGTATCGCGGTTCCAGCGCTGTGAGTGGCTGGAGCCGCGATGTCATCACTCCCGCGCATGCGCGCGGGAGATTTCTTACTCGGCAAGGTCCGGCAGCTGCCGGTGTTCTGCCGAGAAAGTTCCGCTCGGCGGATTAGTTCCCCCCTCTACTGCGCATGCGCAGTAGAAGCCGGCGGAAATAGCCGAAGCGGAACAGCTGAAAATCAGCTGTACACGGCGCCTGTAAGAGGGCCCCTCGCGGGCTCGCTTCGCTCGCCACGCTTCGGGCACGGCCTCGCTGCGCTCGGCACTTTTAGATTCCCCCTCTAGGTCCATTTGGATAGAGGGGAAGGAATCTGGACCCAGAGCGCAGGCGCCGTGTACAGCTGATCGAAGCATTTGAGCTTCGGCTATCTCCGGCGGCCAACAGTAGTACGTACTGCGCAGGCGCTGCGCCTGCGCAGTACAGGGGGGAACCTATCCGCCGAAGGAACTTATTCGGCAAGACACCGGGCTTCAGCCGAGAATCCCCTGTGCGCATGCGCCGCTGCAGTCAGCGGCGCATAGCAAGGGGAATATCTCCTAAACCGTAAAGGTTTAGGAGATATTTTTTTTACCTACAGGTAAGCCTTATTATAGGCTTACCTGTAGGTAAAAGTAAAAAAAAACACTATACAACCGCTTTAACCAGGTAAGGCAGCTCCCATATATACATTTTGATGGTACATTCACCTGTTTACCTGGAGCATCAGCTCTTTGCTTTACAAATAATGAAAGTGATAAATGAACACTTTGTGCCAAGATTATTATGCAAGCACATGCTCCAAGGTGAGGAGTACAAAGACAAGTGTGTCTTGCCTACAGTCAAGCATGGTGGTGGGAGTGTCATGGTCTGGGGCTGCATGAGTGCTGCCAGTACTGGGGAGCTACAATTTATTGAGGGAACCATGAATGCCAACATGTACTGTGACATACTGAAGCCGAAAATGATCCCCTCCCTTCACAGACTGGGCCGCAGGGCAGTATTCCAACATAACGACCCCAAAGACGACCACTGCCTTGCTAAAGAAGCTGAGGGTTAAGGTGATAGGACTGGCCAAGCATGTCTCCAGACCTAAACCCTATTGAGCATCCGTGGTGCATACTCAAACGGAAGGTGGAGGAGCGCAAGGTCTCTAACATCCACCAGATCTGTGATGTCTTCATGGAGGAGTAGAAGAGGACTCCAGTGGCAACCTGTGAAGCTCTGGTGAACTCCATACCCAAGAGGGTAAAGGCAGTGCTGGAAAATAATGGTGGCCACACAAAATATTGACACTTTGGGCCCAATTTGGACATTTACACTTAGGGGTGTACTCACTTTTGATGCCAGCGGTTTAGACATTAATGGCTGTATGTTGAGTTATTTTGAGGGGACAGCAAATTTACACTGTTATACAAGCTGTACACTCACTACTTTACATTGTAGCAAAGTGTCATTTCTTCAGTGTTGTCACATGAAAAGATAGAATAAAATATTTACAAAAATGTGGAGGGGTGTACTCACTTTTGTGAGATACTGTATACTGGGATCAAATGCAATGTGTAGTTGCCTGCTTGTGATTATAAGCACGCTTTAAAAAAAATAAAAATAAAATGTCAACTGGTATACCTTAAAGCAGCCTTTCTCAACCTTTATACCCCAGAGGAACCCTTGAAATATTTTTCAGGCTTTAGAAAACCCCTATTGATATTAATTCATTGGAGATCAGTGGGAAACATGCCCTTTGCCGTGGTGGTCAGAATGATAACCTAAAGCTGGCCACAAATTTTTCAGAGGAATCAACAGAAATTCTAACAGTGGGTGGTCCTGTGGGCTTGACAAAAGTAAATTAATCTAGTTGTGGGTGTTCTGTCCACCAGATGTCTTGCTGATTATTTGTACCTGTGTTGTTAAAATTACATGCAAAATGTGTAATTTACTTAAGACAATCATATGTGGTGTGCAGGCTCCATCTAGCGTTCCTTTTTGGTATTGCTGCAGTTCTGTTTTATTGTTTTATTGTATGTGTAATTAAGGAAGTTGTCAGCAAGCAGGGAATTCTGGGTAGAATCTTAACAGGAAGTGAACCAGCCACCATTCTTGTCAATACATTGCAGGAAGCAAGTCATGTCTTTCTCAATCTATCGTCATCACCCCTTAGAGAACTTAAAGAGTACGTTTTTATTATCTCATCCTGTACTGTATATCGTTGTTTATGCAATGTATGCTGTATTGTAGGTGATATTGCACTTATTGAGGTCTATTTCTGTTATTTTGTAGTTTCACCTGGCTTGTTCTAATAAAACTGAGATCAAAGAAATATGGTATCTAGTTATTAGGATAAGAAGGTTTAGATATCTGTCCCAGAGACAGAACAGTGGGCGCTGCATACCTACCCAGCACGTGGGGGTACCTTTCAGGTGGAGCACGCTCATCATGTGATCATGTGAATGTGATCATGAAAAAGTCTAACATTAAGGCAGTTCCCTGACTTAGAGATGAGCCGTAACACTGTGTGAAGTAGCAAAAGTACAAGAGTTCCTCTGAAAGCGCTGTCCTGTGTCACTACAAACTGTAACTTGATGAATGTTGAATCGAGAGGGACATGCAGAGCCTGCGCCCTCTCCACCAGTCCAGCGTACCTCTATGGCCGTCTTTAATACTGATTGGACCCTGGGAAAAAACATTTTCTTGAGCCCCCTCTTCCATGCAATTTCACTCTCCACATGTTTTGAAACATGCAATAAATAGCAGCTAGACTCAAAATCAGTTTACTGAATCAGATCAGGCAGCGATTGTGATTGGTTGCCAGAGGTTACAGTGTATCATTACCGCTCACTGACTGGCTGCTAGAGGTTATAGCACACATTATGGCTCACTGTTTGATTTTCTAGAGGTTACAGCACATGACTTCTGCTTGTTGATTGATTGCTAGAGATTACTGTACATCAATACTGCTCACTGATTGATTCGTAGCGGTTACTGGACATCTTTATCACACACTAATTGGTTGCTAGAGGTTACTGCACACTATTACTGCTCACTGATTGGTTACTAGAGGTTACTGCATATCCTTACCACTTAATGATTGGTTGCAAGAGGTTAGTGCACAGCATTACTGCTCCCTGATTTGTTGCTAAAGGTTACAGCACATTATCTCCTCACTGCCTGCACACCATGGACTGGAGAGGTGAGGGGACCCATCAATAGATAGAAAACTCCTAGGACTCCTGGCCTTAGTGGCAATGCTAGGGGGTTGATGGGATCAGTAACAGTGGTGGGGGGATGGGATTAGTTGGGAGGCAGTACACTTTGGCAAATTCTGAATCATGTAGAGCAAAGCTGGAAATTTTTGGCAAGTATATAGTGGGGGATTCTACCAATGGGAATTTACAATGACCACCAATGTGAAGGGGGATTTACACTGACTATCAATGTGAGGGGGAATTTGCACGGATCACCATGTAATGGGGAATTTTACACCACTGGCCAATAGAAAAGGGGGATTTCTACACTGACACCAATGTAATAAGAGCATTTACACCAACCACCAGTGTAAGGGGGAATATACAATAACCTCCATGTAAGGGGGAATTTGCACTGACACCCATTGTCGAGGAGATTTGTACTGACCACCAATATAAGGTGACACTTCTACACCGACCACCAATGTTAGGGGGGATTTACACTGACCACAAATGTAAAGGGGGATTTATACTGACCACCAGTGTAAGGGCAATTCTGCACTTACCACCAATGTAAAGGGAAATGTACACTGATCACCAATGTTATGAAGAATTTACACTGACAAACCAATGTAATGGGGGTATTTTACATTGACAGCCAATAAAGGGGTATTTCTACACTGGCCACCAATGTAAGGGGGATTGACACTCGCCACCTATTTAAAGGGGGCTTCTACATGAACCACCAATGTAAGGGAGGATTTGACACTGACCACAAATGCAAGTTTGGATTTTTTTTACGATTATCAATATAAAGAGGAGTTTCTACACTGCCCACCAATGTAATGGGGATTTACACTGACCACTAATGTAATGGGATTTACACTGACCACTAATGTAATAGGATTTACACTGACCACTAATGTAATAGGAGCAATCACAGTAACCACCAATGTAAAGAGTGATTTACACTGACCAACAATATAAGGGGAACATTCACACTGGTCACTAGTGTGAATTAAAGGATTGTACACCAAGCCCCAATGTAATGAGAAGATTTACACTGATTACCAATGTAACTGAGACATTTAGCCTGCGTTCACATTTGTGTGTGTCGGGAATACATGCAAAATCGCTTTCCTGACACCACAGAAATATGCTGCCCTTTAGCAGATACACAATTAAGTGCCATTAATTGTTAATGACACCCTCATGCATCGGCTGAGATGTGCGTATTTACATGCACCAAAATTCAGGGTGCTGTGGCACCATTTTAATTTGAAGAATTCCACCTCCAATTTGCTTACCTTTGCAGAACATGCTGATGTTAGCCTTAATGACTATAGTTGTAGGCATGACTTTCAAGCATGACCCTTTACCTCCCCAGTGGGTAGAATTCAGCAGAAGTGATGATAGATATGACCTCAGGGGGACATGATATACATATGAATGCTGCCTCTATTTATATATCAATGCCGCGATCCATGACTATTTACATATTAGGACAGAAGTGTCCTAATTGTTTACATCGACAGCCAATAAAGGGGTATTTCTACACTGGCCACCAATGTAAGGGGGATTTACACTCACCACCTATTTAAAGGGGGCTTCTACATGGACCTGGAGCATCAGCTTTTTGCTTTACAAAGAAGGAAAGTGATAGATGAACACTTTGTGCCAAGATTATTATGCAAGCACATGCTTCAGGGTGAGGAATTACAAAGAATTGAAGTCAGCTCCCTACTGTGCATGCGCAAAGATAGTGCTGCACTCTATGAATTGTCTGGCGGCGGGGGAAGGAGGAGGGGGGCTGAACTTCCCCAGAAGTGAGAGCGGGTATCTGTGAAAACAAGGTACCTTCTCCCCCCCAAAAAACGGTGCCAAATATGGCAGCGAAGGGGGGGGGGAGCAAAAATGCAGAGCTTCCCCTTTTGAGTGAAGCTCCGCTTTAATTACTTTTGTGTGTTGCAGGAAGACATGCAAATTGCGTGCTTTCCCGCAACGCACAAAAAATATGCAGCCCTTTTGCAGATACACAGCATTGCCATAATTCTTCATGGCATCCCCACAGCTAATGCGCGTGTGTGATCAAAGTGCAGCGTGGTGTGGCGGGTAGTAAACACAAACCGTCCAAGTCAGGCAACAATATACATTCAGGGGCGGACTGACCATTCGGGCACTCGGGCACTGCCCGAGGGCCCCATGCCACGAAGGGGCCCCATCAGGGTTGCCAGCCTTAATAAAACCAGGGACAGTATGTAAAAATCAGTGTTTTTTTAAAAATCCCAAGATTATAGCTGCCCCGCCTCTCCAGTACCTTTTCAGTGTGTGTATGTGTATTCTGTGTGTGTATACTGTGTGTGTATATTGTGTGTCTGTGTGTGTATACTGTGTGGCCCCATAATCTATTGCCTGGGGGCCCCATAATCTCCTACTGCCTGGGGGCCCCATAATCTTCTCCTATTGCCTGGGGGCCCCATAATCTTCTCCTATTGCCCGGGGGCCCCATAATCTTCTCCTATTGCCTGGGGGCCCCATAATCTTCTCCTATTGCCTGGGGGCCCCATAATCTCCTATTGCCCGGGGGCCCCATAATCTTCTCCTATTGCCCGGGGGCCCCATAATCTTCTCCTATTGCCTGGGGGCCCCATAATCTCCTATTGCCCGGGGGCCCCATGAGTTGTCAGTCCGCCCCTGTATACATTGTCGAAAAAGATTCAAACACAACTTATTCAGGCCCAGCACTTAGGCACACCCTTCTGGAGCCGAACTGTGACAGCAGTCTGAAGACTCGTAGATGCTGACAGCATCTGCAACAAGGAGTGGAATGAGACCTGGCTGGTCCACATCCAAAGGGGAGGCTTCCTGAAAAGAGGTAAATGTAGTCTCTGCCCTGTCCCTACTGCTCTGGAACCTTTTCCTACCTCTAAGCAATGTCCGTCAGATGGAAATCCTGTTGTGATGCTAGCCACTCACATAAAGAGCGCGAAGCTCGGGAGCCAGAGTCTTAAATAGATTCTGCCTGATCCAAGATGGTTGCTGGAGTCACATGGGGTGCCAGCGATCCAATCGGACAGCTGTCTCCCTGTGACCCCAGGAAGTCAGAGTAAACAAGTTCCTCATAACTTCTATCCCCTTCTGCATTGCTGCTTCGGTTGGGCGTCACCTGCAGAGGGGAGTACAGGCTGCATCTGAATACACACATAAATGCATGCTAGTAAAATACCACGCGCTTTGGTGCGGCAATGTTTTTTAAAAGGGTAATGCACTTCTTTAGTGTGTTTTTTGTGCATAGGGCAGCCCATTGAAATGGATGGCCTTCCCAAAACTAGCAAAAACACACGCTTGCTCCGTCACACATGTATAGGTGTGAACAGAGCCTGAAGCTGGCCATGGGAAATCTATCAGATTCTTCCATCCACACTATATAGCAGGGATCACCAAACTACGGCCCTCCAGCTGTTGCAGAACTACACGTCCCATGAGGCATTGTAAAACTCTGACATCCACAGACATGACAAGGCATGATGGGAATTGTAGTTCCTGAACAACTGGAGGGCCTGTATTTTGAAGACCCCTGCTATATAGCATGGATGGACAAACCTCTCACAGTGTGGGCTGCCAGAATACATGGTTTCCAAATCTGGAGGTCTGTTTTTCAAAAAAAAAAAAAAGCGAAGCAACAATACTGGCCATTACATGAAATGGTGAAAACCAGTCACAAACATTAGTGAAAAATCATCATAAAGGGTTGGTTCACCTAAGGTAAGTGGCACCAATAATAAAAAACAAAACTTTACAGCTTTCACTAAAGTTGGATAATGCCTTTGCTGTAGATATAGGCCATTTACACACCTCCTGAAGGCTGGCTGCAAAACTCCCACAGATGGTATCATCCCATCCTTCCGTGTTGCTAGAACATTGCTAAGACACTTCCTCTAATTTATTTCCTCCAATGCAACAATAGCAATTCAGCATACAGCTAAATATATGGTCGAAAGACAAAGATGTTGTTATCTGTTTCACTTGTTAAACGTATATTTAGCCCGCCATTGTGCAATACTTACACCTATTAATGGTGACTACTTAACACTTCCTTATTTTCCCAACTATTCTTTAGCCTCGGTTCACATTGGGACAAATTGTCAGGCGACCCAGTCCCCTAAAAAGTAGCGTCCCGTTTTGTGCAATGGAACCGTTCTAATCGGAGCGACGCAAGTCGCTCCGAATTAGAAAAAGGTTCCTGCACGACTTTGGGGGCGACTTGCATTGACTTCTATACAGAAGTCGTTTCGCAAGTCGCCGCTGAGTCGTGTCCTGGGTCGCCTGAGGCAGTCGCGCTGTAAGTCGTGCTGCCTCAGTGTGAACCGACCCTTAATGTCCTGACTAAATTGTTTGAAAGGCGGAAAGAGGAAACAATTAGGGGTTTTCCTGTTGCCCGTGACAAGACTCCCATTCAAGGTCCATAATAAGTGCTGGTAAGGCTGTTTAGTTTTAAGAGCAACATACCATATATTTTTGTTTGCAGTAGTATAGCGATACAGCAAAGAATATAAAGAATTTACAGTTGACCGACTGAAATGTAAACTTAAAGATGGCAAACAGCTAGAGACATAGCTGAAATACTTAGATGAGAATTGTTTTACCTGCCAAAGGATTCACAATTCCGTTCAGCCAGGCTTGTGATCCAAATACTCCCGCATACTACACTGCCGCTGGAAAACACACACACAACCCTACACACTACAGTGCAAACAAAAAAGTAAATGTATTTTATTGGGATTTGATATACTAGACCAACACAAAAGTGACACATAATTGTGAAGTGAAAGGAAAATGATAAATAGTTTTCAAATTTTTTTTTACAAATAAATATCTGAAAACTGTTGTGTGCATTTGTATTCAGCCCCCCTGAGTCAATACTTTGTAGAACCGCCTTTCACTGCTATTACAACTGCAAGTCTTTTTTGGGGATGTCTCTACCAGCTTTACACATCTAGAGAGTGAAGTTTTTGCCCATTCTTCTTTGTAAAATAGCTCAAGCTCTGTCAGATTGGATGGAGAGTAGGGATGAGCTTCGTGTTCGAGTCGAACCCATGTTCGACTCGAACATCGGCTGTTCGCCGAATTGCGAACGATATGGGCCGTTCGCGCCAAATTCGTGTGGCGCGTCACGGCCCATAATTCACTGCGGCATCGCAGTGCATTGCTGGCTGATGATTGGCCAAGCATGCACTATGACCCGCATGCTTGGCCAATCACAGCGCCGTCAGTAGAGAGAGCTGTAATTGGCCAAAGCCAGGGTGGCTTTGGCCAATTATGGCTCAGGGGATTTAGTACACACCCCACACTATATAAGGCCGCCTGCACGGCGGCCCTGTGTAGTGTGTGTTCCGGTGTGCTGAGAGATAGAGAGAGAGAGAGACAGTGTCATTTGATTTGAGTTAGATAGATTAGGCAGAACAGTCAGTCAGTTAGCTGCACTTACAGTGTATTGTGTATATATATGCATCCCAGGTGTTGCATATATATATATACACTGTATTCAGTTTAGCTAGATCCGTTCCTGTTATCTTCTATCTAGACTATTTACATTGTGAGCAGGACGCACTGCACTAAGTGTTCAGCTAGATCCGTTCCTGCTATTTACATTTAGTGCAGTGCGTCCTGCTCACAGTGTTCAGCTAGATCCGTTCCTGCTATTTACATTTAGTGCAGTGCGTCCTGCTCACAGTGTTCAGCTAGATCCGTTCCTGTTATCTTCTAGACTATTTACATTAGTGCAGTGCGTCCTGCTCACAGTGTTCAGCTAGATCCGTTCCTGTTATTTACATTTAGTGCAGTGCGTCCTGCTCACAGTGTTCAGCTAGATCCGTTCCTGCTATTTACATTCAGTGCAGTGCGTCCTGCTCACAGTGTTCAGCTAGATCCGTTCCTGCTATTTACATTTAGTGCAGTACGTCCTGCTCACAGTGTTCAGCTAGATCCGTTCCTGTTATCTTCTAGACTATTTACATTTAGTGCAGTGCGTCCTGCTCACAGTGTTCAGCTAGATCCGTTCCTGTTATTTACATTTAGTGCAGTGCGTCCTGCTCACAGTGTTCAGCTAGATCCGTTCCTGCTATTTACATTTAGTGCAGTGCGTCCTGCTCACAGTGTTCAGCTAGATCCGTTCCTGCTATTTACATTTAGTGCAGTACGTCCTGCTCACAGTGTTCAGCTAGATCCGTTCCTGTTATCTTCTAGACTATTTACATTTAGTGCAGTGCGTCCTGCTCACAGTGTTCAGCTAGATCCGTTCCTGTTATCTTCTAGACTATTTACATTTAGTGCAGTGCGTCCTGCTCACAGTGTTCAGCTAGATCCGTTCCTGTTATCTTCCTACTGACAGGCAGGCTTGTCTGGTTACAGTATATAAAGCTACCTGAAGAAAATTACAGGTGTTCTATTTGATCCTATTAGTACCACGGTCAGGCAGCTAGACTATTTACATTTAGTACAGTGCGTCCTGCTCATAGTGTTCAGCTAGATCCGTTCCTGTTATCTTCCTACTGACAGGCAGGCTTGTCTGGTTACAGTATATAAAGCTACCTTAAGAAAATTACAGGTGTTCTATTTGATCCTATTAGTACCACGGTCAGGCAGCTAGACTATTTACATTTAGTACAGTGCGTCCTGCTCACAGTGTTCAGCTAGATCCGTTCCTGTTATCTTCCTACTGACAGGCAGGCTTGTCTGGTTACAGTATATAAAGCTACCTGAAGAATATTACAGGTGTTCTATTTGATCCTATTAGTACCACGGTCAGGCAGCTAGACTATTTACATTTAGTACAGTGCGTCCTGCTCACAGTGTTCAGCTAGATCCGTTCCTGTTATCTTCCTACTGACAGGCAGGCTTGTCTGGTTACAGTATATAAAGCTACCTGAAGAAAATTACAGGTGTTCTATCCCAGCTTAGTGCAGCTACAGGCCATTAGTATGTCTGGAAGGCCAAGAAGGAGAGGCAGACAGTCACAAGCCAATAAGAGAGGGCAAGCAGGCTCTGTGTCTATTGCTGGTCGTGGAGACGGTGCATCCTCATCAGCACGTGGCCATGGGACACGCTTGGCCTTTTTTTCGGCAGCTGGCCATGTTGAGCCGCAACATGCGGAAGACTTGGTCGAGTGGATGACCAAGCCGTCCTCATCCTCCTCATCCTCTCTCACCCATGCCCAGGGTGCTTTGTCTGGCAAAGCAGCGGCCTCTTCCCTCAGCTCAATGTCATCAGTGACTCCTTCCCTAGCTCCACCATGTCCTCATGAGGATTCCCTCGAACTGTTTGACCACAGTGTTGGGTACATGCTCCAGGAGGATGCCCAGCGTTTGGAAGGCTCTGATGATGATACTGAGCTCGATGAAGGCAGTAACATGAGCACGGACAGAGGGGGTGCCCAAGAAGGACAGCAATCTGGCAGTCATGCTCCCCCTGCTGCAGCATACTGCCAGGTTTGCTCCAGTGATGAGGAGGGAGGGGATGATGAGGTCACTGACTCAACGTGGGTGCCTGATAGGAGAGAGGAGGAGGAGGAGGAGGAGGTGGCACATCACCAACTAGGCAGGATGCCCTCCAGGGGCCAGCCTAAGGGCAGCACATTGACTGCATCACACCCCAAAGCTCCACATGTGCAGGGCGCTGCAGTCTCTGCGCGTTATTCAAAAAGTTCTTTGGTGTGGGCCTTTTTTGAGACGAGTGCATCAGATCGCACCGCTGCTATTTGCAACATATGTCTCAAGCGTATCTCGCGTGGCCAAAACATCTCCCGCTTGGGTACCACATGCTTGACCAGACATATGTTGACCTGCCATGCAGTTCGTTGGCAAGCGTATCTAAAAGACCCACACCAAAGAACAAAGAGGATCTCTCCTTGCTCCTCATCAGCTGAGATTTCCAACCCCACTAGACCTTCAGTCCTCTCTGAGACCTGCAGTGAGAGGAATGAAGGTGTAGAATTAGGTGTGTCACAGCCAAGTACTTGTGGGCAATCTGCTTTTGGTACACCGACGTCAGATTGTACCAGGCAAATTTCCCTGCCCCAGCTGCTGCACCGCCGAAAGAAGTTTGCTCCCAGCCATCCACATGCCCAGCGGTTGAATGCTAGCTTGGCAAAATTGCTAGCACTTCAACTGCTGCCTTTTCAGTTGGTAGACTCTGCCCCCTTCCGTGAGTTTGTGGAATGTGCGGTTCCTCAGTGGCAGGTACCCAAACGCCACTTTTTCTCACGGAAGGCGATTCCGGCTCTCTACCGGCATGTGGAAGGCAATGTCCATGCCTCGCTGGACAGGGCGGTCAGCGGTAAGGTGCATATTACCGCTGACTCATGGTCCAGCAGGCATGGACAGGGACGTTACCTAAGTTTCACGGCGCATTGGGTGACTCTGCTGGCAGCTGGAAAGGATGCAGGACAAGGTGCAGTAGTGTTGGAGGTTGTTTCGCCACCACGCCTTCAAAATGCTGATTGTGACACACCTCTCTCCTCCACCCCCTCCTCTTCTTCTTCCTCCATGGCCTCTTCCTCGGAACCAGCGGTGCTCCGTAGGCGTTCAAGGGGCTACGCAAGTACGCAGGCCAAAAGATGCCATGCGGTGCTTGAGCTGGTGTGCTTGGGGGACAGGAGCCACACTGGGGCAGAGGTTCTGTCAGCTCTGCAGGGGCAGGTTCAGAGGTGGTTGACGCCACGCCAACTTAAGGCAGGAATGGTGGTTTGCGACAATGGCACCAACCTCCTCTCTGCCCTCCGACAGGGACAAATGACCCATGTGCCCTGTTTGGCTCACGTCCTTAACTTGGTGGTGCAGCGGTTCTTGGGCAGGTACCCGGGCTTACATGATGTCCTGAGGCAGGCCAGGAAAGTCTGTGTGCATTTCCGCCGGTCATATAATGCCAGTGCTCGGCTGACGGACCTCCAAAAGGAGTTTAACCTGCCCAAGAACCGCCTAATCTGTGACATGCCCACCAGGTGGAACTCAACGTTGGCCATGCTGCAGCGGCTGCACACGCAGCAGAGGGCCATCAATGAGTACCTGTGCGACTATGGCACCAGGACAGGGTCAGGGGAGCTTGGTTTTTTTTCCCCACGCCAGTGGGCCATGATCAGGGATGCATGCACTGTCCTGTCACCATTCGAGGAGGCCACGAGGATGGTGAGCACTGACAGTGCATGCATCAGTGACACTGTCCCCCTTGTCCACCTGTTGGAGCACACGCTGCGTGGAATAATGGACAGGGCACTTGAGGCAGAACAGAGGCAGGAAGAGGAGGACTTCCTTAGCTCTCAAGGCCCCCTTTATCCAGACAGTGTTCCTGCGTGCCCGCCGATCACACAGGAAGAGGACGAGGAGGAGGAGGAGGAAGATTGTGTCAGTATGGAGGTGGAGCCTGGCACTCAGCATCAGCAGCAGTCTTTAAGGGATCAGTCCCAAGGAACACATGGACTTGTACGTGGCTGGGAGGAGGTGGCTGCGGACGTTGTTGTCCTTAGTGACCCAGAGGACTCCGGACCGAATGCCTCAGCAAACCTACGCTGCATGGCCTCCCTGATCCTGCAAAGCCTGCGTAAGGATCCTCGTATTCGTGGTATCAAGGAGAAGGACCAATACTGGCTGGCAACCCTCCTTGATCCACGTTACAAGGGTAAGGTTGCCGACCTTATCTTGCCATCGCAGAGGGAGCAGAGGATGAAACATCTTCGGGAGGCCTTGCAGAAAGGTCTGTGCAACGCGTTCCCAGAGACTGGGAGGTTACAAACTCCTGTTTCTGGACAACGTGTTGCTGAGGCTTCGGTCAGTCAAAGAAGGAGCGGTGGAGAAGGTGGCCGTCTGACCGATGCGTTCAGACAATTTTTTGGTCCGCAGCCCCAAGGTATGATCGGTTCCAGCAACCATCGCCAGCGTCTGTTTTACATGGTGCAGGAATACCTAGGGGCAAGATCAGACTTGGACACCTTTCCCACCGAAAATCCTCTGGGTTACTGGGTCTTGAGGATGGATCACTGGCCAGAGCTTGCACAGTATGCAATTGAGCTACTGGCCTGTCCTGCATCCAGCGTTCTTTCGGAACGCACATTCAGTGCTGCTGGAGGCGTGGTAACCGATCACAGGGTGCGTCTGTCCACCGACTCGGTCGATCGGCTGACCTTCATAAAAATGAATCAGTCTTGGATCACCACCAGCTACCAAGCACCTGATGCAGATGTAACCGAATAATTTTTTTTGAAATCTTAGATCCCTTCAAAGACTGCCTATGCTGATGCTGAGTGACTATCCCTGAGTAATTATCCTCTTCCTCCTCAATCATCACGCTGATAGCTTGTAAGAACATTTTTGGTTCTGGGCGCCACCACCAGTGCCTAAGGCACAATTTTTCAGCCCCTGTTTAACAGGGGCGTGTAATTACAATTTTTGATGTAATACTTTGCAGCAGGGCTCGTTCCTGCATTCCAACTAGAGTGTCTGTGAGGGGTTGCAGTGTTGTGGCACCAGCACCAGTGCCTAAGGCCCAATTTTTCTGCCCCTGTCTAACAGGGGCGTGTAATTACAATTTTTGATGCAATACTTTGCAGCAGGGCTCGTTCCTGCGTTCCAACTAGAGTGTCTGTGAGGGGTTGCAGTGTTGTGGCACCAGCACCAGTGCCTAAGGCCTAATTTTTCAGCTCCTGTTCAACAGGGGCATGTAATTACAATTCTTGATCTAATATTTCACAGCAGGGCCCTGTGAGGGCTTACAGTGTTGTGGCCACAGCAACACCTAAGGCCCAAATTTCTGCTGAGTATATAGGGCAGGACCCTACTTTCAAACATCTAACTTACAAACGACTCCTACTTGCAAACGGAAGGAGACAACAGGAAGTGAGATGAAATCTACCCCTAGGAAGGGAAATTCTCTCCTGTAAGAGTTAATATGGGAAAACAATTTCTCCTTTCCACTGATGCTTTCCAATCCTTGTTCCACAAAAAAACCCAAATTTTCAAAAAACATTTTTCATTGGGACAAAAAAGTGAGGTGAAATCTTCTGAAGAGGAGGAAAGACGCAAAACAAATGTCACAGGGGTGATAACCCTTCCCTATGTTTTCCAAAAAGCTTAGAAAAGATTTTTTGGCTGGAGCTAAACAAGTTAAAAATGTTCAAAATTACAAACAGATTCTACTTAACAACAAACCTACAGTCCCTGTCTTGTTTGCACCGCCTGTATACTGCTGTTCAGAGTATATAGGGCCTGGTGGCCCCACACCTTTCCTTATTTTAATTTGGGTGTGGGGTTCCCCTTAATATCCATACAAGACCCAAAGGGCCTGGTAATGGCAACCCTCCTTGATCCACCGTTTGTCTCACTGATTTTCATCCATATTGCCATGACCCGACATGACATTAAACCCGCAAGCAGTTTTAAATGAGATTTTTTCCTTTAAAAATGACATTTGGTGCAGGGACTGTTCTAAACATGGGAAACACGCGTCACTTTACAGGCATACTATAGACACCCCCCAGGTACGATATTTAAAGGAATATTTCACTTTTTTTTTTTTTTACTTTAAGCATCATTAAAATCACTGCTCCCGAAAAAACGGCCGTTTTTAAAAGTTTTTTTTGCATTGATACATGTCCCCTGGGGTAGGACCCGGGTCCCCAAACCCTTTTTAGGACAATACCATGCAAATTAGCCTTTAAAATGAGCACTTTTGATTTCGAACGTTCGAGTCCCATAGACGTCAATGGGGTTCTAACGTTCGTGCGAACTTGCGGTCCGTTCGCGGGTTCTGGTGCGAACCGAACCGGGGGGTGTTCGGCTCATCCCTAATGGAGAGTGTCTGAACAGCAATTTTCAAGTCTTGCCACAGATTCTCAATTGGATTTAGGTCTGGACTTTGACTGGTCCATTCTAACACATAAATATGCTTTGATCTAAACCAGTGGTCATCAACCCTGTCCTCAGGGCCCACTAACAGTTCAGGTTTTATGTATTACACCTTGGGGAGATGCAGACTAGAATACTGCAATCACTGAGCAGCAAATTATATCACCTGTAATGTATTTCAGTTATCTTACGAACCTGGCCTGTTAGTGGGTCCTGAGGACAGGGTTGATGAACACTGATCTAAACCATTCCATTGTAGCTCTGGCTGTATGTTTGGGGTCGTTGTCCTGCAGGAAGGTGAACCTCCTCCCCAGTCTCAAGTCTTTTGTACACTCTAACGGGGTTTCTTCTAAGATTTCCCTGTATTTGGCTCCATCCATCTTCCCATCAACTCTGACCAGCTTCCCTGTCCCTGCTGAAGAAAAGCATTCCCACAACATGATGCTGCCACCACCATGTTTCACAGTGGGGATGGTGTGTTGAGGGTGATGTGCAGTGTTAGTTTTCTGCCACACATAGCGTTTTGCTTTTAGGCCAAAAAGTACAATTTTGGTCTCATCTGACCAGAGCACCTTCTTCCACATGTTTACTGTGTCCCCCACATGGCTTCTCGCAAACTGCAAATGAGACTTCTTATGGCTTTCTTTCAACAATGTCTTTCTTCCATAAAGGTCAGATTTGTGGAATGCACGACTAATAGTTGTCCTGTGGACAGATTCTACCACCTGAGCTGTGGATCTCTGCAGCTCCTCCAGAGTTACCATGGGCCTTTTCGCTGCTTCTCTGATAAATGCTCTCCTTGCCCAGCCTGTCAGTTTAGGTGGACGGTCATGTCTTGGTAGGTTTGCAGTTGTGCCATACTCTTTCCATTTTCAGATGATGGATTAAACAGTGTTCTGTGAGATGTTCAAAGCTTGGGATATTTTTTTTTATAACCTAACCCTGCTTTAAACTTCTCCACAACTTTATCCCCAACCTGTCTGGTGTGTTCCTTGGCCTTCACTAAGGTTCTCTAACAAACCTCTGAGGGCTTCACAGAACAGCTGTATTTATACTGAGATTAAATTACACACAGGTGGACTCTATTTACTAATTAGATGACTTCTGAAGGCAGTTGGATCCACTAGATTTTAGTTAGAGGTATCAGAGTAAAGGGGGCTGAATACAAATGCACGCCACACTTTTCAGATATTTATTTGTAAAAATAGAAAACCATTTATCATTTTTCTTCCACCTCACAATTATGTGCCACTTTGTGTTGGTCTATCACATAAAATCCCAAAAAAATACATTTACTTTTTTGGTTGTAACATGACAAAATGTGGAAAATTTCAAGAGGTATGAATACTTTTTCAAGGCACTGTACAAAAATATATTACCAAAAGTATTGGGATGCCTTACACACACATGAACCTTAATGGCATTCCAGTCTGTCTTGATCCGTAGGGTTCAATATTGAGTTGGCCCACCCTTTGCAGCTATAACAGCTACAGCCTCCACCAAATGATTTGGACCAGTGCACAAAGCAAGGTCCATAAAGACATGGATGAGCAAGTATGGGGTGGAGAAACTTGACTGGCCTGCACAGAGTCCTGACCTCAACCCGATAGAACACCTTTGGGATGACTTAGAGAAGAGACTGCGAGCCAGGCCTTCTTGTCCAACATCAGTGCCTGACCTGACAAATGCACTTCTGGAAGAATAATCAAACATTCCCATAGACACACTCCTAAACCTTGTGGACAGCCTTGTTTGATTGTTATACCACATGATGTGAAAGCATTTCTATGTGTTACTTGTAAACGTCTCATAAAAAAATAAAATATATAAATAAATAAATTCTTCTGTGATGGTCAGCATCACATGAAGACTAAAGCCTCATACACATGATCAGATTGTTGGCAGGGGATTGTCTGTTGACAGACTGTTGTCCTAAAATCCGACCGTTAGTACGCTCCTTCTGACAATTGTTGTCTAACTTTCGGCCAACAAATGTTGGATGGCAGGCTAGTAAACGGTCTGTTGTCAGATTTTCCTATCGTCTGTACACAAGTCCGTCACACAAAAGTCGAAAGTACAAACACGCATGCTCGGAATCAATGCTCACCCAACACGAAATTAGCAGAAGTGGCCCAAAGGGTGGCGCTCAAGATCTGAAATTCCTCATAGTACGTCACTTCGTTTGTGTTTGTTGGCCGACAATTGTGCACCGTTAGTATGCAAGACAAGATCCTGGCACACGCCCTTTGGACAAAAATCAGACGCTCGGTTGGCCAACAATCATATAGCGTGTACGAGGCTTAAGGCCTCTTTCACGTGAACGATCCGTTGTCAGTTTTTTTAGGCGGACCTGAACGGACCCTCCATAGACCTCTATGGAGCGTCGGATGTCAGCGGTGACATGTCTGCTGACATCCGACCCGCTCCGATCCGAAAAAGTGTAACGGAGGAAAAACCTACTTTTTCATCCGTTTTCGGATCGGATGACGACGGACTCTACAGTCCATCATCATCCGATCCCCCATAGAGGAGAGCGGCGCTCTGACAGGTCCGTCGCTGCACAGTGTGCAGAGACAGACCTGTCATCTTCCCGCTCAGCGGGGATCGCGGCGTAGCGATCCCCACTGAGCAAGCGGATGTTCACGGGGCGGATCATCACGGATCTGTCCCGTGTGAAAGGACCCTAAGGCTGAGTAGCGGGTTTTACATTAAGCTCCACAGAAAACAGTCAGCATCTCTTGAAGACCAGGACTGGATATCAGGTTCTATAGAATATATATATATATATATGCTATTGCTGTTAAAGCGGAGGTCCGGCCATTTTTTTTTTTTTAAGTCACCAACTTCAAACACTGTAGCTGCTGACTTTTGAAGAGGAGGTCCACCTAAAAAAAATATTTTAAGCCAGCAGCTACAAATGATGCAGCTGCTGACTTTTAATAAATGGACACTTACCTGTCCCAGGGTCCAGCGATGTCGGCAGCCGAAGCCGATCATTCGCTCGGCTCTCGGCAGCTGCCGCCGCCATCCTCGGTGAGGGAATTAGGAAGTGAAGCGTTGCGGCTTCACTTCCCGGTTCCCTACTGCGCATGCGCGAGTCGCGCTGCGCAATCTGGATGGTCCCTGCTGTCTCTGGGATACGTGTGTTTCCCAACAGACAGCGGGGGAGCGGGAAGGGGCGTTGACTCCCGTGGGAGTCTATTCCCGGAAGTGGGTGCAAATAACTGTATTATACAGGTATCTGCACCCCCCTCCCCCCTGAAAGGTGACAAATGTGACACCGGAGGGGGGGAGGGTTCCGAAAAGCGGAGGTTCCGTTTTTGTGTGGAATTCCGCTTTAATAAGGGCACTTACCTGTCCAACTAGCCCGTGATGTCGCCCACTTCTCTCCCCCCCCCCCCCCCCCCGAGGCTGATCCGTCCACCAGATCGGTTGCCGGCGCCGCTTTCCTAACAAAGGGAAACAGGCAGTGGAGCCTTGCGGCTTCACTGCCCGTTTCCTACTGCTCATGCGCGAGTCGCGCGGCACTTTGTGAATGCACGCCTGTCTACTGGGGGACACACATGTCCCAGAAGACATCGCGCCCCCATCTCCTAGGAGCCAACGCGAGGGAGGACAAGAACCGCGGAGTAGGAAGTGGCAGATTAGGACGATCTGCCTAGCAACAGCCATTTCTGGTAAGTAAGAAAATATTTTTTCAAATGCTTTTTAATGTATTTTAAGGAGCGTGTTTATGTTTTTTTTTTTTTTTTTGTTTTTTTTTAGGGTGGACCTCTGCTTTAATTCAAAGACACATCATTTTATTTCACACACCTTTTCCAAACATTTGATTGCCTATGTGTCAGGACATCAACGTTTAAAAAAAAACCAAAAAAAAAAAAACCACAGGCATAACCTATTAAAGCATCTACATTGCCAGCATTACGCCATAATGACCAAACTCTTCCTTTCATTCTCTGTTATTTTCCACAGTACGGTTTAAAAACAAGTCTGGCTTCAATGAGTGACATGCAAAGCTCTCTCTTTAGTCAGTATGATAAATGAGGCCTAAAATGTCCAATTATATAACGGCCTTTAGCTGGCCTCACCCCACTTGTGCGCACATGTCTGCAGGTCTACAGTAAAACAAAAGACTTGGCCAGCTTGGGTCATATGACTAAACCGGTTACAATTGCACGACTAAATAAACGCACTACTATCAAAACAAGCACAACTAGACATAAAAATCAGATTTTAAAGCCAAAGAGTTTGTAGGATCAATGCCATGGTGGTGTAAATATGGAACAAGCCAACCCTTCCTTGCTCTGGTCATATGAAAAACGTTTGGGAACCATGGTCGAAGGACAATTGGGGGAGGGTAAGGGGATGGCGGCAGGAGAGCCGTGTGTGGAGAGGAAGGGGGGGGGGGGTTTGACAGAAGAGCTGTAAAAGGAAGGACAGGAGGAAGAGCTGGGGCCCGAAAGTGAGCTGTGTGGGTGGGGGTGGGGGGTAGATGACAGGAAAGCTGTGGACAGGAGATCAATTTAGTTTAGTTTCCTGCATCATCAATCACACTGAAAATTTCAAGACATGCCTGAATCAGATTAGTGACTAGACATGTGCGATTCGGTTCCTAACGAAAAGATTTTCGTACGAATTTGTTAGTATTCGTACATTCGGATCAATTCGAACAATCGGAATAGCTGAAAGAGCCAAAATACAAAATTTTCGAAATTACGAATAAGCAAAATAACGAACATGCGAAAATACGAGCTTATGAGCGAACAAACTTACGAAAATACAAAACAGTAAAAGAAAGAAAATGACCTCTATAACGAATGATTTGCATTTCGTATCTTCAATCCTTTGTCTGTTTGTAATTTCGGATGTTCGTATTTTCATTCGTGTGCTCGTAATTTTGTTTCTTTGTCTGTTCGTAATTTTGTTTGTCTGTTCGATTCGAGAACACAAAGAAACAAAATTACGAACAGACAAAGAAACGAAATTACGAACAGACAAAGAAACGAAATTACGAACACATGAATGAAAATACGAACATACGACATTATGAAAATACATATTAACCACTTGCCGCCCGCCATATAGCAAAATGACGTTGGCAAAGTGGTTTCAATATCCTGACAGGACGTCATATGACGTGATCATGATATTGAGCCGCTGCGCTCCCCCGGGGGCGCGCATCGCGGCGATCGTTGTTGCGGTGTGTCAGTCTGACACACTGCAACTCAGATCTAGGTAAAGAGTCTATCAGTATATTGCCCATCAGTGCCGCCTATCAGTGCCACCCTATCAGTGCCCAGCAGTGCCGCTGTTCAGTGCCCATCAGTGTCACCTATCAGTGTCCATCAGTGCCAACCAGTGGCACCCATGAGTGCCCATCAGTGTCACCTATCAGTGTCCATCAGTGCCAACCAGTGGCACCCATGAGTGCCCATCAGTGCCGCCTACCAGTGCCCGTCGGTGCCCGCTCATTGGTGCCGCCGTATCAGTGCCTGTCAGTGCCGCCTTATCAGTGCCCATCAGTGAAAGAGAAAACTTACTTATTTACAAATTTTTTAAACAGAAACAAAAGCAAAATTTTCGGTCTTTTTTTATTTGTTTAGCAAAAAATAAAAACTGCAGAGGTGATCAATTACCACCAAAAGAAAGCTCTATTTGTGGGAACAAAATAATAAAAATTTAGTTTGGGTACAGTGTTGTATGACCGCGCAATTGTCATTCAAACTGCAACAGCACTGAAAGCTGAAAATTGGTCTGGGCAGGAAGGTGTATAAGTGCCCTGTATTGAAGTGGTTAATATACATTTACACTGTCCATTCAAAAGAACGATTCGAGAACACAAACAAATGAAATTACGTTCTTTTGAATGGACAGTGTAAGTATCTTAACATGTATGTTCGTAATTTCGTATGTTCGTATTTTCATTCGCGTGTTCCTAATTTTGTTTCTTTGTCTGTTCGTAATTTCGTTTGTTCGTGTTCTCGAATCGTTCTTTTGAACAGTGTAATGGACTTTAGAAATAGATCAAGTTTCAAATCTTTCCGACGGACTCGAGTCCGATCGAAAAATCCGTTCGTCTGTATGCTAGTCAGACGGACAAAAAAAAGGACGCAAGGGCAGCTATTGGCTACTGGCTATGAACTTCCCTATTCTAGTCCCTTCGTACGTCATCACGTTCGAAACGATCGGACTTTGGTGGGATCGTGTGTAAGGCAAGCCCGTTTCATTGGAACTCCGTCGAAAAGTCCTTCGGGGTTCAGTCCGACGAAAAGTGTGGTCGTGTGTACACGGCATAAGTGTATCTTAATATGTATATTCGTATGTTTAATTCATATGTTCGTAGTTTCGTGTTCTCTAATCGATCTTTCGAATGGGCAGTGTATTAGTGAGTGATGTATCTTATTTAATATCTTTAGCCAATCAGCTTATCCCTTTTGTGTCGGAGTCACACGGCATTCCTGAATCTCTTTAGATTCAGTTGAGGAGGAGACGGAGTCCGGTCTCGTGACTGAGGGAGTGGACTGGAGTAAGTACAGGACTTAGGATATAATAGGATTATTATTCTTTATTTTCTACGAAAGTACGAATCAACGGAAAAAGGCAATCTAAAAAAAAGTAACAATTACTAAATTACGAGTTGTGTACCGAAAAAACGAAAATTATTATCTAATAAAATTCCGAATTTCGAATCCAAGAAAATTAGACTAACGGAATTACGAATCATTTTGCATCAGCGGAAATATAACTGCTACGAAAATACGAACAAGTCAGAATGTGAAAACTCTTACGAAATTATGAATCGTTACGAATCAACGGAAACGTAAAGAAACAAAACACATTTTTTTGTTGTGCACATGTCTAATGTCTAATAAACATTTTAGTACTGACATTTTTGTTCACCATAATTTCTGTATGTGGGAAGTAATAAGGAGACAGTGTGTTCCATTAACCCAGGCAGGTGTGTTCCAGGATCACCAGATTACCAAAGAAAAGAAGTAGGGTGAAAAAGTACATTGTAGCAATGCTTGAATAAAGAACTGGACAAGTAGGCTGTCCTTCCTGATGTATCTCATTCCATGTACACACAGGCGGACTTTTCGGCATCAACAGTCCGACGTTCTTTCCGACGGACTTTCGAACAAACGGACTTGCCTACACACGATCGCACCAAAGTCCAACGGATTCGTGATACGTGATGACGTACGACCGGACTAAAATAAGGAAGTTGATAGCCAGTAGCCAATAGCTGCCCTAGCGTGGCTTTTTGTCCGTCGGACTAGCATACAGACGAGCGGATTTTTCGGACTCAAGTCCGTCGGAAAGATTTAAAACATGTTCCAAATCTAAAGTCCGCCTGATTTTCGACCAAAAAAAGTCTGCTGCAGGTCCGATAAAGCCCACACACGGTCGGATTGTCCTACGGATTTGTCCAGTTGGACCAGTCTGGTCGAAAAGTCCGCCTGTGTGTACACGGCATAAGGCTATCAGTTTTAGTTCTGACTGAACTGATAGCCTTTAAAAAGTATTCATACCCCTTGAAATTTTCCACATTTTGTCATGTTACAACCAAAAACGTAAATGTATTTTATTAGGTTCACACCTATGTGAATTAGATGAGGGTTTCCCCGCATCCAATGCGCATAGCAGGAGAATGTGACTGACTCCCTATGGAGCCGGTTCACAGATCTCCGTTGCGGCTGTGGAGTGCACTGCACAGAATCGCTGTGCCTCTTTGGCTCCTTTTCAATGCCAAATTCAGACATAGATTCTGCCCCGATTCGTCCCTGAAACGGGGAACAGGGACGCACGGCGCTCCTGTGCGATCCGCAGCCGGTTCCAGTGTGAACCCGGCCTAAAGGTCCAGACCTAAATCCAATTGAGAATCTGTGGCAAGACTTGAAAATTGCTGTTCACGGACGCTCTCCATCTAATCTGACAGAGCTTGAGCTATTTTGCAAAAAATGGGCAAACATGTCACTCTCTAGATCTGCAAAGCTGGTAGAGACATCCCCAAAAAATACTTGCAGCTGTAATTGCAGTGAAAGGTAGATCTACAAAGTATTGACTCAGGGGGGCTGAATACAAATGCACACCACACTTTTCACATATTTATTTGTAAAAAATGTTTGAAAACCATTTATCATTTTCCTTCCACTCCACTTGGTCTATCACATAAAATCCCAATAAAATACATTTACGTTCCGGTTGTAACATGACAAAATATGGAATATTTCAAGGGGTGTGAATACTTTTTCAAGGCACTGTATGTATGCTAAAAAAAAAAAAATTCTGAGCTCCAGGAAGCCCACAAACCTAGCATGTGGTCATGATGCAAATACTTCTCCATGGCCAGGCTGAGCTCTATCAGGATCACTGCTTTCCACAGTACAAAACCTGGTCAAAGAATAACAACAGGTACTAGAAAACCAATCAGAAGGCAATATTCAACCAGAACGATCAATTGCCAAGGATGACAGGGAAGGAAACCAACACTTTGCCATGTGTTTAAGTCTATTAAGTCACTTGCCTAACTGAAATAACAGAATTTCCTGTTTTGCTCTAAGCATGTATAAAAGAGGGGATCCAGATACTTCCCTTCCCAGCTTCCTTTACTCTTATGTGCCTCTCGCCCCTGTGCTTCCTCCAAGACAGCTCCCCCCCCCCCATTCTTCACTCTTGATGGCCCATTCACTCCATATCTGTTGGTCTACACTTGGCACCCTTGCCCAACACAATCCCATACCTCCCAACTTTTTTGAGATGGGAACGAGGGACACCTACTAGCAAACGTATGTAGGCCTAGGACACACCCCCTGCCATGCCCCCTTAACCACTTCAGCCCCGGACCATTTGGCTGGCCAAAGACCAAAGCACTTTTTGCGATTCAGCACTGCAACGCTTTAACTGACAAGTGCGCAGTCGTGCGACGTGGCTCCCAAACAAAATTGACGTCCTTTTTTCCCCACAAATAGAGCTTTCTTTTGGTGGTATTTGGTCACCTCTGCGGTTTTTATTTTTTGCACTATAAACAAAAAAAGAGCAACAATTTTGAAAAAAAACGCATTTTTTAAAAACTTTTTGCTATAATAAATATCCCCAAAAAATACATATAATTTTTTTTTTCCCTCAGTTTAGGCTGATACGTATTCTTCTACATATTTTTGGTAAAAAAAAAAAAAAAAAAAATCACAAGCGTTTATTGATTGGTTTGCGCAAAATAAGGGATAGTTTTATGGCATTTTTATTAATAATTTTTTTTTTAGTAATGGCGGTGATCAGCGATTTTTTTTTTTTTTGTGACTGCGACATTATGGCGGACAGATCAGAACACTTTTGGCGCTATTTTGGGACCATTCACATTTATGCAGCGATCAGTGCCATTAAAAATGCATTGGTTACTATGTAACTGTGACTGGCAGTGAAGGGGTTAACCAGGAGGGGGCGCTGCAGGGGTTAAGTGTGTCCTAGGGAGCGACTCTAACTGTGGGGGGGAGGGGCTATGTGTGTCATGACACTGATCACCGCTCCCGATCACAGGGAGCTGCGATCGGTGTCAGTGTCACTAGGCAGAACGGGGAAATGCTTGTTTACATTAGCATTTCCCTGTTCTTCCTCTCCGTGAGACGATCGCGGGTATCCGCACGGACATCGAGTCTGCGGGACCCGCGATCACATGCACACGGCAGCAAATTTAAAGGGACGTACCTGTACGCCCTTTTGCCTGTCCGTGCCATTCTGCCGACGTATATGTACATGTGGTTTGCTTTTTTTAACCACTAATATTTATTTTATACTGGCTTTTGAAATTTACAAATGCAACCATTTAGAACAGGGATATGCAATTAGCAGACCTCCAGCTGTTGCAGAACTACCCATAAAGTCCCATGAGGCATAGCAATACTTGGACAGCCACATGCATGACACCCAGAGGCAGAGGCATGATGGGACTTGTAGTTTTGCAACAGCCGGAGGTCTGCTAATTGCAAATCCCTGATTTAGAAACTGGATGAAAAGTTTAGCACTGGGAAACACTTTGAAAGATACGGTAAGTAGTGCATTTTATATACAACTATATAGATCAGAGCAAAATGAGGGACAAATGAGGAGGACAGAGGGGACTTTGTTCCAAACCAGGGACAGTCCCTCGAAATCAGGGACAGTTGGGAGCTATGTGCAATCCCAATGTATTAACAAGGCAATTTGCATTCTTTGCATGAATCCTATGAATTCAGTTCACACTGGATGCACTAAATCCACATCCCAATGCGCTGTCATGTATAAAGATGAATGAAATTTAAATTTTGTGACATTTCAATCAAGATGAAAAAAAAAAAAAAAGTAAACCATATGATGTGTCATTTACAATGAATTGACATTGATCCCCTTACAGCGCAAGCCATTGGCTGAAGTATAACACAGCCAATAATGTAAGTGGGCCCTGGGTGATCTCTCCCTGTCCCAATGCAGCTCCCACTAGAAGGGTTCCAGGATGGCACGGGTCTGGGATCAAAGATTATGCAGTACAACATTACTGCTGGCACGTGGGTCTGACGCAATAGTGCCAGAGAATAAACGCCATACCAGAGGGCCTGCCTGTTTTCCTACCCTCCTGTATCAATGCCTTCTATAAAGTGAGAGCAAACATCCTTGGTTAATTTTTACCTATAGACAAGCCTATAATAAAGCTTACCTATATAGGTACAGTAAATATCTTCTAAGTAGATATTTACTTTAGATGCAGCCGGTGACGTCACCAGAGCATGCACCCTGAAGGAACGGCATACCTGTGACTTTCCTTCAGAGCCCTGTGCCGTGAACAGTGACTCCCATGCACATGCGTTCTAGTGCTTAAAGATAATCACCTATTCAGTACTTAGGTCACCTGGAATACATAAACAAGTAGACTTTTGAAACAATTATGTACATTGCCTTTATATTTATGACAAGGACCAGTTCCACTGCCTTAACCTGTCCATTATTCTATTACCTGGTATTTCAGCATTCCTGACCTACTGGACACAGCAAGGTTCAGCGGGGACGGTCCGTCTCCACTCACTGTGCAGAGACGGACCTGACAGAGTCCTGATCTCCTCTATGGTAAGATCGGATGAAAACGGACCGTCTGTCTGTTCTCATCCGATCCCATCCGGCAGACGGATAGAAAATAGGACCACCATCTGCCTGGATTTGGTGGACAGGATTGGATCGGATAGCAGCAGACGTGTGTCTGCTGACATCCGCCGCTCCATAGGGGTGAATGGAGGGTCCGATCAGGTCCGCCTGAAAAACTGAAAGGTGGACCAGATCGGACAGTCCGTGTGAAAGGGGCCTAAAGTGAATCTAAAAGCAAGTTAAAAAACAAAGTAAAAAAAAAAAAAATCATGTTATACTTACCTGCCCTGTGCAATGGGTCTTCCTTCCTCCTTTCGTGTTGCCCAGTGCCAACTACATACAGAGATTTTCGGCTTCCACCGGGATCGGACAGGCATGGCACATACATTCGTACAAGTTGGACCAATGTAATCACTACCATGTATCTTAAAGTGGTTGTAAACCCTTACAACACACTTTTTGCTACAGGTAAAGGCTTACCTGTAGCTACCCTGGATATCTCCTAAACCTGAACGGTTTAGGAGATATTCCCTGTATTTGCATGTGCCAACGTCATCGGCACATGCGCACTGAAGCAAAGGCACGTACGTGTCGTTGCTTTAGCGAGTGTGCCATTACCGGCGGCTTCCGCGCGTATGCGCGGGAGTGACGTCATTGTGGCTCCGGCCAATCACAGCGCCGGAGCCCGCGATACCCGGAAGTAACTCCGGGAGCGATGTCGGCCGCCGGAGCGGTGTGCGAGGGCGGCTGCGGGGGCTTCGATCTCAGGTAAGGAATTCATAATGAGCTAGTATGCTTTGTCTTACAGGGGTTTTTTTTGTCCTAGGGTTTACAACCACTTTAAGTATCTGGTAATAATAATAAAAAAAATTATATTATATATATATATATATATATATATATATATATATACACACACACACACACACACACACACACACACACACACACACACACACACACACACAAACAAAATGTATATATGTACATCCAGAAAGTATTCACAGCACTTCACTTTTTCCACATTTTGTTATTTTACAGCCTTATTCCAAAATGGATTAAATTCATTATTTGCCTCAAAACTCTACAAGCAATACCCCATGATGACAATGTGAAAGAGGTTTGAAATCTTTGCAAATGTATTAAAAAAAAAAATAGAATAAAAAAAATCACACAAGTATTCAAAGCCTTTGCCATGACAATCAAAATTGAGCTCAGGTGCATCCTGTTTCCACTGATCATCCTTGAGATGTTTCTACAACTTGGAGTCCATCTGTGGTATATTCAGTTGATTGGACATGATTTGGAAAGGCACACACATGTCTATTTAAAAGGTCCCACAGTTAGGGCACTTTCACACTGCCAGCGTTCAGGCATCGGCGGTAAAGCGCCGCTATTTTTTGGCGGCGCTTTACCGTCGTTTTTGCAGCACTTCTCAGCCGCTAGCGGGGAGCTTTTAACCCCCTCTTGTGGCCAAAAAAGGGTTAAAACTTGATTTTAAAATTGGTTGCAATGGGCAGGAGCACTGTAGGAGCGGTGTATTCACCGCTTCTACAGTGCTTCAAAGGAGCTGCTTGCAGGACTTTTTTTGACGTCCTGCCAGCGCAGTGCCCCAGTGTGAAAGCACTATGGCTTTCACACTGGGATTGCAGCTGAGGCTTTTTTCAGGCGCTTTACAGGTGCTATTTTTAGCGCCTGAAAAATGCCTCCAATGTGAAAGGCGTCTCAACAGTGCATGTCAGAGCACAAACCAAGCCATGAAGTCCAAGGAATTGTCTGTAGACCTCCGAGACAGGATTGTAATCGAGACACAGATCTGGGGAGGGGTATAGAAAAATGTCTGCAGCATTGAAGGTCCCAATGAGCACAGTGGCCTCCATCATCTGTAAATGGAAGAAGTTTGGAACCACCAGGACTCTTCCTAGAGAGGACCACCCAGCCAAACTGAGTGATCGGGGGAGAAGGGCTATAGTCAGTGAGGTGACCAAGAACCCGATGGTCACTCTCACAGACCAGCATTTCTCTGTGGAGAGAGGAGAACCTTCCAGAAGAACAACAATAATCTCTGCAGCACTCCACCAATCACTCCTGTATGGTAGATTGGCCAGAAGGAAGTCA